>CM038681.1:604598881-605198881 GCA_021605205.1 Aegilops longissima
TACGCCATCACATCTGGAGCACTTAGTCGCAAGCATCGTCAAGTTTTCTCCGTCATCAAGCCCTCCTTGGCAAGGTGGCATCAAAGATTAGGACATCCATCTTCGCTCATTGTTAAACAAGTAGTCAATAAAGGCAATCTCTCATTGTCACATAGTCCCATTAGTGAGTCTGTTTGTGAAGCTTGTCAATGTGCCAAGAGTCACCAACTCCCTTATCCCAAGTCGAATAGTGTATCTCATGCTCCTTTAGAACTTATTTTCAGTGATGTATGGGGTCATGCAAAAGATTCCTTTGGCAGAAAAAAATATTATGTTAGTTTCATTGATGACTTTATCAAGTTTACCTGGATTTATTTGCTCAAGTACAAATCTGAAGTTTTCTCTGTGTTTCAAGAGGTTCAAAAACTTGTTGAACGACACTTTGACAGAAGAATCTTCACAGTCCAAAGTGACTGGGGAGGGGAGTATGAAAAGCTCAACTCTTTCTTCCGTAGCATAGGCATTGAACACCATGTGTCTTGCCCTCATGCTCACCAACAAAACGGCTCTGCTGAGCGGAAACATCGCCACATTGTTGAAGTTGGTCTATCCCTTCTTGCTCATGCATCTATGCCTCTCAAGTATTGGGATGATGCATTCATTACTGCCACCTATCTTATAAATCCTCTCCCTAGTAAAGTTATTGGCAACATCACTCCATTGGAGCGGTTATATCATCAAAAACCCGACTACAATTCTCTCAAAATATTTGGATGTGCTAGCTATCCCAATCTCCGTCTTTACAATCGTCATAAAATTGAGCTTCGTTCACTCAGTGTGTCTTTATTGGCTATAACAATCTTCATAAAGGATTCAAATGTCTAGAAGTTGCAACTGGACGGATTTATATTTCTCGAATGTTGTTTTTGATGAAACCCTTTTTCCGTTTGCTAAACTTCATCCAAACGCCGGAGCCCTTCTTCGTGCTGAGATAGCACTACTTCCAGATCACGGGGGTGAATTAAAAAGAACTGACTATGTGCAAAATTCCATTGAAAATAGTGGTTCCGATGATGTTTGTGCAAGATTGGGGCGTCATTTTATGTGTGCAGAACAGGACAAGGATGGCGCAGAAAATAGAGCTGATTCGCCTGGCAGCAGCTGTCGGTGTCAAAACCGGCGGACCTCGGGTAGGGGGTCCCGATCTGTGCGTCTTAGGCTGATGGTAACAGGAAGCAAGGGACACAATGTTTACCCAGGTTCGAGCCCTCTCGATGGAGGTAAAACCCTACTTCCTGCTTGATTAATATTGAAGATATGAGTAGTACAAGAGTAGATCTACCACGAGATCGTAGAGGCTAAACCCTAGGAGCTAGCCTATGATGATTATGATTGTAATTGTGATCGGCCTTCTAAGGACCAACCTCTCCAGTTTATATAGACACCGGAGAGGGCTAGGGTTTACATGGAGTCGGTTACAAGGAAGGAAACACAATATCTGGATCGCCAAGCTTGTTTTCCACGCAAAGGAGAGTCCCATCCGGACATGGAACGGAGTCTTGAGTCTTGTAGCTTCACGCTTCAATAGTCCGGACGATGCATATAGTCTGGTTGTCCGGATACCCCCTAATCCAGGACTCCCTCAGTAGCCCCCGAACTAGGCTTCAATGACGATGAGTCCGGCGCGCAGTCTTGTCTTCGGCATTGCAAGGCGGGTTCCTTCTCCGAATACTACAAGGTAATTATCAAACACTTCAACCGTGTCCGGATCCGCAAAATGATCTTCGCATACCGCCGTAGAGAGAGAATGATATTTCACAAATGCAATCTACTGACAACTTTTTTAGACAACGTGACATGTCACTACGGTCGGGTCATTATTCGAACCGTTTTCCTACAACCAGCCACATCGCATATTGCGAGGCGGTTTCCTTGACACGTCTTGTCAAAGCAGAGATCGTGTCACCTTATCACGGGATTCTCATCAATACGGGTATGGGTAATCCCACCATGCCATCAATCGTGGCGCTTGGGAAGTAAGCGATTCTCAACGAGCGAGTAGGGAGGCGCACCGCTTTCGTCGCCTCTATAAAGGGATAAGAGTTCCCCATTTTTACCCACGCCTTCTTCCTCCTTTGCCCACTGTCGGTGTCAAAACTGGCGGATCTCGGGAAGGGGGTCCCGAACTGTGCGTCTAAGGAGGATGGTAATAGGAGACAGGGGGCACGATGTTTACCCAGGTTCGGGCCCTCTCTATGGAGGTAATACCCTACTTCCTGCTTGATTGATCTTGATGATATGAGTATTACAAGAGTTGATCTACCACGAGATCGTAGAGGCTAAACCCTAGAAGCTAGCCTATGGTATGATTGTTGTATATCTCTATCGACTAGCCTGGCCTCGGTTTATATAATGCACCAGAGGCCTAGGATAACAAGAGTCCTAGCCGAATACGCCGGTGAGGGAGGAGTCCTTGTCTTGATCGCCAAGTCTTGCAGAATCTTCCTTGTATGCGGCAGCTGTCCGGACTGGCCCATGAGTATACGGCCATGGGGGTCCTCGGCCCAATCTGACAGATCGGGAGATGACGTGATGAGTACCCCCTAGTCCAGGACACCGTCAGTAGCCCCCTAAACTGGTCTTCAAGTTTAGGGACGCTCCTCGATTCTTCCGAACCGTTCTTCATCTTCAGTCGTCGGCCTTGAAAACTGGTTCAACAAATCTTCTCATCTTCGATCTTGAGGATCACCGAAATGCATTCGACGAGTTTACACGTCGGGTATCCGAGGAGCCCCTTTAAGTTTCCGGCCTTTATCAATGCCTTGTTATTTTTATGCCACACCTCGGGTTTGAAGTTGTTCCCGGGCGGCAGCGTCCTCTTGAGTCCGAGCTCCAACGCCGGACTGCATTCGAGGTATCTTTTGCAGCCGAGCACTAATGCCGGACTGCTTCCCAGCTCTAACTCCGGACTATGTATCCGAGCTCCAACGCCGGACTGTATCCGAGGTGTCGTAAATCACCTTGGTTCAAAGAAGTTTGAAGGAGTTTAGCCGAGCTTAATGCCGGAAATGCCCTCTATGGAGCCATCCACTAGCGCCCGAGCTTTATGCCGGACTGCTTCCGAGGTGGTGCACCACCCCGAATGTGGGCCGATTTTTGTCAATATTTTTATTGGTGCAATTTATTCTCTGCCGAGATACATAGCCAGTATCCCTCAAGGTGGGTTTCGGTCCAAAACCTGAGATGCACATGAAGGATGACATAAGACCGCTGATCCCCGTAACTGCTGAGAGTCAGGTTGATTTGCAAAATCGGTCTGAGCATCAAGTCCTAGCTCGGCAGAATACTTCGGGACACAAAGAGCGGCATGCTCAGTCCTCAAGACTCAAGTTGGGTGCGGCCGACCAACCTGAGGATCAAAATCTCCTCGGAGACTGTATTACACTTAAAATTTCTGCATTGGACAGGCAATGCAGTAGCCCCTAAGACATCGGGTCGGTGGCAACACCGGATCGGGGATCGATGTGCCCTTTAATATTTGTAAATAATAAGCCCGAAGCCCGTAGAGCCCCGAGCCTTAATGCGGCACGGGTGGCCGAATTAAGGATTGATATCCATAGTAAAATCACAAATTATGTGTAATGACTCTATGCATCCAAGTACTTTACGTCATTAATGCTCGGATCCGCATTGTACAAAACTTTGTTGACCGACCATCGGCTTCCACCTCCTCGACCAATAGCCGAGGAGTGTTTGTCCTACTTTATAAAGCCTTTATGAGGGCAAAGATTTACAACAAACAAGGCAATCTGGCCATACGGTTTTATAAACAAAGGTACGCAGAGAGATATGTTATATTACTGTTTAACAGAAGAAATGTCTTCCAAAGAAAATAGTCCCGCTATCGGTTCCTTTCTTTGGGTTGTCATGCTAAGCATGATCATGAAACCTCTGCTCCAATGTAAGAGCAAAATATCGAGGATTTAGTTTGGGAGGCCAGTTAATAGCCCCCGGTAGTGTTCGGCGACAGTCGAGGTCAAGCCGTAAACACTTCGGCCATTGTTATGAATTGCCTGTCGTTTAACACCGTCATCGGATCGCTGACCAGTTTATGCTTATTGTGACAGTCAGTTTTCGGCTTTCTCCACTGAGGTGCTTAACCATGTGAGCTGGAAGCGCAATCAAAGTGGTTCTCCCTTTGCACACCTAGCCGAACAAAGCGGAACGTAGGAGGCAAGCGCAGGAGCCGAGCAACCCAACTATTGACCGAAGACACAATTCGAAACCGATGCATATATAGCAATATCCGAGAATGTTTTTGCCGAATCTCTAAAGGCGTCCGGCGTTGCACTGCTAGACTTGTGCTGAAAACACACAAATAGTTTTAAAAGTGCCATAAGCTTGGAAAACAAAAAAAACGTCAGTAAAAACTTGACGTCCGAACGAGATCAAGTGTTCGGTGCCAATCCGAAAATTGGCCTTAGCAAAAGAAGTGCTTCTGTCGTGCTTTAACTTTGCAACGACTAAGAAGAAGAACACTTATCATAAAACGGCTCATATAAATTTAAGAGCCCCCAAGTGACTTGGGTAAAAGAATGATTGCATGTACCGAAGTACTTATATCATATCTAGGTTCAACTGAACTTTAAACGCGTCTTAACCGACTGTCGGCTTCTCCCTCTTCGGTCAAGGACCGAAAAGTGTTATATACTCCATCTGTCGAGAATATCGATGGTGTTTCCAATAACCAGGCAATCAGGCCATAAGGCTGTAACAGACGAAGCGCGCTCAGGGAACTTATGCTATATTACTACAAAGTGTAAGAAGCATCTTCGAAGAAAATAGTACCCCCACCGATACCTTTCTTCGGTGCTCATTGTTATTATGAGACTTGTGCAATAGATTTTTTTGTACTCATGAGTTCCGTTGTGTGCCGATCATCATTGAAAACTATAAGAGCGCTAGCTTTCGGCTTCACCCAGTCTGAGGTCCGGCTCGGATGACCCGATCGTGACAATCGCAGAGGTGCTCCCTTTACTCCCTAGCCGAACAATCGGGAACATAGGGGTAAACACAGGAGCGAGGCAACCCAGCTTGCAAATCCCTTAAGTCAGTATGGTGCATATTGTGGCGTAATACACGAACAAGAAACGAAGCCGTACAAGTATAATCATATGCAAGAGGAAAAGCTTCATGAAGGAAGCCCCCAAATGAATTGGGTATTTGAATTTATGCGTCACAAACAAAATTTGGACAAGAAAATTTTTTACAAGCAACATTTTTCCAAAAAAGTATAATGCTTGGTCGAACCGAACACAAGTTAGAAATTAAAGCTTTGATCATGAAAGCGGCTTAGCTGGTTAATGTGTTCGGTATTGATGACGCGGTCCGAGCTTGATACGGGACAAGGTTCCATCCCCCAAGCCGGTCCCGAGGTGGCGGAGCGGAGAGCTCGACACGCCGAAGTGGTGACATAGCACGGTTAATGCAGACCGGCAAAGTGACGCCGAAGTCCCCGGATCATTTTCCTGTGCACAAAAAATGGTGCAAGCCGAAGATAATAGTAATAATGATAATTAAAAAAAATCGTTGCATAATAAATAATTTATGCAAAGTGAGTAATAAAAGAAATATGGCCTGGCGCCGAAGTAAATGTCGATGCAGGGCGTCAGCGTGATGCGGTAAAGGCGTGGCAAAGCCTGAATTCACAGGTCGGTCCAATCTTCGGATGCGGCGTTCGCCGGACTATGTACGGAAACTGACCGAACCACCATGCGACTGTCGTTAATGCGGCCACCATTTGATAGACCTGTGTACATATGATGGACAAACCAGAGTAATAATTCTTTGGGAAAATGGACCCAAACAAGCAAAAAAATACTGGGATTAATAGCACCTGGTTTATTTGTTGTAGCAATCCGAAGGAAGGTGATTTCCAAAATTGGGACTCGATCTGCGCACCCATTGCCTGATGGGCGATAAAACGACGGCATGACAATGCTGGCAAAGGTTGGCTCGCCGAGGCAAAGCCCTCGGTCCAGCTAACGTGACGGAGCTGGTCGGCTAGCGACGCCGAAGTGTCCGGAGTAGGTTGATGAAGAGATGGCGAAGCCCCCGGTCCAGCCGAGATGTCGAAGTAGGTCGGCGTGATGGGCACCAGCTTGAAGAAGCAATAGTGCGGCCCTGCCGATGCAGGTCGTGACGTGGTCGATGCCGGCTTAATGAAGCGCCGTGCGGTGATGCCGGTATGCCCGCTCCGTGTAATCCGTGGGGCGGCGATGTTGGTGATGATTTATCCTCCGCGATGCAGGACTCTTTTTCGGCTTGCCGAGATGATGATCTGAAGAAGTTGAGCTCAGCTCAACAAAGCGACGACGTGTCTAGCGCAGATCGGCAGCCGTGGAGCAATATTGCCGGACTGGTTTGACACCAGCATGATATCGAAGATCATGTTCAAAAGATTTTAAAGTTAGTGGGATGTGTTCGGAAACAAAACACAATACCCCATACAAAACTTCCTTCACGAAATACCGTTCGTAAAAAGGACGAACTCGGGTCGGATTTGTTTTCGCGCAGAAAACAGATCCGAAAAGTGATGCACTAATCGGAAGGTTCCCGGAGTTTGGATGGTCGGATCGAGCTGAAATTTTGAGGGGTGGTAGATATAGGAATTCCGCAGTAGATCAACGGTTGGATCTTCCAAAGGAGGTCCGAGCTAGAAGCTGGACACCACGCCCTAAACTCGTCCAGATTCTCGTCCAGATTTGACAGGGCTCCGGTATATCGTAGATTGTCGGAGATTCCTGCATCGGAACTCGACGAAATTTAGCATGGCTGTTGTAGACGTAATTCCGCACTATTCCTGCGAAGCAATCATCAAACCGACGCTCGAGGAGGCGGTGACGGCGGATACAAGTTCACTGTCCACAAAAACAGCACGGTCGCCCGAGGGCAATGTTGACGTTGAGCCCCCGGGCTCCCTGGATGATTCCTCCATGATCTTGATAGAGATCGGAGCTGATGTTGATGAAGGACCTCATCCGAACATGACGATCGGAGGTAGGGCGCAGTCCTTGGTCGAACCAAGGTGACCAGTCGAGCTGGTGACGAAGATGCCGAAGTCGCAGTTGATCTGCAGGCGAGCCTTCGACCTTTTGCCGAACACACAGCGGAACTCTCAATGAAAGCACCAATGTCGGTGTCAAAACCGGCGGATCTCGGGTAGGGGGTCCTGAACTGTGCGTCTAAGGCGGATGGTAACAGGAGACAGGGGGCACGATGTTTACCCAGGTTCGGGCCTTCTCTATGGATGTAATACCCTACTTCCTGCTTGATTGATCTTGATGATATGAGTATTAAAAGAGTTGATCTACCACGAGATCGTAGAGGCTAAACCCTAGAAGCTAGCCTATGGTATGATTGTTGTATATCTCTATCGACTAGCCTGGCCTCGGTTTATATAATGCACCAGAGGCCTAGGATAACAAGAGTCCTAGCCGAATACGCCGGTGGGGGAGGAGTCCTTGTCTTGATCGCCAAGTCTTGCGGAATCTTCCTTGTATGCGGCAGCTGTCCGGACTGGCCCATGAGTGTACGGCCATTGGGGTCCTCGGCCCAATCTAACAGATCGGGAGATGACGTGGTGAGTACCCCCTAGTCCAGGACACCGTCACCCACTCTCGCCCCCTCGAGCTCCAGCGCCATAGCCCAAGCCTTCTCCGCACAGCTAAACATGTCCAGAGCAGGAGGCAAGTGGGTGGCTTACACCGCGATGGAGAAGCACATCGCAAATCTTCGGGCGGCCGGATACTTGGCCGCAGACATAGCGCACAGGCTACCAGACGACGGGAAGGTCATTCCAACCCAGGGACCCCACGAGAGGGTCTTGTTTCTCGCCCACTTTGTCCGTGGACTGGGGTTTCCACTTCACCCCTTTGACTGCGGGCTGATGTTCTACTACGGGCTAGATTTCCATGATCTAGCCCCAAACTTCGCCCTCAACATCTCGGCGTTTATCGTCGTATGCGAGGCCTTCCTCCGCATCAAGCCTCACTTTGGCTTGTGGCTACAAATCTTCTGCGTGAAGCCGAAGATCGTGAGTGGCCAGCAAGCGGAGTGCGGAGGGGCCATGGTGGGCAAAATGCCTAATGTCACCTGGCTTGACGGCTCCTTTGCGGAGACCGTGAAAGGGTGGCAGTCGGGATTGTTCTACATCACCGAGCCGCGCGGTGCCAACTGGGCGGCGGCCCCCGAGTTCTGCTCCGGAACCCCCATGCGGCTCACCTCCTGGGAAAAGAAGGGCCTGTCCTGGGGCGAATCTACCGAGCTGATCGGACTCCAGACTTGCATCAAGAGCATGAAAGACAAGAACATCAAGCTTGTCAACGTGATCCAGGTCATGATCGTTCGCCGGATTCTCCCGTGCCAAAGGCGTGCATTTAATCTGCGGGAGTTCGTCCCAGCCGAACACCAGACGCTTCTGAGGCTCTATGGCATGACACACAAAGATGCGTGGAAGGCGCTGTTCAAGGCCTCCGAAGTACCTCCTCCCATATCCGAGGACCGTGGGCTCCATGCCGCGCGGCCTCTGAGTCAGGTGAGTTTTCAGGCTACCACCGGATTCGGTTCTTCCCAATATATTCATGGGGGAGTCTTAAGTAATTGTGCGTATTTGTTCAGGATTATGTAGAGACAGCGGAGCAGATTGACTGTCCGGCTCCGCTGCCAGAAGGCCCAGCTGATGCTCTCCTGACGGAGATGCTAGTCCCGGCGCCCTACAAGGTGCCGGAGAAGAAGGCCTAAAAGAAGGCCCCGGGAATACGAAAGGGTCTCCAGCGTAAGGTTGCGCCGGAAGCCTCGTCCGAAGATGACGAGGCACACTCCTCCCCCAAAGGGGAGGAAGAAGAAGAAGAAGGGACCACCCCACCAAGAAAGGGTGAGGGGCCCGAGAAGGCGGACCAGGGGGCCGGGAAAGGCCCTCGGCGCAAGGCCGTCATACCCATGTCGTCTGACGACGACGAGACAGATTCCTCCGGCGGAGGCGGGGGGAAGCAAGAAGAAACTCTACCTCCCCGCACTGGGGAAGAGAAAAAGAGGAAAGCCGCCCCGGAGGGGGAGGCTGGGACGTCCAACAAGGGAAGGGTGTCCCTTCCGAACTACTCCACCACGGCCGCCCATAGCGAGGAGGGGTGGCTGCCCAGGAAGAAGCCCCTAGCGCGATCGTAAGTATCCACACTCTATCATTACCTTACTTCACAGTCTTTTTATAATGCCAAACGTATATGCAGTCCGGCCAGGGTTCATCCCGAGGTATCATCTTCGGATGGATCCCTGAGCAATTCAGCGATGAACTCGCTCCCGGCAGCGACTACTCCTCAACTCGCGGATGACATAGAGGTGTTGTACCGAAGGCTCCCAGAGCGGGGGGTAGGTGACTCTGGAGACGCCCCAAGGCGGAATTCCAGATGTCGGACAAGCGGGGTTCAAAATCCCCGTGGATCATGTCAATGAGAGCCACAGTAGGCCAGGCTCTCAGCCGAACACTGTTCCGGAACCTCCAATGGTTCCGGACTCAGGCGGGCAGCCCCTCGTTAGGGAGGGCGAGCCGTCTGTGTCGAGGACATCCGTTGCGCCCAGGGCGCCGGATTGTCTGCTGGAAGCGCTTCGCGGCGCTTCCATGGATGAAGAGCACCGTACTCTTATGAGTGCGGTGATTCAGAAGGTTTCGTCCGCCAAGAGCGGACTAACCGAAGCTTGCACCAGCCTCCTAACAGGCTTCGAGGTAAGTAATAAAATGTGTGAAATTACCACCCGATAGGTAGTAGCCCTTGATACTCTGTTTGGTGTTCGGGAGGAAACGCCAAACAGAGGGTCAATTATAATCTGCAGGAGTCTAATAATAAATGTGCATGTGAATGAGCAGGCTGTGCTGCTTGCCGCTGCTGCCCGCACAGCCGAGGTCGCAGAACTAAAGCGGGTCCTGGAGCAAGCGCAGGGAGAGCTCGACCTCACGAAGAGGCAGCTCGAAGAGAACAAAGGTGAGTGACTCCCCACCCTTATGTATTTAAGGATAGATAAAATTGGTTAGTCTAAGGACGAAGCGTTGTGACTGTGTAACAGGGGCCACCGCCGAAGTGGCGTCCCTGAAGAAAGCGTTGTCCGAGGCCGAGGATAAGGCAGCCTTGGAATGCAAGGAGCGCGAAAAGCAAGGCGCTAGAGTGGGCGAGGTACAGCAAGAGCTCCGGGACCTCGGCAAGAAGTTCGAGTCTGTGGAGCATGATCTGAAGATGAAAGAGGCCGAGCTTGCGAAGGCCCTTGTGAGTATGAAAGACGCCAAGGCCGAAGCCGAGAAGGCACAACAGGAAATCCAGGAGGCCCAAAATATAGCGGCGGGTAAGAAATTCTTTATGCAAAGGAAACATGTGGAGGAGGCGTTTCTTTTACTTACCTGAATTTGGAGCTCTCCAGGGGCATTCGCAGATCTGCCATGCAGCGTATCAGATGCCGCGGAGTTCTAACGTGCCCAAGAGGGGAGCTCAACGGAGAAGTTGTTCTGGTCCCAGTATGCTGGGGCCGAACACCCAATGCCTCTGAGTGACCAACTGAAGCAGTTGGTCGAACTCCACAGGGCGGCCAAAGTGGCTATGAAAGATTTCATAGTCCGGATTTGGCCTGGTGAGCCCGTGCCCGCTAGCTATTTCGGCCTGATTAAGCGGATGGTGAATGCCTACCCGCGGCTTGAGGTTATCAAGTGATCCGTTTGCATTGAGGGTGCCCGCCGGGCCTTTGCCCGCGCGAAGGTGCATTGGGGCAAGCTGGATGCGGAGAAGCCGGTGAAGGACGGGCCGCCGGAGGGCAAGGCGCATCGCTATCCGGAGAAGTATTACGATGGCGTTATGAAGGGCGCTCGTCTCGTTGCCGATGAATGTAGCAAGGACACAATTTTAGAATGAATTCACTTCTGTCATGTTTGTAATTTAAGGACGAAGTTACTTGCGCAATGTAGCGCTTTTTATTTAAAATATTACCTTTCGTGCGGCTGTTTATAAAATTCTGAAAGTAGGCCAGTCGTCGGCTTCCACCCCCACGTAACTAGTACTGGGGTGTTCGTGGAAAATCCGGACACTCTTTATCCAAATGGTTGGTCCCTTAAGGAGGTATCCGGCGCAGCGAACAAGGCAATCGGACTATGTGGCTTTATAACTTTTACTTAGCCATAGAAGTCTACAATTTTAAATTTCGATGAAGCCCCTAGAATCCGGAAGGCCAAATTGGGGCGCTATATACGCCTAGATCGGACGAAGCCGATTCCTCGCCCAAAGCGGTAAAATCTTTAAGGATTTTAAGACCTCTCGAACAGCGACCAGCTCTCGCCGCATCATGCTGGTCAGTTTTCGGCTTTCTCTACTGAGGTGCTCGTCCGGAAGAACCGAGACACAATCGCAGTAGTTCTCCCTGCGCTACCTTAGCCGATATAACGGAACGTAAGGTACCAAAACAAGGGAGCCGGGCTAACCTAACTGTAGACCCAAGACATGATTCGGAGCTGATGCATATAGTGCTATAAGTTCGGGGTGCCGCACTGTTGAAAGTGTTTGGACTTTACTTGCCGTATTACGGGGCGCCATAAGAGCCCCTGGCAAATTGACCGCACCGAGGTGTACGGATGCAATATTTAAATAAACATTTGTAAGAAAAAAATGCTCAGATAAGAATAATAAGCTGACGCTATATATGATCTCCCATTGATGAATAATACATTTAAGCGTATGTTTACAATGAATGCATTAAGCAGAGATAAATAGGACTATTTGACATGTCCTATCTAGGGGCAGGCCGCGTACAGATAGATAAAACAGGTATAACGATCGTAAATAGATTCCACCTGGGTATTTCCTTCTGTGCGCAAAGCCTGTTGCCTCCTTGGCGTTCTCCCCTGTATAAGTCCGACAATCCGGCTCTTCTAAAGAGGTTGCTCTAAGGCAGTGTCCTGAAAGAAATACAAGGAGAAATAGGTTTTTTTATGAAAGTATGCTGCGGTGATACCGCACTGCTGACTGAGTCACTGCTGGGCCTCCGCCTGTGCCCATGGTATTTTGAGTGCGTAGTTGTGTGTGCGTGGCACGAATGCTGCTTTGATGGGGCTTGAGCGGGGGCCGGACTGCTAGTCACGCTCTTTGCGTGCTTGGTGATCCTGTTGCGGGGTGCTCCAGACTCGCTTGTCGGTGCTCGAGGTTGTTGTCGCCGGATTGGTGGTTTGCCGGAGGAGGCCGTATTGTACTTCTGTCGCGAGGGCTGCAGTATGCTCTTCCGTACAAAGAGAGTGGTCCATGTTTCCGTTGACTGTTATGACCCCGCGCGGGCCTGGCATCTTGAGCTTGAGGTATGCATAGTGTGGTACCGCATTGAATCTAGCGAATGCGATTCGTCCGAGCAGTGCGTGGTAACCACTACGGAAAGGGACGATATCGAAGATTAACTCTTCGCTTCGGAAGTTTTCCGGAGATCCGAAGACCACTTCCAATGTTATAGAGCCCGTACAGCGGGCCTCTACTCCAGGAATTACACCTTTAAAGGTGGTTTTGGTGGGCTTGATCCTTGAAGGGTCGATGCCCATTTTGCACACCGTGTCCTGATAAAGTAGGTTCAGGCTGCTGCCGCCGTCCATAAGGACACGCGTGAGGTGGAATCCGTCGATGATTGGGTCTAAGACCAATGCGGCTAAGCCGCCGTGACGGATGCTAGTAGGATGATCACTACGATCAAAGGTGATCGGACAAGCTGACCATGAGTTGAATTTGGGGGTGACTGGCTCCATCGCATAAACGTCCCGTAGTGCTCGCCTGCTCCCGCTGGGGATGTGAGTGGCGTAGATCATGTTGACCGCTTTCACCGGGCGGGGGAATATCTTCTGTCCCCGTGCCGGAGGCCGGGCCTCGTCATCGCTGCCAGCAGCCCCTTGTCCTTGTTTTCGGCGTTTATTTTACCGCCTGTTTGAACACCCAGCAGTCTCTATTGGTGTGGTTGGCTGGCTTGTCTGGGGTGCCATGAATTTGGCACGAGCGTTCCAGTATGCGGTCCAGACTGGACGGTCCTTGATTGTTTCTTTTGAACGGCTTCTTCCGCTGACCGGATTTGGATCCACTGAATCCGGTGTTGCTACCGTGTCTTCGGTGTTGTCGCCGTTGTTCCGTCGCTTGTGTCTGTTGCGTCGTGGCTTGTCGTTATTGTCGCGGACATCCGAAGTGCCGGAATGTGGCGTGGTGCTGCTGCGAGCCAACCAGCTTTCTTCGCCCGCGCAAAAGCGGGTCATTAGTGTTGTGAGAGCTGCCAGGGACTTGGGTGTTTCTTGGCCGAGGTGTCGGGCGAGCCATTCGTCACGGATATTATGCTTAAAGGCCGCCAGGGCTTCGGTGTCCGGACAGTCGACTATTTGGTTCTTTTTAGTTAGGAACCGAGTCCGCATTTCTGGCTGACTTCGGCTGTTGAGTAATGTGGCTCAAGTCATCGGCGTCTGGTGGTCGCACATATGTGCCCTAGAAGTTGTCGAGGAATGCGTCTTCCAGGTTTTCCCAACTGCTAATGGAATTTGACGGCAAGCTGTTTAGCCAGTGTTGGGCTGGTCCTTTGAGCTTAAGGGGAAGATACTTGATGGCGTGTAGATCGTCTCCGCGGGCCATGTGAATGTGGAGAAGAAAATCTTCGATCCATACTGCGGGGTCTGTTGTGCCATCCTATGATTCGATGTTTACGGGTTTGAACCCTTCTGGGAATTCATGATCCATCACTTCGTCAGTGAAGCAGAGGGGGTGTGCGGTGCCTCTGTGCCGGGCTATGTGGCTACGCAGTTCGAATTGGTCGGGTTGCTTTGTTCGGCCCGACCGGTCTTGTTCATAATGTATTCGGCGTGACGGTCATCGTCGTGCGCTGGGGCGCGCCCCCGTGATCTGTAGATCGATCTTGGTTGTCCTGCGGTGTTTTGTGTATTGCCCCGGGCCGTAGTAAACTGGCGCGGGGGTGCGGGCTGGTATTCGGGCTGGTATGCCGCTTTATCCCAGCCACGGGGTGGCCAGTCAACCGTGTGGTGCTCGAGTCCATATTCCTCGGCTGCCAGGACTTCTGTCCATCTGTCTATGAGCAGGTCCTGATCAGCTTGAAGCTGCTGCTGCTTCTTCTTCAAGCTCCTCCCAGTGGCAATAAGCCGGCGCTTGAAGCGCTCCTGCTCTTCGGGATCCTCAGGCACGCCGAACTCGTCGTCGCCAAGGCTAATCTCGTCTTCGGAGGGGGGCATATAGTTGTCCTCCTCCGGATATCCGTCGGTCGCATGTTCGTCTGGGCTGACCTGCTCATCTTCCTGTTCGGCCTGCTCGAAGGCGGGCTGGTCAGGGTTGTATTCCTCTTCGGCACCATCCGGATTGCTTTCATCTCTGGGGCTGGTATTGTTGTTGCGGGTCTTGGAGCGGCGCCGACGGTGCCCATGCTTTGCTTTTCTCCCTGAGGGGTTATCCTCCGTTGCCTCGTCGCCATTGGTTTCCTTCAGAGTGTCCACCATATATATATATATATCATTTGAGGAGGTGGCTGTCTACCGCCCTGTGAGCGGTGGTTCATGTACTTCTCCTGCATCGTCGTCCATACCGTCGATGTCTTCGGAGTCAAGGTCAAGCACGTCGGTTAGATCATCGACCGTGGCAATGAAGTGGGAGGTGGGTGGGCAGCGAATTCTTCGTCACCTGCTTCCCACTCAAGCCGGACATAGTTCGGCCCAGAGCCTCCTGACAAAGAGAGAGACTTTAATGAGTTCAGCATGTCGCCGAAGGGCGAGTGCTGGAAGATATCCGCAGCGTTAAACTCCATTACCGGAGCCTAACCAGGCTCGGCGGGCTCGGGAGCGCACGGACTGGAACCTATGATCGGATATGAGTCCGAGGGTCCGGAGCCACAGGCTTCCTTAGAAGTGAGGCCTGTGTTTGGCTCTACCACCGATGAGTGTGCGGCCTGCGGGGCGGGGTCCATCCCTCCATCCTTAGGCAACGCAGCCTGCTCCGGATTTAGATCCGGGGCTACTGCAGGGGTGATATCCAGAACATTGTCCGACAACAGGTCTAAGCCGTGCTCATCGTGACTATCCGGTGTTCCTGGCACAGGCCCGAATCCATCGAAGATCAAATCTCTGCGGATGTCGGCCGTGTAGTTCAAGTTTCCGAACCGGACCTGGTGGCCAGGGGCGTAGCTGTCGATCTGCTCCAGATTTTCAAGTGCATTGGCCCGTAGTGCGAAGCTGCCGAACACGAAGATCTGTCCGGGGAGAAAAGTCTCACCCTGGACCGTGTTGTTGACGGTTGGAGGCGCCATCAAGCCTTGCGGCGACGACGTAGAGGAACTCTCAATGAAAGCACCAATGTCGGTGTCAAAACCGGCGGATCTCGGGTAGGGGGTCACGATCTGTGCGTCTTAGGCTGATGGTAACAGGAAGCAAGGGACACAATATTTACCCAGGTTCGGGCCCTCTCGATGCAGGTAAATCCCTACTTCCTGCTTGATTAATATTGAAGATATGAGTAGTACAAGAGTAGATCTACCACGAGATCGTAGAGGCTAAACCCTAGGAGCGAGCCTATGATGATTATGATTGTAATTGTGGTCGGCCTTCTAAGGACCAACCTCTCCGGTTTATATAGACACCGGAGAGGGCTAGGGTTTACATGGAGTCGGTTACAAGGAAGGAAACACAATATCCGGATCGCCAAGCTTGTTTTCCACGCAAAGGAGAGTCCCATACGGACACAGAACGGAGTCTTGAGTCTTGTATCTTCACACTTCAATAGTCCGGATGGTGCATATAGTTCGGCTGTCCGGATACCCCCTAATCCAGGACTCCCTCAGCAGCGGCGCGTGATCCGGTGCTGATCCGCACGTCAGCCCTGCCCCTGCCATCGCGCGATCCAACGCAGATCGGCATGCAGCCAAACAGGCGCACGCCATCACGAGCCCATCTCGTCCTGGCGCTGCTGTGGCCGACAGCCTCTGAAGGAAATATGCCCTAAAGGCAATAATAAAGTTGTTATTTATATTTCCTTATACCATGATAAAGGTTTATTATTCATGCTAGAATTGTATTAACTGGAAACTTAGTACATGTGTGAATACATAGACAAACGGAGTGTCACTAGTATGCCTCTACTTGACTAGCTCGTTGAATCAAAGAAGGTTAAGTTTCCTAGCCATAGACATGAGTTGTCATTTGATTAACGGGATCACATCATTAGAGAATGATGTGATTGACTTGACCCATTCCATTAGCGTAGCATTTGATCGTTTAGTATATTGCTACTGCTTTCTTCATGACTTATACATGTTCCTATGACTATGAGATTATGCAACTCTCGAATACCGGAGGAACACTTTGTGTGCTACCAAACGTCACAATGTAACTGGGTGATTATAAAGGTGCTCTATAGGTGTTTCCGATGGTACTTGTTGAGTTGACATAGATCGAGATTAGGATTTGTCACTCCGATTGTCGGAGAGGTATCTCTGGGCCCTCTCGGTAATACACATCACTATAAGCCTTGACTAATGAGTTAGTTGCGGGATAATGCATTATGAAACGAGTAAAGAGACTTGACGGTAATGAGATTGAAATAGGTATTGAGATACCGACGATCGAATCTCGGGCAAGTAACATACCGATGACAAAGGTAACAACGTATGTTGTTAGTCGGTTTGACCGATAAAGATCTTTGTAGAATATGTAGGAGCCAATATGAGCATCCAGGTTCCGATATTGGTTATTGACCGGAGATGTTTCTATGTCATGTCTACATAGTTATCGAACCCGTAGGGTCCGCACGCTTAATGTTCGGTGATGATCTGTATTATGAGTTTATGTGTTTTGATGTACAGAAGATAGTTCGGAGTCCCGGATGTGATCAAGGACATGACAAGGTGTCTTGAAATGGTCGAGACATAAATATTGATATATTGGACGACTATATTCGGACACCAGATGAGTTTCGGGGGTCACTGGATATTTATCGGAGTGCCGGGGAGTTATCGGAACCCCCGGGGGATCTAATGGGCCAACATGGGCCTTGTGGGAGAGAGAGGAGAGGGCCTAGGGCTGGCCGCGCCCCCCCCCCCTTGGGAGTCCGAATTGGACAAGGAGGGGGGCGCTCCCTCTTTCCTCCCTCTCTCCCTCTCCTTCCTTCCCCCTTCCTCCTTCCTAGTTGGACTAGGAAAGGTGAGTCCTACTCCCACTAGGAGGAGAACTCCCCTTCTCCTTGGCGCGCCCCAAGGCCGGCCGGCATCCCCCCCTTGCTCCATTATATACGGGGGCAGGAGGGCACCCTAGGACACACAAGTTGATTGTTCCAAGCCGTGTGCGGTACCCCCCCTCCACCATATTCCACCACGCTCATATCGTTGCAGTGCTTAGGCGAAGCCCTTCGCCGGTAGCTTCATCAACACCGTTGAGGGAGTCCTGGATTAGGGGGTGTCCGGATAGCCGGACTACCACCATCAGCCGAACTATCATCAGCCGGACTATCATCATCGACCGGACTCCAAGACTATGAAGATACAAGATTGAAGACTTTGCCCCGTGTCCGGATGGGACTTTCCTTGGCGTGGAAGGCAAGCTTGGCGATACGGATATGTAGATCTCCTACCATTGTAACCGACTCTATGTAACCCTAGCCCTCTCCGTGTCTATATAAACCGGATGGCTCTAGTCCGTGGGACAACATCAACAACCCTTACAATCATACCATAGGCTAGCTTCTAGGGTTTAGCCTCCTTGATCTCGTGGTAGATCCACTCTTGTAAACATCCACAATATCAATATCAATCAAGCAGGACGAGGGTTTTACCTCCATCAAGAGGGCCCAACTCGGTAAAACATCGTGTCCCTTGTCTCCTGTTACCATCCGCCTAGACGCACAGCTCGGGACCCCTTCCCGAGATCCGCCGGTTTTGACACCGACATTGGTGCTTTCATTGAGAGTTCCTCGTGTCGCCACCGATAGGCTTGATGGCCTCTTCAATCAACAACGACGCAGTCCCGGGTGAGACTTTTCTCCTGGACAGATCTTCAGATTCGGCGGCTTTCGCATCGGGCCAACTCACTTGGCCATCCGAGCAGATCGAAGCTACGCCCGGGCCGTCAGTCAGGTTTGAAGCCTAAACTTCACGGCCGATATCCGGGGGGACATGATCTTCGATGGATCTGAGCCACGATCGAAAGCGTGCTGCCACACGATGGGCATGACCTAACTCGCCACGGACAGCACCTTGAGGTCAAGACATTAATCCGCCCGACCCATAGTCCGGAGCCGATCACCGGATCGAGGATGGATGGCTGGACACCGCCGAGCTGCAACTTCTACGGCGATGGAGCCAACACTTACCTTGTCCCGCATAAAGCTCATGACTCGAGGTGCCGGACTCTCGCCGACTCCGAACCTCCTGCGCCGCCACGAATCCGATTACGCGCCGATCATGGAATTCACCGCTGCGGACATCTTTCAAAGATTCGCCTTCAAATGACATCATAAATTCATTGAAGCATCTCTCGCTATTCGAGAGCCCCGGCCAACCACGGCCAGGATGGTTGGGACGCGACGACGAAGAAATTCAGAGCCCACCCACCACCCACTTCAGAGCCACCGCCGATTTACTTAACCGACGATCGACTACGAATCCGAAGACATCGACGGCATGGACGACGATGCCGGAGACTACCAAGAACCAGTGCCTACAGGACACTGGAAGACCACCCCGTCACATGACATACATATGGTGGACACCCTAAAGGGAAGCAATGACAAGGAACAACGGGACGCGGCAGAGGATAATCCCGCCGATAAACAACCAAAACGGCGACGTAGACGCCGCCCTAAGTCCTGCCTCGATCAAAGCAGCATTCCTAACGACCCAGCGATAGAGCAGGGCAAACCAGCGGACGACGAACAGGACGGGCCGGATAATCAACCCCTTCACGAAGCAATCAACAGTCCGGACCCAACACCGGAGCATAAGAACATACACAAAAGACTCGTCGCCACTGCAAGAAGTTTGAAGAAGGAAAAACGGAAGCTCAAAACAACAGAAGACGCGCTCAAATTGAAGTGGAACAAAGTATTCAAGACTGCAGACAAATATGGTAATGGCCATCAAACAAAGAGCTACCCGAAGCGCAAGTTGCTGCCAGAATTTGACGAGGAAGCCATAGAGCCTTCACAACAAAAAAATAAAGAGGCCGCTTTGCCGGATAGACGCCGATGACAGACCAAAGCGACAAGCGGGCTGCACCCAAGCCAATTATAATCCTGGAAAACGGACGGCCCGACTAGGTCCATCTATGGGCCAAAAAGAGGACCCCAGAAGTAACACAACACGACAAGTGTTCAAGACAGCGCACACCCAAATATGGGCGCCGACACCCGCTTATGTTTTACTGATGAGGTGCTGGATCACGAATTTCCAGCAGGTTCAAACCCATAAACATAGAGGCATACGACGCACAACAGACCCCGGAGTCTGGATAGAAGATTACATACTACACATACACATGGCTAGAGGAGATGATCTCCACGCCATAAAATACCTACCCTCAAGCTCAAAGGGCCAGCTCGGCATTGGCTCAAAAGCCTCCCGTAAAACACTATTGGAAGTTGGGAAGAGCTCGAGGACGCTTAGAAGCAAATTTTCAAGGACTTATGTCCGCCCTCCGGATGCGACGATCTGAGTCATATAACCCAACAGCCCGGAGAGTCGGTACAAGAATTCTGGAACAGGTTCCTTACCAAAAAGAACCAAATAGTCGTCTGTCCGGACGCGGAAGCCCTAGCAGCTTTGAAACACAACGTCCGAGACGAGTGGCTCGCCAGACACCTCGGCCAAGAGAAGCCAAGAAAAATGGCCGCGCTAACAAGCCTCATGACGCGCTTTTGCGCAGGAGAAGACAACTGGCTAGCAAGATGCAGCACCAGCGACCCGAGTATATCCGAGATCAGAGATGGAAACGGAAAGTCACGGTGCAGGAAAGACCAGCGCCGGAATAAAGAAAAAAGCCCAAAGGGCACAACGGTCAACGCCGGATTCAAAAGCTCGCGGCCAAACAATAAAACACGGCCCCTTAAGGACAACAGAGACGAGCTATCA
The DNA here is from genome assembly GCA_021605205.1 of Aegilops longissima. NCBI lineage: Eukaryota > Viridiplantae > Streptophyta > Magnoliopsida > Poales > Poaceae > Aegilops > Aegilops longissima. The sequence goes on from CM038681.1 coordinate 604,619,024, forward strand.
AATTTAAACAAAATTTTAGATCGGATATGTCAAATCCACAAGATTCTAAGGCTCGCAAACCATACCAACCGAAATTGTTGGGTTTTTAAACAGTCCGGCAGACTCAACGCCGGACACAAGGGGCTCGATGTGCCAAGCGAGGACGATGACGAACCCCACCAGCAGAGCACCGGAAGTCAAAAGACTTTCCCACAAGAAGTCAAAACAGTAAAGTCGCTTCACGTGATAGTACGGAAAGCCAACACGGCACTCGCTAAGACAAGTGTCGCACGATCCACCCCAGTGGACCGAGATTGGATGTCAAAACGAATCACTTTCGACCATCTGGATTAGTCCAGAAGTATCCGGAATGCAGTATAGACTGCCCTGATCCCATAATAGACGGACTGCAATTCACGCAGGTTTTTGATGGACGGCGGCAGTGACTTAAACCTGCCATATCCGGACACAATCCGCAAGTTGGGATAGACCCTACTACAATTCGGCATAGCCGCACTTCCTTCAAAGGAGTGGCGCCAGGCCCTTACGCCAGGTGCACAGTTCCATTATTACTAGAAGTTGTGTTCGGGTCACCTGACAACTTCCGACGAGAAAAGCTAACCTTTCATGTCGCCCCATTTAAAAGTAGCTATCAAGCATCACTGGGACGGGAAGCTTTCGTCCTCTTCAATGCAATACCACATTACGCGTCTCTTATGCTTAAAATGCCCGGTCCACGTGGCATCATTTCATTAAAAGGTCGTTTGAGACCCCGGACACGGTTGGACGAGTCCGGAATAAATAAGCTAGGGGCTACCCAGCCGCACACCCCTTCACAAGGGTTTGTACATATAAGCCACAATGAGCTAGCATAGGCTCAGCTTTATTAATCTATATTTCGATTTTTATGCACTTTCTCGCACGATTTCTTTTCCAACTAAGTTCCTCTCTTTTTACAGATGAACAGCGTGCACCCGCCCGTGATACGGCACAACGGAGACACAAAGCGCAGACGCGTGCGTGAGGGACCCGCTGCGGGACTCTTTTCAAACTAAGACCCTCGTAAACCTTTCTTCTGTCTCTTGTTGCTACAATCCCTGGTTTATCATTATAACCAGTGTGGAGATCTGGCGTTTTGGCATCGGGTCGCGCTGTAAGAACCTGCCGCATTCACTGGACACAAGGGGCTTAGGGCTTTGTTTTGCCCGCTATTATAAAGACCAACACCTTCGAGAGTGTTCGGCGCCTCGAGTTAGGCCTTATATGCATCAGCTCGAATCATGTCTTTGGTCAAATGTTGGGTTTGCCCGGCCCTGTGTTTTCCTGCCTTATGTTCCAGATCATCGGCTAACGCTGCTCCAAGAGAACTATGCGATTGTGCCCCGAGCCGGGCCGGGCGAGCACCTCAAGAGAGAAAGCCAAAACTGACCGTCATGATACAGCGAGAGACTGGTCAACCACTCGATCGACTATGGAATGTTTAGGATTCCTCCGCTGGACGAAGGGCGTTTCCGCCAGGCACATACGCCGCCTAAATTCGGAGCGCGGTGCCCCGTGGGCTATGTCGAGCCCCACCCTCGAACTCTATGGCTAAATGAAAGTGATAAAGCATTATAGTCCGTTGCCTCGCTTGCTACGCTACCACCTCCTTTACAGGACCGAGACGTCGGATTAAGTGTGAAAACGCTATTTTTGCGAACACCCCGCACCTTGTGCGTGGGGGGCTGAAGCCGACGATCGCCATCTTCGTGTTATACACACGATACATGAACGGCCGCATAAGAGATATTCTATTACTTGAACGCACAAGTATAAAAGGCGCTTACATCATAAATATTGTTTTACATCATAAAAACGTTCATTCAAACGTAACATCTTTTGAACACTGCGACTCTATTACACGAGCACCACGCAGCACTTCACCAAAATAGTGCTCGGCGGGTAACCGGTTATCATCCGAACCCGGGGTCACAACAGCGGTGGCATCCATTTCTGTCCAATGTGTCTTCACACGGGCGAGTGCCATCCGCGCACCCTCTATGCAGGCCGACCGCTTCATCGCCTTGATATGCAGCACCGCCCCAAAAAATTGCTACAATAAGCCAAAGTAACTCTTCGGCTCGGGCCTATCCGGCCGGATATGGGTCACTATATCCATCATAGCAAGCCCGGACAACCTATTTAGCTCAGCCCACTCGCCAAACGGTCGGTCACGGAAGTGAACGCCCGGACTATGGAATTGAGACCAAAACAGCTCTTCCATCTTGTGATCCTTCCGCTTCAAAATGCACAACGACATCTGCCGCTTTCGCTGCTAAGTCCATATAAGGGTCCTCTGGACCCCACGGTTGGCCTAGCTAAGCATACTTTGGATCCAGAACCTTCGGGCGAGCAGGAAAGGCTTGCCACTACAATATCTCCGGCCCGGCGCAGCTCCTCCTTTATAGCCCGCATTGCAGAGCGGGCATCCTTGGCTTCGCGTGGCCTTCCCAGTGTCTTCTTGCCCGCTTAGTCGCTCCTTCACAAGAGCCTCATTGCGGTCGGTAGCATCCTTTAACTTCAAGGCCATTTCGCCATCTCTTCCTGCTCCGCAAGCAGCGCACCCTTCGCCGCTTAACTCCTCGGCCGCCCTTGAGGTCGCCAGATTACTCCTTCCGCCTGCTCCTTGGCTTGAGCAAGTTCGCCCAAGGTTTCCACAGCAGCGGCACTATCCGCCTTTCACGAACATGTGTAAGGAGTTGGCTTCGCCCTTACCAAGTGACCGCCGAGAACACTTACCTTGCGACTCATCAAGTCGCCTGTTGATCAGCGTGATGTCCGCATCCGTAACAGCGAGTTGCCGCTTTAGTTCAGCAACTCCGTCAGTCCGGCTGGCCCCCGGACAACCCGCCACCTGCATCGGCACGACGGAAATTTAAAACCTGCGATTTTGATCTCGCACGCCGTCGATTTCGACAACCCATCGAGACTCAGGGCTACTATCCATACAGGCGATTCTATATGCAAAACTGTTAAAAGGTGTGTTATTTTTACGTACCTCAAACCCCGCCAGCAAACTCCTGACGGCACTGTGCAACCCGTCTTCGGCGGACGAAATCCTTTCAATCACCATGCTCATCAATGCGTGGTGATCTTCTGAGATAGACGCCTTCTCAAGCAGATCCTTCAGCCGTACACCAATTGGCGCCGAACTATCCGGCTTTGCCAAACCCGGGGGCTCCCTCCGTGACGACACTTCAGGCTCGTCCGCCCTATTCGACGGCGCCCCGGACGGAGGCGTCTCGCTCTCCATCATCTCCGGACGAAGGTCCCCCGAAGACGAGCTCATTCGCGAAGGACGGAGATCCGAACTACAAGGTAAAAACTTTACTTATCCTCAGAAGCACAAATACGGATGTCCGTTATTATAAAACTCCTTTCTTTCTACTTACGGCTCGTTGGAGGGCTGACTCTTTAAGGGAGATTGTGCGGCCGGGGCCTCCCCGGATGCAGGACCCTCTGGCGAAGATTTCTTCCCCCGTTTAGGGGCTTTTGCCCCCGGGTCCTCGGAGGCAGTCCTCTTCTCCCCTTGGGGGGAGGGATTCTCGATCCCCCCTCTTTCAAGAGCCTCCTTAGGCGAGGCAGTAACTTCCCTGTTTTCCCCTTCGTCTTCCTCTGAAGGCGCAACCTCAAGCATCCGGACCAGCCTTTGGATCCGCGGTCTCGGGGAGGGGCGGACACCGTATCAATTTTGCTTCCGCTATCCACTCCTGTAGAAGGAAATTGGTCATAAGGCTAATCATCGAAAGGCAAACAAACGGTATGTCCGACTCGAACTACTTACTTGAGTATCCGGCGATTGCAGCTTAGGCCAGCATCCTCGGTCAATTCCGACGCACCTCTTGCGATCCGAAGAATAATTTGTACATCTCGGGTGTCGCACCCATGAAGTGTTGAAGAATCCGTGGACCCTCGGATTGAACTCCCATAGCCGGAGAGGGCGACGTTTGCAGGGCGGGAGACGCCTAATCAGCATAACCTGCATCACCACCACCATATCGACCTCCCTCGTTTGGAGATCTCGAATCCGGCCCTGCAGTAGGGGCACGTCCTTTGACGGCCCCAGTTGAGCCTGGTTGACCCACGATCAACCGTCGTGGAGGTCCCGGCGGAATAGGGCGGCGGCTTTGTCTCGCGCCCCTCGAACGGTAATATAGAACCACTCTTGCTGCCATGGGCCGAGCTCCTCTTGGAAGGAGCCAGCGGGCCGCGGGCATCGGCCCTCTAACTTATGGCCGCCCCGCCACACTCCGCTTGACGCCCCCCGATCATCTTCGGCGCCACATTGAAGGTCTTCAGCCACAGGCGAAGTGAGGGTGACGCGAGGAAGGCTTCGCAGACGACGATAAATGCGGAAATATGGAGGATGGACTCCGGAGCCAAATCGTGGAATTCCAACCCATAGTAAAACATGAGCCCTCTCACAAAAGGATCCATCGGGAAGCCTAAACCCCGACGGAGGTGGGATACAAAAACGACATACTCGCCGGGCTCGGGGGTGGGGATGGCTTGCCCTTCGGCAGGCAACCTGTCACGAAATCTCGTAAGACAGTACTTGGCCTCCCGCAGCTTTAGCACGCCCTCCTCCGTGGCGGAGGAGGGCATCCACCGCCCACGAGGTCGGAACCGGACATCGTTGGAAGTCCGAAGCGCTCGAATCTGGAGCTCTAGGTGCTGGAACTTGGAGCGGGGAGAGGATTCGATGAAGGATTGAATAAAAAGAAACGAGCCTTGGTCCCATCATAAAGAGGGAGAATACCAAGAGCCGTCTCCGTGACCGTTTGGGACTCGCCTTCGATAGAGGGCGCATGGCGACGGGCGCGGTTGGGTTACCCACGTCCGTATTGATGAGAATCCCGGATTAAGGGGAAACACGATCTCTGCTTCGACAAGACGTGCCAAGGAAACCGCCTCGCTAAATGCGCTGAGGTGGTAAAGTAAAAAACAATTCAAGTAATGGCTTGGTAGTGGTGTGACGTCATGCCACAAAAAATGTTAGCAGATTGAACTTGTGTATATATTATTATTCTCTCTACGGTGGAATGTGGAATTTATTTTGCAGAGCCGGACACTATCCTGGTGTTCACAATCTTCTATCATTCGGAGGAGGAACCCGCCTTGCAATGCCAAGCAACATACGCGCCGGACTTATCGTCATTGAAGCCTGGTTCAGGGGCTACTGAGGGAGTCCCGGATTAGGGGGTGTCCGGATAGCCGGACTACCATCATCAACCGAACTATCATCAGCCGGACTATCATCATCGACCGGACTCCAAGACTATGAAGATACAAGATTGAAGACTTCGCCCCGTGTCCGGATGGGACTTTCCTTGGCATGGAAGGCAAGCTTGGCGATACGGATATGTAGATATCCTACCATTGTAACTGACTCTATGTAACCCTAGCCCTCTTCGGTGTCTATATAAACCGAATGGCTCTAGTCCGTAGGACAACATCAACAACCCTTACAATCATACCATAGGCTAGCTTCTAGGGTTTAGCCTCCTTGATCTCATGGTAGATCCACTCTTGTAAACATCCACAATATCAATATCAATCAAGCAGGGCGTAGGGTTTTACCTCCATCAAGAGGGCCCGAACCTGGGTAAAACATCGTGTCCCTTGTCTCCTGTTACCATCCGCCTAGACTCACAGTTCGGGACCCCCTACCCGAGATCCGCCGGTTTTGACACCGACAACCGTCATTACGCCGTCGTGCTGACCAAGCTCTCCCTCGAAGCTCTACTGGATCATGAGTTCGTGGGACGTCACCGAGCCGAACGTGTGCAGATCGTGGAGGTGCCGTACGTTCGGTACTAGGACCGGTCGATCTTGAAGACGTACGACTACATAAACCGTGTTGTCATAACGCTTCCGCTTACGGTCTTCGAGGATACGTAGACAACACTCTCCCCTCTCGTTGCTATGCATCACCATGATCTTGCATGTGCAAAGGAATTTTTTTGAAATTACTACATTCCCCAACAGTGTCATCCAAGCCAGGTTTATGCGTAGATGTTATATGCACGAGTAGAACACAAGTGAGTTGTGGGCGATACTAGTCATACTGCTTACCAGCATGTCATACTTTGATTCGGCGGTATTGTTGGATGAAGCGGCCCGGACCGACATTACGCATACGCTTACGCGAGACTGGTTCTACCGACGTGCTTCGCACACAGGTGGCTGGCGGGTGTCAGTTTTTCCAACTTTATTTGCATCGAGTATGGCTACGCCTGGTCCTTGTTGAAGGTTAAAACATCACATACTTGACGAAATATCGTTGTGGTTTTGATGCGTAGGTAGGAACGGTTCTTGCTCACACCGTAGCAGCCACGTAAAACTTGCAACAACAAAGTAGAGGACGTCTAACTTGTTTTTGCAGGGCATGTTGTGATGTGATATGGTCAAGACATGATGCTAAATTTTATTGTATGAGATGATCATGTTTTGTAACAGAGTTATCGGCAACTGGCAGGAGCCATATGTGTCGTCGCTTTATTGTATGAAATGCAATCGCCATGTAATTGCTTTACTTTATCACTAAGCGGTAGCGATAGTCGTAGAAGCAATAGTTGGCGAGACGACAACAATGCTACGATGGAGATCAAGGTGTCGCGCCGGTGACGATGGTGATCATGACGGTGCTTTGGAGATGGAGATCAAAGGCACAATATGATGATGGCCATATCATATCACTTATATTGATTGCATGTGATGTTGATCCTTTATGCATCTTATTTTTCTTAGATCGACGGTAGTATTATAAGATGATCTCTCACTAAATTTCAAGGCACACGTGTCCTCCCTGAGTATGCACCGTTGCGAAAGTTCGTCGTGCCGAGACACCACGTGATGATCGGGTGTTATAAGCCCTACATACACATACAACGGGTGCAAGCCAGTTTTGCACATGCAGAATACTCGGGTTAAACTTGACGAGCCTAGCATATGCAGATATGGCCTCGGGACTGATACGTCCATTTTGCATCATGCTTTTATATCGATATTTATTGCATTATGAGTTGTTATTACACATTATGTCACAATACTTATGCCTATTCTCTCTTATTTTACAAGGTTTACATGAAGAGGGAGAATGCCGACAGCTGGAATTCTGGGCTGGAAAAGGAGCAAATATTAGAGACCTATTCTGCACAACTCCAAAAGTCCTGAAACTCCACGGAAGTCATTTTTGGAATTAATAAAAAATACTGAGCGAAGAAACTACCAGAGGGGGGGCACCACGCCACGAGGTGGGGGCGCGCCTACCTCGGGCGCGCCCTGCCTCGTGGGCCCCCTGGCTGGCCTCCGGTGCCCATCTTTGGTTATATGGTGTCTTCTACCCTGGAAAAAATTAGAAGCAACCTTGCGGGACGAAACACCGCCGCCACGAGGCAGAACCTTGGCGGAACCAATCTAGGGCTCCGGCAGAGCTGTTCTGCCGGGGAAACTTCCATCCGGGAGGGGGAAATCATCACCATCGTCATCACCAACGATCCTCTCATCGGGAGGGGGTCAATCTTCATCAGCACCATCTCCTCTCAAACCCTAGTTCATCTCTTGAATCCAATCTTTGTATCCAAACATCAGATTGGTACCTGTAGGTTGCTAGTAGTGTTGATTACTCCTTGTAGTTGATGCTAGTTGGTTTACTTGGTGGAATATCATATGTTCAGATCCATTATGCATATTAATACCAGTCTGATTATGAACATGAATATGCTTTGTGAGTAGTTACGTTTGTTCCTGGGGACATGGGAGAAGTCTTGCTATAAGTAGTCATGTGAATTTGTGTCAGGACCCCGATTCCAAGTCACATCGATCTAGCCGGTAACACCTCATATCACTTTGCGGCCTCACTCACGGTATTCCCACGGGTGTCGCCTTACCATGGCCCGGGACCGCTTTGCGCTTTTGGCTCACGATATGATGGTGTCGCTAGCATCCACATGACAAAGAACCCGGCTGACATGGCTAGTCGTGAACCCAAAGCGGCGCTAACCTATGGGGACAGGCATACATGAATCACATCGAGCATGTCGGTCATCAACGATATATTCGGGCTGTAGCACTGGCTAACAGGACTCCGGTATCCCGGCTGTAGCAGGCTAGGCAGGACTCCGAATACCACCGCGTGACATTTCCCGAGGGACGGACATAGGAACGGCGTGAAACACATGCCGCCACCAAGTGTCCAAGCAGTAGTCTTTGGGCTAGCAGGACTCCGTGAACCGGCTGTAGCGGACTACTCTCGCCGTAAGCACGAGACTACATTTCCCCATATGAGAGGCTGTCGAGGACAAACAACTAGTTTGTCGGATCCCACACATACCAAGCATTTCAAACATACACACAATATGCTCAATATGTGTAGATACAACATGGCATCACAACATAACTCTCGACTCAAATATTTATTCATTAGGCTCCGAGGAGCGAGATATTACAAACATGGGTCTCATGACCCAACACTCAGAGCATACAAGTCAAAGCACAAGCGGAAGCTAAACATGTCCGAGTACGCATAACTATAAATGAAAAAGGCTGAGAAGCCCGACTATCTACCAGATCTGCCGAGGGCACAAAATCGTAGCTGAGGTAACAAGCTAAACGTCAAGTCCACGTGGAACTACTAGCGAGACCGACGCCTCTCGCAAAACATAAAATAAGCAAACGTGAGTACAATTGTACTCAGCAAGACTTACATCGAGACCTAACTACATATGCATCATTATCAAAAGGGGTGGTGGAGTTTGACCGCAGCAAGCCAGCTTTGACTCGGTGGCTATCCTGAACTACGATTGCAAGTAACTCTTTTGAGGTGGCGCACACGAGTCCACATATTCACCATATCAATACACCACTATGGACCCGCCCCGCCTCCCTACGAGAACGCCATCCATAGCACTCACGCTTATCTTGCGCATTTTAGAGTATCCACTTTCTCTTGTCTATGAACTAATATAGGCAACCCGAAGTCCTTTTCATGACACGGCTATTCAATAGATCATATTAAACCCTGCAGGGTGTACTTCTTCACACACGCTCACCACTTACCGCCACACGACATGTACTCGGCAACCTTCAAGCGGAAGCCCAACGTGGGTGTCGGCCACGGCCTACCTAAACACTCAAGTCCCTAGTCCAGGTTTATCGCCTATTTGGGTTCCATCCGCAGGAGTCCGCCGAGGTTTCCCATACAGCCCCGAACGATGTGTGCAGGGTTCCCGAGATACCAAACGGGCACTCGGTACACCGGGCCATGGTGCCTACCGCAACACAACCCACCCCTAAGGTCAGCGTTGCGTGCGGCCCCCAGCATGCTACAAACACCAGAAACTACTTGCAACTCCCGGACTGAGGACAAGGGTGGTTAAGAAGCCGAGAGGGTCAATTAAGGATCCCAATGCGTGGTAGTAACTGTTTCATGGATCACAAACACAGGACTAGGTTCCTGAGGACGGCTGCAATGAGACAACCCACCATGTACTCCTACATGGCCTCTCACCGCTACCTTTACCAAATCGTGTTCACACACTTAGCTCACACACAGTAGGACCTGTTCACACAACCATTCCAATTCATTCCCGATGAATCAGACCTGACTCAACTCTAAGCAGTAGCAGGCATGACAAACAAGCATGAATGAGTAGGAACAACAGGGCTCAAACAACTCCTACTCATGCTAGTGGGTTTCATCTAATTACTGTGGAATGACAGGTCATGCAGAGGATAAAGGGGTTCAGCTACTCAGAGCAAGTAACACATGAGTCGTTGTTGTCCTAATGCAGTAAAATAGAGCAGGAGAGAGAGTGGGATTATATCGGAATGAACAAGGGGTTTTGCTTGCCCGCACTTCAAGATAATATAGTTCTTCATCGGTGTCATCGAATTCATCGCTTGACGCCGCTCACCGAGAGGGAAAATTACCGCAAACAAGAGAGAACACAATCAATGCAATGCACATTCACATGAATGACATGTCATGTTAAGATACTGGATTCACCTAATGCAGCAGTAATCCAAGTTAATTGAAGTGGAATTCAAACAAGGTTAAACTCCAACTCCAAATGCTAGTTCATAAATTTCCCTAATCATGATTCATCCTATTCAGTGAGGTTAACTTGTTCAAACATGCATGGGAATGCCATAAACAGATTCTTCATATTTTTCTGATCATTTTTCATATATAAATTATTTCATTTGGAGTTACGGTTGAATTTCTATGATTTTTAGAAGTTTAAGACATTTTCTGAAATTTATAAATCATTTCTGATTTATTTTAATTGCAGAAAACTTTACTGCGTCAGCATTAAGTCATGCTGGCGTCAGCTGGTCAACAGGACCGTCCAGGTCAAAGCTAACAGGTGTGGCCCACCTGTCATTGACTCGGTACTAACCAGGGTTTAGTTAGCACTTAACTAAAGTAATTAGAAGGGTTGGGGCCACAGTCAGCGAGTCAGTGGGTTAGCTAAAATCTAATTAGCATCTAAACTAAATTAGCAGGGCCTCGGGCCCTCATGTTAATGACCCAGGGGGGTCAAACCCTGGTCAACTCGGTCAAACCTGCCGACGACTAACCGCCGGCAAGGTCCGAGACGGCGGCGATGCGCGGAATCGCAGCACGGGCCACGGTTCGAGGCACGGTTGGCACCGTTGGAACCCCGAGCCTCGTCCGCGTCGGCTGGTGCTAGTGGGGTCGCCGGAGACGACCTAGATCGACGACGGTGTCCGCTTCCGCGGCGGCCGGAGCTCGGTTGTTGCGGCTGGGAGGGCTAGAGCTCGCGGGCGAGGGAGCTGAGTAGGGCAGCGAAGAGGGGAGGTGCTCAGGAGCATGCCGGAGCTACTATGCGAGGCAGAGGTGCTCGGGGCACGGAGCTCACCGCCATGGCGGACGGCGGCTTGGGTGCTTTCATGGCGGCGGCGGCTTCTGGCCTTGAGAGAGAGAGAGATTAGGGAAACGACGGCAAGCTCACGGGGAGGCGGCAGGTGGCTCATGGGCTGGGGGCGACCTCCAGCCTTGACAACGCGGCGGCGGCAGCGAGTAGATGCGGCAATGGCGAGCTCAAGACGACGGTGTGGCGATCCTTGGCTTGTGTGGCTCGGCGAAGAGGGAGATGGAGTTGCGCGGACCTTCCGACATGGGGAGGGGCGAGGAGGTGGCTGTGGCAGCGGTGGTGGCGAGCGACGGCGACGGGCGTGTTCGGTGGCGTCGTGGGAGAGAGAGCAGAGGAGGAGAAAGGTCCAGGGAGAGAGGAGAGGGGCCAGGGGTCCAGAGCGCCGAGGAGGGGCTTGAGGCTCCTCGGTGAGGCGGGCGAGCAGGAGGAGGCGTGGCGAGCTCAACACGCCGGTGCTCACCTCTCCGCTTTGGCGAGAGGAAGCAGCTGATCGGCCATGGGCGAAGACTGATGCCGGGTCAGCCAGTGGGCTGGGCCAACTGGCCGCATGACAGGTAAGCTGTAATTCTTTCTCTCTCTTTATTTAAGTTTCATTTTCTATTTTCTGCAGTTTGTTTTGATTTAGTTTTAGACACTAAATCATTTTTATTGCTTCGATAATTATGGTAGGGACTAGTAGGATTATTCCAAAGCCCTTCATCAAAGATCAGAATTATTTGACATATATTCATTAATTAACAAATATATATCCAATGCAAATAGCTATTTATTTAATTCAAAGGCCCAAAATAAATAACTCTGAGATACCAAAAATATTGTTTTGAGTTTTACCTCTTTGCAATATTTTCAGAGACTAAGAGGAACATTTTCTTGGACACATTTGAAGCAATTTTTAATGTTGATCATTTATCTTAAATGATTCCTGAGGCTCTCCAATTCCCCAATTCAAATTTAAAGGAAATTTAGACATGATGCATGGATGCAAGAAAATCAAGCTAGGGCTGATCTGGGGCTGTGACAGCTCACCCCCACTAAACAAGAATCTCGCCCCGAGATTCAAGACGCGAGATAAGAGGAAAAAGGGGAGTCGCAAACTATCACAATCTTCATGATCCATTTGCCTTCTCGAAGATGTTGATTCATTCCATCATCTTGGTCTTGACGTCTTCGAGATCTTCACCCGACACGACAACAGAAAGAAGGGGGAAACCCTATATGATTCGATGTTCTTAAAGATCGAGCAACTCAAGATCAGCTCGTGGAATGAGATGTTGAAACATCTCGAGTTGAGGCACAGAACACATCGAGAGGGATGGAAGAGCAAACACGAGGTTTGATTAGTGGGCAACAATTCCACGCTTAGAATGATGGTGGATGGTGTCAAGGTGGCGAGGAAATAATTGCCATGATTCAATAACGGGGCACCTCAGGGGAGGTGACGCGAGGAACTATTCCCTTAAGTGGCAAAAAGAATTACTTTTGATACAAAGATCATTGAAACTCTTCATACTAGCCTAAGGCAATTCACAACGATCGTTTGGTGGAGTGCAAAGGAATGGTACACCCGGACTAGAATGGATGATGTGGACTACCTTGTTGAAGACAACGCAATGGATGATTTTTGCTTATCGTCGGAGGTGGAGGGGACCCATGGTAAGTCCACTTTTGAGGATGATCCTAGACATCAATTAATGAGAGGGCAGCCCATGGAAATTGGCACAATGGGGTGCAAGCTGGGAACAAGATACAACTGTTGGATTGTTCCAACCATCATATCTGCCTGAGATTCAGATCTGATTGGTAATAGGATACTTCAGGCTCAGCATGTCTGAAAAGAAAATTTGCAATACAATTCAACGAGATGGCGTTGCGAGATTCTCGGGACATGAACTACGATAGCAAGCTCCAAAACATGAGCTGGTTTTGCTACAAACATGTGAACACGTTGTCCTAGACAAGCATGACCACATAGTAGTCTTATAATAAAACACTACCGAGTTCAGGTGGGGCACCATCAACAAGGATATCGAAGTCGTGTGCATGAACTAGTATCCGCACCTCAACTCCTTTTCCTTGAACAAATCAATCAGTGGCTTGGTGTGCTAGGGATAGATACGGAATGAAGATGATCAGTCTATCAAACCGTAGAATACTTTGCACGTGCATGACTGACTTGGGATGATTCCACAGGAGGCAAACAAGCTTTTTCGAATCCACGGCGACAACTTACATCAAATGCACGTGAGTTCGAGGAAGTCACTTCTTTCATCCAAGCATAGGCTTCATGAACGGCACACGGAGAAATGCTTACACAAATTTCCAACACTAGGTTGATGTTCAACATGACTCATGGGGAGACAAAATGCTACCGATGGGCTCAACAAAACTCATCGAAATTTCCATATCATCGGACTTCCACCATCATGTGAACACGGTGATAGCATTGGTCAGACCAAAAGGTATAATGGTGTATGCCGAGGATCAACCATGAGTAAGACAACATTACGAGCATCGTTGGTACTGATTTGATTTGACGATATCCCACACTCAAATCAAAGGATTGATAAGACAATAGGTCCAGCAACTGATCACAGGGACCAATCGATGAAGATATCATCTTTCCTCAACACACACTACACAAGCATATCCCTTCGAAACGAACTAAGTTAGGCAAGCTTTTATCTTCCAACTCTCCAAGTTGTTGTCTAGCTTAACCAACTAGCTTAGGGATATCCAACACCGATTCTTGGAGAAAGGGTGGTTCATAAGAAACCAACTTGATCACGAGCCCAACATAACAGTCAGGAAACAACCCGGTAACACTTCCAAGAAGATATTTGGAAAGTCACGAACCACCGGTATGTTACTAAGCTCGAGAACAATCTTGCTTTTGAGACAAGACGATATGATCAGATGAGTGAGGACTTGACAAGATTCTAACTCATCAATCGAAGTGTGCACCAGAAATAAGGACTAGGTAGCACGATCAATCTTAGGACGATGATTCAATAACCAACACGCTAAGAATGAGAGTATTGTCCATTAACTACCAAGCAACGAGTTGCTCGGAATATTGATTTCACACATCACAATTCACTTGTCTGCATTCCGGTTACAACAACACGAGGACCGAGGAATGAATGATGATGGTGAGAAGTATCACTGCGTCAAAATCCATAAGAGATGGTGCAATTCCTATGATATTCTTGGCATAAATAGAGTAATACTCCAAGGTAGAGCAGAGCAGAAGCTGGATTGGCATTTTGATCTGCGGAATACAATTACTTTGACCCAATCCTGGATATGGATGAGGTACTGGAGTTTGTTTCTCCTAGTTATTCCGGAATGGAATGGCTTGACGGACCACATGAGTAATAGGCATCGATAAACGAATGCACGCATACCCTTGACTATCAATTGACAGGCGGGGTCAGAATACAACTAAAGAGGGACAACTCAAGGAACATATAATTTTTGAGTTGTGGAGGCATGGATTAGTATATCGAGCAAAGCTCAACATTTCTTCCGGATAACCCATGCGGAGAAGGTAGAACTGGCAAATTCACAATTATAAATGGAGAACTCCCCAAGAGTACTCTGGTTGTGATCTTTTGGTTCAACAAGGAACTTTTGCCATAAGCAGTTCGTAGTATTTGGAAGAAAGAAATACCACAGACCTCGAGGACTATCGCAAGGGTTACTAATATCCTAAAGGCACTAGTAAATACTAACAACATGAAGTAGGATGAATCTCGGGTTCGGAAACCCAGGAGTAGAATACCTACTACTAAATGGCATCACGGGATGCTTTCGAAAATGATGGCCAGAATCATCACACTAGGGATACAAAAGCATTGCTAAATTGCTAGGTGACTTCCTAAACACCTAGGGTCATAATAATAGTTCCAACATATATGTCGAGGCAATAGAGTACCTCGACTGACTGGTTAGTGTGCTTAATCTGGCCCAAAAGGACATCAGGAACGGGAAGAAGGGATTTGCATATGCATCAGACTATTTAGAGACCTGGGATAACTCGGACAGCATAACGGCTGTAAATGCTCAAAAAGATTTGAGACATCATGCAAAAATGGTGGCATAACCACTCAACAACATCATAACAAGATTCTGAGATCAACAGTTATCATTCAGAAATAGTAGAACTGAACTGGGGATTAAAACCAACAATCTTAAAGGTCTATGGATTAGTAACACGTCATCCTGATAGATAGATGAGAAGCCTAGTTCTTAACCCCGTAGAAGAGAAGAGGATGACTCAGATCAGAAGGCCATGAGGTATAAGGAGTAAAAAGAGCCTTACGTTCCTTCCACAATCAATTCCTTACATAACTAAAGCATTTCTAGACACAACTTCACCAGTTTGGCTTGGTAATCCTCTGAGCAATCGAGCTCGATACCAACGCTGTCAGACCCGATTCCAAGTCACATCGATCTAGCGGTAACACCTCATATCACTTTGCGGCCTCACGCACGGTATTCCCACGGTGTCGCCTTACCATGGCCCGGGACCGCTTAGCCTTTTGGCTCACGATATGATGGTGTCGCTAGCATCCACATGACAAAGAACCCGGCCGACATGGCTAGTCGTGATCCCAAAGCGGCGCTAACCTATGGGGACAGGCATACATGAATCACATCGAGCATGTCGGTCATCAACGATATATTCGGCTGTAGCACTGGCTAACAGGACTCGGTATCCCGGCTGTAGCAGGCTAGGCAGGACTCGAATACCACCGCGTGACATTTCCCGAAGGATGACATATAGCAACGTGAAACACATGCCGCCACCAAGTGTCCAAGCAGTAGTCTGGGCTAGCTGGACTCCGTGAACCAGTCAGAAGCGGACTACTATCGCCGTAAGCACGAGACTACATTTCCCCATATGAGAGGCTGCCGAGGACAAACAACTAGTTTGTCGGATCCCACACATACCAAGCATTTCAAACATACACACAATATGCTCAATATGTGTAGATACAACATGGCATCACAACATAACTCTACGACTCAAATATTTATTCATTAGGCTCCGAGGAGCGAGATATTACAAACATGGGTCTCATGACCCAACACTCAGAGCATACAAGTCAAAGCACAAGCGAAGCTAAACATGTCCGAGTACGCACAACTATAAATGAAAAAGGCTGAGAAGCCCGACTATCTACCAGATCTGCCGAGGCACAAAATCGTAGCTGAGGTAACAAGCTAAACGTCAAGTCCACGTGGAACTACTAGCGAGACCGACGTCTCTCGCAAAACATAAAATAAGCAAACGTGAGTACAATTGTACTCAGCAAGACTTACATCGACCTAACTACATATGCATCATTATCAAAAGGGGTGGTGGAGTTTGACCGCAGCAAGCCAGCTTTGACTCGGTGGCTATCCTGAACTACATCGCAAGTAACTCTTTTGAGGTGGCGCTTTACGAGTCCACATATTCACCATATCAATACACCACTATGGCCCCGCTCCCGTCTCCCTACGAGAACGCCATCCATAGCACTCACGCTTATCTTGCGCATTTTAGAGTATCCACTTTCACTTGTCTATGAACTAATATAGGCAACCCAGAAGTCCTTTTCCGCGGACACGGCTATTCAATAGATCATATTAAACCCCGCAGGGTGTACTTCTTCACACACGCTCACCACTTACCGCCGTTTACACGACATGTACTCGGCAACCTTCAAGCGGAAGCCCAACGTGGGTGTCGGCCACGGCCTACCTAAACACTCAAGTCCCTAGTCCAGGTTTATCGCCTATTCGGGTTCCATCCGCAGGAGTCCGCCGAGGTTTCCCATACAGCCCGAACGATGTGTGCAGGGTTCCCGAGATACCAAACGGGCACTTCGCACATCAACCACGGTGCCTACCGCAACACAACCCACCCCTAAGGTCAGCGCTATGCGCGGCCCCAGCATGCTACAAACACCAGAAACTACTTGCAACTCCCGGACTGAGGACAAGGGTGGTTAAGAAGCCGAGAGGGTCAATTAAGGATCCCAATGCGTGGTAGTAACTGTTTCATGGATCACAAACACAGGACTAGGTTCCTGAGGACGGCTGCAATGAGACAACCCACCATGTACTCCTACATGGCCTCTCACCGCTACCTTTACCAAATCGTGTTCACACACTTAGCTCACACACAGTAGGACCTGTTCACACAACCATTCCAATTCATTCCCGATGAATCAGACCTGACTCAACTCTAAGCAGTAGCAGGCATGACAAACAAGCATGAATGAGTAGGCACAACAGGGCTTAAACAACTCCTACTCATGCTAGTGGGTTTCATCTAATTACTGTGGAATGACAGGTCATGCAGAGGATAAAGGGGCTCAGCTACCGCAGCAAGTAACACATGAGTCGTTGTTGTCCTAATGCAGTAAAATAGAGCAGGAGCGAGAGAGTGGGATTATATCGGAATGAACAAGGGGGTTTTGCTTGCCTGGCACTTGTGAAGATAATATAGTTCTTCATCGGTGTCATCGAATTCATCGTCGATGACGCCGCTCACCGAGAGGGGACAATTACCGGCAAACAAGAGAGAACACAATCAATGCAATGCACATTCACATAATGACATGTCATGTTAAGATACTGGATTCACCTAATGCAGCAGTAATCCAAGTTAATTGAAGTGGAATTCAAACAAGGTTGAACTCCAACTCCAAATGCTAGTTCATAAATTTCCCTAATCATGATTCATCCTATTCAGTGAGGTTAACTTGTTTAAACATGCATGGGAATGCCATAAACAGATTCTTCATATTTTTCTGATCATTTTTCATATATAAATTATTTCATTTGGAGTTACGGTTGAATTTCTATGATTTTTAGAAGTTTAGGACATTTTCTGAAATTTATAAATCATTTCTGATTTATTTTAATTGCAGAAAACTTTACTGCGTCAGCATTAAGTCATGCTGGCGTCAGCTGGTCAACAGGACCGTCCAGGTCAAAGCTAACAGGTGTGGCCCACCTGTCATTGACTCGGTACTAACCAGGGTTTAGTTAGCACTTAACTAAAGTAATTAGAAGGGTTGGGGCCACAGTCAGCGAGTCAGAGGGTTAGCTAAAATCTAATTAGCATCTAAACTAAATTAGCAGGGCCTCGGGCCCTCATGTTAATGACCCAGGGGGGTCAAACCCTGGTCAACTCGGTCAAACCTGCCGACGACTAACCGCCGGCAAGGTCCGAGACGGCGGCGATGCGCGGAATCGCAGCACGGGCCACGGTTCGAGGCGCGGTTGGCACCATTGGAACCCCGAGCGTCGTCCGCGTCGGCTGGTGCTAGTGGGGTCGCCGGAGACGACCTAGATCGACGGCGGTGTCCGCTTCCGCGGCGGCCGGAGCTCGGTGGTTGCGGCTGGGAGGGCTAGAGCTCGCGGGCGAGGGAGCTGAGTAGGGCAGCGAAGAGGGGAGGTGCTCAGGAGCATGCCGGAGCTACTATGCGAGGCAGAGGTGCTCGGGGGCACGGAGCTCACCAGCCATGGCGGACGGCGGCTTGGTGCTCATGGGCGGCGGCTATGGTGGCGCGAGAGAGAGAGATGAGGGGAAACGACGGCAAGCTCACAGGGGCGGCGGGGGTGGCTCGATGGGCTCGGGGCGACCTCCAGCCTTGAACGACGGGCGGCGACGGCGAGTAGATGCGGAAATGGCGAGCTCGAAGACGACGGTGTGGCGATCCTTGGCTTGCGTGGCTCGGCGAAGAGGGAGATGGAGTTGCGCGGACCTTCCAGACATGGGGAGGGGCGAGGAGGTGGCTGTGGCAGCGGTGGCGGCGGCGACGGCGACGGCGTGTTCGGTGGCGTCGTGGGGAGAGAGAGCAGAGGAGGGAGAAAGGTCCAGGGAGAGAGGAGAGGGGCCAGGGGGTCCAGAGCGCGCCGAGGAGGGGCTTCGAGGCTCCTCGGTGAGGCGGGCGAGCAGGGAGGAGGCGTGGCGAGCTCGGGCACGCCGGTGCTCACCTCTCTGCCTGCCTGGCGAGAGGAAGCAGCTGACTGGCCATGGGCCAAGATGCCAGGTCGGCCACTGTGGGCTGGCCAACCAGGCAGCGACAGTAAGCCGTAATTCTTTCTCTCTCTTTATTTAAGTTTCAGTTTTCTATTTTCTGCAGTTTGTTTTGATTTAGTTTTAGACACTAAATCATTTTTATTGCTTCTGATAATTATGGTAGGGACTAGTAGGATTATTCCAAAGCCCTTCATCAAAGATCAGAATTATTGGACATATATTAATTAATTAACAAATATATATCCAATGCAAATAGCTATTTATTTAATTCAAAGGCCCAAAATAAATAACTCTGAGATACCAAAAATATTGTTTTGAGTTTTACCTCTTTGCAATATTTTCAGAGACTAAGAGGAACATTTTCTTGGACACATTTGAAGCAATTTTTAATGTTGATCATTTATCTTAAATGATTCCTGAGGCTCTCCAGTTCCCCAATTCAAATTTAAAGGAAATTTAGACATGATGCATGGATGCAAGAAAATCAAGCTAGGGCTGATCTGGGGCTGTGACAATTTGGTATTCGTTCGATATTTTGATGAGATGTATGTTGTCTCTCCTCTAGTGGTGTCATGTGAACATCGACTACATGACACTTCACCATTGTTTGGGCCTAGAGGAAGGCATTGGGAAGTAATAAGTAGATGATGGGTTGCCAGAGTGACAGAAGCTTAAACCCTAGTTTATGCGTTGCTTCATAAGGGGCTGATTTGGATCCATATGTTTCGTGCTATGGTTAGGTTTACCTTAATACTTCTTTTGTAGTTGCGGATGCTTGCAATAGGAGTTAATCATAAGTGGGATGCTTGTCCGTAGCGACCTGACCCAAAATCGGTCAAATCTCTGTGTCTGTACCATCCCAAGATCATGCTAGTACTCACAGTACATCGATAAAGAAATCAAAGTTCAATCACACCTGAATATCATTAAACGATTCTCATATAGAGTCTTTATTACAAGGGAATAAATTCGGCTCAAGGCCAACTCATGAGAAATAAACTACTAATGCTGGAAGCGTCGAAGATAAGCGAGTCCATCCGACTCCAAGGGCAATCGCCAAGCGCGGAGCGTAGCCTCACTCCCGATCGAATATATCTCGCAACATAATACGTTGCAGCCATGTAGGTCAGCTTTTGGAATAAGTCGGCAAGTCATGAAGAATAACAATAATAAAGTTACTAACACTATATGCATTTTTGGTGTGGAGCTCTAAGTTTCATCATTTTGCGAAAAGCAAATTTTATCCTACTACAAAGGACTTGCTTGCAAATTACTACAATTGTTGGTAGTTATTGAGATGGTTCCGCCAACCAATATCTCGCTCCCAAATTATTAAGTCATAAACCCTCAAATTAATCCATTAGTTTTAGTGTTGAGATATCCGAATACTTCCAAGTTCCAGAGGCTCAAATGTCCGTAATCGGGACACGGCTAATTGATTAGATCTTTAACTCTGCAGAGGGTTGCGACTTTCCCGCAAGAATCATTCCTCCTTTAAAGTCTTCGCACTTCATGGTGTTTGAAGACGGACGAATGAAACAGGTCTTCCAAAGAGTTCTTCCGCCACCGCCGTACCCATCCAATCCTACCGCTCGCTCTACTTCTCGTAGTACCGCCCAGCCAGCGTCACTACTAGGGTCAACCCAGCCAGAGCCCATAATGGCTTGCGGCTGCATGTAAGCTTCCGTCATGGGGCATCCATCCTTCTCTTCGTGGCTGGGTGAAGCTTTCCGCAGGATGTCATGGCGCTTCTCCATGCATCCCGCCACCACTGGGTGCTCCAGGTGCCCGTCAACCGCCCTCCACCCAAAGAGTGATTTTCCAAGTCCATCTTGATCATTGTAGTTCATGGGGTCATCATCATCATTGACTCTCACATCTTGCTTATGAATTTCACTCATCCCAAATCCCGCCTCTGAGCATAGCAAAATAACTACTACGTCCCGGGGTCATGGTAACAAGGGGATTGGTTCATCCTACCACATGATACTACTCAAGTCTAATGACTTCAAGATTTCACTACTGCATGCATGGTGGGGTGGTGACAACTACTAATGCACAAAAACATAGGTATAGAAATAACATGATCAAAACTTGCCTTGCTGATGATCCTCGTAAGCTAAAGAGTCGTAGTAGCAAGCTTCGCACTCCGGAAACTCTAACGAGACAAACAATAACACAATAAGCACAAAGCAATAGGATCACACAACATAACAAAAGTAACATAACACAACAAAACAATCAAAACCAAATCCAAAAGGAAAACTCAAAGAAACCAATTCCAAGTTTTTCCCTACTCCAAACAATAACAAAAATAGTGTTTATATAACAAAAAATTCCTTAATATAACCTAATCATGGTTTTAAGTTAAATTAACAGAAAAGGTTTCACTAAGCAACTAGGAGCAAAAAGAATTAATTAAAAAGCTATTATAAAACTCATTTTAGGCCTAATCCAATTTCTATTAAGAAAAATAATTTAAAACTTTTATTAATTATAAATAAAAGTTCATCTAATGGAGTGACAGAAACTAACCTAGAATAACTAATCACAAGTTAAAAATAAATTCATTTACTAATTAATTAATTAGGAAAACAGAACTAGTTAATTAATTAGGATTAATAGGATTCTTTCTAAAACTAATTATTTATTAATCCTAAAATACCCAAGTTAATTTCTAGGGTTTGGCAATGTCAAAATAAAGTGGTGACAAAAGAATCATGCAAAAATAATTTTTCTAACTAAAGTTATAGCAGATTTACTATTCTGACTAAAACTAAATTAAAGCAATTTTAATAATTTTTAACATAGCTAAATATATATTATACAGAAACTACATAAAATTTGCAATCCAACAAAAAAGAATCATCTAAAAATATTAAACAGAATAAAAGATATACATTTTGAAAACAAAAACTATTCGCTAAAACAGAAAATCAAAATAAAAGAAAAGGCCTAATGGGCCTATCTGCCCTCAATGTGCGTTAGATAGGCTAAACGGGCCCTAGGGTTAACTAAAACGAACCGCCTAAAAAATAAACCTAAACTAAAATAAACCGTTGAACCGCCGGTTTTATAATAAAACCTATTTTTGAGGCTTCTAATCGGGCCGTCGATCTAAGATCGGACGGGAGGGCGATGTCTGGGCTTACTGGACTTCGGACTCGGCGGGCGGCGAGAGTGCTTCGGGCGTCCGGACGTCGGGAGCTCCATGAGTCGTCGGGGGATCTGCGAGGAGCACGGAGGGGTTCGGTGGGGTCGGGGTGGTCGGGTGGACTAGGGTGGCGCGGCGGCGACTTTGGCGGCGTGGCGAGCTCTGGACCCGTGAGCTCGGGAGAGAGAGGAGAGGGGTCCGCGAGGCTAGGGGGGAATGGGGTGCGGAGGGCTCGGCTTTATAGCCCGGGGTCGGGCTCGCTTGAAGGGATCGGGCGATCGGGGATCCGGATCCTTCGGGATCCGGTCGATCTCCGGCGAGGTCGCGGCGTGGGCGAGGGGGAAGAAGAGGGGGGCGGGTCCCACGGGTCAGCGAGAGGGAGAGAGGGGCGAGGGGGTCGGGTGGCCGAGGCCTAGCGTCTTCGGGCGCGGGGGCGAGGTCTTGCGCTGGCTGGCTGGCTGGGCCGGCTCGGCCGGGCTGCCTTGGGCCAAAGGCTGGGTTGTGGCGCTGGGCGGGCCTGGGTGGCCTAGCTGGCGCCTGAGGGGGGGTTTTTTATTTTTTAAATAAAACAAAACAAAAATAAAACCATTTCTATAAATATTTTATATAGGGTATATATATACCAAAATGATCAGGGAATATTCCTTTCATTTGAACATTTTTCCAAAGGCAAAATCCAAACTTTATAAAAATCTATTTTTTTCAAATTCAAATAAATTTCAGATTTGAATCCAAATCTTTTGGCAATGTTTTCTTCTGATATTTTTGGAGTGTCATGTTTGCTCCTCTCATACTTTTGATCAAGTATTTATCAGGCTTAGTTTTTGAAATGTTTCCCACATGCCAAAGTTTGAAATTCAAATTCAAAACTCAAAATTCTCTGAAACTTCAAATGGCATTCAAATTCAAACAGGATGCATAGGATGCTTATCTATAATTGTAAAACATTCCAAATAGGAAATTTGGGATGTTACAAACCTACCCACCTTAAGATGAATCTCGCCCTCGAGATTCGGGTTGGCTAGCAAATAGGTGCGGATGGTCTCGAAGAAGATCTTCTTCGCTCCTGTGTGGCTTCTTCCTCGGTGTGGTGACTCCACAAGACCTTGCAAAATTTGATGACCTTGCTGCGGGTGACTCTGCTTGCGGTCTCGAGAATACGGACGGGTGTCTCCTTGTAAGTCAGATCACTGTCAAGCTGTATGGCCTCTAGGGGCACTGTGTCTCTTAACGGAACATCGGCCATGTCGGCATGACACTTCTTCACCGAGAAACATGGAAGACATCATGAACTCCGGACAATCCTTCCGCAATTCCAACTTGTATGCAACTTCTCCACGACGCTCGAGGATTTTGTAGGGCCAATGAATCGGGTGCTAACTTTCCTTGACTCCAAACCTCTTGATTCCACGAAGTGAGACACACGAAGATATGCTCGGTCTCCCACTTCGTAAGTCACTTCCTTGCGCCATCTTGTCGGCATAACTCTTCCGTCTCGAATGTGCTATCTTGAGCCTGTCTCGAATCAGCTTGACTTTCTCTTGGAATCCTTGATAAGGTCGGAACCGAAAAGTGATCGATCTCCAACACTATCCCACAAAGAATGGTGTTCTGCACCTCCTTCCGTGATAGAGCTTGAAGGGGCCATCTTCAAACTGGATTGATAATCGTTGTTGTATGAGAACTCTGCGATGGCAAATTATCATCCCAGCTAGACCCATAGTCTAGCACACAAGCTCTCAACATGTCTTCCGTAATCTGATTGACTCTCTCGGTCTGTCCATCATGCTCATGGATGAAAAGCTGTCTCAATTCCAGCCTCGCACTCCAAAGTTTCATGCAATCGCTTCCAAAACTTTGAGGTAAACTGCGTTCCTCTATCCGACACGATTTTCCTCGAACTCCATGCGGACATACGATCCTGGTCATGTATATCTTGGCCAACTTGGCACTGGTATAGGTAGTCTTCACGGAATGAAGTGAGCTACCTTGGTCAAACGATCAACTACTACCCAGATAGAATCATAACCTGAACGGGTCCCGGGTAATCCTGTGATGAAATCCATACCAAGTTTCTCCCATTTCCAATCAGGAATCGCAAAGGTTGAAGTAACCTCGCTGGCTTCGATGTTCTGCCTTTACACGCTGGCAAACATCACATATCGCTACGCACTCGCAATGTCCTTCTTCATACCGTCCACCGAAACTTTGCTTCAAATCCGTACATCTTGGTGTTGCCGGATGAATAGAGTACGGTGAATCATGAGCCTCTGAAGAACTAGCTTCTTGAGCTCGGGATCATTGGGCACATAAATACGATCCTCAAACCATAAAGTTCCGTGTTCATCCTTACGGAATCCTTTAGCTTTACCTTCCTCCATCTTTTGCTTAATCTCATCAATTTCCTTGTCCGACTTCTGGGCTTCACGAATCCTTTCGGTCAAGGTGGACTGAACTTCGAGAGTTGCAACAAATCCTTTCGGAACTATCTCCAGCCGAAGATCTCTGAGGTCATCGACTAACTCTTGGGGTAATCCTCCTGCAGTGAGAGTATTCACATAACTCTTACGGCTCAAAGCATCTGCTACAACATTAGCTTTACCGGGGTGGTAATGCAGTCTCATGTCGTAGTCCTTTATCAACTCTAGCCATCTCCTCTGCCTGAGGTTCAATTCCTTCTGTGTGAAGATATACTTCAAACTCTTGTGATCTGTAGACATCACAACGATTTCCAATGAGGAAATGTCTCTGTGTCTTGAGTGCATGCACTACACTGCTAACTCCAAATCATGCGTGGCATAATTCATCTCATGAGGCCGTAGCTGTCCGGAGGCATAAGCTACAACCTTACCTTCCTGCATCAATACTCCTCCGAGTCCTTGACGAGAAGCGCCACAATAAACCTGGTATTCCTTGTGTATGTCCGCAAAATCAACATCAGGCGGTGACCAACCGCTTTCTTCAATTCCTGAAAACTGGCTTCACATTCCTCGTCCAAACATACTTGGCTTCCTTCTTCAACAGCTCACCATGGGCTTGGCAATCTTCGAGAAGTTCTCAATGAACCTCCGATAATATCCTGCGAGTCCGAGAAAACTACGGATCTCCTTGACTGAGGTGGGTGACTGCCAATCGGTGACTGATTCAACCTTGGCGGGATCAACTGCTATTCCTTCTCCTGAAATAACATGTCCGAGGAATCCAACTTCCTTCAGCCAAAATTCACATTTGCTGAACTTGGCATACAACTGATGTTCCCGAAGTTTCTCCAGAACTAGTCGCAAATGTTCCTTATGTTCTTCCTCGCTCTTGGAGAAAATCAATATATCATCGATGAACACCACGACAAACTTGTCCAAATACTCCATGAACACCTTGTTCATCAAATTCATGAAGTATGCAGGAGCATTAGTCAATCCAAATGACATGACGGTATACTCATATAAACCATACCTGGTGGTGAATGCTGTTTTGGGTATATCCTTTTCACGGATCTTCAACTGATGATACCCGGATCGAAGATCGATCTTAGAGAATACCTTGGCTCCAACAAGCTGATCAAACAAGTCATTGATCATCGGCAGGGGGTACTTGTTCTTGATGGTTACTTCGTTCAGTGCACGATAATCCACAACCATCCTCAAGCTTCCATCCTTCTTCTCTACCAAAAGAACTGGGGCTCCCCAAGGTGATGAGCTTGGACGAATATATCCTTTCTCCAATAACTCATTTATTTGATCCTTGATCTCTTTCAACTCATCCGGTGGCATCCGATAAGGTCTCTTGGATATTGGGGATGTGCCGGGTAATAGCTCAATCAGAAATTCAATGTCCCCGTCCGTGGCATTCTGGTAATTCCTCCGAAACACATCGGGAAATTCTTGCACCATCGGCACTTCCTCCCCAACAACTCCGTGAGGGAATGCACTGATTCTTCATCCGGCTGTGCTCGCTACATCCTTGATCCTCTTCGCTCCGGGTGGTGAGCTGAATAGACTTGCGGCACAGTCAATGTTCCTTCAAACTTTGACAGCCAATCCATGCCTAGGATTACATCCAAGGTCCGGGTTTCCAACACTATGAGGTCCACGGAAATTTGTGGTTCCCGATGTTGAGGGTTGCAGGACAGCCTACTCCCGCCATCATTTCTCCTCCTGCGAACCGACGCGAAGGGGCTTCTAAGGGTTCTAGTGCGTAACCGCATTTTTCCACAACTACCCTTGATATGAATGAATGCGTTGCACCGTAATCAAAGAGAACCAAAACTGAACGTGAATTCAATAAAACTTACCAACCACGATTATCCGGTTGATCATAGACGCCCTCCACGCCGATGTGGTTCACCCGAGCACGAGGGAACGGATTTGGCTTCTTCACCGAGCCTCCATTGCCATTTCCATTCTTCTCTTGGCCTCCGGGCGTCGGTGGCATAGTGCCCCGTCTTCCGCACTTGAAGCAGGTGATGTGGCTCAGATCCTTCGGAGCCGGGGCAGAACGGTGCTGATTGCCATTACCATTGCCATTGCCATTGCCATGGCCTGACTTGTTGTCCTGGCTGCGGTTGTTCCCATTTCCTCCATGGTTATGAACTCCATGGTTATGATGGGTGTGCCCTCCTGAGTACGGTGCATAGCGGGGCTTCTGCTGAGCTCCCGAGTTGTGCTTCCCCGGCTGTACTTCCGCTATGGCTTTCTATCTGCTGCTGCTCGCCTTCGAATGGTGGCCTTGTCTACCAGCTCCGGTAGTTGTTGAAAGTAGCCACAATAAGCTGCATGCTCAGTTCATCATTGAGTCCTCAAGGAACTTCTCCGCTTGGCGGCATCTGTGGCCACATCATCGGGGCATAGCGAGCGAGCTTGTTGAATTCATCCACGTCTCGTGCCACAAGACGGTTCCCCTGGCGCAAGTTTCGAACTCACGCTTCTTCGCACTCATGGCTCTAGCTGAGACATGAGCAGTCGGAAGGTTCGCTGGAATTGGTCCCAAGTGATGGCACCAATGGGAAAAGTGGCGGTGTAATTCTCCCACCAAGAAGCTGCAGGTCCATCCAGGTTGATGCGCTGCAAAGCGCACCTTCTCAAAGATCGGTGCATCCAACGGTGACTAGCTCTTCCGATCTTGCGGAGCCAATCATCAGCCACAATCGGCTCAGTGCTACTAGAGAACACTGGCGGATTTAACCTCAGAAATCGAGTCAAGTTGTCCACAGTGGGTGGTGGCGGTGGCGGTGGATTGTTGGCGGTGTTGTTCGATTCTGAATAAGGAGCTGCATCAAGGCATTCTCTCTGCTGGAGTAGCTGGGTGAGCTCCGCGGAAACCAAAGTCACGCCTGGAGGCATCTGGTATTTTGGAGGGATGAGAAATTTAGAATAGAACAATGGTCTATGAGGAATAACACTACCCATATGAATGCACAATCATAACACACCAATCATTTATTCATTCCACTCAAACATGGTTCAAACTCGATTACAAAAGCTCATGACTAAACGAAGGAAAACATCGGCCTAACTGATCGATTTAAAAAAGTAAAAGATAACATGGTGGTCGACTAAAAGTCTTCATCGCGGCGCCTCCTCTTGGGGTTTCCTTCATGGTACTCCTTCAAATCCTGATCATTGCTCACGAGGGTGCTTCATCTCCACTCGGGTAAAGGTCCTCTCCCAAGTCCATCTTTTCCTCTATCGCGCAAGCTTCATCTTCAGGTCGTCGACTATCTCCATGAAGTCCGTGATTTCTTCCTCATGGCCAAGGAAGTCTGCGCTGGCCTTCTCCTCCATTCCAGTCATGGAACAAAGCTTCCGTGTGTCTTCGAAGTTACGGCGAGTCTGAATCTCCGCTTCTCGAGAAGACACTCCAAGTCCTGGATGTATGAGAGAGTGGAATCGCCCTCAATGGTACGGATGATATCTCCATTCCTTGCCCCGCGAGAAACCATGGCGAGGTCTCGAGTGATCGAGCTCGGCCTCAGACTCCTCTCGGAGATGTCCAAGTGCTCGGTAGATCGCCACGCCCTTCCGATGATCCAGTTGAACTCGTGAACTCAAAGTTGATAGGCTCCGTGTGTCCTCCAAAGGTTCTCCTCGGATATGCACTTCAATCTCAGAGCGGTGTCCGCCGGAAGTGCATTAGTGGGTTTCCGTGATTGAGGGTAGAGCTATCTTCAGCTGCTTCACCATCTCGACCAGCTTTCTTCCAAAGGGCATCGCCTCATCGGGCCGGCGTAACTCCGTAGCAAACCGGGTTGAACTCGACGGCCATCTAGAATGTTGCAAAGGGAGAAGAGTCAGAATTTGAACAGGAAGAATTATAGAATGAAAAGGGTTCAAAGTAAATGGTCTCGCTATGGCTTTCCGATCCTAGGGGTTACGATCCTACGGTCGAATGCTCGATACCATCTCTGAGCGACCTGACCCAAAATCGGTCAAATCTCCGTATCTGTACCATCCCAAGATCATGCCGGTACTCACAAGACATCGATAAAGAAATCAAAGTTCAATCACACCTGAATATCATTAAACGATTCTCATATAGAGTCTTTATTACAAGGAATAAATTCGCTCAAGGCCAACTCATGAGAAATAAACTACTAATGCTGCGAAGCGTCGAAGATAAGCGAGTCCATCCGACTCAAAGGGCAATCGCCAAGCGCGGAGCGTAGCCTCACTCTGATCGAATATATCTACGCAACATAATACGTTGCAGCCATGTAGGTCAGCTTTTGGAATAAGTCGGCAAGTCATGAAGAATAACAATAATAAAGTTACTAACACTATATGCATTTTTGGTGTGGAGCTCTAAGTTTCATCATTTTGCGAAAAGCAAATTTTATCCTACTACAAAGGACTTGCTTGCAAATTACTACAATTGTTGGTAGTTATTGAGATGGTTCCGCCAACCAATATCTCGCTCCCAAATTATTAAGTCATAAACCCTCAAATTAATCCATTAGTTTTAGTGTTGAGATATCCGAATACTTCCAAGTTCCAGAGGCTCAAATGTCCGTAAATCGGGACACGGCTAATCGATTAGATCTTTAACTCTGCAGAGGGTTGCGACTTTCCCATAAGAATCATTCCTCCTTTAAAGTCTTCGCACTTCATGGTGTTTGAAGACGGACGAATGAAACAGGTCTTCCAAAGAGTTCTTCCGCCACCGCCGTACCCATCCAATCCTACCGTTCGCCTACTTCTCGTAGTACCGCCCAGCCAGCGTCACTACTAGGGTCAACCCAGCCAGAGCCCATAATGGCTTGCGGCTGCACAGTAAGCTTCCGGTCATGGGGCATCCATCCTTCTCTTCGTGGCTGGGTGAAGCTTTCCGCAGGATGTCATGGCGCTTCTCCATGCATCCCGCCACCACTGGGTGCTCCAGGTGCCCGTCAACCGCCCTCCACCCAAAGAGTGATTTTCCAAGTCCATCTTGATCATTGTAGTTCATGGGGTCATCATCATCATTGACTCTCACATCTTGCTTATGAATTTCACTCATCCCAAATCCCGCTCACGAGCATAGCAAAATAACTACTACGCCCCGGTCATGGTAACAAGGATTGGTTCATCCTACCACATGATACTACTCAAGTCTAATGACTTCAAGATTTCACTACTGCATGCATGGTGGGTGGTGACAACTACTAATGCACAAAAACATAGGTATAGAAATAACATGATCAAAACTTGCCTTGCCGATGATCCTCGTAAGCTAAAGAGTCGAGTAGCAAGCTTCAGACTGAAACTCTAACGAGACAAACAATAACACAATAAGCACAAAGCAATAGGATCACACAACATAACAAAAGTAACATAACACAACAAAACAATCAAAACCAAACCAAAAGGAAAACTCAAAGAAACCAATTCCAAGTTTTTCCCTACTCCAAACAATAACAAAAATAGTGTTTATATAACAAAAATTCCTTAATATAACCTAATCATGGTTTTAAGTTAAATTAACAGAAAAGGTTTCACTAAGCAACTAGGAGCAAAAAGAATTAATTAAAAGCTATTATAAAACTCATTTTAGGCCTAATCCAATTTCTATTAAGAAAATAATTTAAAACTTTTATTAATTATAAATAAAAGTTCATCTAATGGAGTGACAGAAACTAACCTAGAATAACTAATCACAAGTTAAAATAAATTCATTTACTAATTAATTAATTAGGAAAACAGAACTAGTTAATTAATTAGGATTAATAGGATTCTGTCTAAAACTAATTATTTATTAATCGTAAAATACCCAAGTTAATTTCTAGGGTTTGGCAATGTCAAAATAAAGTGGTGACAAAAGAATCATGCAAAATAATTTTTCTAACTAAAGTTATAGCAGATTTACTATTCTGACTAAAACTAAATTAAAGCAATTTTAATTATTTTTAACATAGCTAAATATATATTATACAGAAACTACATAAAATTTGCAATCCAACAAAAAAGAATCATCTAAAATATTAAACAGAATAAAAGATATACATTTTTGAAAACAGAAACTATTCGCTAAAACAGAAAATCAAAATAAAAGAAAAAGGCCTAATGGGCCTATCATCGTGTCTCTGTATGTTAGATAGGCTAAACGGGCCCTAGGGTTAACTAAAACGAACCGCCTAAAAAATAAACCTAAACTAAAATAAACCGATCGAACCGCCGGTTTTATAAATAAAACCTATTTCTTCTGGGGCTTCTAATCGGGCCGTCGATCTAAGATCGGACGGGAGGGCGATGCTGGGCTTACGGACTCAGCGGCGGGCGGCGGCGAGAGTGCTTGGGCGTCCGGACGTTGGGGAGCTCCAGCGAGTCGTCGGGTGATGCGGGGAGCACGGGAGGGTTCGGTGGGGTCGGGGTGGTCGGGTGGACTAGGGTGGCGCTGGCGGCGACTTTGGCGGCGGTGGCGAGCTCGGGACTCCGGTGAGCTCGGGAGAGAGAGGGAGAGGGGGTCCGGAGAGGCTAGGGGGGGGGAATGGGGTGCGGAGGGCTCGGCTTTATAGCCTGGGGGTCGGGCTCGCTTCGGAAGGGGATCGGGGCGATCGGGGGATCCCGGATCCTTCGGGATCCGGTCGATCTCCGCGAGGTCACAAGGCGTGAGGGGGAAAGAGAGGCGGTCCCACGGGTCAGCGAGAGGAGAGAGGGGCGAGGGGGTCGGGTGGCCGAGGCCTAGCGACTTCGGGCGCGGGGAGCGAGGGGTGCGGCGCTGGGCTGGCCTGTTGGGCCGGCTCGGTCGGCTGGCTTGGGCCAGGCGCGGGGTTGTGGCGCTGGCTGGGCCTGGGGTGGCCTAGCTGGCGCCCGAGGGGGGGTTTTTCTTTATTTTTTTTAAATAAAACAAAAACAAAAATAAAACCATATCTATAAATATTTTATATAGGGTATATATATACCAAAATGATCAGGGGAATATTCCCTTTCATTTGAACATTTTTCCAAAGGCAAAATCCAAACTTTATAAAAATCTATTTTTTTCAAATTCAAATAAATTTCAGATTTGAATCCAAATCTTTTGGCAATGTTTTCTTCTGATATTTTTGGAGTGTCATGTTTGCTCCTCTCATACTTTTGATCAAGTATTTATCAGGCTTAGTTTTTGAAATGTTTCCCACATGCCAAAGTTTGAAATTCAAATTCAAAACTCAAAATTCTATGAAACTTCAAATGGCATTCAAATTCAAACAGGATGCATAGGATGCTTATCTATAATTGTAAAACATACCAAATAGGAAATTTGGGATGTTACAAGTAAGGACAGCACCCAAGCACCGGTCCACCCACATATCAAATTATCAAAGTACCGAACACGAAATCATATGAGCGTGATGAAAACTAGCTTGACGATAATTCCCATGTGTCCTCGGGAGCGTTTTCCTTCATATAAGAGTTTGTCCAGGCTTGTTCTTTGCTACAAAAAGGATTGGGACATCTTGCTGCACTTTATTTACACTCTTTACTTGTTACCAGTTACAAATACCTTATTACAAAACTATCTGTTACCGATAATTTCAGTGCTTGCAGAGAATACCTTACTGAAAACCGCTTGCCATTTCCTTCTGCGCCTCGTTGGGTTCGACACTCTTACTTATCGAAAGGACTACTATAGATCCCCTACACTTGTGGGTCATCAAGACTCTTTTCTGGCGCCGTTGCCGAGGAGAGAAGTTCCTTTGGTAAGTGGAATTTGGTAAGGAAAAATTTATATAGTGTGCTGAAATTTACTGTCACTTGTTACTATGGAAAGTAATCCTTTGAGGGGCTTGTTCGGGGTATCTTCACCCCGACCAGTAGAGCCAATAGTTGCTCCTCAACCTGCTTAACCTACTGAAAATTTTTATTTTGAAATTCCTTCGGGTATGATAGAGAAACTGCTAGCTAATCCTTTCACAGGATATGGAACATTGCATCCTGATTTACATCTAATCTATGTGGATGAAGTTTGTGGATTATTTAAGCTTGCAGGTATGCCCGATGATATCATCAAGAAGAAGGTCTTCCCTTTATATTTGAAGGGAGAGGCATTGACATGGTATAGGGTATGTGATGATATGGGATCATGGAACTACATCCGATTGAAATTGGAATTTCATCAGAAGTTTTACCCTATGCATCTTGTTCATCGTGATCGTAATTATATATATAATTTTTGGCCTCGCGAAGGAGAAAGCGTCCCTCAAGCTTGGGGGAGGCTTAAGTCAATGTTATATTCATGCCCCAATCATGAGCTCTCAAGAGAAATGATTATTCAAAAATTTATGCTCGGCTTTCTCTCAATAATCGCTCCATGCTCGATACTTCTTGTACTGGTTCCTTTATGATGAAGACTATTGAATTCAAATGGGATTTACTGGAAAGAATTAAATGCAACTCTGAATATTTGGACCTCGACGAAGGTAAGGAGTTAGGTATAACACCTAAGTTTGATTGTGTTAAGTCTTTTATGGATACCGAAGTTTTCCATGAATTTAGCACTAAATATGTACTTGACTCTGAGATAGTAGCTTCTTTCTGTGAATCATTTGCTACTCATGTTGATCTCCCTAAGGAGAAGTGGTTCAAATATAGTCCTTCCATTAAAGTAAAATTAGTTTCACCTATTAAAGTTGAAGAAAAGACTATTACTTATGATGATCCTATTGTTCCTACTGCTTATGTTGAGAAACCTCCTTTTCCTGTTAGAATAAAGGATCATGCTAAAGCTTCAACTATGGTCAACAAAAGTAATATTAGGACACCCAAACCCCCTGAGAAAATTAAAGTTGAACCTAATATTGCTATGGTTAAAGATCTCTTGGCTGATAATATCGATGGGCATGTTATTTACTTCTGTGATGAAACTGCTAGAATTGCTAGACCTGACACTAAAAATAAAAATAGACATGTTGTAGGCATGCCTGTTATTTCTGTTAAAATAGGAGATAATTGTTATCATGGCTTATGTGATATGGGTGCCAGTGCAAGTGCAATACCTCATTCTTTATATCAAGAAATTATGCATGATATTGCACCTTCTGAGTTAGAAGATATTGATGTTACAATTAAGCTTGCCAATAGAGATACTATTTCACCAGTCGGGATTGTTAGAGATGTTGAAGTCTTGTGTGGGAAAGTTAAATATCCTGCTGATTTTCTTGTTCTCACTTCCCCACAAGATAGCCTTTGTCCCATTATATTTGGTAGACCCTTCTTGAATACTGTTAATGCAAGGATAGACTGTGAAAAGGATGTTGTTACTATTGGTTTGGGTGATATGTCTCATGAGTTTAATTTTGCTAAATTTCATAGACAACCCCTTGATGAGGAATTTCCTTTTAAGGATGAAATTATTGGTCTTGCTTCTATTGCCTTACCTCCTAATGATCCTTTAGAACAATATTTGCTAGACCATGAAAATGATATGTTTATGAATGAAAGAAGGGAAATAGATGAAGTGTTCTTTAAACAGGGACGTATTTTGAAACACAACTTGCCCATTGAAATCCTAGGGGATCCTCCTCCACCCAAGGGTGATCCCGTGTTTGAGCTTAAACCATTACCTGATACTCTTAAATATGATTATCTTGATGAGAAACAGATATGTCCTGTTATTATTAGTGCTAACCTTTCAGAGCATGAAGAAAAGAAATTATTGAAAACTCTGAAGAAGCACAGTGCTGCTATTGGATATACTCTGGATGATCTTAAGGGCATTAGTCCCACTCTATGCCAGCACAAAATTAAATTGGAGAAAGACGCTAAACCGGTTGTTTATCACCAATGAAGGTTAAATCCTAAGATGAAAGAAGTGGTAAGAAAAGAAATACTGAAGCTTCTGGAGGCAGGTATAATTTATCCCGTTGCTGATAGTTAGTGGGTAAGTCCTCTCCATTGTGTCCCTAAGAAGGGAGGTATCACTGTTGTTCCTAATGATAAAGATGAATTGATCCCACAACGAATTGTTACAGGTTATAGGATGGTAATTGATTTCCGTAAATTAAATAAAGCCACTAAAAAGGATCATTACCCCTTACATTTTATTTATAAAATGCTAGAAAGATTGTCCAAACATACACACTTTTGCTTTCTAGATGGTTATTCTGGTTTCTTTCAAATACCTGTGTCAAAAGAGGATCAAGAAAAGACCGCTTTTACTTGTCCTTTCAGTACCTTTGCTTATAGGCGTATGCCTTTTGGTTTATGTAATGCACCTGCTACCTTCCAAAGATGCATGATGGCTATATTCTCTGATTTTTGTGAAAAGATTGTTGAGGTTTTCATGGATGTTTCTCTGTTTTTGGAACTTCTTTTGATGATTGCTTGAGCAACCTTGATCGAGTTTTGCAGAGATGTGAAGAAACTAATCTTGTCTTGAATTGGGAGAAGTGCCACTTTATGGTTAATGAAGGTATTGTCTTGGGGCATAAAATTTCTGAAATAGGTATTGAAGTTGATAAAGCTAAAGTTGATGCTATTGAAAAGATGTTGTGTCCCGAGGACATCAAAGGTATAAGAAGTTTCCTTGGTCATGCCGGTTTTTATACGACGTTTATTAAGGACTTCTCTAAAATTTCTAGGCCTCTGACTAATCTCTTACAAAAATATATTCCTTTTGTCTTTCATGATGATTGTATAGAAGCATTTGTAATACTTAAGAAAGCTTTGATTTCTACACCTATTGTTCAACCACTTGATTGGAATTTACCCTTTGAAATCATGTGTGATGCTAGTGATTATGCTGTAGGTGTTGTTCTAGGGAAAAGAGTTGATAATAAATTAAATGTTATTCAATATGCCAGTAAAACTCTAGACAGTGCCCAGAGAAATTATGCTACTACTGAAAAAGAATTTCTAGCGGTTGTATTTGCTTGTGATAAGTTCAGACCTTACATTGTTGATTCTAAAGTAACTGTTCACACTGATCATGCTGCTATTAATTATCTCATGGAAAAGAAAGATGCTAAACCTAGACTTATTAGATGAGTTCTCTTGCTACAAGAATTTGATTTGCATATTATTGATAGAAAGGGAGCTGAGAACCCCGTTGCAGACAACTTATCTAGGTTAGAGAATTTTCTTGATGACCCACTACCTATGGATGATAGCTTTCCTGATGAACAATTAGCTGTCATAAATGCTTCTCGTACTGCTCCATGGTATGCTGATTATGCTAATTACATTGTTGCTAAATATATACCACCTAGTTTCACATACCAGCAAAAGAAACAGTTTTTCTATGATTTAAGACATTACTTCTAGGATGACCCACATCTTTATAAAGAAGGAGTATATGGTGTTATTAGACGTTGTATACCTGAGCATGAACAGGAACAGATCCTACGCAAGTGTCACTCCGAGGCTTATGGAGGACACCACGTTGGAGATAGAACTTCACATAAGGTATTGCAATCCGGTTTTTATTGGCCTACTCTCTTCAAGGATGCCCATAAGTTTGTCTTATCTTGTGATGAATGTCAAAGAATTGGTAATATTAGTAAACGTCAGGAAATGCCTATGAATTATTCACTTGTTATTGAGCCGTTTGATGTTTATATGGGATCATTTCCTTCCTCTAATGGGTATACACATATTTTAGTTGATGTTGATTATTTTACTAAGTGGGTAGAAGCTATTCCATTTAGTAGTGCTGATCATAACACCTCTATTAAGATGCTTAAAGAAGTTATTTTTCCGAGGTTTGGAGTCCCTAGATATTTAATGACTGATGGTGGTTCACATTTTATTCATGGTTCTTTTTGTAAAATGCTTGCTAAGTATGATGTTAATCATAGAATTGCATCTCCATATCACCCGCAGTCTAGTGGTCAAGTAGAATTGAGTAATAGACAGCTCAAATTAATTTTGCAAAAGACTGTTAACAGATCTAGAAAGAATTGGTCCAAGAAACTTGATGATGCATTGTGGGCCTATAGAACTGCATATAAAAATCCTATGGGTATGTCTCCGTATAAAGTGGTTTATGGAAAAGCTTGTCACTTACCTCTTGAGCTAGAACATAAGGTATATTGGGCTATCAAAGAGCTCAACTATGATTTCAAACTTGCCGGTGAGAAGATGCTATTCGACATTAGCGCACTTGATGAATGGAGAACCCAGGCCTATGAGAATGCAAAACTGTTTAAAGAAAAGGTTAAAAGATGGCATGACAAAAGGATAAAAAAGCGTGAGTTTAATGTAGGTGATTATTTGTTGCTGTTCAACTCTCGTTTAAGATTTTTTGCAGGAAAACTTCTCTCTAAATGGGAAGGTCCTTACGTTATTGAGGAGGTCTATCGTTCCGGTGCCATAAAAATCAACAACTTCGAAGGCACAAATCTAAAGGTGGTGAACGGTCAAAGAATCAAACATTATATCTCAGGTAATCCTATAAATGTTGA
The DNA here is from genome assembly GCA_021605205.1 of Aegilops longissima. Classification (NCBI taxonomy): domain Eukaryota; kingdom Viridiplantae; phylum Streptophyta; class Magnoliopsida; order Poales; family Poaceae; genus Aegilops; species Aegilops longissima. Next base: position 604,655,992 of record CM038681.1, read on the forward strand.
AACCAATGTTATTGAAACCGTAACCCCGGAGGAATACATAACGGACACTTTCCAGAACGTTTCAGACTCCGAAAAGGAATAGGTACGTGGTACGGTAAGTAAACCGACTCCAAAACAGTTCTAATGGCAATTTTTCTCCGTTTTGGAATATTTAAGAAAATTGGAAAATAAGAAGCAGTCCGGGAAGGACACGAGGCTTCCACGAGGGTGGGAGGCGCGCCCTACCCCCTAGGTGCCCCCCTGCCTCGTGGGCACCTCGTGTGCTCTACGAACTCCGTTTTCTTGCACGATACTTCTTTTGGTCGGTAAAAATTCATTATATAACCTCCCGAAGGTTTTGACTCTTGTATCACGCAAATATCCTCTGTTTTCGTTTTGAGCTATTTCTGTCGCAGATTAGAGCAGGATGTCTTCTAAAGAGTCAGTCGGGGAGAGTCGGGTGTCTCATCCGACACCGGGTCCAGGAGCAAACAACGATGCCTATCACTTTGGGCCAGCAACGGAGGAAGAGATGGAGGCTGACTTGAAAAGGATAGATGCCATGGAGGAGGATCAAGAAGTCACTTCTCGCTTCCTGGCCGGATTCACGATGGGGGAACTACAGAGCTCGGCTATTCCAAACTCGGTTATCCCCTCGAATGTTAGATTTCTTTCTTATGAAAATATGAGGAGTGTTACTTGTTCTCCCGCAGCTATGCAACATCCATGGGTGCAAGGAAGTTTAACCGTCATGGGTAAGCTCCGTAAGGAAATAATGGATCTCAAGCAGCAAGTCAATAAGCTCGAGGAAGAGAATCGTATCCTGAGGAGCATCATCGCCAAGAATATCACATCACCACCTCCGAAAAAGGAGACATAATCACATGGGTATGGGTACTCTCCTTGGCAACTTCCAAGCTTGGGGGAGGTGCCCCGGTATCGTATCACTATCACACTCTTATCTTTACCGTTTTTCTTAGTTCGATCCTTTTTGGTAATATCTTGATCTAGTAGAATAAAGTTTTAGTATGATCTAGTTGTGAGTTTTGCTTTATGATTCCTCTATGTAATCGAGTCCGTGAGCTATATAATAAATATTAGTGTTGAGTCAAGGGCTTGATTATCTTATTATGATCTTAAGGGAATTAAAGAAAAAGAAAGAATAAAAAATAAAGAGATCATATTGGTCTTATGGAGAGTAATGACTTCACATATAAAGAGTATGATGATTAAAAGTTTTTGAAAGTTGACAAGCCTAGTTTTGGTCATCGTTGCAATTAATAGGAAGTAATAAAGAAAGAGAGGTTTTCACATATAAATAAACTATCTTGGACATCTTTTATGATTGTGAGCACTCATTAAAACATGACATGCTAAAGAGTTGATGTTGGACAAGGAAGACAACGTAATGGGTTATGTTTTCTTATATCCGAAATAAAGTATATTGTCATGGATCATCCAACACGTTGAGCTTGCCTTTCCCCCACATGCTATCCAAATTATTTGCACCAGGTAGAGATACTACTTGTGCTTCCGAATATCCTTAAACCCAGTTTTGCCATGAGAGTCCACCATATCTACCTATGGATTGAGTAAGATCCTTCAAGTAAGTTGTCATCGTTGCATGCAATAAAAATTGCTCTCTAAATATGTATGACTTATTAGTGTGGAGAAAATAAGCTTTATACGATCTTGTGATGTGGAAGAAATAAAAGCGACGGAGTGCATAATAAAGGTCCATATCACAAGTGGAAATATAAAGTGACGTTCTTTCGCATTAAGATTTTGTGCATCCAACCATTAAGCACATGACAACCTCTGCTTCCCTCTGTGAAGATCCTGTCTTTTACTATTTTCTTCTACCCTTATGCAAGAGTCATGGTGATCTTCACCTTTCCTTTTTATATTTTATCCTTTCGCAAGCACATACATTGTGTTGGAAAGATCCTATATATATATATATATATATATATATATATATATATATATATATATATATATATATATATATATATATATATATATCCAATTGGATGTAAGTTATCATGAATCATTATTGTTGACATTATGTACCCTTGAGGTAAAAGGTTGGGAGGCAACACTATAAGCCCCTATCTTTCTCTGTGTCTGATTAAAACTCCATAACCACAAGTATTGCGTGAGTGTTAGCAATTGTGAAATACTAAATGATAGTTGAGATTGTGGACTTGCTGAAAAGCTCTTACATAGACTCTTTCCGACGTTATGATAAATTGCAATTGCTTCAATGACCGAGATCATAGTTTGTTAGTTTTCAATGAAGTTTCTGATTCATACTTGACAATGTGAATAGATTGTTACTTGAGCATAAGAAAATCATATGACAATATTGATATATGTTGCTGTTATAAGAATGATCATGATGCCTTCATGTCCGTATTTTATTCTATCGACACCTCTATCTCTAAACATGTGGACATATTTATCGTTATCGGCTTCCGATTGAGGACAAGCGAGGTCTAAGCTTGGGGGAATTGTTACGTCCATTTTGCATCATGCTTTTATATCGATATTTATTGCATTATGAGCTGTTATTACACATTATGTCACAATACTTATGCCTATTCTCTCTTATTTTACAAGGTTTACATGAAGAGGGAGAATGTCGCCAGCAGGAATTCTGGGCTGGAAAAGGAGCAAATATTAGAGACCTATTCTGCACAACTCCAAAAGTCCTGAAACTCCACAGAAGTCATTTTTGGAATTAATAAAAAATACTAAGCAAAGAAACTACCAGAGGGGGGCCACACCCTGGTCACGAGGGTGGGAGGCGCGCCCTACCCCCCTGGGCGCACCCCTGCCTCGTGGGCCCCCTGGCTGGCCTCCGGTGCCCATCTTTGGTTATATGGTGTCTTCTACCCTGGAAAAATCATAAGCAACCTTGCAGGACGAAACACCGCCGCCACGAGGCGGAACCTTAGCGGAACCAATCTATGGCTCCGGCAGAGCTGTTCTGCCTGGGAAACTTCCCTCCGGGAGGGGGAAATCATCACCATCGTCACCACCAATGATCCTCTCATTGGGAGGGGGTCAATCTTCATCAACATCTTCACCAGCACCATCTCCTCTCAAATCCTAGTTCATCTCTTGTATCCAATCTTTGTATCCAAACCTCAGATTGGTACCTGTAGGTTGCTAGTAGTGTTGATTACTCCTTGTAGTTGATGCTAGTTGGTTTACTTGGTGGAAGATCATATGTTCAGATCCATTATGCATATTAATACCCCTCTGATTATGACCATGAATATGCTTTGTGAGTAGTTACGTTTGTTCCTGAGGACATGGGAGAAGTCTTGCTATAAGTAGTCATGTGAATTTGGTATTCGTTTGATATTTTGATGAGATGTATGTTGTCTCTCCTCTAGTGGTGTCATGTGAACGTCGACTACATGACACTTAACCATTGTTTGGGCCTAGAGGAAGGCATTGGGAAGTAATAAGTAGATGATGGGTTGCCAGAGTGACAGAAGCTTAATCCCTAGTTTATGTGTTGCTTCGTAAGGGGCTGATTTGGATCCGTATGTTTCATGCTATGGTTAGGTTTACCTTAATACTTCTTTTGTAGTTGCGGATGCTTGCAATAGGAGTTAATCATAAGTGGGATGCTTGTCCAAGTAAGTACAGCACCCAAGCACCGGTCCACCCACATATCAAATTATCAAAGTACCGAACGTGAATCATACGAGCGTGATGAAAACTAGCTTGACGATAATTCCCATGTGTCCTCGGGAGCATTTTCCTTCATATAAGAGTTTGTCCAGACTTGTCCTTTGCTACAAAAAGGATTGGGCCATCTTGCTGCACTTTATTTACACTTGTTACTTGTCACCCGTTAAAAATTACCTTATCACAAAACTATCTGTTATTTATCATGAACTTAGTACCTGATACTATCTGTTGTCGTTCCGTTGAATTTTAATGCATTCCTAGAGAAAGCTAAGTTGAAAGATGACGGTAGCAACTACACAGACTAGGTTAGTAACTTGAGGATTATCCTCATTGCTGCACAGAAGAATTACGTCCTGGAAGCACCACTAGGTGCCAAACCCGCTGCAGGAGCAACGCCAGATGTTATGAATGTCTGGCAGAGCAAAGCTGCTGACTACTCGATAGTTCAGTGTGCCATGCTTTATGGCTTAGAAGCGGGACTTGAACGGCGTTTTGAACGTCATGGTGCATATGAGATGTTCCAGGAGTTGAAGTTAATATTTCAAGCAAATGCCCGCATTGAGAGATATGAAGTCTCTAATAAGTTCTACAGTTGCAAAATGGAGGAGAATAGTTCTGTCAATGAACATATACTAAGAATGTCTGGGTATAACAATCAGTTGATTCAATTGGGAGTTAATCTTCCGGATGATAGTGTCATTGACAGAATTCTTCTATCACTGCCACCAAGCTACAAGAGCTTCGTGATGAACTATAACATGCAAGGGATGGATAAGACAATTCCCGAGCTCTTCGCAATGCTAAAGGCTGCGAAGGTAGCAATCAAGAAGGAGCATCAGGTGTTGATGGTCAACAAGACCACAAGTTTCAAGAAAAATGGTAAAGGGAAGAAGGGGAACTTCAAGAAGAACGGCAAGCAAGTTGCTGCTCAAGTGAAGAAGCCCAAGTCTGGACCTAAGCCTGAGACTGAGTGCTTCTACTGCAAAGGGACTAGTCACTGGAAGCGGAACTGCCCCAAGTATTTGGCGGATAAAAGGATGGCAAGGTGAACAAAGGTATATGTGATATACATGTTATTGATGTGTACCTTACTAATGCTCGAAGTAGTGCCTGGGTATTTGATACTGGTTCTGTTGCTAATATGTGCAACTCGAAACAGGGACTACGGATTAAGCGAAGATTGGCTAAGGACGAGGTGACGATGCGCGTGGAAAATGGTTCCAAAGTCGATGTGATCGCGGTCGACACGCTACCTCTACATCTACCTTCGGGATTAGTTTTAGACCTGAATAATTGTTATTTGGTGCCAACGTTGAGCATGAACATTATATCTGAATCTTGTTTGATGCAAGACAGTTATTCACTTAAATCAGGGAATAATGGTTGTTCTATTTATATGAGTAATATCTTTTATGGTCATGCACCCTTGAAGAGTGGTCTATTTATATCGAATCTCGATAGTAGTGATACACGTATTAATAATATTGAAGCCAAAAGATGCAGAGTTGATAATGATAGTGCAACTTATTTGTGGCACTGCCGTTTGGGTCATATTGGTGTAAAGTGCATGAAGAAACTCCATTCCGATCGACTTTTGGAATCACTTGATTATGAATCACTTGGTACTTGCGAACCATGCCTCATGGGCAAGATGACTAAAACTCCGTTCTCCGGAACAATGGAGCGAGCAACAGATTTGTTGGAAATCATATATACTGATGTATGTGGTCCGATGAATGTTGACGCTCGCGGCGGGTATCGTTATATTCTCACCTTCACAAATGATTTGAGCAGATATGGGTATATCTACTTAATGAAACATAAGTCTGAAATATTTGAAAAGTTCAAAGAATTTCAGAGTGAAGTGGAAAATCATCGTAACAAGAAAATAAAGTTTCTATGATCTGATCGTGGAGGAGAATATTTGAGTTACAAGTTTGGTTTTCATTTGAAACAATGCGGAATAGTTTCACAACTCACGCCACCCGGAACACCACAGCGTAATGGTGTGTCCGAACGTCATAATCATACTTTAATAGATATGGTGCGATCTATGATGTCTCTTACTGATTTACCGCTATCGTTTTGGGGTTATGCTTTAGAGACGAATTCATTCACAGTAAATAGGGCACCATCTAAATCCGTTGAGACGACACCTTATGAACTGTGGTTTGGCAAGAAACCAAAGTTGTCATTTCTTAAAGTTTGGGGCTGCGATGCTTATGTGAAAAAGCTTCAACCTGATAAGCTCGAACCCAAATCAGAGAAATGTGTCTTCATAGGATACCCAAAGGAGACTGTTGGGTACACCTTCTATCATAGATCCGAAGGCAAGACATTCGTTGCTAAGAATGGATCCTTTCTAGAGAAGGAGTTTCTCTCGAAAGAAGTGAGTGGGAGGAAAGTAGAACTTGATGAGGTAATTGTACCTGCTCCCTTATTGGAAAGTAGTTCATCACAGAGATCTGTTCCTGTGACTCCTACACCAATTAGTGAGGAAGATAATAACGATGATCATATAACTTCATATCAAGTTACTACTGAACCTCGTAGGTCAACCAGAGTAAGATCCGCACCAGAGTGGTACGGTAATCCTGTTCTGGAGGTCATGTTACTTGACCATGACGAACCTACGAACTATGAGGAAGCGATGATGAGCCCAGATTCCGCAAAATGGCTTGAGGCCATGAAATCTGAGATGGGAGCCATGTATGAGAACAAAGTATGGACTTTGGTTGACTTGCCCGATGATCGGATAAATGGATCTTCAAGAAGAAGACTGACGCTGACGGTAATATTACTGTCTACAAAGCTCGACTTGTTGCGAAAGGTTTTCGACAAGTTCAAGGAGTTGACTACGATGAGACCTTCTCACCCATAGCGATGCTTAAGTCCGTCCGAATCATGTTAGCAATTGCCGCATTTTATGGTTATGGAATTTGGCAAATGGATGTAAAGACTGCATTCCTGAATGGATTTCTGGAAGAAGAGTTGTATATGATGCTACCTGAAGGTTTTATCCATCCAAAGGATGCTAACAAAGTGTGCAAGCTCCAGCGATCCATTTATGGACTGGTGCAAGCATCTCAGAGTTGGAATAAATGTTTTGATAGTGTGATCAAAGGATATGGTTTTATACAGACTTTTGGAGAAGCCTGTATTTACAAGAAAGTGAGTGGGAGCTCTGTAGCATTTCTAATATAATATGTGGATGACATATTATTGATTGGAAATGATATAGAATTTCGGGATATCATAAAAGGATACTTGAATAAGAGTTTTTCAATGAAAGATCTCGGTGAAGTTGCTTATATATTGGGCATCAAGATCTATAGAGATAGATCAAGACGCTTAATTGGACTTTCACAAAGCACATACCTTGATAAAGTTTTGAAGAAGTTCAAAATGGATCAAGCAAAGAAAGGGTTATTGCCTGTGTTACAAGGTGTGATGTTGAGTAAGACTCAATGCCCGACCACTGCAGAAGATAGAGAGAAAATGAAAAGTGTTCCCTATGCTTCAGCCATAGGCTCTATCATGTATGCAATGTTGTGTACTAGACCTGATGTGTGCCTTGCTATTAGTTTAGCAGAGAGGTACCAAAGTAATCCAGGAGTGGATCATTGGACAGCGGTCAAGAACATCCTGAAATACCTGAAAAAGGACTAAGGATATGTTCCTCGTTTATGGAGGTGACAAAGAACTCGTCGTAAATGGTTTACGTCGATGCAAGCTTTGACACTGATCCGGATGACTCTAAGTCACAAACTGTATATGTATTTATATTGAACGGTGGAGCTGCCAGTTGGACTAGTTCTAAGCAAAGCGTCGTGGCGGGATCTACGTGTGAAGTGGAGTACATAGCTGCTTTGGAAGCAGCAAATGAAGGAGTCTGGATGAAGGAGTTCATATCCGATCTAGGTGTCATACCTAGTGCATCGGGTCTAATGAAAATCTTTTGTGACAATACTGGTGCAATTGCCTTAGCAAAGGAATCCAGATTTTACAAGAGAACCAAGCACATCAAGAGACACTTCAATTCCATCCACGATCAAGTCAAGGAGGGAGACATAGAGATTTTCAAGATACATACGGATCTGAATGTTGCAGACCAGTTGACTAAGCCTCTCTCACGAGCAAAACATGATCAGCACCAAGACTCCATGGGTGTTAGAATCATTACTGTGTAATCTAGATTATTGACTCTAGTGCAAGTGGGAGACTGAAGAAAATATGCCCTGGAGGCAATAATAAAGTTGTTATTTATATTTCCTTATATCATGATAAATGTTTATTATTCATGCTAGAATTGTATTAACCGGAAACTTAGTACATGTGTGAATACATAGACAAACAGAGTGTCACTAATATGCCTCTACTTGACTAGCTCGTTGAATCAAAGATGGTTAAGTTTCCTAGCCATAGACATGAGTTGTCATTTGATTAACGGGATCACATCATTAGAGAATGATGTGATTGACTTGACCCATTCCGTTCGCTTAGCATTTGATCGTTTAGTATATTGCTATTGCTTTCTTCATGACTTATACATGTTCCTATGACTATGAGATTATGCAACTCCCGAATACCGGAGGAACACTTTGTGTGCTACCAAACGTCACAACGTAATTGGGTGATAAATAGGTGCTCTACAGGTGTTTCCGATGGTACTTGTTGAGTTGGCATAGATCGAGATTAGTGTCGGTGTACAAAAGTAGGGGCTCTCCTTTTGACCCCTTTACTTGTGCACGGGCAGTCAAAGCCACGCGCCGCGGCCACACTTAGCAAAACAGAGGAGGGAAGCCGGAGAAAAGCCGATGCACAAGACAGCCGATGCAACACCAAGACCAGAAACACAAGATAGCAAAGGGGTGAGATGGACTCCCCCGACAAGTCCCTTGCCGGGGCAGCTCGCCCAACACCAGCGGAGCGAGCCACCCTTGAGCCCAGGGGTTCCGGACGCCGTCAACAGCTACGTTGGAACCAAGGCTCAGGAGGCACCTCCGGGATGGCATGCAGATCTTCGTCAAGATCATGAATACATGAGATCAGATGAGAACCAGAAGACGATGAACCTCAGCGGGATCCTAGCCGAGGGAATCCACAAGACCCCCGGCAAGTGCCTTGCCGGGGACGACCGCAACACCACGGCAAGACCCTTGCTGGGCCCTCCGGCAAGGCCCTTGCCGAGGACACCAGCGGGGCCGCAACCAGGCCCGCGTCTGCCAAGGTGCCACCGCCATCCCCAAGCAGCTGCTAGCTAAACCAACTGGGTAGGCACCTACATGGCGACGGGCGTCCTCTACACCGACCCAGCAAGCACCTGCGTGGTGGCATGCAGATCTTCGTGAAGACTCTACCACCGCGCCACCTCAGCAGCGTGCCTGCCTACATGGCGCTGCATGCGCCGCTAGCCTGGGCGCATGTCGGAGCGAGGCGGAGCGGCGACGGATGGGACAGGCCTCGTTCCCGCCCTCGATAAAGCTAATGGACACCTAAGTAGCGCATTTAATGCACTTTGTCCCATAATGCCGTGCGATAAGCTTGCGCACTGCAGGCCTTTCCACGTCATGTGTGCCACTGGTCCTATAAAAGGAGGCCCTAGGCGACCAGGAGGGTATTCGGCTCTTTTAAATGAGGCAGCCACCATAGCTAGTTGAAGAGCTTATGGACACTCCGAAATACATCCACCAAAGCAGGACTAGGGTTTTACGCATCCTCGCGGCCCGAACCTGGGTAAATGAGCTATGTGCTAGCTCCTAAACCTGCTCTTCTTACAACCCCGCGCCCACCGACCGTAGAAGGGATCCCAGTGACCCCATAGGTGTCATTCTCACCGACATCTTTGGCGCGCTAGGTAGGGGGCGCAGTTGTGAGAATATGGTGTAGCAATTAGCCTAGAAGGTCTTCGTCGCCATGGCTTCCCAGGAAGAAGGCGACCAAGCTTGGCGGCACCATCGGCGGATGTGATGGATGCCCGTGCAACGACAGAAAAGCTAAATCATGCCGAACTTTAAATATTTCCTTTTTATATAAGGTTATTATCCTCGTAGGTCCTGCCCTATGTATAGAAAACCTGCACGCAAGGGGGCCCTTCCGCGATTGGCAATGCCCTTGCTCTATTTCGAGTCTGCTCAACAGCCCAAGTGGCCGCGTCGAGAGCGGCAGGGTAGCCTTCCGCAATTAACAACGCTCTTGATTCTGACTCGAGTCAAGCTCGACAGTTCGAGCGGCCGCGTTGAGGGCGGTAGGGATCTTTCCTCGAGGCGCCGTGGCCTGGGTTATGCGTCGGCCAGCCCATCCGATTAACGTAGGGTGAGCATACAAAGGGGGGATTGAACATGAAAGTAACATGTCTAACATCAAAAGTACCGCAGAGTTATATTACATAAATTTTTGCCGCGGTTCTAACTAAAGATAGAAATTGTCTTGGTCATGAACCTGCAGTGGCAGTGAGAAACGGGGTGCCTAATCCCGGCGCTGGCCCTCCACCCTCTGGATTCCGTTGATGCGGCTGATGATGGGCTTGATGCGCTCTTTGGGCGTCGCGGTGTCCGCATCCTCCGGCAAGCTCTCCAGCGCGGCTTCGAAGTCGAGATCAGGATTCCAATGCGCCACCTTGGCGAGGACCTTAGTTATGGCACCCCGACAAAACCTCCGGGACTCATCGGCCAGGGAGGCCGCCCGATTGGAGTGAAGCCGCTCCAGGGCCCCGAGGACGCCCTCAAAGAAGACGGTCAGCTTGGCGTTGGGGCTCACGTTGTGCTCCGGGGTATACCTCACATTTGGCATCCCCATGGTAGCCAGCTGCGTGGTGATCCTGCCGGGAACATTCTCGAGGCGCCCGATCTAGCGAGTCTCGCCCTCCACAAAGTTTTTGTGGTTGGTAGTCTCATTCTTCCGCGGCTGCTTCTCGGCCTCCAGATTCTTGGCCAGGGTCCCTTCCCGGGCCTTGGCCTCCGAGAGCGTCTTCTCAAGACCCTCCAGCTTCAGCTTCAGATCTTTGATGGAGTCGTTGGCCTTGGAGAGCTGCTCAGCATTGCCAAGGACTACGCCCTGCACCTCCACCAGGGCACCGTTGAGCGTGTTGTTCTCCTCGTCCAGCTTGAGGGTCTGGTCCTTCAGCCCATCCCGCTCCACCTCCAGCTCCATCACCTTGTCGGCTTGAACCAGAGCCTGGGCATCAAGCGCCTCCCTGTGCCTCTGCTCCAGCTCCTGGGTCTGCTGCACGACGAGATTCTCCACCTCCTCATCCTTGCCGCGAAGCGTTGCGGCAAGCTTCTCCTCGCGAGTGGCAAGGTCCTCTTCCTGGGAGTTCAGCACGGTCTGGTGCTGGGTTCGAGCGGCCTCGGCTTCGGCGGCCTTGTTCTTCACCGTCTCCTGGGCCTTCTCGATGTCGGCCCGCTTCATGGTGAGCTCCACATCACGCCTGACTAGCTCGTCCTCGCAAGCTTGGCGGAACCAAGTTTGCATCTCGGCGACACGTCCGTTGAGGTCCGCCTCCGCCCTGTCCATCATTTCCATCCTAGACTTGGCCTTGTCCAGACAGGCGCGGTGGAGCACCTGAAGCTTACGAAAGTTGGCGCACATGGTCTGGAGAAGCCGCTCCTCCTGGGAACCGTCACCAACGACGCTCGGCTCGTCAACAACCTCGAGCCCAGCGGTGGCAAGCACCTCCTCGTCGAACACCTCTCCCTCGATGGGCGAAATGGAGCTCAACGTCCCTGGAAGGTGGACGAAAAGGTCGTCGCTCACCTTCAGATACCTGCCGGAGCCAGAGGCAGCGGAGGAGGAAGGCTGGTCATCAACCACCTCCTCCTCGGCAGCGGACTTGCCGGCCTCCCCGGCAGGCCCCTTGCCGGCCTCCTCGGCGGTGGCCTTGCGGGACTCCCCGGCGGGCCCCTTGGCGGCATCCTCAGCAGCGCCCTTGGCGGCATCCTTGGCAACATCCTCGATGACGGTGTCGATGTCCTCTGCGTCCACCGAGGGGAAATCTAGATACCAAAAAGGGGATGAGGCGAGGCCAAGATCAAGATTTAGAAATAACAGAAAAAAAGAACAGGGACGGAAGGCAAGCGACCTACCCGTGCCGGGCTGGGAAGCAGAGGTCCCCTCCCCGCCAACGTTTGGCGCCTGATATGCCCATTTTGCATCATGCTTTTATATCGATATTTATTGCATTATGGGTTGTTATTACACGTTATGTCACAATACTTATGCCTATTCTCTCTTATTTTACAAGGTTTACATAAGGAGGGAGAATGCCGGCACCTAGGATTCTGGGCTGGAAAAGGAACAAATATTAGAGACCTATTCTGCACAACTCCAAAGGTCCTGAAACTCCACGAAAGTCATTTTTGGAAATGATAAAAAATATTGAGCGGAAGAAGTTCACCAGAGGGGGACCCACCTGGCCACGAGGGTGGGGGCCGAGCCATACCCCCCAGGGCGCGCCCCCCCTGCCTCGTGGGCCCCCTGTTGGCTCTCCGATGGCCATCTTCTGCTATATGAGGTCTTTCGTCAAGGGAAAAATCATCAGTAACCTTTCGGGACGAGACTCCGCCGCCACGAGGCGGATACTTGGCGGAACAAATCTAGGGCTCCGGCAGAGCTGTTCAGCCGGGGACACTTCCCTCCGGGAGGGGGAAATCATCGCCATCGTCATCAGCGCTCCTCTCATCGGGAGAGGGAAATCTCCATCAACACCTTTACCAGCACGATCTCCTCTCAAAACCCTAGTTCATCTCTTGTATCCAATTCTTGTCTCTTAGTCCGGGATTGGTACTAGTAGGTTGCTAGTAGTGTTGATTACTCCTTGTAGTTGATGCTAGTTGGTTTACTTGGTGGAAGATCATATGTTCACATCCTTTATGCATATTAATACCCCTCTGATTATTAACATGAATATGCTTTGTGAGTAGTTACGTTTTTTCCTGAGGACATGGGAGAAGTCTTGCTATTATTAGTCATGTGAATTTGGTATTCGTTCGATATTTTGATGGGATGTATGTTGTCTAGCCTCTAGTGGTGTTATGTGAACGTCGACTGCATAACACTTCACCATTATTTGGGCCTAGAGGAAGGCATTGAGAAGTAATAAGTAGATGATGGGTTGCTAGAGTGACAGAAGCTTAAACCCTAGTTTATACGTTGCTTCGTAAGGGGCTGATTTGGATCCGTATGTTTCATGCTATGGTTAGGTTTACCTTAATACTTTTGTTGTAGTTGCGGATGCTTGCAATATAGGTTAATCATAAGTGGGATGCTTGTTCAAGTAAGAACAACACCCAAGCACCGGTCCACCCACATATCAAATTATCAAAGTACCAAACACGTATCATATGAACGTGATGAAAACTAGCTTGACGATATTCCCATGTGTCCTCGGGAGCGCTTTTCCTTATATAAGAGTTTGTCCAGGCTTATACTTTGCTACAAAAAGGATTGGGCCACCTTGATACACTTTATTTACTTTTGTTACTTGTTGCTCGTTACAAATTATCTTATCACAAAACTATTTGTTACCACTTATTTCAGTACTTGCAGAGAATACCTTGCTGAAAACCGCTTATCATTTCCTTCTGCTCCTCGTTAGGTTCGACACTCTTACTTATCGAAAGGACTACGATATATCGCCTATACTTGTGGGTCATCAGCGCCGAAGCAAAGCCACCAGCGCCCATGTTCGCCTCCTCCTCCTCCTCCGTGTGCATGGGCTCGGTGATTGGCGCCCTTGCCGAGGACGCCCCTCGGGGTGGCGTGTTGGGGGTAGCCCTCTGTGGCTCCTCCTGCTGTTGTCCCCCTCCTGCAATCACGGCAAGGTTAGCACCAAGGGATCGTACCCCTGACTCCCGTCGATGAGGGGCGAGTGATGAACTTACGCAGGGGGCTGTGCCGGGGGCTGCTGTCAGGACTGCTCAACACCACCAGCGGTGTGCCAGTAGCGCCTGCCGGGGGCCGGCCGCTCACCAAAGCCCTGGCCCTCTTCACCCTCTGGGCCAGCATCTCCGCATCCCTGCAAATAAGAAGAACAGATCAAGACAAACGGCACAAATTGAGGAGGCAGAGATGGCAAGAAAAAAGGGAACAAGATACTTACTCATCATCCACCTCCTCCTCTGTTGCCTTCCTCTTCCTCCTTGGGCTGAGGGACCTAAAATCGAAGACAACGCCCGCATCGTCATCTGCGGGAGGGGGGGGAACAGATGGGGTCCGTGGACGCTTGTACGAAGCAGAGGCAGTTGCCTTCTTCTTCGCCACCGCGGCCTTCACCAACTTCTTCGCTGTCGCGGCCCTTGTCTGGCGCGCGGACTCCTCCTGGGCTTGCCGCGGTTGTACGGCCCTGCCGGGCCAGACCGGCTCGCCAAAGGTGGCCCGCCGTAGGACTCGCCATCTCCCCGTGACTGGAGGGTCGACAGCCTCGGCCTCCTCCTCCAACGACTCGTCAACCGCACCTTCGATGAGAGGGGCCCCGGTGCCGGCGCTGTTGGCTTCCCCAGCAGACTCCGCCCACTGGGAAAGCTCCTTCTCCTCTGCAGCCGCCGCGGCCTTGTCCTCCACGCCACCGGCGCTGCCGGCCTCCTCGGCGAGCTTCGCCTCCACCGCCCTGGCGGCGATATAGTCCAGCTCCGCCTGGGTGGTGTACTGGACGAGTCGCGGCTCGGCCCTGACATACTTCTCCTCCAAGGTGTCGAAAAACTCCTGCACCTGATCCTCCGGCAGCTCGGCCCAATTCGGGACGAGGCCGTGCGCGTTGAACTCCGGCATCATGGCGATGATGTCGCTTCGACGCGAGTTGTTGCTCAACAGGACCACCCCCGCCGGCAACTTGAACAAGGGCCCCTTGGCGACCTTGCCGGCCTTCGCGGTGGCCCTCGTGCCCTTGTCGGACTGCTCGACCTCGCCGTCGTGGTTCACGTCGAGCTAGAAGAGCCGCTGGCAGAAATGGGCATGCCCCATCACCGTGAGGTTGTGGTCCAAGCCGGGGCGGAGCCTCATGATGTCGGTGGTGTTCGTGAAGAGCCAGGCCAGCCTCCCCTTGTTGTGCAGCGGAGCGATTCGGTGACGGATGAAATCTGCCTCGATCATCTCAAGGGTGAGCCCGGCCTCGGTGACACGAAAAATCCTGGTGGTGGCGACTGTGAGCTTCTTGTCATCGACATCGCTCCAGTCGTTCCTGCGAACAGGCGGCGCCTGGCGAACCTCGCAGAATGCTGGTGGGTCCTTCTCCTCAATCCGGCACCACCACCCCCGCCACTCTTCCCACCTCTCCTTCTGGGCGCCGTTCGGATATGCCCCTTTCTCCTGGGTCCTTGGGATCTGGGCGACGCACCCGGAAATGGCGCCCCCCTTTTGTATCTAAGGGAAGAAGTAGTGGCGGAAGAGCGCCGTGTTGGGATGCACCCCGGCGAAACCCTCGCAGAGGTGCGCAAAAAGAGCCATGCACGCCACGGCATTTGGAGTAAAATCCAGAAGGTGGAAGCCGTAGGTGTGCATGATGTCGCTGAAGAAATCAGAGAAGGGGGCAGAGGCCACAAGAAAAGTAGTAGACAAAGAACGAGTACTGATTCGGACCAGCTTCGGCGAAGGCGGTGGGGATGACGCGCGTGGCCGGATGCCCTGTCGTCTCGCTTCCCGTCTTGCCCCCCCATAGGTGCTTGAAGTAATCACGGAGTTCGATCGCGTCGACCGTCGACGGGAAGTAGGCGTGCTGCGTCCGCCGCACCGCCAACTCACTCTCCAGCGTCTCCTTCTCCCCGACGTCCTTGGCCACTCCCTTGCCTTTGCTGGTCTTGGGTGCGATGGCGGCTGCGGGAGGCGAGGGATGGAGGATGGCGAAGGCGTGGTGGCGGCGAGCTAAGGCGAGGGCTTGAGAAGGAGGAAGAAGGGGACGGCGGTTCAGAGATTGGGAAAAGCACGGAGGGTAAATGAGCAGCGCGCCCGCGGTTATTCCTTCTTACGGGAAAGGCGCGGGCCGCCTCTTTTCCCCATTAACTGCGATGCGACGCAGGCGTGCGGGAACCACCCCCACGCATGACCCCCACGTCACGCATGACCCTTGTGACGCCCGGATAATTAAGCTACAATAATCCTCTGTTAATGATGCCATGTCACCACTGTTACTCTTGCTAAACCCACTTGTTTCAAACACAGGTCAAATTCAAATTCCGAAAACAAGTCAAATTCTTATTTCTTCAAACTGTCAAGTAAAAATGTTTGGTGGGTTGAAAATATTCGCTAACTAATTGTCATGAATGATTCAACATCATTTGAGATATTTAATTTCCCTTGGAAATTAAAATAGTTCCAAATCACCCTTTTCTTATACTTTTCCATTTGTGAAAAATCCAAATCAATTCAAACTCCTACCAAACTTTTTGTGGTAGTGCCAAATATTGTAATGTATTTATGTGGCCAAGTTCCACATTTTTACAAAGACCAATTAACAGCTCAAACTATTACAAACAGATTCTGCAATCAGTGTAAAATAAAATAAAAGGGAAAGGCCTAACTACTATGTGTTAATGGGCTCTAGTGCCTTTGTGCACTTTGGCCCGTCTAACAACATTGGGCAGCCCACCTCCACCTCATCCCCAACCTCGCTACAGGAGGCGGGGATCGTGGCGGCCATCCCATGGCGCCCCTGGTCCCGTGGCGGTCATCCCGCTCTCTCCTCAGGATAAGAGGACGCCTGACGCCTCCTCCCTCCCTTGATTTAACCCTAGCCGCCCAATCGCTCTCCCTCTCATTCGTTCTCTCGATTTGTTCGACGCCGAGCGCTGCTGCTGCCATGGCCATCGTCATCGCGCGGCCACTAACCTCCCCGCTGGCTAGGAATGCACCAGGAGAATCGCCATCGTCTTCGCTTCCTCTTCGTCCACGACCTCGAGCCCGGAGCCCTCGTGACGCCCTTGACGCCACCCTCTTCTTCCTCGGTCGCTGCAAATCTCGGCGATTCCGGCAAGCCTGCAGCTACTAAGCCGTCACCGGGCCCCCTTGTGCCTCCCCGGTGAGCTTCTCCTTCGAATCCCCCTCACTCCGGTCTCGGATCCCTCATCGTAGTCGCCTGTATGAGCAGGTGGCTGCCATGGCCGTAGTTCAGCGTCTGCGTACGTGCTCCTGCAGTTCCTTGCGATGCTCTGCCGTTGCTACTTGCCCCGCGTGATGCTGCTGTTATTGCTATTTCGCACTCGTCGCGCGCTCCTCCACGTTAGCGGACGGAGCTCAACTCCCGCTCAGCCGCGGGCTCCCCGCGCTTTCCTTGCCGTGGCCTCGCCCCAGCCTTCCTCTCCGCTGCTTTCGACCAGCCACGCCACGACGCACTGCCCGCCGCGTGGATGTGCCCCGCCCACATCGACCAGGCTGCCCCGTGCGCGCGTGCTGCCGCTAGCCGTTGCGGCCGACTGCTGCTAGCTCACTACGGCTGGCCATGGCCGAGCGGCCATGCGTGTGTGTCGTGTTGTGCGTGCGTGCGGTGTGTGTCGCGTGATGTGTGTGTGCGGTGTGTGTGTGCTCGAGTGTGTGGCGCGCCCACCTCTGGCCTCGCCCGCCTTGGCCGGCCTCGCCCAGCGCCGCCGCTGTTGCTCTCTGCCGCTGCGCTCGGTTGCTGCTCTCCTGCTACAGTAACATTCAGTTACTGTAGCAGTAGTCAGCTTTGCAACTTTTACACTAACTAGCCCTCTTCACGGCCCTTAAACAGCACCTAAACAAAAGTTAATATGAGTAAAATTCATATGTGCGTATAGTACACTTGGCAGGGTTCAATTCTTTCCATTGAACCAAATTCAAAAGCCGCCTAGATTAATTCCTATAAAAATGACAAAAGTCTATGTTACATTAACCGAAGAATCAGAAACACATTCTGAATTGACTTCAAAGAGCACTTTTCAAACAAAGATTTGAGCAAGCAAATGGACACTAATGTAGATGGACTTGATTCTGTCATGTAGATCACAGAAAATTGCTCAAGATTGATATAAGGCACTAACCCATAGGTTGGACAGAACAATAGTTATAGCCTTTTGAAAACAGCCAGGTGATGTTTAAAACTGAGGACTTAGCAGAACCTCAGTAATTCCAGAAAATGCTTTGAACTTCGTTAATTCATAGAAATTAAACCGTAGCTCGGATGAAAACGTTTTCTACATGAAAGTTGCTCAGAAAAATCCAACGAACCCGAATATGCGATCCATTCATCTGTCACATGCCTCTAGCATGCTGAACATGGAACATTTCCCCTCCGGTCATCTGTCTGACACAGGTCCGGAACCGGGAATACATTCCCGGTAGAATTCCACCTTCACCTATATCGTGTAGCCAAACGTTAGGTCACACCCGGCACAACATATTGCCATGTTACGCTTTGTGATGCTATGTTTGCTTTGTATTTACTATTTCTCCCCCCTCTTCTCTTCGGTAGACCCCGAGACCGATGTTGCCCCTGTGATCGACTACGTCGACGACGACCCCTCCTTGCCAGAGCAACCAGGCAAGCCCCCCCTTGATCACCAGATATCGCCTACTCTTATCTACACTGCTTGCATTAGAGTAGTATAGCATGTTACTGTTTTCAGATACTCCTATACTGCTGCATAGCCTGTCCTTGTAACTTCTGTTGTTACCTTACCTGCAATCCTATATGCTTAGTATAGGATGCTAGTACTTTCATCTGTGGCCCTACATCCTTGTCCGTCTGCCGTGCTATACTATCGGGCCGTGATCACTCGGGAGGTGATCACGGGTATATACTATATACTTTACACTATTACATTACCTGTGGTACTGTTCGGAGATGGGGGCTGAAAGGACGGGTGGCTCCATCCCGGTAGAGGTGGGCCTGGGTTCCCACGGCCCCGATCGTTACTTTGTGGCGGAGCGACAGGCAGGTTGAGACTACCTGGTGAGAGGTGGGCCTGGCCTGTTCGGCGTTCATGGATACTTAACACGCTTAACGAGGTCTTGGTATTTGATCTGAGTTGGCTACGAGCTTATACGCACTAACCATCTACGCGGGAGTAGTTATGGGTATCCCGCGTCGTGGTATCAGCCGGCACTTCAGACGTCGGCGACGGAGCGGCGCGCGCGGATTGGACCGGAACGCTGATGGGCTAGGTCTGCTTCGGCGCAGACGCAACGTGCAGGTGTGCTCGTAGGCGATGGGCCCAGACCCTGCGCTTAGGTTTAGACCGCGTGTTGGCCTCTCTGTTGTGCCTAGGTGGGGCTGCGGCGTGTTGATCTTACGCGGCGGGCATGACCCAGAAAGTGTGTCCGCCAAATGGGATCAAGCGTCTTTGGTAAGATGGTGCACCCTGCAGGAAGTTAATCTATTCGGATAGCCATGATCTTGATAACAGGGCGACTTGGAGTTGTACCTTGAGCTTATGACAACTAGAACCGGATACTTGATAAAACACACCCTTCCAAGTGCCAGATACAACCGGTGTTCGCTCTCTCTCAGGGATATGAGGAGGGGATCGCCGGGTAGGATTATTGCTATGTGATGTTACTTGGAGGACTTCAGATTGCCCTCCTCTACCTGTTGCAAGACAGGTGTCCAGAAGCGTAGTCTTCGTTAAGACTAGCTATCCCCCTCTTATTCTGGCTTTCTGCAGTTCAGTCCACTGATATGGCCTTTACACATATATTCATGCATATGTAGTGTAGCTCCTTGCTTGCGAGTACTTTGGATGAGTACTCACGGTTGCCTTGTTCCCCCTTTTTCCCCCTACCTCTACTCGATTGCTGCAACCAGACTTTGGAGCCCAGGAGTCAGACGCCACCGTCGATGACGACTACTACACCGGAGGTGCCTACTACTACGTGCGGCCCGCTGACGACGACCAGGAGTGACCTAGGAGGATCCCAGGCAGGAGGCATGCCCCTCTTTCGATCAGTATCCCAGTTTGTGCTAGCCATCTTATGGCACCTTGTCTAACTTATGTCTGTACTCAGATATTGTTGCTTCCGCTGACTCGTCTATGATCGAGCACTTGTATTCGAGCCCTCGAGGCCCCTGGCTTGTATTATGATGCTCGTATGACTTATTTTATTTGTAGAGTTGTGTTGTGATATCTTCCCGTGAGTCCCTGATCTTGATCGTACACATTTGCGTGCATGATTAGTGTACGATTGAATCGGGGGCGTCACAACCCTCCACGTCGCGCATTCAACGCGGGTCGTGGGGAAGCGCAGCGGGCGAACAGTTACTACGGTAAAAATCTGCCCCACCAGCCCGCGCTTCATTCTGGGCCTGGCCCAACAACGAGTCGCGCTTATGTGGGGGCCTGATACGTCTCCAACATATCTATAATTTTTGATTGCTCCATGTTATATTATCTATTGTTTTGGACCATATTGGGCTTTATTTTCCACTTTTATATTACTTTTGGGACTAACCTATTAACCGGAGCCCCAACCCAGAATTGCTGTTTTTTTTGCCTATTTTAGTGTTTCGAAGAAACGGAATATCAAACGGAGTCCAAACGGAATGAAATCTTCGGGAACGTGATTTTCTCATCAGATAAGATCTAGGAGACTTGGACCCTTGGTCAAGAAAGGAGGGAGGCGGCCACGAGGGTGGAGGGCGCGCTCCCCCTAGGGCGCGCCCCCTGCCTCGTGGGCCCCCCAAAGCTCCACCGACGTACTCCTTCCTCCTATATATACCTACTTACCCCCAACAGATCAGATACGGAGCCAAAAACCCAATTCCACCGCCGCAACTTTCTGTATCCACGAGATCCCATCTTGGGGCCTGTTCCGGAGCTCGTAGCCTCTCCATCTTGTTATCCTCATCTTGTTATCATAGCCTCTCCGATGAAGTGTGAGTAGTTTACTTCAGACCTTCGGGTCCATAGTTAGTAGCTAGATGGCTTCTTCTCTCTTTTTGGATCTCAATACAATGTTCTCCCCCTCTCTCGTGGAGATCTATTCGATGTAATCTTGTTTTTGCGGTGTGTTTGTTGAGATCGATGAATTGTGGGTTTATGATCAAGATCATCTATGCGCAATATTTGAATCTTCTCTGAATTCTTTTATGTATGATTGGTTATCTTTGCAAGTCTCTTCGAATTATCCGTTTGGTTTGGCCAACTAGATTGGTAGTTCTTGCAATGGGAGAAGTGCTTAGCTTTGGGTTCAATCTTGCGGTGTCCTTTCCCAAGGATGAGGGGCAGCAAGGCACGATTGTATTGTTGCCATCGAGGATAACAAGATGGGGTTTTTATCATATTGCATGAATTTATCCCTCTACATCATGTCATCTTGCTTAAGGCGTTACTCTGTTTTCATTAACTTAATACTCCAGATGCATGCTGGATAGCGGTCGATGAGTGGAGTAATAGTAGTAGATGCAGGCAGGAGTCGGTCTACTTTTCTCGGACGTGATGCCTATATACATGATCATACCTAGATACTCTCATAACTATGCTCAATTTTGTCAATTTCTCAACAGTAATTCGTTCACCCACCGTAAAATACTTATGATCTTGAGAGAAGCCACTAGTGAAATCTACGGCCCCCGGGTCTATTCTCATCATATTAATCTTCCTACGCTTTATTATTGCTTTGCTTTTTTACTTTGCTTTTTATTTTACTTTGCATCTTCATACCAAAAATACCAAAAAATATTATTTATCATCTCTATCAGATCTCACTCTCGTAAGTGACGTGAAGGGATTGACAACCCCTATTCGCGTTGGTTGCGAGGAGTTATTTGCTTTGTGTAGGTACGAGGGACTTGCGCGTGGCCTCCTACTGGATTGATACCTTGGTTCTCAAAAACTGAGGGAAATACTTACGCTACTCTGCTGCATCATCCTCTCCTCTTCGGGAAAACTAACATAAAGCTCAAGGCGTAGCAAGAAGGATTTCTGGCGCCGTTGTTGGGAAGTCTCACGCAAAGTCAACATACCAAGTACCCATCACAATCCCTTATCTCTCGCATTACATTATTTGCCATTTGCCTCTCGTTTTCCTCTCCCCCACTTCACCCTTGCCGTTTTATTCACCATCTCTTTCCCGTTTGCCTTCCCGTTGCCATGGCCGAATCAAAAAGAACTAAGGGTCCTTTCCAGGGTTCTAGTACCTTGGATAACCCTTCTATCCTCTCTAAGCTCATAAATAATGATGCTACAGAAAGACCGACCGGGGTTACCAATGAGAGCTTAAATAATTTTGATGAAGATGACTCTGGAGTTTTTCGTTATTTACTTGATGAGTCTTTAAAAGATGCTTGGGATAGGTTATTAAGGATTCGGGCTAGCTATGTACCACAATATCAAATTGAGGTTTACTTAAAAAGTTTCTATGTTGGATTTCCCGCTTCTTTCAAACAAGTTCTAGACTCTATTTTTGATGAAGGTTTTCTTGAAGGGGATGTTATAGATACCTATGAAAAAATAAAAAATATATTTGGGCACCCCATGAATGATAAGGTTGAGTCTACCATTCTCTTATGCTTCTATCAAAACGAAATTATTAAAGAGATGAAATCTAGTTTAGATGCAAATTTCCGTAACGTTCTTAATCTCACTTCCTCCATTAATGGCAATGTGCTTTCCCAAAATATAAGGATGAATGCCATAGAAAGGAAATTTTCTCTTTTCTCTCCGAGTACCAAAGGTGGCAATACCTAGATCTATCCTTGCTTTTATGCCTAGCTAGGGGCGTTAAACAATAGCGCTTGTTGGGAGGCAACCCAATTTTATTTTTAGTTTTTTGTTTCTGTTTCTGTTTAGGAATAAATAATCCATCTACCTTCTGGTTAGATGTTGTTTTATGTTTTAATTAGTGTTTGTGCCAAGTTAAACCTATAGGATCTTCTTGGATGATAGTTCTTTGATCTTGCTGTAATTTCCAGAAACTTTCTGTTCACGAAAACAATTGTTAAAAATCACCAGAACGTAATAAAATAGTGATTCCATTTGCTGCTGATCAATAAACAAATTGCCTAGGTCGTCCTATTTTGGCTGAATTTTTTGAGTTCCAGAAGTTTGCGTTAGTTACAGATTACAACAGACTGTTCTTTTTTTGACAGATTCTGTTTTTGTGTGTTGTTTGCTTATTTTGATGAATCTATGGCTAGTAAAATAGTTTATAATCCATAGAGAAGTTGGAATAAAGTAGGTTTTACACCAATATAAATAAAGAATGATTTCATTACAGTACCTTGAAGTGGTCTTTTGTTTTCTTTCGCTAACGGAGCTTACGAGATTTCTGTTGAGTTTTGTGTTGTGAAGTTTTCAAGTTTTGGTGAAATCTTTTGATGGATTATGGAACAAGGAGTGGCAAGAGCCTAATCTTGGGGATACCCATGGCACCCCCAAGATAGTCCAAGGACACCAAAAAGTCAAAGCTTGGGGATGCCCCGGAAGGCATCCCCTCTTTCGTCCACTTCCATCGGTAACTTTACTTGGAGCTATATTTTTATTCACTACATGATATGTGTTTTGCTTGGAGCGTCTTGTATTATTTGTGTCTTTGCTTGTTAGTTTACCACAATCATCCTTGCTGTACACACCTTTTGAGAGAGCCATACATGAATTGGAATTTGATAGAATACTCTATGTGCTTCACTTATATCTTTTGAGCTTTATAGTTTTGCTCTAGTGCTTCACTTATATCTTTTAGAGCACGGTGGTGGATTTGTTTTATAGAAAGTTTGATCTCTCATGCTTCACTTAGATTATTTTGAGAGTCTTAAATAGCATGGTAATTTGCTTAATAATAATAATATGCTTGGTATTCAAGATTTGTAAAACTTTCTTTTGAGTGCGTTGAATACTAAGAAAAGTTCGATGCTTGATAATTGTTTTGAGATATGAAGGTAGTAATATTAGAGTCATGCTATTTGAGTAGTTGTGAATTTGAGAAATACTTGTGTTCAAGTTTGTGATTCCCGTAGCATGCACGTATGGTGAACCGTTATGTGATGAAGTCGGAGGATGATTTATTTATTGATTGTCTTCCTTATGAGTGGCGGTCGGGGACGAGCGATGGTCTTTTCCTACCAATCTATCCCCCTAGGAGCATGCGCGTAATACTTTGCTTTGATAACTTGTAGATTTTTGCAATAAGTATATGAGTTCTTTATGACTAATGTTGAGTCCATGGATTATACGCACTTTTCTCACCCTTCCACCATTGCTAGCCTCCCTAATACCGCGCACTTTTCGCCGGTATCATACACCCACCATATACCTTCCTCAAAACAGCCACCATACCTACCTATCATGGCATTTCCATAGCCATTCCGAGATATATTGACATGCAACTTTCCACCATTCCGTTTATTATGACACGCTCCATCATTGTCATATTGCTTAGCATGATCATGTAGTTGACATCGTATTTGTGGCAAAGCCACCGTTCATAATTCTTTCATACATGTCACTTATGAATCATTGCATATCCCGGTACACCGCCGGAGGCATTCACATAGAGTCATATTTTGTTCTAAGTATCGAGTTGTAATTCTTGAGTTGTAAGAAAAATAAAAGTGTGATGATCATGATTTTTAGAGCATTGCCCCAAGTGAGGAAAGGATGATGGAGACTATGATTCCCCCATAAGTCGGGATGAGACTCCGGACGAAAAAAAGGAGAAAAGAAAAGAGGCCATAAAAAAAGAGAAAAGGCCCAAATAAAGAAAATGAGATTAAAAGAGAGAAGGGACAATGTTACTATCCTTTTACCACATTTGTGCTTCAAAGTAGCACCATGATCTTCATAACAGAGAGTCTCTCGTTTTATCACCTTCATATACTAGTGGGAATTTTTCATTATAGAACTTGGCTTGTATATTCCAATGATGGGCTTCCTCAAATTGCCCTAGGTCTTCGAGATCAAGCGAGTTGGATTCACACCCACTTAGTTTCTTTTGTTGAGCTTTCATATACTTATAGCTCTAGTGCATCCGTTGCATGGCAATCCCTACTCACTCACATTGATATCTATTGATGGGCATCTCCATAGCCCGGTTATACGCCTAGTTGATGTGAGACTATCTTCCCTGTTTTTGTCTTCTCCACAACCACCATTCTATTCCACATATAATGCTATATCCATGGCTCACGCTCATGTATTGCGTGAAGATTGAAAAAGTTTTGAGAATCTCAAAACTATGAAACAATTTCTTGGCTTGTCATCGGGGTTGTGCATGATTTAAATACTTTGTGTGGTGAAGATAGAGCATAGCCAGACTATATGATTTTGTAGGGATAACTTTCTTTGGTTCTTTTGAGAAGACATAATTGCTTTGTTAGTATGCTTGAAGTATTATTATTTTTTATGTCAATATTAAACCTTTGTCTTGAATCTTTAGAATCTGAATATTCATACCACAATTAAGAAGAGTTACATTGAAATTATGCCAAGTAGCACTCCGCATCAAAAATTCTCTTTTATCATTTACCTACTAGAGGACGAGCAGGAATTAAGCTTGGGGATGCGATCGTCTCCAACGTATCTATAATTTTGATTGCTCCATGCTATATTATCTATTGTTTTGGACCATATTGGGCTTTATTTTCCACTTTTATATTACTTTTGGGACTAACCTATTAACCGGAGGCCCAGCCTGTAATTGCTGTTTTTGCCTATTTCAGTGTTTCGAAGAAACGGAATATCAAACGGAGTCCAAACGGAATGAAATCTTCGGGAACGTGATTTTCTCTTCAAATAAGATCCAGGAGACTTGGACCCTCGGTCAAGAAAGGAGGGAGGCGGCCACGAGGGTGGAGGGCGCCCCCCCTAGGGCGCGTCCCCCTGCCTCGTGGGCCCCCCAAAGCTCCACCGACGTACTCCTTCCTCCTATATATACCTACGTACCCCCAACAGATCGGATACGGAGCCAAAAACCTAATTCCACCGCCGCAACTTTCTGTATCCACGAGATCCCATCTTGGGGCATGTTCCGGAGCTCCGCCGGAAGGGGAATCCACCACGGAGGGTGTCGTGGTTTTGTCACGGCAGATGTCCTCATGAAAGGACTTATCGTGGAGCCATCGCTATGGGTTAGCTTGAAGGGGTTAAACCGGACAAAGGACACGGGAGTTTATACTAGTTCGGCCCCTTCGATGAAGGTAAAAGCCTATGTCTAGTTTGTGATGGGATTATTGGGGTTTCGATGATCAGGGAGCAAATACGCTAGCCTGGATCTCGAGTTGTTGTTGTCATCTGAACCGCCGCTGGTCGCCCTTTATATATACATTGTGGTGGCCTGGGCGGTTTACAGAGTCCCGAGGCCGGCTCATACAAGTGTCCGGCTCGGTCTCTTCCTCTCCCTAACTTACAATACAAGTTATACAAATATGGCGGTTTACCGCTATGGGCCCTTGTCGGTGTCAAAACCGGCGGATCTTGGGTAGGGGGTCCCGAACTGTGTGTCTAGGCGGATGGTAACAGGAGACAAGGGACACGATGTTTTTACCCAGGTTCGGGCCCTCTCGATGGAGGTAAAACCCTACTCCTGCTTGATTAATATTGATGATATGGGTAGTCCAAGAGTAGATCTACCACGAGATCAGATAGGCTAAACCCTAGAAGCTAGCCTATGGTATGATTGTTGTTCGTCCTACGGACTAAAACCCTCTGGTTTATATAGACACCGGAGAGGGCTAGGGTTACACAGAGTCGGTTACAATGGGAGGAGATCTACATATCTGTATCGCCAAGCTTGCCTTCCACGCCAAGGAAAGTCCCATCCGGACACGGGACGAAGTCTTCAATCTTGTATCTTCATAGTCTAGGAGTCCGGTCAAAGGTTATAGTCCGGCCATCCGGACACCCCCTAATCCACGACTCCCTCAGTAGCCCCTGAACCAGGCTTCAATGACGATGAGTCTGGCGCACAGATTATCTTCGGCATTGCAAGGCGGGTTCTTCTCCAAATTCTGTGTACCTGTTGAATAGTGTCCGGCTTCTCGTGAATATTGCGCTCCTTGGCTTCCACGCCCAATAATGGTCGTCTTCCACATGTCAAACGAATGCGAAAAGTCAGGGTGTTTTTACATTTACCCCCCTAGCTGCGCAAATGAGCTGCCTATAAAAGAGACGAGGATTTAGATCCGAATCACGCCATCTTCCCTTCGCGAGCATTCATCGGAGCGCATCTGACAGAGATCCATTCCATCATGGCCAGTCGACGCAGCTCCTCCTCTCTCCCTCCCAGCCCTCAGCCTGGAGGTTGGGAGAGATGTTCCGTCCCGCACAGCGAGCTAGTGACGCTCCAAACCAAGGGATTCCTTCCCCCAGCCTTCATGGTCCCGGTTCGAGCCGGACTTGCCACCTATAATGGCGGAGAGCAAGCGGAGAGCATCCCCAGTCCCTCCAAAGGAGAGCGGGTATGCCTTGTCCCTTATTTGATAAGAGGGCTCGGATTTCCAATTCATCTGTTTCTCTGGGGGCTCCTGGAGTTCTACGTCCTCCAGTTGCACAACCTTACGCCTGCCTCCATATTGCATATTGCGGGCTTCGTAGCACTTTGCGAGCTATTTTTGGGCATCGAGGCTCATTTCGCGCTGTGGAAGAAGCTATTCTCCCTTGTGCCCCGTTCTCAGGAGGGGTCGATATATCAAGTGGGAGGAGCCGAACTATGGCGCATCGCCGGGACCGGATATCTATCCGGAACCCCAAGGAAGGCGTCCGAAGACTGGCCTTCAGAATGGTTTTATATAGAAGATGTCCCCTGCGGACCTGTTGGATCGGCCTCCCGAGTTCAATAATGCTCCTTTGAAGAAGCGCCTAAGCTGGCGTCCACGGAGCCCTCAGAGGGAAAAAGACAAGGGCGTCCTTTACCTGATGAGCCAGATAAGGTTGTTAGCTCATTCCGGACTGACCATGATCGGGGTCATGGCCACATGCATTATGCGGGGGGTGCAGCCACTTCAGTATAGAGGCCACCCCATGTGGGATTTCAACGGGGAGGATGATGCCACCCGCTGCGGCCGTAAGGGGCCGGGATCGGTTGCCGCTCTGACGACGATCTTGTCCGCATTGTACAAGGGAGAAAAGGAGGAGTTCCTCCGCGTCAATCCACAGGGCAGATTTTCTATGAACAATCCTCCAAGCTGGGTAAGCGGTCACTTCTTTTTGCCCATCTGTTCCATATTCCCATAGTTAAGTACCTTATCTTGTGATTTCGATGCAGGATTTACGCCGGGCCGTAAAGGATATAAACAGCCCTCCTCCACAACCCGAGGATCCAGAACGGTCCCTCAATCCGGCCTCCCAAGAGGATCCGGATATATCCGCGGAGCTGATCGATGGGGTATTTCACCAACTGAGCATCGACAATGCCTTGGTGGCTATTACAGCCGATTATCCTGGACTGCTCCCCGCCTCACAAGTAATCGAGACCGAAGTCCTAATACTTCGAAGATGATCCATCCGTGCTTATTTTTTATCACCGTATATCAATGGTGTTTCGCAGGGGAGGATCCCGAGGCAGAATGCCGAGCCTGCGGCGACTAGCCAATAGGGGACCGCGAGGGTGGGTAGGCTAAAGAGACACGTAGTCCGGGTCGAGGCACCGGCGCAGCAGTAAGGCGTGCTGCCTTATTCCAAGTTATTATTCTTACGATGCATACTAACGCCCGTGCTCTCCTTTTTTTAGGAAAATGAGGGCTCGCCGGACTATATCCGGAGAGATTGCCAATCGAGCCTCCACCAGCCAGGCTCCAAAGCCAGGTCCAGAAGCAGAGGCAAACACGAGGCGTGCATCGGACGCTCCTCCGACAAAGGATGCGGATAGACTGTCCGCCGCCAATTCCGAGGTGGAGAGTGCCATGAATCACAGGCGTCGCCGGACAGTTCTTCGTGACGCTTGTTTCTCCCAAGAGGCATTGGATGCCTTCAATTCGGGAGATGCATACCTCCGTGCCGCTCAAAATGGTCTAGCCAGAGCCACGGAGCAATATGTGAAAGACATACGGGTGAGAAAATTTGATGGTTATATATGTCAGTAGCCCCCGAGACTTGAAACAGTTAGAATAACTGATTTAAGGATCATTTGTTATCTGAGATCTTACAAAAAGAATACCCAACTGTCCCAGGAGTTGGAAGAGTGCAAAGCCCAACTTGAGGCCGCACTAGCAGCGCGAGGAGGCCAAGGAGACCCCTCCGGTAATATCGCTTGAAAGATAAGTATGTTGTGAAGTCTTGGCGTGTGTGAAATCGACAATATCATTGCAGATGGCGCCGGAGTAGATCCGGACAAGCAACAACTCTTGCGCCGGTTAAAGGCTGGCGAGAGCGTGCTTACGAGGGTGAGGCAGGAGAAGAATAATCTCCAAGATGCCAACACCCAGCTGGGAAAGGAACTAAAGGATGCTTGTGCCCAGCTGTCGGACTCCGTGAAGGAGAATCGATGGCTTCGACGCGGCATTTTTAGTAAGTGCTTGAAAGAACTTTGAAAAAGAGTTCGGCGAGGAAGTCGACTAAGAGAGTTATGTCTGTAGGTATGCTCACAGGTCGTCCTGCAGAGGAAATGCCCAGTTCTACGGGTGACCTTCTTCCCGAGCTCGTACAACTGCACGAACGAGTTCGGCAGGTGATGAAAGGTGTCGCCCAGGCCTTGTGGCCATCTGTCTCCATGCCCGAAGGCCTTTAAGAGCTTGCAGAGAGGCTTAAGGGAGAGCGGCTGCGCTTCCGATTATGGAAGATATCGGCCTGCCGTCAAGGCGCCAAGGAGGCCTGGGCCATGGTGAAGACGCGGTACACGAAGGCTGACCCAAACCACATGGCCGAGGTCGGACCTGTGGGGGCCGATGGGAAGGAGATCCCTGTGTTCTTAGTGTACGGCCAAGTAGAGTTGGCCGCCAAATATTCCCAACAGGACGGTAAACTAGACAGTCAGTTGGATGGTACTGAAGAGGAATATGCTCAGTCGAATTGACTATGTAATTTAAGATGACATGTAAAATGCCTTCTAGCCGGATTGTAGATCGTTTGTCATGGCGGACCTTTTCGCTTCGACCTCGGGACCCGATAGTCCGGAGTGTGTCCGAATACCCTCTCGGTTATATAAGAACCGGGGCATGCATGGAGACCAGGCGTAGGGGTCATTATTGCTTGAACAGACAAGTGCCCAGCTAGTTATGTTATATTACATGGTTAGTAAGAAACATCTTCCAGGGAGAATAGTTCCGTTAGGGGTTCCTTTCCCTGGGAGGCTTGCCCTAAAGTGCATGTCCGGACTACGAAAAAAAGCAGAAAAGCATCTGGGGGCAGGTAAATAAACAAGTGAGAAATCATCTTTTAGTTCACCGACCGAATATTCCCTTAAGAACGCTAGCTTTCGGCTTCACCCAGTCTGAGGTACACATCCGGCTGACCCGGCAGTAACAATCGCAGAGGTGCTCCCTTTACCGCCTAGCCGAACAATCGGGAACATAGGGGTAAGCACAGGAGCCAGGCAACCCAGCTTGGCCAAAACTTAAGTCATATCGATGCATATAATGGTGAATAAAAGGTATATGCGGAAGTGTGACACATGTGTTGGGCGTGAAGCCCGTATAAATAAGCTTCTGTTAAAGAATACCCCAGGTATAATGAGCACGGATAGCGCATCAGTTGTGTGCGAACAAGGCGCGAACAAGCCCTTAAGGCTGTAAGGGGAAGGGAGGGAGAAGGAGAGAAATGTAAGACAGTTAATGTGTAAAAAATAGACAGAGGAAGAAGACGAACACAGAGTCCGGCGCTAGGCGTAGAATCTTCGGAGACGGGCTGCGTTCCATGGGTTCGGCTCGAGTCGGTTATCCGATGCATCTCGCAGACGGTACACTCCACCAGTCAGGACTTGGTCAATAATAAAGGGACCTTACCATTTGGGCTTGAGTTTGTCCTTTTTCTTGTCCGGCAGGCGTAGAACTAACTCGCCAACATTGTAAGTTTTGGCCCGTACTTCTCTGCTTTGATATCTTCGAGCCTGCTGTTGATAGAATGCGGAACGAGCTTTTGCCACATCACGCTCCTCCTCCAAGGCGTCCGAACTGTCCTACCGATCGAGTTCGGCTTCTCTTTCTTCGTACATGCGCACGCGAGGTGAGTCATGAATTATGTCGCAGGGCAGAACTGCCTCTGTGTCGTATACCATAAAGAATGGTGTGAATCCGGTTGTGCAATTCGGCGTGGTCCGCAGCCCCCAGAGTACGGAGTCGAGCTCCTCTACCCAGTGCGTGTTAGATTCCTTGAGGGACCGCACTAATTTGGGTTTGATGCCGCTCATGATTAGACCATTTGCTCGCTCGACTTGACCGTTAGTTTGTGGGTGATAGACTGAAGCATAGTCGAGCTTGATGCCCATGTTTTTGCACCAGAGTTTGACCTCGTCGGCCGTAAAGTTCGTGTCGTTATCGGTGATGACGCTGTGGGGGACGCCGTAACGGTGTACGACCCCTGATATGAAGTCTATCACCGGTCCGGATTCGGCTGTCTTAACAGGCTTGGCCTCTATCCATTTGGTGAATTTATCCGCCATGACCAGTAGGTATTTTTGCTTGTGGGTTCCCCCTTTAAGGGGTCCTTACCATGTCAAGCCCCCAAACCGTGAAGGGCCAGGTGATGGGTATAGTTTGGTGGGCGGTGGGTGGCATATGGCTTTGGTTAGCAAAGAGCTGGCAACTGACGCATCGTTGGACTAAGTCCTGAGCATCTACCCGGGCCGTCGGCCAGTAAAATCCTGTACGGAAGGCCTTGCTTACAAGGGACCGGGCTGCGACGTGGTGCCCGCTGAGTCTGGCATGAATTTCAGCCAGAAAATTCCGCCCTTCCTCTTCGGAGATACACCTTTGAAGGACTCCGGTGGTGCTTTTCTTATAAATCTCTCCCTCATGGACTTTATAGGCTTTAGATCGCCGCACTTTGCAGTGTGCCTCGTTTTGGTCCTCGGGAAGTTCCTGCCTGGTTAGGTAGGCTAGGAATGGTTCCGTCCACGGGGCAATGACTGCCATTATTACGTGGGCTGAAGATGTTACTTCGTTGGCAGAGCCTCCAGTTGTGTCAGAATGTTCGGTGTCGGGTAGTGCGGTTGGGTCCGGGCTGTTATTTCCGGACTCCCCTTCCCATAATATGGATGTCTTGAACAGCCTCTCTAAGAAGATATTGGGGGGACTGCATCGCGCTTTGCGCCAATGCGTGCCAAGACGTCTGATGCCTGATTGTTTTCCCGAGCTATATGGTGAAATTCGAGCCCTTCAAACCGAGCTGACATTTTTAGGACGGCGTTGCGATAAGCTGCCATTTTCGGATCCTTGGCATCAAAGTCTCCATTTATTTGGGATATCGCGAGGTTCGAATCCCCGCGCACCTCTAGGCGTTGAATGCCCATGGAGACTGCCATCCGGAGACCATGTAGAAGGGCCTCGTATTTAGCTGCATTGTTGGAGTCCGTATACATTATCTGGAGTACGTATTGAACTGTATCTCCTGTTGGGGACGTCAGAACGACGCCAGCCCCCAGACCAGCCAACATTTTGGAGCCGTCGAAGTGCATGATCCAGTTGGAATATGTGCCGTACTCTTTAGGGAGTTCGGCTTCAGTCCATTCGGCGACGAAGTCAGCCAAAACTTGCGACTTAATAGCTCGCCGTGGCTTATAGGTTATGTCGAACGGGAGGAGCTCAATGGCCCATTTGGCAATCCGGCCTGTCGCGTCGCGGTTGTTTATAATGTCGTTAAGAGGTACTTCGGAGGCTACTGTTATCGAACACTCTTGAAAGTAGTGTCGCAGCTTCCGGGATGCCATAAACACCGCGTACGCTATCTTTTGATAATGCGGATACCGTGACTTGCATGGAGTGAGGACAGTGGACACGTAGTAAACAGGTTTTTGAAGGGGGAACTTGTGTCCGTCCGTTTCTCGTTCAACAATGAGCACCGCGCTTACAACTTGATGAGTTGCCGCGATGTATAATAGCATTGGTTCGCCCATGTTAGGCGCGGCCAAGACCAGGTTTGTTGCCAATATGGCTTCTATTTCTTTGAGTCCGGCCGTGGCAGCATCCGTCCACTCGAAGTGTTCGGTGCGCCGGAGGAGGCGATAAAGGGGTAATGCCTTTTCTCCCAGCGGAGATAAAGCGGCTTAGAGCCGCCACGCATCGATCAATTTTGTATTTGTTTGAGGTCCTTTGGGATATCCAATTGCGACAGAGCTCGGATCTTGGCTGGGTTTGCTTCAATTCCTCTACCGGATACAATGAAGCCCAAGAGCTTTCCGGTTGGTATGCCGAAAAATCATTTTTCCGGGTTAAGCTTGATGTCATATGTTCGGAGATTATCGAATGTGAGCCTCAAGTCGTCTACTAGAGTTTCGACATGCTTGGTTTTGACGACCACATCATCTACGTATGCCTCCACTGTTTTGCCGATCTGGTTTTCCAGACATGTCTGAATCATGCGCTGATATGTTGCGGCCGGCGTTTTTGAGCCCGAAGGGCATTGTGTTGAAGCAGAATGGGCCGTATGGGGTGATGAATGCCGTTGCAGCTTGGTCAGGCTCTACCATCTTAATTTGATGGTAGCCGGAGTATGCGTCGAGGAAACATAATGAATCGTGTCATGCGGTAGCGTCGATAATTTGATCGATGCGGGGGAGGGGGAAGGGATCCTTGGGTAAGCCTTGTTGAGGTCCTTCAAATCGACGCATAGGCGCCAGGATTTGTCCTTCTTTGGTACCATCACCAGGTTTGCTAGCCAGTCCCGATGTTTTATATCTCTGATGAATCCGGCCTCCAATAGTTTGGCTAGCTCCTCTCCCATGGCTTGTCTCTTAGGTTCGGAGAAACGCCGAAGAGCCTGCTTGACTGGCTTGAATCCTTTTAGGATGTTTAGGCTGTGCTCGGCCAGCCGGCGTGGGATTCCTGGCATGTCTGAAGGGTGCTAGGCAAAATGTCCCAATTTTCGGCGAGGAATTCTAGTCGGCGTCTACATCAGGGTTTAATTGCGCCCCGATGGAGGCCGTTTTTGTAGGGTCCGTTGGATGGACTTGGAATTTGACTATTTCGTCCGCCGGTTTAAAGGAGGTGGATTTGGATCTTTTATCGAGTATCACGTCGTCCTTGTTCACCGTGGAGCGCAGCGCAGTCAGTTCCTAGGCCGCTAGGGCTTCGGATAGTGCCTCAAGGGCCAGTGCGGCTGTCTTATTTTCAGCACGGAGTGCTATGTCCGGGTCACTAGCAAGAGTGATGATTCCGTTGGGCCCGAGCATTTTGAGCTTCATGTGCCCGTAATGGGGTATAGCTTGAAAAATTGTGAATGCCTCTCGCCCTAATAGAGCGTGGTATCCGCTGCTGAACGGGGCCACTTGGAACGTGACCTCCTCGGACCTGTAATTATCCGGCGTGCGAACACCACATCCAGTGTGATTTTTCTGACAAAGACGCTTCCCGATCGGGATTATTCCTCTAAAGGTTGTGCTGCTTCGCTCAATGCGGCTCCAGTCTGTTTCCATTTTTCGAAGGGTTTCCTCGTAAATGAGGTTCAATCCGCTGCCACCGTCCATGAGTACCTTGGTAAGGTGAAAGCCGTCCACTATTGGACTGAGGACCAATGCGGCTGGTGCTCGGGCTGTTCGGAATTTAGGTTCATCACTGGCATTAAAGGTAATAGCCGTGTCACTCCATGGGTTTATCGTTGCTACTTGGTAGACTTCGGCAAGGCTGCGGAGTGTTCGTTTCCGCATATTATTTGATGTGAAAGTCTCAAAGACTGTTAATACCTTACTGGTATCCCTGGGCTGGTGCCCTGTGGATTCTGTGGTTAGAAGCTCTTCTCCACTTTTGGCCACCTGCCGGAGTATCCAACATGCTCTAAGGCTATGAGTTGGTGTGGCGCCTTCTGTACTATGAATTTTACAGGGTCCATTGAACCATCCCTCCAGTACGGTTCCATGCCCTGTAGGGGTTTTTGTTTTTTGGTGTTTAACCCGGGTGACTGGCGATAATGCACCCTTTTATTTCGGACTGGGTTTGTATTCAGGGTCGGATTGTCCCAAAATCTTACTTGTTGTCGAGCGCTTTCCATCGCACAAGATTTTTTCGTACTATGGACGCCAAGTCAGCAAAGCGTGTAATTTCACGGCGACCTATGGCGTTGAGCATTCCCTGGTCCGTGCAATTATTGCAGAAGAATGAAATTGTGTCTTCCTCGCGGCAGTCCTTCATCATGTTCATAACCAGGAGGAATCTGGCCCAGTAATGATGTACTGTTTCCTCGGGCTCTTGCCTAATTTTGGATAGATCGCATATGTTCGGGTGGGTGGGTGGAATTAAATCCGAAACCTCACCCAATCTGAGACTCAAGGGCCAAGGAGTTTCCAAACTCGGAAGTTTGGATTCTTGGATGTTGTCCAATGAATCTAGCATGTTGCCTGACTCTAAGTTACGGTCTTGAGTGACGTCCTCCCCTCCGCGGGTATCCGGCTTGGAGGGATCGGGAATCCGTACATAGCTAGTCCTTAAGATAGATGAAGGGTCGCCGATTGTTCCTCCACCACAAGAACGTGATGGGTGACCGGGAGAGTTAATCTCTCTCAGATCGGGTTTAGGCCCAATCTGATCGTAGTCTGTAGCGACTCCCAGGGCGGCGATGCGATCCAGGAGCTCGTTTAAGGAATAGAGCTCCGTCGGATCTAACTGCTCGGCGAGTTCCGAGTTGACGTGAAGATTGCTTTCGATGACCCGAGAAGTCATCATCGGCGGCGGCTGACGACAGCGGTCATAAGAAAACCGCTTAGCCGGAGAGTTTGGCCGATAGCCAAAGCTCCTTTAGCAACGATGCCGTCTTTAAAGACGGGATGAGGCATCCTTCCCGATGGCGGCACGCACGCAGGAACTCTCAATGAAAGCACCTATGTCGGTGTCAAAACTGGCGGATCTCGGGTAGGGGTTCCCGAACTGTGCATCTAGGCGGATGGTAACAGGAGACAAGGGACACGATGTTTTTACCCAGCTTCGGGCCCTCTCGATGGAGGTAAAACCCTACTCTTGCTTGATTAATATTGATTATATGGGTAGTACAAGAGTAGTTCTACCACGAGATCAGACAGGCTAAACCCTAGAAGCTAGCCTATGGTATGATTGTTGTTCGTCCTACGTACTAAAACCCTCCGGTTTATATAGACACCGGAGAGGGCTAGGGTTACACAGAGTCGGTTACAATGGGAGGAGATCTACATATCCGTATCGCCAAGCTTGCCTTCCACGCCAAGGAAAGTCCCATCCGGACACGGGACGAAGTCTTCAATCTTGTATCTTCATAGTCTAGGAGTCCGGCCAAAGGTTATAGTCCGGCCATCCGGACACCCCCTAATCCAGGACTCCCTCAGCCCTAATCCGCCTCTGGGCTCTGGGCCTCTAGCCTTATCAGTAAAACGTCATCTTCTTTGTCTTCCTAAGCTTCAGTATAGTTGAGCGTGAACCGGCCCCTCCTGGGCGGTTTACCCTCAGTAGTTATATCCTCAACAGAGGGCTTCTACATCATCATCATAGCCTCTCCGATGAAGTGTGAGTAGTTTACTTCAGACCTTCGGGTCCATAGTTAGTAGCTAGATGGCTTCTTCTCTCCTTTAGGATCTCAATACAATGTTCTCCCCCTCTCTCGTGGAGATCTATTCGATGTAATCTTATTTTTGCGGTGTGTTTGTTGAGACCGATGAATTGTGGGTTTATGATCAAGATTATCTATGAGCAATATTTGAATCTTCTCTGAATTCTTTTATGTATGATTGGTTATCTTTGCAAGTCTCTTCGAATTATCCGTTTGGTTTGGCCAACTAGATTGGTAGTTCTTGCAATGGGAGAAGTGCTTAGCTTTGGGTTCAATCTTGCGTGTCCTTTCCCAAAGGATGAGGGGCAGAAAGGCACGTATTGTATTGTTGCCATCGAGGATAACAAGATGGGGTTTTTATCATATTGCATGAATTTATCCCTCTACATCATGTCATCTTGCTTAAGGTGTTACTCTATTTTCATTAACTTAATACTCTAGATGCATGTTGGATAGCGATCGATGAGTGGAGTAATAGTAGTAGATGCAGGCAGGAGTCGGTCTACTTGTCTCGGACGTGATGCCTGTATACATGATCATACCTAGATACTCTCATAACTATGCTCAATTCTGTCAATTTCTCAACAGTAATTCGTTCACCCACCGTAAAATACTTATGCTCTTGAGAGAAGCCACTAGTGAAATCTATGGCCCCCGGGTCTATTCTCGCATATTAATCTTCCTACGCTTTATTATTGCTTTGCTTTTTTACTTTGCTTTTTATTTTACTTTGCATCTTTATACCAAAAATACCAAAAAATATTATTTATCATCTCTATCAGCTCTCACTCTCGTAAGTGACTGTGAAGGGATTGACAACCCCTATTCGCGTTGGTTGCGAGGAGTTATTTGCTTTGTGTAGGTACGAGGGACTTGCGCGTGGCCTCCTACTGGATTGATACCTTGGTTCTCAAAAACTGAGGGAAATACTTACGCTACTCTGCTGCATCATCCTCTCCTCTTCGGGGAAAACCAACGCAAGCTCAAGACGTAGCAGGGCCTAGGCCTGGGGGCTCCTGTTGGTGTACAAAAGTAGGGGCTCTCCTTTTGACCCCTTTACTTCTGCACGGGCAGTCAGAGCCATGCGCCACGGCCACACTTAGCAAAGCAGATGAGGGAAGCCGGAGAAAAGCCAAAGCACAAGACAGTCGATGCAATGCCAAGAACAGAAACACAAGACAACAGAGGGGCGAGGTGGACTCCCCCGACAAGACCCTTGCCGGGGCAGCTCGCCCAACACCAGCGGAGCGAGCCACCCTTGAGCCCAGGGGTTCCGGACACCGTCAACAGCTACGTTGGAACCATGGCTCGGGAGGCACCTCCCTGATGGCATGCAGATCTTCGTCAAGATCATGAATACATGAGATCAGATGAGAACAAGAAGACGACGACCCTCGGCGGGATCTTAGCCGAGGGAATCCACAAGACCCCCGGCAAGCGCCTTGTCGGGGACGATCGCAACACCACGGCAAGACCGTTGCCGGGCCCTCCGGCAAGGCCCTTGCCGAGGACACCAGCGGGGCCGGAACCAGACCCGCGTCTGCTAAGGTGCCACCGCCATCCCCAAGCAGTTGCTAGCTCAACCAACTGGGCAGGCACATACGTGGCGACGGGCGGCCTCTACACCGACCCAACAAGCACCTGCATGGTGGCATGCAGATCTTCGTGAAGACCCTACCATCGCGCCACCTCAGCGGCCTGCCTGCCTACATGGCACTACATGCGCCGCTGGCCAGGGCGCGTGTCGAAGTGAGGTGGAGCGACGACGGACAGGACGGGCCTCGTTCCCGCCCCAGATAAAGCTAATGGACACCTAAGTAGCGCATTTAATGCACTTTGTCCCGTAATGATGTGCGATAAGCTCGCGCACTGTAGGCCTTTCCACCTCCTGTGTGCCACTGTGGCAATCCCTTTTTCCTATAAAAGGAGGCCCGAGGTGACCAGGAGGAGGATTCGGCTCTTTGAAACGAGGCAGCCACCGTAGATAGTTGAAGAGCTCAAGGACACTCTGAAATACATCCACCAAAGCAGGACTAGGGTTTTACGCATCCTCGCGACCCAAACCTGGGTAAACGATCTGTGTGCTAGCTCCTAAACCTTCTCTTCTTACAACCCCGCGCCCGCTGACCGTAGAAGGGATCCCAGTGATCCCATAGGTGTCGTTCTCACCGACAATTAGGATTTGTCACTCCGATTATCGGAGAGGTATCTCTGGGCCCTCTCGGTAATACACATCACTATAAGCCTTGCAAGCAATGTGACTAATGAGTTAGTTGCGGGATGATGCATTACGGAATGAGTAAAGGGACTTGCCGGTAACGAGATTGAACTAGGTATTGAGATACCGACGGTCGAATCTCGTGCAAGTAACATACCGATGACAAAGGGAACAACGTATGTTGTTATGCGGTTTGACCGATAAAGATCTTCGTAGAATATGTAGGAGCCAACATGAGCATCCAGGTTTTGCTATTGGTTATTGACCGGAGATGTGTCTCGGTCATTTCTACATAGTTCTTGAACCCGTAGGGTCCGCACGCTTAACGTTCGGTGAGGAACGGTATTATGAGTTTATGTGTTTTGATGTACCGAAGATAGTTCAGAGTCCCGGATGTGATCACGAACATGACGAGGAGTTCGAAATGGTCGAGACATAAAGATTGATATATTGGACGACTATATTGGGACACCGGATGAGTTCCGGGGGTCACCGGATATTTATCGGAGTGCTGGGGGGTTATCGGAACCCCCGGGGGATCTAATGGGCCAACATGGGCCTTGTGGGGGAGAGAGGAGAGGGCCTAGGGCTGCCCCCCCCCTAGGGAGTTCGAATTGGACAAGAAGGGGGCGCCCCCTGTTTCCTCCCTCTCTCCCTTTCCTTCCTTCCCCCTTCCTCCTTCCTAGTTGGACTAGGAAAGGGGAGTCCTACTCCCACTAGGAGGAGGACTCCCCCTCTCCTTGGCGCGCCCCAAGGCCGGCCGGCCTCCCCCCTTGCTCCTTTATATACAGGGGCAGGGGGGAACCCTAGGACACACGAGTTGATTGTTCCAAGCCGTGTGCGGTGCCCCCCCTCCACCATATTCCGCCTCGGTCATATTGTTGCAGTGCTTAGGAGAAGCCCTGCATCGGTAGCTTCAACAACACCGTCATCACGCCGTCGTGCTAACGAAGCTCTCCCTCAAAGCTCTACTAGATCATGAGTTCGTGGGACGTTATCGAGCCAAACGTGTGCAGATCGCGGAGGTGTCGTACGTTCGGTACTAGGATCGGTCGATCGTGAAGACGTACGACTACATCAACTGCATTGTCATAACGCTTCTGCTTACGGTCTATGAGGGTACGTAGACAATACTCTCCCCTCTCGTTGCTATGCATCACCATGATCTTGCGTGTGCGTAGGATTTTTTTTAAATTACTACGTTCCCCAACAGCCTCCACCCGGTGGACCCCGCCAGCCCATGCGCGGGAGAAACCGCGCCTTCACGTGGCGTCTCACGAGCCGGGAGCCCGCGGATCGAGCCGGCCACCGACAGCGGGGCGCCTGCGGGGTCTGCGGGATTAGGATCGCCCTCGGATCACGAGCCGGGCCCCTCTGCAGATTCTGTGTGTGAATCCCTCTCGGATCCGGAGGCGGGATTTCTGCGCAGGATCCTACAGCATCTTCTGCACCGGGATCTTTTGTGCCTACATCACTTGCGGCTCCTCGACGACACACTCGGTCACAGTCAGGTATTATCAAAGCAAAAGAATACACTGATGGTACGGTCAGGTATGAAAAAGTTATACGTGCTTTTCTCAGTAGTATTGGTGAACCAACAAATTTGCGTGATGCTCTTGCACATAAAGATTGGAAAGAAGCTATGGATCATGAATGTGATGCACTCATGAAAAATAAAACATGGCATCTAGAACCACCAAGGCAGGGTCACAATATCATTGATTGTAAATGGGTATACAAAATAAAGAGAAAATCTGATGGAAGCATAGACAGATACAAGGATAGACTAGTTGCAAAAGGTTTCAAACAGAGGTTTGGTATTGATTATGAAGATACATTTAGTCCTGTTGTTAAGTCTACTACTATTCGACTTGTACTATTATTGCTGTTTCTAGAGGATGGAGTTTACGACAGCTAGATGTTCAGAACGCGTTTCTTCATGGT
Source organism: Aegilops longissima (assembly GCA_021605205.1). NCBI lineage: Eukaryota > Viridiplantae > Streptophyta > Magnoliopsida > Poales > Poaceae > Aegilops > Aegilops longissima. The sequence goes on from CM038681.1 coordinate 604,696,381, forward strand.
GTTCTTGAGGAAGAAGTGTTCATGCGGCAACCACTAGCATATGAGGACCAAAGTGCACCACACTGTGTCTGTAAGCTGGATAAAGCTTTGTATGGTTTGAAACAAGCCCCGAGAGCTTGGTACTCAAGACTGAAAATGCAACTACAACAACTTGGGTTTACACCATCTAAAGCAGATACCTCATTGTTCTTTTATCATAGAGATAATATCACTATTTTTGTGCTTGTCTATGTTGATGATATAATTGTGGCTACTTCAAGTACACATGCTACCACTTGTTTGCTTAAAGATCCGAAGTTGGAGTTTGCTCTCAAGGACTTGGGTAATCTTCATTATTTTCTTGGCATAGAAGTTAATCAGATAAAGGATGGTATACTTCTCACACAAGAAAAATACACCACTGACATACTCAGGAGAGTAGGATTGGAAAATTGTAAACCTGTGAGTACACCAATTTCAACTTCAGAAAAACTTACAGTTGAAAGTGGAAAGGTGCTTGGACCAAAAGATGCAACAAAATATAAAAGTGTTGTTGGTGCTTTAGAATATTTGACTCATACTCGTCCTGATATTTCTTACTCTGTTAATAAGGTATGTTAATATTTGCATGCACCTAGAACAACTCATTGGACTGTAGTAAAAAGAATTTTGAGGTATCTTAAATATTCAAAAGGTCTTGGACTTCAGATTACCAAGGCATTGTCTATGCTTGTTACTGCATACTCGGATGCAGACTAGGCAGGGTGTGCTGATGACAGAAGGCCATAGGTGGTTTTGCTGTATTTCTGGGAAGAAATCTTGTGTCATGGAGTGCAAGAAAACAGGCCACTGTCTCTAGATCAAGTACAGAGGCTGAGTATAAAGCTCTGGCTAATGCTACAGCTGAGGTAATGTGGATACAAACTTTGCTATATGAGCTTGGGATCAAGGATCCACAAGCTGCGAGATTATGGTGTGATAATATTGGTGCAGCCTATCTCTCAGCTAACCCTGTTTTCCATGCACGGACCAAACATATTGAAATTGATTTTCACTTTGTCAGAGAGAGTAGCTCGAAAGCTACTTGATATTCGTTTTATACCAACTGGTGATCAACTTGCTGATGGCTTCACAAAACCTCTTACTACAGGAAGGTTGAATGAGTTCAAGAACAATCTTAACCTTGGTAAAGTTTATTCGGTTCAGATTGAGGGGGAATGTTAGAATAAGTTGTAAAAAGATAGGAGAGTAGTTCAAACTTTGTAATATTCCTCTTATCTCTTCTTCTGTTAAACCTCTCCGTAACCAACTGGGTATCGATCTATCTTTCTCTCGATCGATCCCTTCCTTGTAAGCCACGACATGTCTTCTATATAATACAATGCGGCCCGAGCAAAGGGTTCAATGCTTCCTAATACATTTCACAGTTGCGAGTGTGGTGAAATGAAATCTGAGCTTCACTGTCTTGCTCTGTTCTTTCCCGGTCTCTCTCTCATCTTCCCCTTTCCCAAGTCTTCCCCTCTCTTTTTTGAAGGCAAAGCATAGCTTTATAGATTAACGGTGGTTGGGCATATCACTCAACACACGATCAGCCACAGTGGGTGGTACAGTTGTGTTCCACTCCATACCGATATCTGGTAAACACATACGACCTATTTGAGCTAATTCATGCGCAACAGAATTTGCCTCTCGCCGACAAGCTCGTACAGTGAACTTTGTAAATCACAACTTGAGTTGGAGTTTTATGTCTTCGATTACTACATCATGAGGTGAGGAATCCGCCTTCCAAATGTCCAGAGTATCAGCAAGCAATTGAGAGTCAGTCTCGGAAACAGCTCGAGTGGCACCAATGTCAGCTGTTGTTTGAATCGCTGCTGCCATCGTGCCAACCTCAGCAGCAAAGGCATCCGGAGTGTGGTCTTGTCGGCCGGTCCGAGATATTATCACATGCCCCTCGTCGTCTCTGGCCACCACTCCCCATCCTCCACTACTGCCACCAGGTGTAAAAGCCCCATCAAGGTTGAACTTGATCTCCCCGTGAGCAGGTGCCTGCCATATAGCTGGGATCTTTTTACCTGATGGAGAGTATACTTCCTCATACTCCATTGCATCGCATCTTGCTCGCCTTACTATCTCAGCTGTAGCGATTGCTGCTCCCCTGCTCGAATTTTGTTCCTGTTGTTCCACCAATGCCACCAAGATTATTATTAACATCCTTTTCCTCTCATGCAGCTCCCACAATTTATCAAGCATTGCATGCACCCCCCTGATGCTCTCGAGCTGCATGCGCTCCTGCTCAAGCCCAAGTGCTCGCCATCCTTCCTTAACCAACTTGCATTTTATGAACATGTGCGCTCCATCCTCCTCCGCTCTCCCGTAGATGAAACAGCTAGAGCGCTCTAGCCTCATGCCTCTCCTCTTCAGATTAGTACATAGTGCCAATGACTGATGCTTCATTCTCCAAATAAACATCTGCAGCTTTACTGGGCACCGCATTTTCCATATGTGCTTCCAGGTTGGATCATCATGCCTCTCCAACTGTCCCGCAGCCGAAGAACTTGTTCCGGGGCCCGGTTTGTACTTGCTTGCATAACTCCACCTAGAGTTTATAGGCGCTTTTGATTGAGTGTTCCTCTTTCGAATCATAATGCCAAGAGGTGAAGTCATCTATCCCCTCCCTTAGCGGAATGCTTAGGATCTGTTTCGTGTCGTCCTCACAAAAGGTGTCTCGAAGGAGCTCTTCATCCCATTTTCCAGTGACTTGGGCTGATTAGCTCACTAACCCTTGTAAGGAGGCTGGCCCCCCGTGGTGTGATGACTCTCCGAGACCATGGTCTCGGTATCCAAGGATCCGACCAGATGTTCACCTTGGATCCGTCCCCAATCCTCCATATATATCCATGCTTCACTAGATCCAGCCCATGGAGGATGCTCCGCCAAGAATATGAGATCCCATCGTGGGCTTCCGCTTCTAGCACAGTCCGTCCGGGAAAGTATCTCACCTGCAAGATCTTGGTGCACAGGCTGTCCGGGTTTTGAAGTAGACGCCACCCCTGCCGTGATAGCATAGCTATATTGAAGCTATGCATATCTCTAAAACCCAGCCCGCCCATTGATTTCGGCTGAGTTAGCTTGTCCCAGCTTATCCAATGCATCGGATTTTGCTTATCTTGCTGGCTCCACCAAAACTTGCCTATGAGTGTGTTCAGTTCTGCAAAAATGTTTTGGTCAGGTCAAAACATGACATGGCAAATGCGGGGATAGCTTGAGCCACGCCTTTCACCAGAACTTCTTTGCTTTCCTTTGCTAAGAGCCTTTCCTGCCACCCATGCACTCTCCCACACATGTTACGTTTAATATAGTTGAACGCCCGCTTCCTCGATCGCCCGACATGAACGGGAAGACCGAGATATTTCTTATTCCAATCCTCGTTCTAAATTCCAAGTGTGTTCTTAACCAAGTTCCGCTCTGCATCATCTGTATTCGGACTGAACATTATGGCCGACTTTTCCACATTGATACACTGCCCAGAGCAATCCTCATACAACTGTAAAGCACCATGGAGGGCGGCTCCTTCCTGTTGCTCCGCCTTGATCAGTAACATGGAGTCGTCCGTGAAGAATAGGTGTGATACACACGGCGCCCTTGGGCAGATCTTAACTCCATGTAGCGTGCCACTCCGTTCTGCGTCCGCAAGCAACGCTGACAGTCCTTCCGCACAGATTACAAACAGGTAGGGAGACACCGGGTCCCCTTGCCTAAGACCCCGTGACGGGCTGAATTGTTGGGTCAGCTCTCCATTCACTTTGATCTGATACCTTACTGATCTCACACATTTCATGATTAGCTCAACCCATCTTGCACTAAAACCTAGCTTTCCCATCATTGCCTCCAAGAAGCACCATTCTACCCTGTCATAGGCTTTGTTCATGTCTGCTTTAACCGGTGCATACCCCACCTTCCCGGTCCTCTTATTTAGCAAGTAGTGGGACAGCTCGTATGCTATGAGAACATTGTCTGTGATTAGTCTCCCTGGTACAAAAGCGCTTTGATTCTCTCAAATAATACCAGGAAGAATTAGCTTAAGTCGGTTGGCAATGACCTTTGACACTAATTTGTATATCACATTGCAGAGACTTATTGGCCGGAGATCCTTGATTCTTCTCAGGTTTTTGACTTTGGGAATGAGTACAACCATGGTATCGTTCCAGCCATCAGGGATTTCTCCTCCATTCAGTACAGCTAACACTTCTTCCACTACTTTATCCCCCATAAAGTGCCAATGCCTCTTAAAGACAATTGTCGGCATACCATCAGGTCCCGGCGCCTTGAGGTCGCCAATATGATCCAACGCTGCCTTAACTTCTTCCTGGGTAAATTCTGCATCAAGTATTGCATGCATGTCACTAGTCACCCGCGGCTGGACTTTGTCGAGCAACTCTGGCAAACGGTGTGGATTGGAGGTCATAAAAAGTTCCTGAAAAGTTGAGCGCACATAGTTAGTTAAAACCTCCCCCTCCCCCACTACAACACCGTCCTCCCTTCTGATCTCCTTCAACCGATTAGTTCTTTTTCTGGCTGACGCCACAGATTGTAAATATTTGATGTTGCGGTTACCACCCTTCAACCACCACATGTGAGCTCGTTGTTTCAGTCTTCCCCTCTCTACCCTAGCCATCTTCCATTTGTCATCACACAACACCACCAGATGGAGTGCCCAAGCCCGAGCAAGTCGGTCACCAACGCACATACATGCATGTGCGCACAGGAGAGACGCGCAGAGTTCTTGATTCGAGTCGTTTTTTGACGTTCAGTTCAGAGCCAAACTAATCAAGTTTTACTAGTCCCCAGCCCCGCCCCCGCAACTCTTCTCGAGGGATGGAGGAAAGTGTCGCCGCCGCCACTCTTCTCGCCAGATCCGTTGTGATCGTGGGCTTCCTGAGCCGAGGAACAGTGAGCCGAGGGGAAAGAGCTGGGAACATTACGATCGGGAGCCGAGCGACCACTTTCGAGCCGACGGAAGAAGCGCCTGGAGTGCACCGTCTGATTTTCTAGCTGGCCACGTGGCAGCTGATGGCTCTGGGAGTCTGGGTACGCACGGATGAAGGTTTACAACCGGTCTCCACGGAATTTTTTTCCGCAATAAGCAGTAGTGTATCTACGTACATTGCACGCGTCAGTATACTTACTAGTTTGTTCACACCATCGAGATCGATGAATTCCAAGGTCTTGCTGGATGTTAATTGGTGTAGTATTATTTTGTTTTGCTTTGGATGTCACTAGCATTTATATGTTGGTCAACATGAATGAATGTACTCCGTATATGGGAAGAATGGACCCGGTCAAGAAAATAATATATACTGTACTCTGCCCCCTCCATGTCAACTTTGTAACATGCATGGTAACGTGCAAGTCTCCCCTCGTAATTCATGCCTAACATGGTGCATTCAGCATGCAGATCGAGATCTATGCATTGCGAATCTAGCTTAATTACTTGGGTCTTCTCAGTGTGAGGCGTGACGTGCCTATAAATAGCATCGTCCTCTCCGTCTTACTTGCGCCAATTAAGAGTCGCGTCTTGATCTTAACTAAATATCCTACTCGCCGCCATCCTTAGCTCCAGCAATGGCTTATGCATCTGCTTGTAGGACGACCATCCTACTCGCCGCCGTTTTAGCCGTGTTGGTCCTGCCATCCTTAGCATGTCGGAAGGCTCGAGCTCCGGCTCCCGCTCCCGCTCCGGCGCTGGCTCCGGCGCCCGTGATACTGTGTCAGGATTGTGACTCGCGGTGTCAATCGGCGTCGATGTGCGATGCCTACATTGCCGCGGCGGGCTGCGGAAATGCCTGCAGCGGCGCGACGCCGGACTGCAAGCCTTGCACGTCCGCGGCCCTCCAAACGTGCTTGTCCAGCTGCAACGAGGGCTGCCCCAGAAACTGCGCTGAGTGCGACTGCCCCAGTGCATGCTCCAATGCCTGCGGCGACGTCGCACGGGGCAAATGCAAGGACAAGTGCGACTACTCCTACTACGCGGTCAGCTATTGCCACAAATGCCAGGACAGTGCCCGCACGCGGTGCACCGATGCCTGCAACAGCGACTGCAAGGCTAACTGCGTCAGTGGCTGACCCATAAATCCTAGTAGGCCCAGATGTTATTGTACTACTCGAACTATGTATGTGAATAAGAGATCAGTGCATGCAGTGGCATATGCTCATTACACATGTGCCCCGTTGCTTTTGTGCATCTATGGGTGTGATTTTTTTAATAAAGAGGACTCATGTGGATCTTCCATGTGTCGCAGCTTAAAGAACACATTGTAGACCATACACCACTATTTCATACTAGTATGCGAGCTCCTGTGGATTTTTCGGTCCTGAATGTGGTGCCAGAATTGATCCTTGACCATAAGTTGATGAAGAAAGGTAACAATGCTCATTTGCAGGTTCTTGTACAGTGGTCCAGTTTGCCACGGGTGATTACCACAACCTGCAACGACGCTTTCCACCGGCAGTTTCGGCACCAACATGGCCGCATGGGGACATGCTGCCTCCCAAGGGAGCGGCAATGTCTAGATCGCTCTTGCTGACGAAAGTGGCGCCAGGCAATCGGAAGGAGAAGTTTTTTTTAGGACAGGAAGGAGAAGTGAAGGAACACGAAGCCGTGTAAGTCTGATTCGGCCAGTTGGGCCAGTTTGGTATTCAAACACTGGCTCATTGGGTATTGACCAATTGGGCCGTGCATTGGGCGAGTTAGGCAATCTCAGATCAGCTGAGAATTAAGCTGTTTCTAAAAAAAGGTAAGAATTAAGCAGCTCTCAAAAAAAAACACTGAGAATTAAGCATTGGGCCAACGCACATACATACATGTGCACGCGCAGACTTCTTGAGTCAAGTCGCTTTTCGACGTTCAGATCAGAGCCAAATCAATCAAGTTTTACTAGTCCCCAACCCCCTTAACAAGCGTGTTATTTACCCAAAACCATCACATTTGAGGTTAGGGTAAACAACATAGTACCACATTTAAGTCAGGGCATAAAAAACCATCAGAAATGCGCCGAATGCGTAACGTAGAGCAATGATGCTGGAATTTAGTCGTGAAAACAGCGAAACCGACAGATGAGGCCTTCCTGTCGGGCTGACGTGGCGTGTCTATATGGACAAATTGCTGAGTTGGACGAGGGTCCCACCTGTCGATGACTCGAGTGTTTATCTTTTTCACATTTTCTTTTTATTTCTCTCTTCATTTTCTCATGGGCATTTCAACGAACAGGTTATGGGCTTGTCGTCAGTGGCACCACGCACAGGCGAGGCTGCGCGCTCACCGGGGAGCCGGCCGATGTATCTGCAGCAAGGAGACGCGCCGCCCGCCCGCGCCTGCCATGGGCCCGTGGCCTCCCCGCCGTAGATGGCCAAGGACGGACGTGCCCTCCACCGCGCGCACCAGCACGGGCGTGGCCATGGCTTCCATGAGCATCGTCCCGGCGCCACCAGCCACCATGCACTGCGCGCGCTCCGCCGTGGCGCCCGCGCGGTCGCGCCGTTCTTCTTCGGCTCCGGCGTCCACGTACAACGGCTGCACTATCGTGGAGAGCAGCACGGTCCCTCCCGCGACAAGGTACTGCGCAGGAAGTCACGTCCACGGCCCGGACGGGAGCGCCGGTGACCGAGTGTTGGAGCTACTGTGCATGGCAGCGACATCACCGTCACACCTTAGGCCATGCATGCTTGCTTCCGCCGCCGGTTGCTGCTTGCTTGAGCGCGGGCGCGACCAGGGCGTCCCGACGGGCGCGGGGAGCACGGGCGTGGCCATGGTGCTCCACGATGGGCGCGACCAGAGCCTCCCAACGGGCGCCGCAAGCACTGGCGTGGCCATGGTGCTCCACGACGGCTCGTGCGCCCAGGGCCTCCTCGTAGGCGTCGCGAGCACGGGCTGTAGAGGGCTGGGGCAACGCGGCGAGGTGGAGTTCATCCATGGCGGTGGGCATGGCATCCAGGCGCTGTAGAGATCAGGGAGGAAGGAGAAGGAAGGAAAAGAAAGGGCGGCCAGGGGTGCTCCAGCGGCTGCTACGGCGGCCAGGTCTTGGATGACCAGCAAGCAGTGCTGGAGCTTCATAGGAATGCCTGGAGGGGCCGAAGACAAAACTTAAATTTCTAAGGTGGCCAAAAGACGTCAAGTTTCCAATTAAGCCTCTCCTAAAGAATCTTCTTCAGAGATTTTGTTCAGGCTGGGGGGCCATGGCCCCTGCAGAGTTGTGTGTAGCTCCGCCAGTGCCAGCAAGGGCGGCGAGCTGTTCCGGCGGCGTGTAGAAAAAAATGCCCATCACCTGTTTGTTGAAACGCCGAAGAAGAAAATCCCAGGAGAAAAAGCAAAAATGGAAGAGTTAAATACTTGAGTCATTTACAGGTGGGATCCTTGTCCAACTCATCATATTGTCCACACAAGCAAGCGACGTCAGCCTGGCAAGTGGACCCGACTTGTCAGTTTTGTTGTTTTCGTGTGCTTGTCAGACAGTCAGTGCTTTTCGTTAGTCATTAGGCACAAAGTTGGTGATTTTTTGTGCCCTGGCCCAAATGTGGTACTAAGTTGTTACCCTAGCTTCAAGTGTGGTAGTTTTGGGTAAATAACGCTCAACAAGCAGTAGTATCTACAATACATTGCACGCGCCAGTCATTCAAAACTCGGTCTCCACACTGAAGATTACGTCCGTCCATGGGCGGATCTGGGCACCACGCAGCCTAGGCCATTGCTTGGGGCGTGGGATTTTTTCTCAGCCTATATTTGAAAATAAAATCATTCGGCCTTGGCGCAACCCACTTCCAAGCCCAGACAGCCCAGGCCAACTGGCCGAGCCACCCAAGGCCAGGACAACCGCCCCGCACGCACGAGCTGCCTCGCACAACAGGAACCAGCCACGGCCGCCCCGTTCTTCCCCGGTTCTCCCGACTTGACGAACCCTATGCCAAGGCCTGTCGTCGACGCCGCCCGCCGCCCACCGCCCACCACCACTCGTCACCTCTGCCACCACAGTCGTGCCGTCCGGAAGCACCCCTCGGCTCCATTCAGCAGCGCCCCTCGGCTCCGTCCAGCTGTGCCCCCCGTCTCTCCCCCGACCCCCATTCCAGTGTCCCCCGGCTGCGCCGTTGTCGGCTGCTGCCCTGTCTGGCAAGGGCGCGAGGCAGCGACCCCATCTAGGGCGCGATGCAGTAGGCCATCGACTACTTTTGACCTGTCCGGTGAGGTACATGTTGATGTCTTGATGCCACTGATTTTAGTTGCTAGATGCCTGTTTCTAAAAAAAGTTGCTAGATGTCATTGTTGTTGCTTGATCCCACTGTTTGTTTGATGTAGAAACCGATTTAGATATTGAGTAATTTTTGTTTCTATAAAAATTTATAGTAACGCAAGATTAGTAAAAGAAACAAGTAATTGAATTCTTTTTTCAAGTTTGAACCAATGGAACCGTGAAAACATGTCCTTCAACTCAAACTACTGATAATACCCCGAGTGTTAGAGCTGAACTCAAACCCGGTGATATTGAATTAGACCCTGGTAAAAGAATAGCAATTGAGGATTTAGATGCAGATATTAGAGATCTTCATTGAAGGTAGCTTTGAATGCTATGTTTGGTACTCTTGGCTTATCTATGTCTAATTTGGGAGGGCAGGGTTATGATGGTGCTTCAAACATGAGGTTGATAAAAACACATAAAGATCATCGAGAGATTTCAAGGTTATCGCACACATAAAGGTGTTTTGCCTCATCCTAAACGAAAGTTTTCACATTTTTTATCTATTATTAAGTAGTTTTACCTGCTATATTATGCACTGATTTGCATTTCAAAATTTATGATTGAAGATTTAGCTTCTTCTGCTATTGAAGATGTAGTCATGGGAGGCTCACACACTACTGGAATCAGGGAATTTACCGTCTGCCAGTTTTTTGCCGTCAGCTAGCGGACGGCAAAGAAGGTCTTTGCCATCAGCTACCAAGAAGCGGACGGCAAAAAACTGGCGACGGCAAAGAAGGTCTTGCCATCCGCCATTTCTTTGCCGTCCATTGGTGACGGCAAAGAGGAAGGTGGCACCCACTAACGAAAAAACTTAACGTCCCCCCTCTTTGCCGTCCGCAGCAGACGGCAAAGATAAACAAAAGCGGACGACAAAGGCTGGGCGGACGGCAAAGGCTAACCTAACTAACGGCAGAGCCCCCCCCGTTACTCTCTGTTTCTCCTCTCTTCTCCCCGACGCCTAGATCCACCCACCGCCCGCCGCCATCGTCCCCCCGCCACCGCCCCCCCCCACCCGCCGATGCCCCACCATCCGCCGCTGGCCGCTGCCTCGCCATCGCCCGCCACCACCCTGGCGCCACCTCACCACCACCGCCTCGCCCGGTGCCGCCCCACCACCGCCTCCCCCACACGCCGACGCCTCACCATCTCGCGCTTCGCCGCCCCCGCCTGGCCGTCCCACTGCCCGAGCCCCGCCGCCACCCCACCCGCCACCACCCAGTGCCAGCCCGCGACTCCCGGTGAATATTTTTTTTCTGTTTTTTTTTTTTGCTGTTTATTTGCTGTTTAATTGTTAGTGTTAGTGTTAGTGTTAGATTTAGTGTTAGAAAAGAAGAAGATTTAGTGTTAGTGTTAGAAAAAGAATATGTAGAAGAAAAGAAGAAGAAGAAGAAAAGAAGTAGAAGTAGAAGAAGAAGAAAAGAAGAAAAGAAAAGAAGTAAAAGAAGTAGAAAAAGATGAAAAGAAGAAGAAGAAAACAAGTAGAAGAAGTAGAAGAAGAAGAAAAGAAGAAAAGAAAAGAAGTAGAAAAAAGATTTTGTTATATATTTGTGAATTATGAGTTAGGTCATATATTTGTGAATTATGAGTTAGGTCATATATTTTTCGATTTTGTTATGAAAAACATCATATATAATTGTGTTGATCGGGTAGAATTAAATGTGCAGTTGTTTCATCGCTGCGAGGTTTGGTGTTCGACGACCTCGCCATGCGTTTGACGATCTCTGCCCCTTCGTTCGTGGGTGAGCACAAATGACATGTCCTCCTCCCCCATTAATTATTTTCTTTGTTCCGGTGTTCGTGCCGATGAAACTTGATAGCTAGCTATACATGTGTCTTGAATCATCAGTAAGCCTAACCAATATGTGTCTCCCGTTCGAAAGCGTTATAGTTATAAATATGCATGCATTTGCATATTTATAACCTTGATTCTTTCGAATTGTCCAACGCTATCCATGGAGAGCCCGAGTATGTGTAGATTGGCTTCGTTTTCTCATATGCTTTGCTCCGGATCCGACACATAAATTTCGTCAGTGCCTCCCCTGTTGTTGTCCGGGTACACATCCTCTCTGTTTATTGCAGAGACGTGTATCAGGAGAACAACGGGGAGGTGCTGCCGAAATTTTGCATCGGATCCGGAGCATAGCATGGGAAAATGAACCCAATCTACACATACTCGGGTAGGATTAGGACCTATCATTACCTATTAGAGTGTCGGTTGCATGGACGTTATAAAATTGACAAAGTAGATCAACTGATGAATATATACATGGTGAATTATATATATATTTGTTGTGTGTCCAGTAGCTCTGAAAGTCAAGATGAGTGATCGTGCGTGGATGTATACCGGTCACACTGGTCAGAACAAATGGAGCGCTGAATGGTTCACAAAAACCAAGGGGTTTGTGCAAGCCGCATTTGCAAATGGCCAGAGGAAAACCTGGTGCCCCTGTTTCCGGTGCGGCAATTGGGAAAAGAGGACAGAGGCTGAAATGGGCAAACACCTGCAGAAGAGTGGTTTTACGCCCGATTATACATTGTGGACATATCATGGTGAGTCTGCCCAACGTGACCGAGCTGAGGTGGATCGTCGTCGCACCGACGAGCATGGTACCGGGATGGAAAACATGGTGCAAGACTATGATGATGCTGAAGGAAATATGCCCTAGAGGCAATAATAATGTTATTATTTATTTCCTTATATCATGATAAATGTTTATTATTCATGCTAGAATTGTATTAACCGGAAACATAATACATGTGTGAATACATAAACCTACAGAGTGTCACTAGTATGCCTCTACTTGACTAGCTCGTTAATCAAAGATGGTTATGTTTCCTAACCATGAACAAGGAGTTGTTATTTGATTAACGGGATCACATCATTGGTTGAATGATCTGATTGACATGACCCATTCCATTAGCATAGCACCTGATCGTATAGTTTGTTGCTAGTGCTTTTCTTCATGACTTATACATGTTCCTATGACTATGAGATTATGCAACTCCCGTTTGCCCGAGGAACACTTTGGGTGCTACCAAACGTCACAACGTAACTGGGTGATTATAAAGGTACATTACAGGTGTCTCCGAAGGTACATGTTGGGTTGGCATATTTCGAGATTAGGATTTGTCACTCCGATTGTCGGAGAGGTATCTCTGGGCCCTCTCGGTAATGCACATCACTTAAGCCTTGCAAGCATTGCAACTAATGAGTTAGTTGCGAGATGATGTATTACGGAACGAGTAAAGAGACTTGCCGGTGACGAGATTGAACTAGGTATTGGATACCGACGATCGAATCTCGGGCAAGTAACATACCGATGACAAAGGGAACAAAGTATGTTGTTATGCGGTCTGACCGATAAAGATCTTCGTAGAATATGTAGGAACCAATATGGGCATCCAGGTCCCGCTATTGGTTATTGACCAGAGAGGTGTCTCGGTCATGTCTACATAGTTCTCGAACCCGTAGGGTCCGCACGCTTAACGTTTCGATGACAGTTATATTATGAGTTTATGAGTTTTGATGTACCGAAGGAGTTCGGAGTCCCGGATGAGATCGGGGACATGACGAGGAGTCTCGAAATGGTCGAGACGTAAAGATCGATATATTGACGACTATATTCGAGTTCGGAAAGGTTCCAATGATTCGGTATTTTTCGAGTACCGGGAGTTACGGGATTACGGGAGAAGTAATGGGCCTTGATGGGCTTTAGTGGGAAGAGGAAAAAAAAAAAGGCTGCTGCGCCCCCCCTCCCCTCTAGTCCGAATTGGACTAGGGAAAAGGGGGCCGGACACCTCTCCTTCTCCTCCTATTCCTTCTCCCTTCCTCCCCTTTTGGTGGACTCCTACTAGGACTTGGAGTCCTAGTAGGAATCCATATCCTGGCCGCACCTTTGCCTTGGCCGGCCTCCTCCTCCTCCATCCTTTATATACAGGGCAGGGGCACCCCATAGACACACAAGTTGATCTACGGATCTTGCCTTAGCCGTGTCGCGTGCCCCTTCCACCATATTCCACTTCGTTATATCGTCATGAGCTTAGGAGAAGCCCGCGCCGGAGAAGTCATATCGTCGCGGAGCTTAGGCGAAGCCCTGCGTCGGTGGAGCATCAACATCGCTACCACGCCGTCGTCTTGACGGAACTCATCCCGACACTTTGCTGGATCGAGTCCGGGATTGTCATCGAGCTGAACGTGTGCAGAACTCGGAGGTGCCGTCGCTCGGTGCTTGGATCGGTCGGATCGTGGAGACGTACGACTACATCAACCGCGTTGTTATAACGCTTCCGCTTTCGGTCTACGAGGGTACGTGGACGGATACTCTATCCTCTCGTTGCTATGCCATCACCATGGTCTTGCGTGATCGTAGGAAAATTTTTGAAATTACTACGTTCCCCAACAGTGGCATCCGAGCCTGGTTTTATGCGTTGATGTCATATGCACGAGTAGAACACAAGTGAGTTGTGGGCGATACAAGTCATACTACCTACCAGCATGTCATACTTTGGTTCAGCGGTATTGTGAGATGAAGCGGCCCGGACCGACATTACGCGTACGCTTACGCGAGACTGGTTTCACCGCTGTGAGCACTCGTTGCTTAAAGGTGACTGGCGGGTGTCTGCTCTCTCACTTTAGTTGAACTGTGTGGCTACGCCCGTCCTTGAGAAGGTTAAAACGGAGTCTATTTGACGAAGTATCGTTGTGGTTATGATGCGAGGTAAGAACGGTTCTTGCTCAGCCCGTAGCAGCCACGTAAAACTTGCAACAACAAAGTAGAGGACGCCTAACTTGTTTTTGCAGGCATGTTGTGATGTGATATGGTCAAGACGTGATGCTATATTTTATTGTATGAGATGATCATGTTTTGTAACCGAGTTATCGGCAATGGCAGGAGCCATATGGTTGTCGCTTATTGTATGAAATGCAAACGCCATGTAATTGCTTTACTTTATCACTAAGGAGTAGCGATAGTCGTAGAAGCAATAGTTGGCGAGACGACAACGATGCTACGATGGAGATCAAGGTGTCGCGCCGGTGACGATGGTGATCATGACGGTGCTTCGGAGATGGAGATCACAAGCACAAGATGATGATGGCCATATCATATCACTTATATTGATTGCATGTGATGTTAATCCGTTATGCATCTTATTTTGCTTTGATTGACGGTAGCATTATAAGATGATCCCTTACTAAATTATCAAGAAGTGTTCTCCCGAGTATGCACCGCTATGAAAGTTCTTCGTGCTGAGACACCACGTGATGATCGGGTGTGATAGGCTCTACGTTCAAATACAACGGGTGCAAAACAGTTGCACACGCAGAATACTCAGGTTATACTTGACGAGCTATGCATATAAGATATGACCTCGGAACACGGAGACCGAAAGGTCGAGCGTGAATCATATAGTAGATATGATCAACATATTGATGTTCACCATTGAAACTACTCCATCACACGTGATGATCGGTCATGGTGTAGTTGATATGGATCACGCAATCACTTAGAGAATTGGAGGATATTTTTCTAAGTGGGAGTTCTTAAGTAATATGATTAATTGAACTTTAATTTATCATGAACTTAGTCCTGGTAGTATTTTGCAAATTATGTTGTAGATCAATAGCTCGCGTTGTTGCTTCCCTATGTTTTTATATGTGTTCCTAGAGAAAATTGTATTGAAAAATGTTAGTAGCAATGATGCGGATTGGATCCGTGATCTGAGGTTTATCCTCATTGCTGCGCAGAAGAATTATGTCCTTAATGCACCGCTAGGTGACAGACCTATTGCAGGAGCAGATGCAGACATTATGAACGTTTGGCCAGCTCAATATGATGACTACTTGATAGTTTAGTGCACCATGCTTAACGGCTTAGAATCGGGACTTCAAAGACGTTTTGAACGTCATGGACCATATGAGATGTTCCAGAAATTGAAGTTAATATTTCAAGCAAATACCCGAGTTGAGAGATATGAAGTCTCCAACAAGTTCTATAGCTAAAAGATGGAGGAGAATCGCTCAACTAGTGAGCATGTGCTCAGATTGTCTGAGTACTTCAATCGCTTGAATCAAGTGGAGTTAATCTTCCAGATAAGATAGTGATTGACAGAATTCTCTAGTCACCATCACTAAAGTTAGTAGAACTTCGTGATGAACTATAGTATGCAAGGGATGACGAAAAAGATTCTCGAGCTCTTCGCGATGCTAAAATCGGCGAAGGTAGAAATCAAGAAAAACATCAAGTGTTGATGGTTGACAAGACCACTAGTCTCAAGGAAAAGGGCAAAGGGAAGAAGGGGAACTTCAAGAAGAACGGCAAGCAAGTTGCTGCTCAAGTGAAGAAGCCCAAGTCTGGACCTAAGCCTGAGACTAAGTGCTTTTGCTGCAATGAAACTGGTCACTAGAAGCGGAACTACCCCAAGTATTTGGCGGATAAGAAGGATGGCAAAGTGAACAAAGGTATATTTGATATACAGATTATTGATGTGTATTTTACTAGTGTTCGTAGCAACCCCTCGGTATTTGATACTGGTTCAGTTGCTAAGAGTAGTAACTTGAAACGGGAGTTGCAGAATGAACAGAAACTAGTTGAAGGGGAAGTGACGATGAGTGTTGGAAGTAGTTCCAAGATTGATATGATCATCATCGCACACTCCCTATACTTTCGGGATTAGTGTGGAACCTAAATAAGTGTTATTTGGTGTTGAGCATAAATATGATTTGATCATGTTTATTGCAATACGGTTATTCATTTAAGTAAGAGAATAAATTGTTGTTCTGTTTACATGAATAAAACCTTATATGGTTACACACTCAATGAAAATGGTTCATTGGATCTCGATCATAGTGATACACATATTCATAATATTGAAACCAAAAGATGCAAAGTTAATAATGATAGTGCAACTTATTTATAGCACTGCCGTTTAGGTCATATTGGTGTAAAGCGCATGAAGAAACTCCATGCTGATGGATTTTTGGAATCACTTGATTATGAATCATTTGATACTTGCGAACCGTGCCTTTTGGGCAAGATGACTGAAACTCCGTTGTTCGGAACAATGGAACGAGATACTGACTTATTGGAAATAATACATACCGATGTATGCGATCCAATGAGTGTTGATACTCGTGGCAAGTATCGTTATTTTCTGACCTTCACAAGATGATTTGAGCAGATATGGATATATCTTCTTGATGAAACATAAGTCTGAAATAGATGAAAGGTTCAAAGAATTTCAGAGTGAAGTGGAAAATCATCGTAACAAGAAAATAAAGTTTCTGCGATCTGATCGTGGAGATGAATATTTGAGTTACGAGTTTGGTCTTCAATTAAAACAATGTGGAATAGTTTCACAGCTCACGCCACCTGGAACACCACAACGTTATGGTGTGTCCGAACGTCAGAACTGTATTTTATTTTGATATGGTGCGATCTATGATGTCTCTTACAGATATAGTTTTGGGGTTATGCATTAGAGACAGCTGCATTCACGCTTAATAGGGCACCATCTAAATCCGCTGAGATGACACCGTATGAACTATGGTTTAGCAAAGAAACCTAAGTCGTCGTTTCTTAAAGTTTGAGTTGTGATGCTTATGTGAAAAAGTTTTCACCGATAAGCTCTAACCCAAATCGGAGAAGTGCGTCTTCATAGAATACTCAAAGGTGACTATTGGGTACACCTTCTATCACAGATCCAAGGCAAGTTTTTCCGTTGTTAAGATGGATCCTTTCTAGAGAAGAAGTTTCTCTCGAAAGAAGTGAGTGGGAGGAAAGTGGAGCTTGATAAGGTAATTTGTACCTTCTCCCGAATTGGAAAGTAGTTCATCACGGAATCAGTTCCATGATTCCTACACCAATTAGTGAGGAAGTTAATGATGATGATCATGAAACTTCAGATCAAGTTGCTACTAAAACCTCGTAGGTCTTCCAGAGTAAGATCTGCACCAGAGTGGTACGGTAATCTTATTCTAGAAGTCATGTTACTAGACCATGATGAACCTACGAACTATGAGGAAGCGATGATGAGCCCAGATTCCGCGAAATGGCTTGAGACCATGAAATCTGAGATAGGATCCATGTATGAGAACAAAGTATGGACTTTGATTGACTTGCTCGATGATCGCAAGCCATGTAGATAAATGGATTTTCAAGAGGAAGACAGATGTTGATAGTAGTGTTACTATCTACAAAGCTCGACTTGTCGCAAAAAGGTTTTTGACAAGTTCAAGGTGTTGACTACAGTAAGATTTTCTCAAACTGTAGCGATGCTTAAGTCTGTCCGAATCATGTTAGCAATTGCCACATTTTATGAAATCGGCAAATGGATGTCAAAACTACATTCTTTAATGGATTTATTAAAGAAGAGTTGTATATGATGCAACCAGAAGGTTTTGTCAATCCTAAAGGACCTAACAAAATGTGCAAGCTCCAGCGATCCATCTATGGACTGGTGCAAGCATCTCGGAGTTGGAATATACGCTTTGATGGGTTGATCAAAGCATATGATTTTATACAGACTTTTTGGAAAGGCCTGTATTTACAAGAAAGTGAGTGGGAGCACTACAACATTTCTGATAAGTATATGTGAATGACATATTGTTGATCGGAAATGATGTAGAATTATTCTGCAAAGCATAAAGGAGTATTTGAAAGGAGTTTTCAAAGAAAGACCTCGGTGAAGCTGCTTACATATTGAGCATCAAGATCTATAGAGATAGATCAAGACGCTTGATAAGTTTTTCAATGAATACATACCTTGACAAGATTTTGAAGTAGTTCAAAATGGAACAGTCAAAGAAAGAGTTCTTGCCTGTGTTACAAGGTGTGAGATTGAGTATGACTCAAAACCCGACCACGGCAGAAGATAGAAAGAGAATGAAAGTCATTCCCTATGCATCAGCCATAGGTTCTATAAAGTATGTCATGCTGTGTACCAGATCTATTGCATACCCTACCACTAAGATTGGCAAGGGAGTGCAATAGAGATCTAGGAGTAGATCAATGGACAGCGGTCAAAATTATCCTTAGTAGAATAAAGGATATGTTTCTCGATTATGGAAGTGGAAAAAGGTTCGTCGTAAAAGGTTACGTCGATGCAAGTTTTAACACTAGTCTAGATGACTCTGAGTCTCAATCTAGATACATATTGAAAGTGGGAGCAATTAGCTAGAGTAGCTCCGTGCAGAGCATTGTAGACATAGAAATTTGCAAAATACTTACGGCTCAATGTGACAGACCTGCTGACTAAAATTATCTCACAAGCAAAACATGATCACACCTTAGTACTCTTTGGGTGTTAATCACATAGCGATGTGAACTAGATTACTGACTCTAGTAAACCCTTTGGGTGTTGGTCACATGACGATGTGAACTATGGGTGTTAATCACATACAGATGTGAATATTGGTGTTGAATCACATGATGATGTGAACTAGATTATTGACTCTAGTGCAAGTGGGAGACTGAAGGAAATATGCCCTAGAGGCAATAATAATGTTATTATTTATTTCCTTATATCATGATAAATGTTTATTATTCATGCTAGAATTGTATTAACCGGAAACATAATACATGTGTGAATACATAAACCTACAGAGTGTCACTAGTATGCCTCTACTTGACTAGCTCGTTAATCAAAGATGGTTATGTTTCCTAACCATGAACAAGGAGTTGTTATTTGATTAACGGGATCACATCATTGGTTGAATGATCTGATTGACATGACCCATTCCATTAGCATAGCACCTGATCGTATAGTTTGTTGCTAGTGCTTTTCTTCATGACTTATACATGTTCCTATGACTATGAGATTATGCAACTCCGCTTTGCCCGAGGAACACTTTGGGTGCTACCAAACGCCACAACGTAATCGGGTGATTATAAAGGTACATTACAGGTGTCTCCGAAGGTACATGTTGGGTTGGCATATTTCGAGATTAGGATTTGTCACTCCGATTGTCGGAGAGGTATCTCTGGCCCTCTCGGTAATGCACATCACTTAAGCCTTGCAAGCATTGCAACTAATGAGTTAGTTGTAGATGATGTATTACGAACGAGTAAAGAGACTTGCCGGTGACGAGATTGAACTAGGTATTGATACCGACGATCGAATCTCGGGCAAGTAACATACCGATGACAAAGGGAACAAAGTATGTTGTTATGCGGTCGACCGATAAAGATCTTCGTAGAATATGTAGGAACCAATATGGGCATCCAGGTCCCGCTATTGGTTATTGACCAGAGAGGTGTCTCGGTCATGTCTACATAGTTCTCGAACCCGTAGGGTCCGCACGCTAACGCTTCGATGATGCTTATATTATGAGTTTATGAGTTTTGATGTACCGAAGGAGTTCGGAGTCCCGGATGAGATCGGGACATGACGAGGAGTCTCAAATGGTCGAGACGTAAAGATCGATATATTGGACGACTATATTCGAGTTCGGAAAGGTTCCAATGATTCGGTATTTTTCGAGTACCGGGAGTTACGGGATTACGGGAGAAGTAATGGGCCTTGATGGGCTTTAGTGGGAAGAGGAAAAAAAAAGGTTGCTGCGCCCCCCCCTCTAGTCCGAATTGGACTAGGGAAAAGGGGCGGACACCTCTCCTTCTCCTCCTATTCCTTCTCCTTCCTCCCTTTTGGTGGACTCCTACTAGGACTTGGAGTCCTAGTAGGAATCCATATCCTGGCCGCACCTTTGCCTTGGCCGGCCTCCTCCTCCTCCATCCTTTATATACAGGGCAGGGGCACCCCATAGACACACAAGTTGATCTACGGATCTTGCCTTAGCCGTGTGCGGTGCCCCTTCCACCATATTCCACTTCGTTATATCGTCGCGAGCTTAGGAGAAGCCCGCGCCGAGAAGTCATATCGTCATGAGCTTAGGCGAAGCCCCGCGTCGGTGGAGCATCAACATCGTCACCACGCCGTCAGGTGACGGAACTCATCCCGACACTTTGCTGGATCGGAGTCCGGGATTGTCATCGAGCTGAACGTGTGCAGAACTCGGAGGTGCCGTCGCTCGGTGCTTGGATCGGTCGGATCGTGGAGACGTCGACTACATCAACCGCGTTGTTATAACGCTTCGCTTTCGGTCTACGAGGGTACGTGGACGGATACTCTATCCTCTCGTTGCTATGCCATCACCATGGTCTTGCGTGATCGTAGGAAAATTTTTGAAATTACTACGTTCCCCAACAGATGCTCGGGATTCAGACGAGGAGATGGAGGAATCTGCAAAGGCCTTCAATGAAATGTTGGAGTCTTCAAAACGTCTCGCTCCACGAGCACACCGAGCTTTGTCGGTTGGATGCCATCTCACAAGTAATGGCTCAAGGCTCGGTTCAACTTGGGCGAGAATGCTACGACGCAATGATGATGAGATTTGGACGCTTTCTACCCAAAGGCCATGTAATGCCTGCAAAGTTGTACCAGTCGGACAAAATCCTCCGTGCACTGAAGATGCCCTATGAGAAGATACATGCCTGTGAGAAAGGATGTGCCTTATTTAGGCTTGACTATGTGGACTTGAACTATTGTCCCATTTAGAAGTCTTCCAGGTATGTTGTGGTAGACAACGATATGGGTGAGAAGACACAGACCAAAATCCCCGTTAGTGTTCTTCAGTATATGCCAATCGTACCAAGACTTCAACGTCTTTTCATGGTCGAAGAGACGGCCAAACAGATGACATGGCACAAAACAGGCAAAAGAACTGAACTAGATGCTGATAGGAATCTGATGATGATACACACATCGGATGGTGTTGCGTGGAAAAAGTTTGATGAATTACATGCTGACAAAGCGGCAGATATGAGGCATCCTCGAGTCGGCGTCAGCACGGATGGGTTCAGTGTGTTTGGTATGACGGCAGCCCAATACAGTTGTTGGCCCGTATTTGTCTTTCCACTCAATCTCCCCCCCCCCCCCCCACCCCCCTGGGACAGATTATGCAAAGAAAGAACATTTCCTGACGTTGATAATTCCAGGGCCCAACTATCCGGGAAAAATATGAATGTGTACATGCAGCCGCTTAAGGACGAATTGCAAGAAGCCTGGGATAATGGGTTCAAGACATACGACGCCTATAGCAAACGGAACTTCATAATGCGTGTCTGGTACATGTACTCGACGCATGACTTGCCGGCATATGCGCTATTCGTTGGCTGGTGTGTGCATGGAAGGTTCCCGTGTCCCACATGCAAGGGAGCTCTTGAGTTTCGTTGGCTTGAGGCCGGTCGCAAGTTGTCTTGCTTCGACATGCATAGACAGTTCCTGGATCCTCGCCATAAGTTCAGGAAAGACAAGAAGAACTTCATCAGAGGTAGAGTTGTCAAAAACTCTGCACCACCTGCGTTGACAGGCCAACATACCCTGGATAAGCTAAACGCTCTCGAGCCAGATCCAGAGCGTCCAGGGTACTTCAAGGGGTATAATTCTGAGCACGCCTGGACTCACAAGACATGCTTATGGGTTCTGCCTTACTTCAAAGACCTCCTTTGCCCACATAACATCGACGTGATGCACACTGAGAAGAATATCGCCGAGGCACTTTTTGGTACATTGTTCAACATAGATGGGAAGTCAAAGGATAATACTAAGCCTAGAGTCGATCTGGAGGCGCTATGTGATAGGCCGTTACAAAACATGAAAGAACCGAAAGGAAAGCAGAACTGGACGAAGCCGAAGGCATGGTTCAATCTTGGAAGGCCAGCTATTAGGGAAATTATCTTGTGGGTGAAAATGCAGTTGATGTTCCCCGATGGGTATGCAGCGAATCTAAAGAGGGGAGCAAGTCTTGATAAATTGAATATATTTGGTCTAAAGAGTCATGATTGGCACATATGGATTGAGCGGGTAATGCCGGTGATGTTGCGTGGCTTCATCCCCGAGGATGAATGGCTAGTACTAGCAGAACTCTGCTATTTCTTCCGTGTTCTTTGTGCGAAAGAACTATCACCTGGCGTGCTAGAAGAAATGGAAGAGTTGGCGCCGAAGTTGATCTGCAAGTTAGAGAAGATCTTTCCACCGGGCTTCTTTAATCCAATGCAGCACTTGATTTTGCATCTCCCGACCGAGGCAAGATTGGGGGGGCCCGTGCAAAATCGTTGGTGCTACCCAACTGAGAGGATGCAGAAGACGCTTCGAGAAAAATGTAAAAATAAACGTAGAATTGAAGCATCGATGGCTGAGGCATTCATCACTGAGGAGGCGGCAAACTTCGTGAAAGCACACTACGAAGCCAAAAATCGTCATTTGCATAATCCGAAGCCTCGGTACAATGCTGACGAAGCTAAGAAGGGTGGATCCAACCTTAGCCTATTCAAAGGGAATCTCGCACCAGCCAGTGTTTCAAATCTAGTATCTTTGGATAACGAAGAATGGCGGACCATTTTGTTGTCTATCTTCAACAACCTGATAGAAGTGCGGCCGTACATCGAGTAAGTTCTCGGTACATTGTTTCGCAACTTCTATTTCCTTTGAACTGCTCTTATTCCAGGATATTTCATACAGTCGATACGTCGCCATATTCTCGTATGGAGCGGTGATCCAAAAGGATTCCGTCGAAGAGTATGAGATTCTCGCAAAGCAAGGAGGCGGCTATCCCGGTTTCATCTCTTGGTTCAAACAAACGGTAATTTCTATTAGAAAATTTCATTTCATTCGCTAATTTGTGTGTAATGCAACAATCCTTTCATATTAAACTTGTAGGCTAATTCAGAGTCTATGGACGCCGAATTGAGACAAGTCGCTAATGGTTTTGACTATAAGGTCCGTTCATTTGACAAATACGACATCAACGGGTATCGCTTTCGTACCTATGGCAAATAGCTATCTATGGCCGACCGAAAGTCTACAAATTTTTGTGTATCTGCTATCGGCGAAGGAGGTACCGAGTATTATGGGAGAGTTGAAGCAATTTATGAACTTCTATTCTATGGTGAAAACCCACCGAATGTCGTAGTGTTCAAATGTTATTGGTTTCAGCCGAAGGAGACTAGAAGGACTCATGAACATATAGGGCTAGTTGAAATCAACCAAATCACCCATTTAGATGTTCCTGATGTCTATATTACGGCTCAACAGGCGACCCAAGTATTCTATCTACCGTGGGCCTGCCAAACTAATCCAAATCTGAAAGGTTGGGATGTCGTTTATGAAGTGCCGCCACGTGCTAGACTATCTCCCCCAAAGGAAGAGGATTATGAACCTCATATTAACCCAGGCACATATGAAGGAGAATTTTTCCAAGAGACACGTCTTTCCAAAAAGCGTTTCAAGAACCACTATACTTCACCCCAAGACATTGAAGTAGACAGCGACAGTGAATCCGACATCACCCCAGAGGAGGAACAAGAAGAGCCGGAACAAGAAGAGGTTACTGCTGCGGATGACTTGTCAATGCTTGACCGATTACGTCAAGGTGGCCTTCCACATGTTGATGCCACTGTACCCTATGAGCCCGTCATTGATTATAGTGATGATGATGATTATACATTTATTGATGATACTGATCGAGATTATTAGTAGTGTCAGGTATTCAATTTTTTTATGCTGTACTTGATGATGATACACTTAAGTGATATACATATTATTATTCATGTCGGTATTTTTTTTATGTTGTACTAATTTCGTTTTCTCTTTGTCATGGCAGGTGTTGAAAGATGGAAGGGGAGCCGACTGAGGCCAAGGACAAACGTGCCCAAATTGAAGGTGTGCCACACCATCAAGGCAGCTCCAGCTTATATCAGTTCTGGCGGAACTAGGTATGTGGTTTGCTTCATGATTCATGCAATTCATTCATCATGCTAGCTTGAGCCCTTTAATTACTAATTTACTTTGTTTCTCTCTTTCAGGCATGCTACAATAAGACGGATAAGATGCCAGAGGGGTACGACCTGTATGCCATGGCCCACACTGCCTCTTACAAGAAAGTCAAGGGGAAGGCGAGGAAAGGGGAGGAATTTAACCCTAGCCAGGGTCCCATCGATCCAGAGCAGGTGATGATATCTGGTGGCGGGAGGTCCCGTGGCTCCATAGCCATTGATCCAGAGATTGCTCCTGAGACCACGGTGAGTTTAATTTGAATGGACGTTACTTGCTAGTCTTAACATATGAGTATCATCATGCTAACGAAACATTGGAAATGAACTTTGGTGCAGCGTAACTCCAGACAAGCATGACACGATCCTTCTCCAGCTACTGGCACGAGCCAGCCTGCTCCTACACCTCCATGATCACGGTAAGTTTCTCTAGTTTTTTGCTTAACAAATGCATAAAGACCTAGACTTAGCTTTATTTCCTCAAATATGCTTACCTTAATAACCTAGAGTTAGCTTCTTTTCCTCCAAAATGACTTAATAAGCTTACTGGCCTCCAAAACCAGCCATTTTACCTAAGTTAGCTCTAAAACGATCTATACTTAGCTTTGTTTCCTCCAAAATGACCTAAGTTAGTTGTAATATGCTTAGTTAACTAGGTTTGCTCAATAATGACATGTACTTAGCTTACTTATGTAAAAAAAAACGACATAGTTAGCTTAGTTAGCTCATAAACGATCCATTTTACCTAAGTTAGCTCTAAAATGACCCATTTTACCTTAGTTAGCTCATAAATGATCCATTTTACCCAAGTTAGCTTTAAAATGACCCATTTTACGTAGATTATCTCCAAAATGATCTATTTTACCTACGTTAGCTCTAAAATGACACATTTTACCTACGTTAGCTCCAAAATGACCCATTTTACCTACGTTAGCTCCAAAATCACCCCATTTTACCTACGTTAGCTCCAAAATGACCCATCTTACCTACGTTACCTATAAAATGATGCATTTTACCTAAGTTAGCTCATAAACGATCCATTTCACCTAAGTTACCTCACAAACGATGGAGTGCTTCTTCTTCTAGTCACCTTTTCCTAATTTTCTTATTTGCCATTTTGCAGATTTCATTCACTTCTCGGAAGCTAGCTTGCTATGATGGAGTGCTTTTTTCTTATTTCATTCTCTTCTAGTATTCTTCTAGCTTGCTACGATGGAACTTGCTATCTTGATGAAACTTTGGATTGTAATATGTATGTGCAACTTCCTAATGGTTGCAACTTATGTGTATGTGCTACTTGCTATGTATGAATGGATGGAACTATATATGTGCTGGGTATGTCATATGTTTGCTGTTAAATAGCCATGTGAAATATATATATGTCATATATATTTGCTGTGAAAACTATTGGATTAAAAAAAACAGAAAAAAAGAGGCAATGCATTATCTTTGCCGTCCGCCGCG
Source organism: Aegilops longissima (assembly GCA_021605205.1). Lineage (NCBI taxonomy): Eukaryota > Viridiplantae > Streptophyta > Magnoliopsida > Poales > Poaceae > Aegilops > Aegilops longissima. Next base: position 604,721,942 of record CM038681.1, read on the forward strand.
GATGGCAAAGGACCCTTTGCCGTCCGCCACGGACGGCAAAGAAGACACGTGACGGCCACCTATGCTCCCTGGGAGCTGACCCATTTGGCCAGTTTGCCTACACTGGCAGACGGCAAAGGACCACCGCATTTTCCTACAGTGGCGGACGTCAAAGAATAGGTGGGCAGTGACGTCGAGCTGACGTCACCAGGCGGACGGCAAAGGCCAGATATTTTTTACCGTCAGCAGCTGACGGCAAAGGCTGCCGTTAGCCATCTAACGGACTAACAGCGTATTTATTGCCATCAACTTTCTTTGCCGTCCGCTGCTTATGGCAAAGGAACCTTTGCCGTCAGCCTCCGGAAGCAGACTACAAAGTAGCTCTTTGCCGATCCTTACTTTGCCGGAGCCTGTTGCCGTCCGCGGCGGACGGCAAAGGCGTTCCTGCCTTTGTCGTGCGCCATGGCAGACGACAAAGTAGCTGATTCCTGTAGTGACATCAACCAATCCTTTGATTTGGTATCAATCTTTTGTATCATCTATTTATTGTCTTTTGATTTGTCTTGTTTTATTAGTTGACCCATCATGGAACAAATGATGTCACTGAATATAATGTTTGGTTTCTTATTAGTTATGCAACATAGATTGACTTTTGTATGCCTTGAAACTCAAGTTTTTTCTAGGTAGTTTTTAGCCCTTAGGCCAACTCCAGCGCACGACCCCAAACGGACGTCCGTTTTGCTCGGATTCTATCCGTTTGGGTAGGGCAATGAGGTCGTGTCCGGGCCTGTCCTGGGATCCGGTGGCCGTGCGCCCAGCGCGCGGCCGCATCCTTTGGCCCCATCCCGCCCGCCTCGGCCTAAAATGCCCATATATTCATATTATGTTCAAAACAAGTTTGCACGTTCATATATTAATTGTTTGAAAATAAAAATAGTTTTACAACCCAATCGAAATTGTCTCAAATAAAGTAGTTTTATAACCAAATCGAAATTGTCTTGAATGAACATAATGAACCAATACATCTATTGGTTGCCAATGTGAGTCCACACGTGCTCAACCAAGTCATTTTGAAGATCCAAATGAGTGTGTCAATCACGCATTTCACTATGAAATTGGACAAACTGTTCAAATGTGGCCGGTTCTTGGTGCAGGGGCTCAATATTTTCACCTTGGAAATCAAATCCTTGGTCGAAGATCCTGTCATCACGCTAGTCCTCGACGATCATGTTGTGCATGATCACACAAGCAGGGTGTGGCTTCTCTCCCTGTTGAGGTTCAGGTTGGGAGCACGGCCAGGGAGTGACCCCCTGTACCAAGGACACTGCCGTTTAATGTGGTCGTGAACGACCAGTGCAACCACCACAAGATCTTTATCATCTGATGACGAATCATCCGATGAATACATGAAGTGGTGGAAGAAAGATTCATCTCCACTGTCCATACCTTTCTGGGAAAAGTGTCGAACACCTGGCAGTCGTGGTGGCAAAGAGGCCACGATGATCACCTCGATGCAGCAGGGGTGGTTGGCGGCCGGCTACTTGCCGCTCTGGAGCACTCGTCGGAAGCTGTCGTGGCTGTCGTGGTACGTCGCCGGCGGTCGTATCCCCTCTGCCACCGGCTATGACAGCGACGGCCAAATCTCCTCCAATCACCGACCAAAACTACGGCGAAAGCGCGAGCGTGGTGGCGGCCATGTCGAGACGTGGTTTGGTATGGACAGCCGGGGGGTGCGCAGTGAGGAGGCGGCTGGAGAATAGTGGCGGCGCCGGCGGCGGGGTGGGGTGGGGGAGAGGGGGTGGAGGCGTTGGAAGGAAGGGACTACTAGTGCCCTCGATAGGCGGGCCACGGGGGGACAAGGGCGTGCATCGAGCCCGTCCACGCGATGTCCGTTTCATCCCAAACTCGGCGCAAGTTTGGGCCGGGATGGGTTGAAAACGGATGAAATCCAGACATTTGTCCGTTTGGGGCCGCGCGGTGGGCCGCGCTATTCGTCCGTTCTACTCTAAATAAACGCACCCGGACAGGATGGAGTCGCGCGCTGGAGTTGGCCTTAGTTTCTCGCGTGGGGCGTCACCAAATCCTGGGTCCGCCACTGTGTCCATCCACATGTGTGGATGTGCCACGCAACTTCAGGACCTACCCATAGCGCTTAATTATCCATCCAAAACAATAAGGTGTGCATCAAGGGTGCCTCCTGGCGATGTCCAGCTCATCGCATAGGTACGGCAAGAAAATCGGATGAGCTAGCGAACGGCTTCTCCTGTGCCTCGTTTTCTATTCCCACACGTATCCTCTCGCATTCTTTCCATCCAGCGCCTAGGGTTTCCGTCGCCGCCGCCGCCGCCATCCCGGCCAGCTCGCTCACGAGTGCCACGTCGTGCGTAGCGGTTGGGCGTAGTGATGGGGAAGAAATCCCATGGCCTATTCAGGGTCTCCTCGCGATCCTCCTCTCCTTCCTAATCTCCTGCCGCCGCCGCTGGGCCTCCTCCTCTCTCCCGCGCGCAACGGAGGCGCGACGCCGGGGATAGAGGGACAACGGCTGGGCAACCGGATGAGATGGCGGTGTCATGGTACTTCTTCCCCTCACCCTGTCAAGAGTTGGATACGACTGTACCGTTGTGAGCTCCACAGCGACACCGAGGTGAACTGCAGCGACGGCGAAGGCTGGTAACCGCCGCCACGAGCACGACCCCATCCTCGCTGGCGGGCTTAGCGACGGTGATGTCGCTGTCGCGTCACTGCCGGGAGGAGCGGAGGCTGCCAGGCCGGAGAAGCTTGCCATCGCCATCGCGGGGAGGAGCACCTGGCCGTATTCCTCGCGTCAGTCGGGCTATTCGTGCATAGCCTGGAAGGGCGTCAAGCTGAGGTATCCCCTTCTCGTGCCTTCCCATAGTGGTCTAGCCATCTGTGGTGTTCCACCATCGGTGGGAGCAGAGAGGTTCAGGAGGCAGAAAGGGAGGATGTGGAAGAACAAATGATGCCACATATTTCTTTTGTCTGTGGAATGCCCTTTGTGTGGAGCTACTTTTCTGTCAACTTTCATATGTTCCAGTTTAGCAGATATGCCATGACACATCTTTTACTACCGTGGGTCGTTCAATTTAGTTTTTCTGAAGTATCATGGAATCTTTTCCCTTCTTAATGTAGGTGACTGATGCCTTTCACACGCTTGTTCCCTTAAATCTGATCTTGGGATTGATTTCACCAATAGCTATTAATGGACAGGTTTGTTCATTGTTGAAATCATTACGTCCAGAAAATTTAACTCTTTATTTTGCATTTTGTTGTTTCTGCTAAAAGAATTGGTAAATTATGACTACGTCTTTTAATTAGGAAATCTGTCCTTCAATAACGGGAGCTTGCACTTAATATGTGATACTCCAGATCCAAATGAGCAGACTATTATAAGGAGGACCATCTCAGGATTAGATGAGGATGATCTGATGCCCTCATGATCAAAAGGTATTTAGCTTCTATCCTGATTCCTAATAACCAATTGTGTGATGACTTCAGACAAGTAAATAATTAACCAGTACAGAGAAATTGTTCCACAACTTCTTTTGGTTGGCTGGTTAGTCTATCAATTTTCTGCAGAAAAACATGCTAACACTCATTTTGTATAGATTAATGAGTTTATAATTTTAAGGAGTGCCAGGCTGCCTTTCTCGTGTTGGCTGGGCTGACCGTGCACAGCTGGAAAATTGCTCTGAAGCAACGAGGGCATCAAGCTGAGGTGAGATCCTCTCCATGTGCCTTTCCATAGTGATGCTTAGCCGTTGACCGTCCATCGATGAGAGCAGGAAGGAAGAGGAGGCAGAAAGGGAGATGGGTAGGGAACGAACAAAGGATGCTATGCAGTCTCTTTGATCTGATGCCACAAATTTTCTTTTTTCTTTTGCTATTAAGTAGAGGTCGTGTGCTCTCTTTGGATCTCACGCCACCATTTTTTGCTACCAAGTAGATACTTGCATGGTTTCCTTATGTCATATATGACCTTTTGCTTTATTGTATTATTTAGTTCATGTAAGCTGCTGATTTCCAGAAATATCAAGGATTGGGAGATGCATATTTAGCCCTAAAACTGTTATCTTGTCGAAACTTCTGTACATATAGCCACCAATTAACTTTTTTCTGCTTCTAGGAGATGATGCTGTTCTGTACATATGATCGCATTATGAGGTTGTACTCTGCTTTGTTGCGGACGCCATCACCTCATTGTAAGTTGAATTTTGGCAAAATCTGCTAATTATTAATGTGGTCTGTACTTTGTGTTTCAGAAAATGTTATGCATATGAAGCCTCTTTTGCTCAGTCAAATTTAAGCTATGGTACCAGCTAAAACTATCTATCTTTCAGCTCAGTTTACTTTCGAATTGCTAATTAATATTTCCATTACATGACTGACTAGGTTCTCAACTAATCTATGCTTCTAATTCCTTTTCAAAAAAAACTTGCATTCTGGTGGTTTTTTATTTACTTGTTTTTAAAATTCATGTATTTCTTGATTCCTTGGAACTCATTCACATAGGTGTAGCCCCATATAAATAAATTGTAGTGTTATGTTGGATATGATCACGCTTTGCTAAACTCCTGAAGTTGGTTCCTTCTGCATTTGATTGCAACCAGTATGCCAATGTGTTTGTGGCACCTATCTCTTCCCAGCTTGATGACAGTTTCACTACCTTCAGAAGATCGCCAGAGTATGGATTGACAACCATAGAGCATGTTTCTTCCATGTGCACGAGAGCGGGAGGATGCGGAGGAGGGGCCAGCCTGAGCTGGATGACGGGGCAGTGACATGGTGGGGTCCGGTAGGGTCAATACGGTGATCCGCAACCCTTGGCAAGGTAGTGAGACATGAACGCAATAGTGAAGCATGGCTTCGGAAGGTGACGGCGTGCACTACTTGCCGTATCAATCTCCTTATGCCACGTTCAGTTCAGTCTTCCTAATTTGTTGTTTTGACCAATGGCAAGCATGAACATGGCCAGGACGACGACAACGGATTTAACTCCTACACCAATCTCATCAAGGTAGGGTGGAAATTCCTCTGAACTCTTTTGTGAGTTGTTGCTATCTGATTGTTATAAGGTGGCTTAATCAGATGATGTCATTTAGGATTGGTTTATTCATAAATTATTACCTAAGATGTTGGTTTGCCTGATTTTAATTCAGATGCCAAATGAGTACGACTTAAGCTCTTTTGCTTAGAATTGACTGACAAGTGAATGAGTTAACCATACGATCGCAGCAGTTGACTCGCTTTGGCAAGATGATCCTAATTACATGCTCAGTGGAATGCCAGAGTTGCATAAATGGTCTTTTGTGAATTTAGCATTAGTTCCTTCTGTTGGTAAATGGAACTTCCATATGTTTTTTCATTACTACATAGTATGTGATTATTTAGACAAGTAACTATTGTTAAGCATTTTAAACATGCTGCTGCACTTGTTACCCTGTATTAATTAATTTGATATGCTTTTAGATGTGGATTATGGCTGTAGATCTTGTCGTATTCATCAGGATCATAAGAACAATGTGATTTGTCCATTTATTGATACTTTATGATTTCTTTTATCCACGGGGGTTCTAAGTTTTGTTCGTCTGTCGAAAAGAGGGTTATTAAGCTTTCTATCAAGAAGATACCAGATGGACATCACATGCTTTCCTGTTTAACTACGCAAATTACTAAACTTGAATGTCCTTATGTTGTCTTGCAAGAGGAACAACAGAAAATTCCTATTTCACTGATTGTTATAGTTGACAGTCCGGTTTATTTCTCTGATTTGATGTAGGAAATGGATTGGAAGTTTCAGTCTTTCAGTACTGATTTTCTTTCGTCCCTTCATTAGCTGGATTGTCTAGAACAATCCAAGTGAGTTTACTGAATGCTAACCACATTCTTACAATTCATAACTATATGAAGAAGTGTTTCACACTTTCACTTTGATCCCTTTTTGGGTTACAAGCATGCTTACCCAATGTTCATGAAAATGTTAAAGCCTAAAGCACCATTACTCTCCTATCTTTGGGTAATAATTTAATTATTCTTTTGATCATATATCACTAAAGGTTGTTGTTGGAAAGTCAAAAAGCTACACGGGAAGACCTCGGAAAATATTTTCAGCCCCAAAGTAACAAAGGTGACGACGCCGTTATCACGGCAAGCAAGCTGGCATTCAGTTCAGCTTCCTGACGCAGTTCGGCATGATGGCGGCGCAGATGAAAGCCTTCTTTGACTCCACCGGCGCCTCTGGCAGGAGCAGAGCATCTCCGGGAATCTCGCAAGCGTCTTCTTTGCCACGGGCACCCCCAGGGCTCGCATGCCATGATTGAGACTATCTCCACCCGCTGTCTAGATCGATGCCGGTGAGGAAAAAAATACACGGAGCTACACAACCAAATTCTATCCCCATCAACATCAGGTACAATCCTGGACTAGGGGATCCCATGAAGAAATCTTAGTCAAATCATTTATGAGTGACTGCTACTTTTTACTTGATATTTAGTTCATAAAAATAGGAGCTAGCTTTAGTTAAGTAAACCATCGATTTGCTTTAGGGCTAATCTGTATTCTTAGCAGATTCCCATGTTAGAGAAAATACTTACCATAATTAAGTGACTGATACCCCTTAGTTTGAACCACTTCTTGTGTCTCTGTGATCAGTCTTCTACCCTGTAAAACTATTGCTTCTCTGTTTATGCAACCTGTTAATATCTATGAAACCCATACACTTGCTCTGGTTTTTGAATGTGCACTGATTGTCGTTTCTTATATTTTTTAACCAGCACCAAGTGTTTATATAGATCCAAATATTCCAACACACGCAGTCATCTGTGTGAGTTTGTATGGGTCATAGATCAGTTTGTCGAGAACAAACTCCGGACGTATTATCTTCAGACAAGTAAACCATTTCCTTTTGCCTTTTGAGATTCTGCTGTGGAATTTCTGGGTTCTAAATGGTGTTTACTCTTCTAAAAATACGATAACATGGTATGGATAGGCTCGTTAGGATTTGCAGTTGGAGTGGAGGCTCTCTTTTGCACTATATAAATGCATGAATATGTTCTTTCTGAAAATCCAACACATCTTTTCTTGATTTATTCTTTGTCCAGAGTTAACCAAACACTGTTCACTTCGGATGAAAGCTCATTCAATCATGAGCCTTTACAAATGCATGAATATTTCTTTCTGGAAGTTCAGCACATCTTTTCTTGAATTATTGTTGTTCATTAAAACATAAAAGTCACACAATATAGTTTACTTACTGTTTTCTTGTTCGCTTCTCTCACAGAATAGGGGTTGCAAGTTTTCTTAAAAGTATGCTACTGAATCTTTCTATGGTAAGTCTGCAACCTAGAACTAACATCTTGCTCCTGCCTACTACATGTACAATGGTTCTATCAGGAATAATTATGCCCTACGTGGGAGAATGGCCTTACACTTAGATTTGGCAGTAGTTAGAGAAATATAAATATCAGGTACCTGGACTACTTTGACACATCGGTGAGACAAAAAAATCCAACTGCTGAAACTCTTTCTGTGCTATACAAGGTATCCAGTTCCTTTGGATTATATGGTAAAAACATCTCTTGTTTTGGAATATTATGAACATTCTTTATGAAGTGCTCCCTAGGGATAATCTACAGTTAGAAATAAAGGAACTGGTTCCGCTCTCCCATGCAGCCACACCAACGTCGTCGCCTCGAGGAGTGGGTGGGAGGATTAGGCGGCGATGACGGTTTTGATCTGTGATTTTTGCCTCGACGCCGGAGGCGGTGGATCGATCCCATCGAAATCGCAAGGTCACAAGAACTCATCTACATGTGACATTCTCTTTCTTGTTTACATAAGCAAGAATATTGAAATTTCCTCGTGTAGCTTTCCTAACAAATATCAGTCTGGTGAACATCAGCTCGTATAACTTGATTGTTTGTAAAGACTTATTCATGTGACTTATGATGCACATGAATAGCATTTATCTGCTATGCTTATTAGAAGTGCTCATGTATGAATAGCATCTATCTGCTAAGCTTTCTAAAAATACTCATGCACACAACAAGGACCAAAAAAGCCAGCTGAATGGATGTCAACAAACCAGACACCGCATACGCATGCCTTAAGCGGCGTCACCGGGTGGCGCCCCAACCACTAGTGGTCACCATTGAGCTGCAGATTCAAGCCAGGAGGAGAAGGGAGTAGACTGTTTACACGATCGTGAGAGATGAAATACAAGGTCTTCCGTGATGTTAATTGCATGGTGTTGTGTGCTAATCGCGAGGAAACGCTGCGGAAACTGCCGCACCCGCACGCAGTACTGTACTTACGCAGGAGAATGTTATGTGTGCCATCCATTTCTACTAGTACTACCGAATTAGTCGTTCTTTAGGTGATTGTTAAATCGAAAACTTGTAGCTACGAAATCGACGGCCAGGGTCCTGCTGTGTACATGCACCACACCAGTGAAACTGCATCGTCAGCGGTACGTATGTGACAGCATCCTAGCTGACTTTGCGTTCAGAAGTTATAATTTGTACTATCTTCGCTTTACGATCAGTACAAATACGTGGCTTAACGTGTCTACATTTATTATTTGACAGTAGCGTCGCCGTCCGCGACGTGGAGTTGGGGCTCCGGGAAAAGGTCTACTCATGCATGACCGACCACCAGGGAAAAAGTCCATTTTAAACCTTGAACTTGTAGAGGTCCGACGGAAGGAACCCCTAAGTCAAAATCCCGGTCGATTGAACCCTGAACTCTGTAATCCCAGTCTAAATCAAATCCTGACATCATTTGAACCGGGATTCGCCTGATGGGCCGGCCCGCTAAATTATTTTTTCCTTCAATAACAACAATTTCAAAAGGGGGAGCTCCTATACAGCGCTGTACGCGCCGGTTCGCGGCGCTGGCGCCCGCAGAGACGCGAACTGGGCCGGCCCAGCAAGTTGCTGAGAAGCAAAACGACGAGCTGAGAAGCAAAACGACGAAGGAAAAATTCCACGTTAATTCGGGAGAAGCAGGAATCGAACTCATCACGTCCAATTAAATGACCATAAGGGTTAACCACTGGACCAGCCTCAGTCTAACAATTACTGGAGGAAAACACGCCTCTTCAACCGTCCCAACAGTACAAACATTAAATATATGCTATTATTTAATGCCCCCTATAAATTCTTTGAATAAAGGAAACATCAATTTGAAAAGGCATTCGTATAATCCATGAATTGAAAGGAAAAATTCACAAAAATGGAAAAAGTTCGTGAATTCGAAAAAAGTTCATCGAATTTGAAAAAAATGTTCATCAAATTTAAAAAAATCATTGAATTTTAGAAAAGTTCATCGAATTTTTAAAAGTTCATCAAATTTCAAAAAAAAACATCACGAATTTAGAAAAACTGCGCAATAAATAAAACAAAAAAGATGAGAAAACGATAAAAAGAATAAACCGAGCTGAAGAACGAAATAAAAAGGAAAAAATGAACCACATTAACACTAGTGTGTGCATAGCCTGGTGGCTTGAATCAGACCCTTACAACGAAATGGTTAGAAGTTCGAACCCGCATCCCAGCACTTTTTTTACCGTTCGAAAACAAAGAAGAACAGGAAGGAAAAAAAAGAACGGGCCGGCCCAGTTTGGACAGCTGCAGGTTCCTAGTACTCGCGCGAAAATACACTTCAAAAAGAAGTTCGGAGGATCGTGCACACACTGGAACATCGTAACTTTCGCTGGGCCGGTTCCTGGTACTCGCGCCAAAAAAGCAAAAAATACTGTAGCGTTTTTTTTAAAACATTTTTGGAAAAAGCTCATGAATTACAGAAAAGTTCATTTGTTTTGAAAAAATAATCGATTTTGAAAAACAGTATGTATCAAACTGCTTTTGAACATTTGCAAATATTCTTCATTGAAGATTTTGTAATATCCATTGAAAATTTTCTTAATATATAATGAATATTTAAATTATACACAATGAACATTTTTCAATATATGATGACCATTTTAAATACACGTTAAATATTTGGGTAATATACCACTGAACAAAATTCAAAAGCATAGCGAACAATTTATATTCATTGAGCAATTTCTAATATACAATGAACATTTTATAATGCATGATGAAATTTTTTGTAATATAAATAGGAAAATGATCCGATGGAAATAAAAAAAAGAAATCATAAAAAAGAAAAAAGAAAAGAATATAAATATAAATAAAAAAGAAAAACGAAAAGAAAGCACAACCACTAAAGAAAAACCAAAAAGAATAAACAAATAACGAACGAAAAATGGAAGCAGCAAGGCGCAGCACGCGCTGCCGTGAACTGGGCCGGCCCATCCACGGGCGCAGCGAGCGTTTCCTCCGCAATCCTGGTCCACGTCAGCAATCCCTGTTTGGGAAATTATCCGAAGGTCCGATTTAGACCGGGATTGCAGAGTTCAGGGTTCAATCGACCGGGATTTTGACTTGGGGGTTCATTCCGCCGGACCTCTACAAATTCAAGGTTTAAAATGGACTTTTTCCGACCACCAGTGACCCTTGTGGGCACACCAATCACTTTCTGCCAGAGCACGTCCTATAGTAGGTATTTCCTCCGAAAATATTTGTCCTAAAAATGGTTGTATCTAGACTTATTTTAGTTATAGATACATTTATTTTATTCATTTTAAGGACAAGTATTTCTGGACGGAGGAAGTACTCATGATCCAAATAAAAACTAAGAAATATACTCCCTCCGTCCCAAAATAACTGTCTCAAGTTTAGTACAAATTTGTACTAGAGTTAGTACAAAGTTGAGACACTTATTTTGGGACGGAGGGAGTATATGAGACATACTTTGACCTTATTGTGTTCTCTTTTTCTGCGGATGGCATTCTCGTGATGCTGGAAAACTTCTTGTGTTGGAAGATACACTGACGCTGGAACACTCAAGAGAAATTTCGCATGTTCTTCCGTCCATTACAAAATTCATACGACTAAACCAGTGTGGGCGTGAAGCTACTAACCAGATAAATTTTTAAAAGGAAAGATGAAATGTCCACATTGGTTAGCAAGTGATATATTTCTTTCTAGAGAAAAGTAGCATACAGACCAGCCACACGACCAAAAGACTACAATACCAGTGATGAGATAAAACATAATTCCATGTCCATCGCGAGGAAGCAACAAGACCTTGCTGAAATATGGTAGGGTCATTGATCAAACATGGGAGATCAGCACTTTCGTAACCTCACGATCAGCTTTTTTAGTCAAAATAAATTCACTGCTGAAGAAATCATAATAACTTAAACAAACAATCGGCAAGTTTATTAGGAAAGACATGCTCAACAGTAACTTGTTTCTGGTGGTCCACAAGACCCGGCAAGTTTATTAGCGAGTGATGTAGACTCCTACAGGGTAGGTAATTTCTGTTAAATTGTGATCCAAATTCTACCATATTGGACTAGACGTAGTACAACCGGTGTGGGCCTTTGTGTTGGTACTGACGCGTACGAGTACAACTCATTTACTTATCTTTCAAGGACTCTCATGTATTGCCCTCATATATACCCAATGTAGTCGTACCTAAAAGTGGTATGTCGTCTCGTGCTTGTAATACTCCTTCATTATAGTGATTGCGCCTTAATGCGTGTTTTTTTTCCGCAAGGGTTTCCACTTAAAAATATATGTGCTCTTGTGTCTCGTTGATCTTGTTTTATCTAACAAGCATAGCATTTTGTACCATCATCCAACAAGATGGGCCAATTAAACGGAAGTACAGTAGCTGCTATACCATCCAAATCTTCAGGCTTGAGAAAGCAACTCATATACTCCCTCTGTAAACAAATATAAGAGCGTTTAGATCAGTATTTTAGTGATCTAAACACTCTTATATTTCTTTACGGAGGGAGTACCATATAACGCTGCTCTCTTTAATTTGACTTTGTTTGAAAAACGTTTTGTACGAACAAGGCAGGAATACTAATGCAACCCAAGTATGCCCATGGTCCGGTCCTGGTGCATATGCTTACACTACGGTTGACGATCGTCGATCCCATGTTTTGTTGAGAATTTGTGCAGTCAGATAATTTTTTTTTGTGAAATGTGGTACTCCCTCCGAACCATTGTTTTTAAGTCCCTTTGATCCATATTATTTGTCGCTAAATGTGTGTATCTAGATGTGGGAGTACATATTTCCAAACAATATAGAAATCATTCTTAGTTCATTTCAACCTGCAAAAATATGCTCGAAGCAGCAACATGCACATTGCAGGAGCAGAGTGGAGCAGCAGATAATTAAGCCTAGTTAGCGCAAATAAAAGAGGGATTAAAAGAAGACGAGAGCTTTTCACTCTGTTTTCACCATGATTTTCCTCTCTATCATCGTCGATCTCCACTTGTATGTGCCCGACGTATGTATATCCTTGGACCCGTTCCTGCGCTGCCACGTTCTACACATGCATGACCAACAACCGGTGACCCTGAGTCCTTGATACTGATAGACAGGCACACTAAGAAGTAAGAACTTTCGACCTTGCACATCTCATTCATGCAACCAAGTAGACCCTCCGAGCCTCCGAGGGTTGCAAAAGAAAATGGTACCAGATACTTTCTGGAGAAACGAGTAGGTCCAAATGGAAATTATGGGACAAAGATTGTGTTTCTTATGTGCTTCTTCATTCTGTTTCTTGTGATTTTTTTCCTTCTTCCGCACGTGGCATTTCCTGTTTTCTTTTTCTCATCTTCCACGATTGACATCCTTGTGTTAGAATACTTGGGGAAATTTCGCAGGTTGTTCTTACATCCATTGTAAAACGTGTAACAAGTGACTTGAAGCGACTAGCCCGGAGAAAAAAGCAAGACAAAACCCCCACATTTTAGTTAGTGGCGGATATTTCTACCACATATTGTGCTCGATCTACTCCTAATCTTAGAGGGTACGGAGCTTAATCTCGTAGTAGTTTATACTGTTGTCTGATAAGATGGCCAATCAACAGAATTAGCTGCTACGGTAACATCCAAAGTTCCATGCTTGACAAAACAAACCACATAAAATAATTTAACTTCTGCACGCCCGGACGTCCTATGTACAGGCTGCACAGGACGAAACATACAACACAAAAAATATGTATGGTTCATGTTTTCAAACACAAATATGAACAGCTTATAAACACGACGTGACCAAATTTTTCTCAAGTTCTAGTCAATTGGATTATTGGCTCGTAACCGTTGGATAAAAAATGGGCCGATGAATATGTTTCTTCTTCCTTCAACCGTTTTCTCTTCTCTCCTGGACCCGGCGTCTTCTCTTCTTCCTCTTGGAGCTGGTCCCAAACTCCCAATGACCACCCCCCTAGTCTCCAGCGCTCTCTCTCTCTCTCTCTCTCTCTCTCTCTCTCTCTCTCTCTCTCTCTCTCTCTCTCCTGTGATCCAATTGTGATTATCATGCAACAGAGAAATAGCGCATAAAAAATGATTCACAAACCTGAATAAAAATGATTCACAAACCTGAATAAAAAATCATTCCAACAGCTAGCTCAGGGAGCAACATGCATGCATTGATAACATACGGGATTGCTAAATCTTACTCGACTAAGGTTCATTCAATGCTATATTGGTGAGATTTTACATGAGTCCAACGCCCATACACATAGCAGTTTAGCGCGTGTAAGAAAAAGAGTTTACCCAGAAAAAAAAGTAACAGTTGCTAGCGCAAAGTTGTCGATTCAGCCAGGGCCACTCAAGGCAGAGCACTGTTTCCTACGCTGCTACGTATCTTCTACGTTGCACGGATACTTCAGAAAACGCACGTATCCAGCCGGATACTGCCCCGATACTCGGATACTGCCCCGATACGGCCCGATACGTATCCCGTAAGTATCCCTCAACTTTTTGATTTGAAAAAAAGAAAATAATGTTTGATACTCCTAGGATACTTCTGTGATACTTTTTGGATACCTGAAACCCCTCGTTCGACATGAAATCCCCTCAATAGTAAAGGCGCACCTTTTGAAGGTATCCAACATGGGAGTGAGTTCATGCCAAAACATGACCATCAATGTTCTTGTTCAATTGAAAGGTGAGCAAAAGAGAGTCAATGCACTGATTGGAACAACAAACCCATAAAAATCCCACTGCCAATTAATGAAAGTGGACCAAGTGCATGAAATCAAAGGGAATAATCTTATTGAGGCATGCTTTGACCTAGAAGCTCTATTTTGTTTTCAATATTTTAATAATTAATATATGTAATATCTATATATAAACGTATCCCCGTATCCATGTTTTCAGAAAATTGGCGTATCGGGCGTATCCCCGTATCGCGTATCCGATACGTATCCAAGTATCCGTGCAACGTAGCGTATCTTTCGATCGTACGTAGTACGTGGCCCACCCTCAGCGCGCGCGCGCAGACAAGTCAAAGTCAAGTGTAGTTTTCAAGAGCAACGTCGCGGTACGCCACCGGAATACAAGTCGCCGGGTGGGTGCGCGCGAGGCTGGGCGAGGCCCATCCAGGTCGCGTATAAATGAGTGAGGACGGCGCCGGCTTGAGCGGGCATCAGTCTTCCCAAGTTGCAAGACCATCTCTCAAAAAAAAAAAGTTGCAAGACCATGGTGCGAGCGCCCTCGCCTTCTTCTCTCCTCTACGCTCTGCTGCTCGTCCTGACCGCGCTGGTCGGGCAGTACCCGGCGGGCTCGCTGCGGGTGGCGACGGCGCAGACCGTGGCGGCGCCGGTGCCGGTCCGCGTCGGGTTGATCCTGGACTGGTCGTCGGCAGTGTCGTCGGCGGTGTCGCTGAGGCGGCGGACCGGCATTGAGATGGCGGTGGAGGACTACTACGCGGCGCACCCGGGGTCGGCCACCAGGGTGGAGCTCCACTTCGCGGACTCCAAAGGGGACGTCGTCGGCGCAGCTTCCGCCGGTAAGCTCCCTCTCTCTCCCTCCCCTGCCGCACACGCCTGTTCCACCTAACTGCAGCTGCATGCTTCTCTAATCATAATTATGCTCTTTCGCTTCATGCTGAAATGAATCTTACTTCTCTAATTAAGCTCTTAATTACGCGGGGATAACACTTCAAATCGCACGCTCGTCTCGAGCGCCATCTTCCGTCTTGAGTACGTAGCACCAATACGTCCAGAAGCTGCGTGTCCGCGTATAATACTTCGCCGATACGCCGATACATCAGATACGCCACCGATACGGGTATCCATGGAGTATCCTGTTTTTTGATTTAAACAGAAAGAAAAAAAGGCCGATACGGCGGTCGGAACGGCGCCGACACGTTGGGGACACGGGAAGCCTAGTACAAGCCCACTCGTAACCCTAAATAGCCAGCGCACTCGATTTGTTCGGGCGGTAGACTGGATCGAGTTCGAGTACTCACGGGCAAGCGCATCGCTGCGGACGACTGGAGTAGCTTGTCGTTGTCGCCGCCGCCGCCTGGAGTCGGTCGTCGCTGCCGGCGTTGGCTGAAGTCGCTCACCGCCGTCTGGACTCGCCTTGCATATGCCGCCGCCGGCAGCTGAAGCCGCTGGCCGTCGTCTGGACTCGACCCGCCTCTGCCGCCACCGCCACCGCCCGTCGCTCGTCGCCAGCATGATAATTCCTCCCCTTACGCATTCCCTGCTCTTCTTTGATGGTGTTCGGTCCTCCCGCACTTGCTTGCTTGCTGCCTTGATGGTGCCGTGATGCAGGCGTGTTGGTTGTGTGTGCTTGTTTCGCCATGCATGCGTGGCTGTTATTTATGTGTGCGTGCTTGCTGACTACTGGCTACTGCTGAGTAAATTGATGATGATTCTTCAGTCATCCAAGAGGCGAGGATTGAGTAAAGTGATGATCATTGGGTCATCAAGAAATAAACATGGATGCAACAAATTGGCAGTGTTTGGATCTCATCTCAGGCATTCATTTCATTGTCTTCATAATATGGAATTTTATTAATTATTATATACCCGCCGTATCGCTGTATTGTTGTTTTTCAAAATTGCAGTATCCTGTATCCCCCTAGCCGATCAGTGCTTCATTTCCAATGGTGGATGTGCTGCGCGCGTACGTAGTATGTGGTGTACTAGTATGTGCACGTCGAGCCATCTGTTGTATGATCCACTAGTTCTCGAGTCCTATCGCATCGTCTCCTTGTCGCCATTTTGTCCGGGCAACTAGCTAGCTCCTCGATCGTCAACACAAGGATGACGATCGCATGGGGCCTCAATTTTTTTATTTTTTTGTTTTGCGAAAATAATCGGATCTTTATTTATTTATTTTTACGAAAAAAATATTGGATCTATTTAAAAGTTCGCTGGAAGTACACAGCCTCCCAACTATAATGAAAATTACATCAAGACTATAAGACCACCGAACGACCATCATGATAGCACGGGGCCTCAAATTAACAACCACGACATCTCCATCGAACTATGTTGGAACACCAACTAATCCAACCCACATGGCATAAACTGCCATTTTTAACCGCTAATGGTGGACTTCGAAGCGTAAATATTCGTTATTTCTGTCAGGGTTTGTCTAAGGTCGGGTGCATAGGTGCCTGTGCTATAAGCTTAATTATTACCCCGCAAAAAAAGATAAGCTTAATTATTGTTGAGAACTCCATGCCATGCACGTCGCCTTCTCGCCCTGTCCATCCAGCTGACAAGTTTCATGGAACGAGTGAAATCAGTCTTTTTGAAATGAGTAAAACTATTTTTCATATATATGAAGTAGATTTAGCGTGAAATATGTGAACCTTTTTTTCAGATGATAATATGTGAAACTGGTTATTAAAAAAACATGAAATTGTTATAAAAAATGTAAAACTGATTATTTCAAATTAGTTTTTGAAATCGGTGAAATTATTTTCTTAACTATGTGTGAAATCAGACTTTTGAAATATGATATTTGTGAATGTGTTCATTTCTGTATCCAAAAATGATATTCGTGAAATATATTTCACCAATATCATATTTCAATTTGAAATATAATTCACAAATATTAGTTTGACGCGTTGAAATATGCAGCCTTCACAAATATCAAATTTTAAATTTTTAATGAAATTAGTAGCTTCACTGTAAAATATAACAGAAATTGAAATGTAATTGAAAATTCAAACTAGTCAAAATATCCAAAATTAGTCCTGTTTTAAAGATCCTTGTTGACCTGACTTCAAATATGTACAACAATTCAAAATGAAATTTTGGTTAAAAGTGGCGAGTATGTTCAAAATGTGATACGAAAAATGAAATGCTTGTCTTTAGTTGGAGAGAGGGAGAGAGAGTAGTGTGTCGTGCAGCCAGTCCTCCCTCTCCTCTCACTTCGTTACCTGCTAAAAGACTGCTATTCTGGAACCCCTCAATTCGTATTGCAACGTTTCATCCAAGAGAACGATTAACAACTTACACATGAAAAAACATCACAAATATCCATGGAATAAACCAAGGATGATGGATGTTTTGCCGTTACATAGGGGCATACGGGCACCACCGGTGGAAAGACCATTTTCATGCACGTCCACTTCTCGCCTTGGCCATCCGGCTTAGGTTTTGGACTGGTGTGCCGTGTGCGTCTGACTGACGAGTCTTGGCGGTCTGGTTCTTCACCGCGTGCGCGTGCCAGCCCGCGAGTTGGTCAAGCTAGCAACTAGTGACCTCTATAGTACTCACGGTGGGTACATCAGATCGGGACTGATTGATTTGACCCCAAGTGTAGCTAGCCCATGCAGTTGTACACTGGTTTGGCACGCCACGAGGCCACGACAGTCGACAACGACAGAGATGCCTCAAACACCATGATCCAAGTTTCAACTGGTGTGGTGTGACAAACACTATGTGGGCGTATATGCACCGTCGATCGGGTCACCAGCGTTTGAACGCTGGGTCGTCCAAGTTTTTAATGCCGAAAATCTTTCTACCCTATAGTTGTCATGGCTAGTCATCAACTCTTCATCATCATCGATCCGTCATCAGTGGGTACCTTCGCTTAGCCACATGCATCCGTCGATTCAAAATAATTGAAGCTCTAGAACATTTTTAAGACGACTATTCAAAGTCCGTAGAAATATCCGTAAAGATCAACTCCCTCTGATCCAAAAAAGCATGTCGTGGCTTAGTTCAAATTTAAACTAAAACTGAATTAAAGCCATGACACTTTTTTTGAATGGGAGAGAGTACAATAAAAGAATAATAATAATACATTAATTTATTCCATAATTAATCTAATGAATTAATTTTGGTTTCACATATGGTGGTATATTTTATATAGAGTTGATCAAACTTAATAGAGTTTGATTTATGACAATCCTAAGACTCCAATTATTTTGGAACGGAGAGAGGAGCATCTATGTTGTCTTGCTCTCCAGTCGATTGGGATTATTCACAATGATAAAAAGTTATAATTTTTTCACATATTTTTACAGTTCGTTTTAGGGGTAGATATTTCTATGGTTGTTCTCTTCTTCTTTTTTTAGTGCTAGTTGTTCTCTTCTGTTTAAGCTCCTAATAAATAATTAACAAAAGAAAATGTACGTGGTCTTAAAACTCATATGGTTGCTAGGGGTTCCCGGATCTAGTTGTAGTTTTTATTACTTGTGCTATTCATTATACTTTGATGATTGAAAATGAATAGATGGGATGTTTCTTCTGAAAAAAAATTCATATCGTTGCTGTTGTTTGCATGCAGCACTGGACCTGATCAAGAACGCGCAGGTGCAGGCCATCATCGGGCCCAAGACGTCTGCGGAGGCGGAGTTCGTGGCCCAACTCGGCAGCCGCGCCCACGTCCCCGTGCTTTCCTACTCCGCCACCTCCCCGTCCATCTCCCCGACGCAGACGCCCTACTTCGTGCGCACCGCCGCCAACGACTCCTTCCAGGCAACCCCCATCGCCGCCGTCATCGCAAGTTTCGGGTGGCACGCGGTGGCCGTCCTGCACGAGGACTCCCCCTACGGTGCCGGCATCCGCCCAGCGCTCGCCGACGCGCTCCAGAGCGTCGACAGTGCGGCGATCATGGTCGTGGACCGCGTGCCCGTTCCGAGCAGCGCGGACGAAGATGCCCTTGACGCGCTCCTCTACCGCCTCAAGGCGATGCCGACGCGTGTGTTCGTCGTGCACGCCTCGCACAGCCTCGCCGCGCAGCTCTTCCGGCGGGCCAGCAAAGCCGGGATGATGTCCGACGGCTACGCCTGGGTCGCCACCGACGGCGTAGGCAACTTCGTGGACAGGTTCGACACCGAGGACCTCGACTCCATGCAGGGCATCGTCAGCCTCCGTCCTCATGTGCAGTACACGAACCAAGTCAAGAACTTCTCTGCGCGGTTCAGGGCGAGGCTCCGGAGTGAGAACCGGGCCTCCAACGATGACGTCCTCAACGACGCCACTGTGACGGGGCTCTGGTCGTACGACACGGCGTGGGCGATCGCCGCGGCAGCCGAGGCGGCCAGCGTCCCCGGCCCAGCATTTCGGACACCGCAGAATAGCACGGCACGTACAGACCTGGACCAGCTCGGCGTGTCGACCACCGGGGAAGCGCTTCTTAGGGCGCTTCTCAACACGACGTTCGGCGGGATGGCAGGCAGGTTCAAGCTGGTGAACGGGCAGCTCCAGGTCGCGGCGTACGAGGTCGTGAACATCATCGGGAATGGCGCGGTGACGGTGGGGTTCTGGACACCGGAGTCCGGCATCTCGCGGGACCTTAAAGACGGCAGCGGCAAGGCTGCGCGGCAGTTGAAACCCATCCTTTGGCCGGGAGAGACGTTGTCCCCGCCAAAAGGCTGGACGGCGTCGCAGAACGGGCAGGTGCTCAAGGTCGCCGTGCCGGTGAAGCACGGGTTCACGCAGTTCGTGGACGTCGTCATCTCCGAGAACTCGACGGCGCCGAAGATCACCGGGTACTGCATCGACGTGTTCAACGAGGTGATGAAGAACCTGTCCTACCCGGTGAGCTACCAGTACGTGCCGTTCCCCGACAGCCCGGACTCGTACGAGATGCTGGTGGACCAGGTGAGCGGCCGAAAGGCGGACATCGTGGTCGGGGACGTGACGATCACGGCGAGCAGGATGGAGGAGGTGGACTTCACGATGCCGTTCACGGAGTCCGGGTGGGCAATGGTGGTGGCCACGGAGCCGGACACGAGCGGCAGCATGTGGATCTTCCTGCAGCCGCTCACCACCAGCCTTTGGCTCGCCAGCCTCGCCTTCTTCTGCTTCACCGGCTTTGTCGTGTGGGTCATCGAGCATCGCGTCAACCCGGAGTTCCGCGGCACGCCGTCGCAGCAGTTCGGCCTCATCTTCTACTTCGCCTTCTCTACCCTCGTCTTCGCACACAGTTATTCATCTACTAACCATCTCATCATCTCGATTATTCAATGAAGCAGCATATTGATCTCCTAACTAATCAATCTTTGATGTTTTAATTTTCCCTTCTCCAGAGGAGAAGCTGGAGAGCAACCTGTCGAGGTTCGTGGTGATCATATGGGTGTTCGTGGTGCTGATCCTGACATCGAGCTACACAGCGAGCCTGACGTCGATGCTGACGGTGCAGCAGCTCCGACCGACAGTGACAGACGTGAAGGAGCTCCAGAGACGCGGTCAGTACATCGGGTACCAAGAGGGCACCTTCATCAAGCCAAGGCTCAAGAAGATGGGCTTCGACGAGCGAAAGATGAGAAAGTACAGCTCGGAGGAGCAGTACGCCGAAGCGCTGTCCAAGGGCTCGGCCAACGGAGGCGTGGACGCGGTGTTTGACGAGATCCCGTACCTGAAGCTGTTCCTGTCGCAGCACTGCGACGGGTACATGCAGGTGGGGCCTGTGTACAAGACGGACGGCTTCGGGTTCGTCTTCCCAAGGGGGTCGCCCATGACAGGGGACGTGTCGCGGGGGATCCTGAACCTGGCCGAGGGGGACACAATGGCGCAGATCGAGAAGGCGTGGTTTGGCGAGCCCGGTACTTGCCAGAATGCGTTGGGCGGCGTCGGCGGCTCGTCGAACCTCAGCTTCTGGAGCTTCGGCGGGCTGTTCCTCATCACCGGCGTCGTCTCCAGCCTCATGCTGCTGCTCTACCTCGCCATCTTCGCGTACCGCGAGCGCGAGGAGCTCCGGGAGGCGGAGGCGAAGGCTGAGGCTGAGGACGGCTCCGGGAGCGTGTCGGTGCGGAGGCTGCGCGCGTGGCTGCAGCACTTCGATAGGAAAGACCTCAAGTCACCCACCTTCAAGGTGTGGAACGATGAGTCCGTCAGAAACGGCAGCGAGTTTGCGGGTAGGACGCCAAGATGGAACGGCAGTGCCGGCGAGGCTAGTATGACGCCGAGGACCGGTGGGGAGGAACACGCCATGGGAGGGACGACCCCGCTGAGCATGTACATCAGCTCCGAGATGAACGCCGACTCTTCGCCAGAGGGGACGCCAGTGTCGGAGATCAGTGAGTCATTCGAGCAGAGGATCGAGGGGGCAGCAGCCGCTGTGGAGGTGACAAGGCCAACGGCCTCTCAGTTACAGCAGTAGATTCTGCTATCTCCGTTTCTGAATATAAGTATTTTTGGAGGTTGCAAAAAAACAATATATAAAGCAAAATTACTGAATCTACGTTTAAAATATGTTTATATACATTTGTATATAGTCCGTATTGAAATCTAAAAAAAAGACTTATGAAAGTGTTGGATTAATTGCCAATCAGAAATGGTTAATTAATCTCGGATTAATTGACAAGTCGCTACAGTATGTCGTTGTCAAAGACGTTGGACCGTGGGTTGTTCGAGGACTCAGTAATGGGTCTGAACCCAGGCCCATCTACCAGACAACCTATATAAGAAGGCGCTGGCGAGTGGAGTGAACTCTAGCTCATTCATTCCCTCCTGCACAACCCTAGCCGTCATCTACTGTTCATCTCTCTATGTTGCTTCCGGCGATCCCATCCCGACGATGGCATGCACGATTGGTCGCGAAAGGAGGTGCCTTCGGAACCCTGTCGTTTGAGATCCTGCCCGAAGAAGGGCAATAAGGTGGTGGACTTGCCTCGGTTGGTCGGGAGAGCAGGTGCCTCCGGAACTTGTGTGCACTTGCCCTGACCAAACTAGCTCCTCTTTCCAGGAAGCTGTGGTAGTCTCAATCAGTTGCGCAACCATTTGTGGGGGCGATTGAATCAGCGATGTGATTGAGCTTTTGTAACTCTGCCTTGGAATCCAATTGTGTGTCCAGATATAAGTGGACTCCCCATCTCCTATCCTTTGAATTATACCTTGAGCCATAACGTCTCTTTCATCTAAAATAGACCTCCAAATTTGGGAAGGGTGAGATCCCAACTCTGCATCCAAAAGAGACAAATTTAGGTGCCGGAACACGAGAGAGAGAGATGAAACACAAGCTAGGGCAAGAAGTATCAACACCACAGCTATCCTTCGTACGATTGTAAAACAACAAGAGTCATTCTAACATCACTGATATTAACCAACAGCCGCGCCTATCAACTCAACCATCCAGCAAAACAAGAGATACAAATCAATTCAAGACTCAGACCATAAGCTGCAACTCACAGCGGCTCCATGATGTGAGTGAATGAATGTACATGAAGGAAATAAGAGGCCTTAGAAATTTTTGATAAAATTTGCAGGCACACATGCCATCTTCAGGTTGTATCCGCTCACAAGTGTTGCTAATATTTGATCATTAGTTGGACTGTATTTCAAATAGTTTCAAAACCTAAACCGACAACATAAACCGAATGGATCCCAGAATACCCCCCCCCCTAAAGGTTTTGTTTCCCTACAAACAAGGACAACCATTTTTAAATCAACACCCTAAAGGTTTTGTTTCCTTACAAACAAGGAAAAAATTTGAGCAAGTCAGGGGAATTATCACTAGAAATTTCGGCAGCACAACGCGTCATCGGATAGAAATGCACCCAGAGAAATTATATATCACATAGTTTTAGTTGAGAGTACAAATACACCAACTTGCTTGTGCCCATTGCCTCTTCCTATACCATCCACCATTACCATTACCAGGATTGTTGATATCTAAGAGCTACTACCTGCCTACCTATCTACTCCAATGCATCCATCCTATCAACACAACAATTCTCGAAAGAACTACAATAACTAATCTTGACGAACAACAACAGCAAGTCCATCCATCATCATGGCGGCCTCAGGATTCACCACCCCGACGTCCACCTCCTTCTCTTCTTCATTCACACCACAAGTTAAGGAGAGCCAACCACCATCAGCTGCAACCAAAAACCATACAACATGCTAAGATTTACACCATCCATCCATCTCCACGCCCTCACCCGGCCCTCCTGTGGCTGTGGCTCCAGTCCCCTACCTAGGCAAAGAGACAGAGAGAACAAGATCAATTAATTAATCAGCAGAGAGGTTACCAGCTCTCCACACCACAATGGCAAGCAAGCATATCTTACAGAGTCCACACTACAAACAAAACACAACCAAACAACTACAGGAAGAAGCTAGCCCAATCCAAGTTCCTCAATCAGCTTTGCTTTCTTTGGGTTTTTTACCCCCTATTGTTCTCTACATTCTAGGAAAAAGCTACATCCGTAAGAA
Source organism: Aegilops longissima (assembly GCA_021605205.1). NCBI lineage: Eukaryota > Viridiplantae > Streptophyta > Magnoliopsida > Poales > Poaceae > Aegilops > Aegilops longissima. Next base: position 604,745,445 of record CM038681.1, read on the forward strand.
GCCTATTTTTCTCGGTTCTACAAGAAGATACATCTAAATGATTATGATCCAGAAAGATCAAAATATATAGTTTTTATCAGATTTCAAATCAAGCTTCTGCCATAAAAAGTTGACACAATTTGTGCATCCAGTTTAGTCCACCAAGAAGAGGAGCCGTAACTAAACAATGCCTATCAAGTAGCAATTGTAGGTGATAATAACAGTGAGCTAGTTCTCCCCCAGAAAAAAATGTGAGCTAGATCAAGTGCAAACTGAAACACCATTCAGTAGCAAAACAACCTACTTAGTTAGTACGTGGCCATCAACATGATCTAGAGATATCAACCAAACTAGCCTCATCCAGAACCTCAACATGATCCAGAGATATCACCCAAACTAGCCTACACAGATTACAGAATTTCTCATACTTCTGCACAAGCACGAACCTAGATAGAAGTCCAGTGGCATCAATCAAGCAGCAAACCAAGACCCAGGATACACCTCACCCAATTCAGCCTTGCCCTGGTAATCTACAATACAGGCAGGCAGCCCAGCCTAGCCCAACCCAGCCCTTACCGAGTTGCTTATTATTCTGTAACATACATACATACACTATACAAGAAGAAACGTTTATGAATGCAAGAAGACAAGGAGATAAACCTTGTGCGAGGCGGCGTTGTCCACGTCAAAGTCGGACTCGACGATGTCCTCCTCGTCAGCTTGGGCATGGGGTCACGATCATCGTCCATGGAGTTGAGTGTGTGCTGCTCCAAATTGAACAAACAAATAAGTTCACAGCAAGAACGAGATGGGAGCACTAGACAGACAATGTCTATACTGAATAAAGGCTCCAGTACCATAATCGTCTACCCAAGATTATTCATGCCAGAAAAAGGAAACCTATATAGCTAGGAGTACATTGTCCAAGAAATCAAAGAAATCCACATCTAGCATTTACTCTTATGTACAACAATAACATCACTGATCAAATCTCACTCAGCCAAGCAATTAAAAAAATGATTATTTAAGTTTCAAGCCATCAAGTGAATCTTTAGCTTACCATCTCATATGTACACAGTACTAACATCATGTACTATCCAGATCATGTTTATTCTAGCTGTAGAATATAAAAGAGCTCACCTATGCATGCAAGTTGGAGCCGAGGCTGGACATCACCACCGCCGTGGTTGCGGCGTGGCTAGCAAAGTCACAAAAAAGCACCACCGGCCCCGTCCACCTTCGTCGTCATCTTGGATATGATGGGGCCAACCCTCAGGCTGGCCCGATGCTTGGCGAAGTCGCTCATCAATCTCAATCACTGAAGCAAACATAGATATTTTTTCCAACAAACAAAGGGTCAGCACCATGTATAAGTTCATCTATGCAATGCTTATCATGAAATAAAATGGTTAATCATACTGTACTACACAAGTCAATGAGATGAGACGTGTGGTGGTGGGTGACACACTAACCAACAGTAGTGTGTACTAGAAAGCATTTTGTTGACCTACTTCTTCTTTTTCTGGGAACTCAAGGACAAATAAAAAAAATTAAAACTCCCAGGTTTGGGTACCTTATGTTGAGTTGACAGGTAATAAACATTTTGAAGGAACCTAGGTAAGCTGCGTAGCAGAAAGCTGTAATGTTGCACGAGGTCCAATCATAGCATAAATATATGAAGCCAAGTTACCAGCTCTCCACACCACAATGGCTAAGAAAGCATATCTTACAGAATCAACACTACGAACAAAACACAACCAAACAGCTACAGGAGGAAGCTAGCCCAGTCCAAGTTCCTCAATCAGCTTTGCTTGCTTTGTTTTTCTGACCCCCTATTGTTCTCGGCATTATAGGAAAAAGCTACAGCCATAAGAAGCCTATTTTTCTCGATGCTACGTGAAGCTACATCTAAATGATTATGATCCAGAAAAATAAAAATAAAAAACTACAGTTTTTATCAGATTTCAAATCAAGCTTTTGCCATAGAAAGTTGACACATTTTGTGCATCCAGTTTAGTCCACCAAGAAGAGGAGCCGCAACTAAACAATGACTATCCAGTAGCAATTCTAGGTGATAATAACAGTGAGCTAGCTAGTTCTCCTTTAGAAAAAAAAAGCTAGATCAAGTGCAATCTGAAACACCATTCAGTAGCAAAACAACCTACGTAGCTAGTACGTGGCCATCAAACAGACACATCATGCAGGACGAAAATACGATATGAACTAGAACCAAAGTTCAACTAGCCTCATCCAGAACCTCAACATGATCCAGGGATATCACCCAAACTAGCCTAAACAAATTACAGAATTTCTCATACTTCTACACAAGCAGAAACCTAGCTAGGAGTCCAGTGGCATCAATCAAGCAGCAAACCAAGCCCCAGGACAAACCTCACCCAACCCAGCCCTGCCCTGGTGATTGATGAACCACAAGTATAGGGGATCTATCGTAGTCCTTCCGATAAGTAAGAGTGTCGAACCCAACGAGGAGCAGAAGGAAATGACAAGAGGTTTTCAGCAAGGTATTCTCTGCAAGCACTGAAATTATCGGTAACAGATAGTTTTGCGATAAGATAAATCGTAACGAGTAACAAGTAAATAAAATAACTAAGGTGCAGCAAGGTGTCCCAATCCTTTTTGTATTCAAGGACAAGCCTGGACGAACTCTTATATAAAGCAAAGCGCTCCCGAGGACACATGTGAATTGTTGTCAAGTTAATTTTCATCATGCTCATATGATTCGCGTTCGTTACTTTGATAATTTGATATGTGGGTGGACCGATGCTTGGGTGCTGCCCTTTCTTGGACAACCTCCCACTTATGATTAACCCCTCTCGCAAGCATCCGCAACTACAAAAGAAGTATTAAGGTAAACCTAACCATAGCATGAAACATATGGATCCAAATCAGCCCCTTACGAAGCAACGCATAAACTAGGGTTTAAGCTTGTGTCACTCTAGCAACCCATCATCTACTTATTACTTCCCAATGCCTTCCCCTAGGCCCAAATAATGGTGAAGTGTCATGTAGTCGACGTTCACATAACACCACTAGAGGAGAGACAACATACATCTCATCAAAATATCGAACGAATACCATATTCACATGATTACTTATAACAAGACTTCTCCCATGTCCTCAGGAACAAATGTAACTACTCACAAAGCATATTCATAATCATAATCAGAGGAGTATTAATTATCATTAAGGATCTGAACATATGATCTTTCACCGAATAAACCAACTAGCATCAACTACAAGGAGTAATCAACACTACTAGCAACCCACAGGTACCAATATGAGGTTTTGGGACCAAAATCGAATACAAGAGATGAACTAGGGTTTGAGAGGAGATGCTGCTGGTGAAGATGTTGATGGAGATTGACCCCCTCTCAATGAGAGGATCGATGGTGATGACGATGACGATGATTTCCCCCTCCCGGAGGGATGTTTCCCCGGCAGAACAACTCCGCCGGAGCCCTAGATTGATTCTACCCAGGTTCCGCCTCGAGACGGCGGCGTTTCATCCCGAAAGCTTCTTGTTCATTTTTTCCAGGGTAAAAGACACCATATAGCAGAAGATGGGCACCGGAGGCCTGCCAGGGGGCCTGATAACCCACAAGTATAGGGGATCGCAACAGTTTTTGATAAGTAAGAGTGTCGAACCCAACGAGGAGCTAAAGGTGGAACAAATATTCCCTCAAGTTCTATCGACCATCGATACAACTCTACGCACGCTTGACGTTCGCTTTACCTAGAACAAGTATGGAACTAGAAGTACTTTGTAGGAGTTTTGGGTAAGCTAGCAAGAAAGTAAAGAGCACGAATATAAAACTAGGGGCTGCTAAGATAAAGACACAACTAAAGTAAATATAGCGATTGTGGAAAAGTGATGGTAGGTGTGGCAAAATTGTCCCTTAAGCAATTGACTAATTTACTAGACCGATAGCAAGTATTATGTGGGAGAGGCCACTGCTAGCATGTCATCTCTGACTTGGAATTCTATGCACTTATGATTGGAACTATTAGCAAGCATCCGCAACTACTAACGTTCATTAAGGTAAAACCCAACCATAGCATTAAGATATATTGGTCCCCCTTCAATCCCGTATGCATAAATTTCTATGCTAGGTTGAAGCTTCTGTCACTCTTGCCCTCCAATACATAGTCCTATCAACATACAACTAACCCTGTGGTGTGATCCACGCGCGCGCTCATATGATGGACACCAAAGGACAGCAACATAACCACAAGCAAATTAAATCAATCATAGCAATTCATCAACCACCAATAGGACAACGAAAATCTACTCAGACATCATAGGATGGCAAAACATCATTGGATAATAATATGAAGCATAAAGCACCATGTTTAAGTAGAATGTACAGCGGGTTGCGGGAGAGTGGACCGCTGAATATAGAAGGGGGAAGGTGATGGAGATGTTGGTGAAGATGACGGCGGTGTTGGTGAAGATCGCGGTGATGATGATGGCCCCCAGCGGCATTCCGGCGCCACCGGAAGCGAGGGGGGAGAGCCCCCCTTCTTCTTCTTCATCCTTGACCTCCTCCCTAGATGGGAGAAGGGTTTCCCCTCAGGTCCTTGGCTCCCATGGCATTGGAGGGGCGAGAGCCCCTCCGAGATTGGATCTGTCTCTCTGTCTCTCTCTGTTTCTGTGTTCTGGCCTGGCTATGTTTCACCGTTTCGTGTATATATGGAGTTCCGTAACTCCGATTGGCCTGAAACCTTCGCCGTGATTTTTTTCCTCCGAATATTAGCTTTCTTGCGGCAAAAGAAGAGCGTCAACCGCCTTACGATGGGCTCACGAGGGTAGGGGGCGCGCCCTAGGGGGGAGGGGGCGCTCCCCTACCTCGTGCCCACCTCGGACACCGGTTTGCGTTGATTTTCCTTCCAGATTTGCCATATTTTCCAAAAATAAGCTCCGTCCGTTTTTATCCCGTTTGGACTCCGTTTGATATGGATATTCCGCAAACCAAAACATGCAATGACAGAACTGGCACCGGCACTGGATCAATATGTTAGTCCCAAAAATAATATAAAAAGTTGCCAAAAAGTATATGAAAGTTGAATAATATTGGCATGGAACAATCGAAAATTATAGATACGACGGAGATGTATCAGCATCCCCGAGCTTAATTCCTGCTCGTCCTTGAGTAGGTAAATGATAAAAAAGATAAATTTTGATGTGGAATGCTACCTAGCATAATCTTGATCATATGTCTAATCATGGCATGAATATTAAGACACGAGTGATTCAAAGTAATAGTCTATCCTTTGTGAGGGAGTCCTGGACTAGGGGGTGTCCGGATAGCCGGACTATCATCACGGCTGGACTCCAAGACTATGAAGATACAAGATTGAAGACTTCGTCCCGTGTCCGGATGGGACTTTCCTTGGCGTGGAAGGCAAGCTTGGCGATACGGATATGTAGATCTCCTACTATTGTAACCGACTCTGTGTAATCCTAACCTATCCGGTGTCTATATAAACCGGAGGGTTTTAGTCCATAGGATGAACAACAATCATACCATAGGCTAGCTTCTAGGGTTTAGCCTCTACGATCTCGTGGTAGATCTACTCTTGTACTACCCATATCATCAATATTAATCAAGTAGGAGTAGGGTATTACCTCCATCGCGAGGGCCCGAACTTGGGTAAAAACATCATGTCCCTTGTCTCCTGTTACCATCCGCCTAGACGCACTGATTCGGGACCCCTACCGAGATCCGCCGGTTTGACACCGACATTGGTGCTTTCATTAAGAGTTCCTCGTGTCGCCACCGATAGGCCCGATGGCTCCTTCAATCATCAACAACGGCGCAGTCCGGGTGAGACCTTTCTCCCGGACAGATCTTCGTATTCGGCGGCTTTGCACCGCGGGCCAATTCGCAGCCATCCGGAGCAGATCGAAGCTACGCCCCGGCCATCAGGTCAGATTTGGAAGTTTGAACTATCGGCTGATATCCGCGGAGACTTGATCTTGATGGATTCGAGCCGCAGCCAAGCAGCGCCGCCTTTGTCTCAATGGGCATGATCTAGCTCTGCGGTCGAGCGAGGCCACGGAGGCGCACCAGCATCCGCTCCGATCCCTAATCCGGAGCCGGATTCCCCGATCGAGGACGAGTGGTTGGACACTGCCTCGGGGGCTACGATCTCTATGGCGATTGAACCAAACTCTATCCCTGTCCTTTGCGAAGACCTTGACTCTAGGGTGCCGGACTCCTCTCCGGACTCCGAAACCCCCGCGCCCCTACCAATCGAATCCGATTGGGCGCCGGTCATGGAGTTCACGGCCGCGAACATCTTTCAGCACTCGCCCTTTGGCGACATCCTGAATTCACTAAAGTCTCTCTCTTTATCCGGAGAGCCCTGGCCGGACTATGGTCAGGAGGGTTGGGATGCGGACGACGAAGAAATTCAACGCCCACCCACCACCCACTTCGTAGCAACCGTCGAAAGCTTACACGACGTGCTCGATTTCGAATCCGAAGACATCGACGGTATGGACGACGATGTAGGAGACAACAATGAACCAGCACCTATAGGACGCTGGACAACCACCTCATCTCATGATGTATATATGGTGGATACACCTAAAGGAAATGAAGACGAGGAACAACGGGACGCTATGAAAGATAAATCTCTCGACAAGCAGTCAAAACGACAACGTAAATGCCGGACCAAATCCCGCCTCAACAGAGACCCAGCCATAGAGCAGGGCAAACCGGTGGACGACGAACACACTATCGAGCAATCATCCGAACAAGACAACTTGGATAAACAACCTGTCCCCGGGGAAGATAACAGTCCGGACGATCTCACGCCGGACAAATCGTTGGAGCAAGATAACCTCTAGAAAAGGCTCGTCGCCACTGCGCGTAGCCTGAAAAAGCAGAAGCGGAAGCTCAAAACAGCGGAAGATGCACTCAGGATTAGATGGAGCAAAGTATTCAACACCGCAGACAAATACGGCGACAGTCTCCGAACAAAGAGCTACCCAAAAAGAAAGCTACTGCCCGAATTTGACGAGGAGGCCTTAGAGCCCCCACAATCAAAGAATAAGAAGGCCACCCGGTCGGATGGACGACCCAACGGCAAAAAGAGAGCGGCAAATGGCGCCGCACACAATCTGGTATGCGATCCGCATATGGATTCACAGCAAAAGGATGGCCCAGTTAGGTCCATCTATGGGCCAAGAAAGCAAGCTCTTCAAAGCAATGCAACGGGCCAAAATTCCGAACAAATCGGCACACCCAAATATAGGGGCGCCGCACATCCCCTATGTTTCACCGATGAGGTGCTGGATCATGAATTTCCAGCGGGATTCAAACCCGTAAACATAGAGGCATACGACGGAACAACAGACCCTGGAGTCTGGATTGAGGATTACATCCTCCACATACACATGGCTAGAGGAGATGATCTCTACACCATAAAATACTTACCCCTCAAACTCAAAGGGCCAGCTCGACATTGGCTTAAAAGCCTCCCCGAAAATACCATTGGAAGTTGGGAAGAGCTCGAGGATGCGTTTCGGGCAAATTTTCAGGGGACCTATGTCCGCCCTCCGGATGCAGATGATTTAAGTCACATTACTCAACAGCCCGGAGAGTCAGCCCGGAAATTCTGGAACAGGTTCCTTACTAAAAAGAACCAAATAGTCGACTGTCCGGACGCCGAAGCCTTAGCAGCTTTCAAACACAACGTCCGAGACGAATGGCTCGCCAGACACCTCGGCCAAGAGAAGCCGAGAACCATGGCCGCATTAAGAAGCCTCATGACCCGCTTTTGCGCGGGAGAGGATAGCTGGCTAGCAAGATGCAGCACCAGCGACCCAAGTACATCCGAAGTCAGGGATGGAAACGGGAAACCACGGTGCAACAAGGACCAGCGCCGGATTAAAAGGAACGGTCCAAAGAGCGAGGCAGTCAACGCCAGATTCAAAAGCTCACGACAGAACAACAAAAAACTGCCCCTTAAGGACAATAGCGATGAGCTATCCAACTTCAACAAAATCTTGGACAAGATATGTCAAATCCACGGTACTCCTGGGAGGCCTGCAAACCATACCCACAAAAATTGTTGGGTCTTCAAACAGTCCAGCAGACTCAACACCGAACACAAGGGGCTCGACACACCAAGCGAAGATGATGACGAGCACCACAAGCAGAGCCCCGGAAAACAAAAGAATTTCCCACATGAGGTTAAAACAGTAAATTCACTTCACGTGATCAAAGGGAAAAACAGAGCGGCGCCCACTAAAATGCGCGCCGCACACTGGTTGTCAAAACCAATCACCTTTGACCATGAGGACTATTCCGAAAGTATCCAGAACGCAGGATGGACTGCCTTGATATTGGATCCTATAATCAACGGATTCCAATTTACACAAGTCCTCATGGATGGCGGCAGTGACACAAACCTGATGTATCAGGACACAATCCGCAGGATGGGGATAAACCCAACCAAAATTCGCCGTAGCAATACCTCCTTTAAAGGAGTAATGCCAGGCCCATATGCCCATTGTACGGGCTCCATACTGCTAGAAGTTGTGTTCGGTTCATCCGACAACTTCCGTCGCGAAAGGTTAATCTTCCATGTCGCCCCGTTCAAAACTAGCCATCAAGCACTATTGGGACGCGAAGCTTTCGCCCGCTTTAACGCAATACCGCATTATGCATCTCTCACACTTAAAATGCCCGGTCCACGCGACATCATCTCATTAAAAGGGAGTATTAAGTGTTACTTGAGCACGGAGGAACGTGACTGCCTTGACAGCCCCACACCTATCCGGCTCCGCTAGTCAAGAACCTGAATTGGTCATTCAAACCCCGGACACGGCTAGACGAGTCCGGCGCCTACTAGCGGCATACCCCCATACAAGGGGCTGCATGCAAGAGACAATAAAGCTCAATCCTATCCACTTCTTCGACTCGTACTCTGTTTATCTAATATAAAGTACATCTTTCGCACGATCTTTTTTTAAACTAAGTTCCTCTCTTTTACAGATGAACAACGTGCTACACCCGTCCAGGATACGGCACAACGGAGACACAGGCGCAGATGTGCAGTAGGGACCCGTTGCAAGGATTCTTTTCAGATTAAGACCATGCGTAAACCTTTTTTACTGTCTCTTGTTGATATACATCCCCCGGTTTCTTACTATAACCGCGGAGGAGGCTGGCGTTTTGGCATTGGTCGCACCAGAATTTTTGCGCGTACCTGGACACCAGGGGCTTAGGGCATTATTCTGCCCATTTTTATAAAGACCGAATACCTTAGGGAGTATTCAGCGTCTCAAGTTAGGCCTTATATGCATTAGCTCCGAATCATGTCTTTGGTCAAATGTTGGGTTTGCCCGGCTCCTGTGTTTTGCTGCCTTACGTTCCGTTTTATCGGCTAACGCGGCACCAGGAGAACTACTACGATTGTGCCCCGGTTCGGCCGGGCGAGCACCTCAGTAGAGAAAGCCGAGAACTGACTGTCATGATATAGCGAGAGACTGGTCAACCACTCGATGACTCACCGGAATGTTTAGGATTCCTCCGCATTAACGAAGGACGGTTTTCGGTCAGCACATCGCACTTCCAATTCGGGAGAGTGCGGTGCCCCGAGGGCTATATAGTAGCCCCACCTCGAACTCCTATGGCTAAGTGAAAGTGATAAAGCATTATAGTCCGGTTGCCTAGTTTGCTACGCTATCACCTCCTTAACAGGACCAAGACGTTGGATTAAGTGTGACAAAGCGTGTTTTTTTGCAAACACCCCCGCACTATGTGCGTGGGGGCTGAAGCCAAGGACTGCCATCTTTCAGGTTATATATACATATACATAAACGGCCGCACAAGGAGTAGTTTATTACTTGAACGCACAAGTATAAAAAGCTCGTATATTATATTGAAACATTGTTTTCACAAATCATACATGTCATTTAAACATAATATCCTTCGAGCACTGCGTCTCTATTAAACGAGCGCCCTGCAGGACTTCTTCAAAGTAGTGCTCGGCAGGTACTCGGCTTCTATCCGAATCTTGGGATGCAACGTCGGCGGCCTTCATCTCTGCCCAGTATGTCTTGACACGGGCCAGAGCCATCCGCGCTCCCTCAATACATGCCGACCGCTTTATGGCATCGATACGCGGTACCTCACCAAGGAACTGCTGCACTAAACCAAAATAACTCTTCGGCTGGGGTCCGCTCGGCCACAAATGAGTCATGACATGCTTCATGGCAAGTCCGGATAGTCGATTCAGCTCGGCCCATTCGGCCAACCGATCGGTCAACGGAAGAAGACGCTCCGGACTATGGAATTGCGACCAATATAGCTCTTCCCTTCTGTGCCCCTTCTGGCCTCGGAAGTGCTCAACCGCGTCCGCAGCGCTCGCCGCTAAGTCCAGATAAGCATCCTCCGAACTCCACAACTTGTCCAATGGAGCATACTTTGGATCTGTATATTTCCTCCGCAGCAGAAACGGTTTTCCAGCCGCAATTGCCCCGGCCTGACTCAGCTCCTCCTTGGCAGCTCTCAAAGCCGAACGGGCATCCTTGGACTCGACGGTGGCCTTTTTCAGGCCCTCTTGCTCCGCTGACGTTCTTTTTCAAGAACCTCGCAGCGATCGGCAGTATCCTTCAACTTTCTGGCCATATCGGCCATTTCCTCTTTGCTTCGGCAGTGAGCAGCCCGTTCGGCTTTTAGCTCTTCAGTCGCCTTTAAAGCGGCCGCATTAATATTTCTGGCTTGCTCTTTTGCTCAGGCGAGTTCCGCCCGAAGCTCCTCCACAGCAGCGGCACCATCTGCATTAAGCATACAAATAGTAAGACATGGGCGTCAAGCTCCCTTACCAGGTGTCCGCGTAGAAGTCGCATACCTTGTGACTCGTCGAACCGTTTATTGACCAGCGCGATGTCCGCATCCGCCTCGTCAAGCTGCCGCTTTAGTTCGGCATATTCATCAGTCCGGCTGGCCACCGGACGCCCCGCCACCTGTTTAGGAGCGGCGATATGTTATAACTGAGATTTTGATCCTCGGCACGCTGTCAATTTTGACAACATACCGAGTCTCAGGGGCTACTATCTATACAGGGCGCATTTTATATGCATAACTGTCAGAAGGTACATCATTTTTTGCGTACCTCGAACCCCGTCAGTAAGCTTCTGACGGCTTCATGCACCGCTCTCCGCGGATGCAATTCTTTCAATCACCATACCCATTAGAACACGGTGATCTCCTGAGATAGCCGCTCGCCCGAGCAGATCCTTCAGCTCCTCCGACCGCACCCCCCTCGGCGCCGGACCTTTTGGCCCCACCGGACTTGGGGGAACCCTCCGCGACTACACCTCAGGGTCGTCCGCCTCGCATGAGGGTGCGACAGGTGGAGGCGTTTCGCTCTCCATCAACTCCGGAAGAAGATCTCCCGAAGACGAGCTCTGCTGAGAAGGGCTGAGATACGAACTACAAGGTACAATTTCGGTTATCTTTAGAAATAAATACAGGGATGTTCCTTACTTACAAGACCCCTACTTTTTACTTACGGCTCGCTGGAGGGCTGATCCCCTTGGGGAAATAGTGCGGCTGGGTTACTCCCCAGCGGCGGACTCTCTGACGAAGATTTCTTCCCCCTCTTCGAGGCCTTGACCTCCAGATCTTCTGAAGCGGTCCTCTTCTCTCCTTGGAGGGTGGGATTTCTGGTCCCTCCCTCCTCAAAGACCTCCTTCGTGGAGGCAGTTGCCTCCCCGCTCCCCTCGCCTTCTTCAAAAGGCGCGGCCTGCAACATCTTAGCCAGCATGGGGTCCGGCGTGTTCTCTGGGAGGGGAGCCGGACACCTTATTAACTTTTCTTTGGCTATCCATTCCTGTTCAAGAAACGGATCTTTTAAAGGGCATGTATATATGGTAAATGAATGAGCAGCTTGTCCGGTTACAGAACTACTTACTTGAGTATCTGGGCGATTGCAGCTTAGTCCTGCGTCCTCAGTCAGGTCCGGACACTTCTCTTGTGATCCGAAGAATAGTTTATACATCTCCACAGGCGTCGTGCCCATAAAATGTTGGAGAGCTCGTGGTCCCTCTGGATTAAATTCCCACAGGCGGAGGGGGCGACGTTTGCAGGGAAGGAGGTGCCGGATCAACATAACCTGCGCCACTGCAACCAGATTGATCTCTCTTTCCTGGAGGTCTCGGATACGGCCCTGCAGCAAGGGAACGTCCTTGGACGGCCCCCAGTCGAGCCCCTTGTTGACCCATGACGCCAACCGCTGTGGGGGACCGGAGCGGAAGGCGGGAAGCGCCACCCATTTGGTGCCCCTAGGAGCGGTAATATAAAACCACTCCCGTTGCCACAAACCAAACTCCTTTTGAAAAGAGCCCTCGGGCCACGAAGCATCATCACATTTGCTTATGACCGCCCCTCCGCACTCTGCTTGCTGCCCCTCGATCATCTTTGGCTCCACCTTGAAGGTCTTGAGCCACAATCCAAAGTGAGGGGTAATATGGAGGAAGGCCTCACATATGACAATGAATGACGAGATATGGAGGATGGACTCCGGATTCAAGTCATGGAAATCAAGCCCATAATAAAACATGAGCCCCCGCATAAAGGGATCCGCCGGGAAGCCTAAACCCCGAAGGAAGTGGGACACGAACACCACGTTCTCGCCGGGCTCAGGAGTGGGAATGACCTGCCCTGGAGCAGGCAGCCTATGCGAGATCTCGCCGGTTAGATACTTGGCGTCTCGCAGCTTTAGCACATCTTCCTCTGTGACGGAGGAAGGCATCCACCGCCCGTGCTGGTCGGAACCGGACATCGTCGAAGGTCCGAAGCGCCGGAATTTGAACCTTTGGGTGTTGGAACTCGAAGCACGAGGCGAACTCGATGGAGGGTGTAAAAAGAAGAGGGCCTTGGTCTCATTATAAAGAGGTTGAATACCAAGAGCCCACCCCGTTGTCGATAGGACTCGCCTTTGATAGAGGAGGCGTGCCAACGGGCACGGTTGGGTTACCCACGTCCGTATTGATGGAATCCGAGAATAAGGGGGGACGATCTATGCTTTGATAAGATGTGCCAAGGAAACCGCCTCGCTAAACGCGCTGAGGTGGAACAGTAAAAAACGATTCATATAAAGGCCTGGCCGTGGTGTGATGTCACGCCACGGAATACGTCAGCAGATCTGTGCAAAAGTTATTCTCTCTACAGTGGTATGTGGAACTTGTTTTGCAGAGCCGGACACTATCCTTGTGTTCAAAACCTTCTATGAAGTATTCTGAGAAGGAACCCGCCTTGCAATGCCGAAGACAATATGCGTGCCGGACTCGTCGTCATTGAAGCCTGGTTCAGGGGCTACTGAGGGAGTCCTGGACTAGGGGGTGTCTGGATAGCCGGACTATCATCACGGCCGGACTCTAAGACTATGAAGATACAAGATTGAAGACTTCGTCCCGTGTCCGGATGGGACTTTCCTTGGCGTGGAAGGCAAGCTTGGCGATATGGATATGTAGATCTCCTACTATTGTAACCGACTCCGTGTAACCCTAACCTATCCGGTGTCTATATAAACCGGAGGGTTTTAGTCCATAGGACGAACAACAATCATACCATAGGCTAGCTTCTAGGGTTTAGCCTCTACGATCTCGTGGTAGATCTACTCTTGTACTACCCATATCATCAATATTAATCAAGCAGGAGTAGGGTATTACCTCCATCGAGAGGGCCCGAATCTGGGTAAAAACATCGTGTCCCTTGTCTCCTGTTACCATCTGCCTAGACGCACAGTTCGGGAAACCCTACCCGAGATCCGCCGGTTTTGACACTGACACTTTGACATAAAAACAATAATACTTCAAGCATACCAACCAAGCAATTATGTCTTATTGAAATAACATAGCCAAAGAAAGCTCATCCCTACAAAATCATATAGTCTGGCTATGCTCTATCTTCACCACACAAAATATTTACATCATGCACAACCCCGATGACAAGCCAAGCAATTGTTTCATACTTTTGACGTTCTCAAACCTTTTCAACTTTCATGCAATACATGAGCGTGAGCCATGGACATAGCACTATAGGTGGAGTAGAATATGATGGTGGGGGTTATGTGGAGAAGACAAAAAAAGTCTCACATCAACTAGGCATATCAACGGGCTATGGAGATGCCCATTAATAGATATCAGTGTGAGGAGTAGGGATTGCCATGCAACGGATGCACTAAGAGCTGTAAGTGTATGAAAGCTCAAACTGAAACTAAGTGGGTGTGCATCCAACTTGCTTGCTCATGAAGACCTAGGGCATTTGAGGAAGCCCATCGTTGGGATATACAAGCCAAGCTCTATAATGAAAATTCCCACTAGTATATGAAAGTGATAACTCAAGAGACTCTCTATATGAAGAACATGGTGCTACTTTGAAGCACAAGTGTGGTAAAACGATAGTAACATTGCCCCTTCTCTCTTTTTCTCTCATTTTTTTATTTTCTTTTTTTATATATTTTTATTTTTTTGGTGGGCTTCTTTGGACTCTTTTATTTTTTTTGTAAAGTCCGGAGTCTCATCCCGACTTGTGGGGGAATCATAGTCTCCATCACCCTTTCCTCACTGGGGCAATGCTCTAATAATGATAATCATCACACTTTTATTTACTTACAACTCAATATTACAACTCGATATCTAGAACAATGATATGACTCTATATGAATGCCTCCGGCGGTGTACCGGGATGTGCAATGATCTAGAGTAGCATTGACATCAAAAAACGGACAAGCCATGAAAACATCATGCTAGCTATCTTACGATCATGCAAAGCAATATGACAATGAATGCTCAAGTCATGTATATGATGATGATGGAAGTTGCATGGCAATATATCTCGGAGTGGCTATGGAAATGCCATGATAGGTAGGTATGGTGGCTGTTTTGAGGAAGATATAATGAGGCTTATGTGTGACAGAGTGTATCGTATCACGGGGTTTGGATGCACCGGCGAAGTTTGCACCAACTCTCGAGGTGAGAAAGGGCAATGCATGGTACCAAAGAGGCTAGCAATGATGGAAGGGTGAGAGTGTGTATAATCCATGGACTCAACATTAGTCATAAAGAACTCACATACTTATTGAAAAAATCTATTAGTCATCGAAACAAAGTACTATGCGCATGCTCCTAGGGGGATAGATTGGTAGGAAAAGACCATCGCTCGTCCCCAACCGCCACTCATAAGGAAGGCAATCAATAAACACCTCATGCTCCGACTTTGTTACATAACGGTTCACCATACGTGCATGCTACGGGACTTGCAAATCTCAACACAAGTATTTCTCAATTTCACAATTACTCAACTAGCACGACTCTAATATCACCACCTTTATATCGCTAAACTATTGCAAGGAATCAAACATATCATATTCAGCGATCTACAAGTTTTATGTAGGGTTTTATGACTAACCATGTGAATGACCAGTTCCTGTCATCTTTCTAAATAGATATAAGTGAAGCAAGAGAGTTTAATTCTTTCTACAAAATATATGCCCATGCTCTAACAAATATAAGTGAAGCAAAAGAGCATTATACAAATGGCGGTTGTCTATGTAAAGAGAAACATGCAATCCAAACTTCAAATGATATAAGTGAAGCACATGAAGCATTCTATAAAGCCATACTCAAAAGATATAAGTGAAGTGCAAAGAGCATTCTATAAATCAACCAAGGACTATATCATACCAGCATGGTGCATAAAAGAAAAATGAAAACTAAATGCAAAAGACGCTCCAAGATTTGCACATATCACATGAATGAAACGAATCCGAAAACATACCGATACTTGTTGCAGAAAGAGGGGATGCCTTCCGGGGCATCCCCAAGCTTAGACACTTGAGTCACCTTGAATATTTACTTGGGGTGCCTCGGGCATCCCCAAGCTTGAGCTCTTGCCTCTCTTCCTTCTTCTCACATCGAAACCTTCTCGATCATCGAAAACTTCATCCACACAAAACTTTAACAGAAAACTCGGTAAGATCCGTCAGTATAATAAAGCAAATCACTACTCTAAGTACTGTTGCAAACCAATTCATATTTTTTTGCATTGTGTCTACTGTAGTATAACTTTTTCATGGCTTAATCCACTGATATCAATCGATAGTTTCATCAAAACAAGCAAACTATGCATCAAAAACAGAATCTGTCTAAAACAGAACAGTCTGTAACAATCTGAACATTCACCATACTTATGATACTTGAAAAATTCTGCAAAAATTAGGAAAAAATAAAACATTTGTACAGAAGGACAGTGCAGAAAGAATCAGAACCATTTGACGTTCCAGTAAAAAATTAAATTTGCGCACTACAGCCAAAGTTTCCGTCCTGCACCGTACAAACCAACAAGCATTGTAAACATCCTAAAGGCAAACTTTGGCACATTATTTTTATAATACAATGGAACTGTACAAGGGGATAATTATTTTTGTTGAAAAGTTTCCGTAATCAAGATTCACAAAGTTTCCGTGAGCATGAACAAAGTTCAAGGCTAGCTCCCACTTCAACAATGCTTGTCTTTCTCACTTTCACTTTTCTTTTTGAAAAGTTTTGGGTTCCCCTCTTTATTTTTGTTGTTTTTAAACTATATGAAAGAACTCAACAGAAATAAATGACTCTCTAAAACTTCCGGGTTGTCTCGCTGGCAGCGCTTTCTTTAAAGCCATTAAGCTAGGCATATAGTGCTCAAGTAGTGAATCCACCCGGATCCCAAGGTATATCAAAGCCAATTTTAATTAGCAATGATTTGTAATTTAGTAGTGAGCACAAAGTAACATATATCATGTAATGACGAAGTCTAACTCTCTTCCTATGCATTGGCATGTCATAAAAGAACAATTCATGCACACATAGTAAAGGCCAATGCATAGTATAAACAGTTTCTTGCAATTTTATTGTATTGGAAACATAGAGAGGTGGAGATATAGTTCCTCTCTCATAATAATTGCAAGTAGGAGCAGCAAGCACATGCATATTATATCTATCAAAATCATCATGTGCAACGGTAAAAGGCAACCCATCAATATAATCCTTAATAAGTGCAAACTTCTCCGATATAGTATAATCGGGAGAATTCAAAAAGATAATAGGACTATCATGCGTGGGTGCAATAGCAACAATTTCATGTTTAACATAAGGAACTATAGCAAGTTCATCTCCATAAGCATGATTCATATTGGCATCTTGGCCACAAGCATAGCAAACATCATCAAAAACGGATATTTCAAAAGAATCATAGGGATCATAACAGTCATCATAGCAATCATCCTTCGATAAGCACGAAGGGGAATTAAAAAATGTATGAGTTGAAGAGTTACTCTCATTAGAAGGTGGGCACGGGTGATCAATCCGCTCTTCCTCCTTTTGTTCTTCGCTCCCCTCCTCATCTTTTTCATCCAATGAGCTCACAGTTTCATCAATTTCTTCTTCCATAGATTCCTGCAAAAAATTAGTCTCTTCTTGGACAGCGGAGACTTTCTCAATAAGTGCATTAATATCGGAATTGTATTCATAATTCCCATAGAAATATTTGAGGACAGCTAAATTATCAGATCTATAAACAGCATCATCAAAATCTTCAAACTCTTTACACATAGTTTCAATTTCATAAGCACCCATAAATGCAACAAATTCTTCTATTTGTTCCACATCATAGTAATCATATATACCATTAGCATAAGAAGCTAAGGTTTTATTGTCATCAAATTTGCATGAAAAGGGAAGGTGTGGAGCCTTCATCCTAGAGCAACAAGTATAATCATAACTCACGCATAGTTGCCAAGCATACCACTTCAATATATGAATTTAATCCCATAATAGTTTCCCTTTTTGTGTTAAGCGATAATCCCTAAAGTATTCACGTTGATCCAACGTTACACCAATTACATAATTGAATGGGCTTTTCTCAGGATTATTAAAGTAGTACATAATATCTGTCACATAACGAGCATCGAGGGTTTTAGGAGGTTCCTCATATCCATGAGTAGCAAGTACACCTAATTTTTTTGGTATTTTGTGTTCCATATCCATAACTAAAGATAGAGAACAACTAAGAACAGCAAATAAAAATTACTTAGTGATAAAGCAAGCAAGCTCACACGAGAATATTCACCCCATGCTATTGCTCCCCGGCAACGGCGCCAGAAAAAGGTCTTGATAACCCACAAGTATAGGGGATCGCAACAATTTTAGATAAGTAAGAGTGTCGAACCCAACGAGGAGCTAAAGGTAGAACAAATATTCCCTCAAGTTCTATCGACCACCGATACAACTCTACGCACGCTTGATGTTCGCTTTACCTAGAACAAGTATGAAACTAGAAGTACTTTGTAGGAGTTTTGGGTAAGCTAGCAAGAAAGTAAAGAGCACGAAAATAAAACTAGGGGCTGCTAAGATAAAGACACAACTAAAGTAAATATAGCGCGTGTGGAAAAGTGATGGTAGGTGTGGCGAAATTGTCCCTTGAGCAGTTGACTACTTTAGTAGACCGATAGCAAGTATTATGTGGGAGAGGCCACTGCTAGCATGTCATCCCTGACTTGGAATTCTATGCACTTATGATTGGAACTATTAGCAAGCATCCGCAACTACTAATGTTCATTAAGGTAAAACCCAACCATAGCATTAAGATATATTGGTCCCCCTTCAATCCTGTATGCATCAATTTCTATGCTAGGTTGAAGCTTCTGTCACTCTTGCCCTCCAATACATAGTCCTATCAACATACAACTAACCCTATGGTGTGATCCACGCACGCGCTCATATGATGGGCACCAAAGGACAGAAACATAACCACAAGCAAATTAAATCAATCATAGCAATTCATCAACCACCAATAGTACAACGAAAATCTACCCAGACATCATAGGATGGCAACACATCATTGGATAATAATATGAAGCATAAAGCACCATGTTCAAGTAGAGGGTACAGCGGGTTGTGGGAGAGTGGACCGCTGAATATAGAAGGGGGAAGGTGATGGAGATGTTGGTGAAGATGACGGCGGTGTTGGTGAAGATCGCGGTGATGATGATGGCCCTCGGCGGCGTTCCGGCGCCACCGGAAGCGAGGGGGGAGAGCCCCACTTCTTCTTCTTCTTCTTCCTGGACCTCCTCCCTAGATGGGAGAAGGGTTTCCCCTCTGGTCCTTGGCTCCCATGGCGTGGGAGGGGCGAGAGCCCCTCCGAGATTGGATCTGTCTCTCTCTCTCTCTGCTTTTCGCGTTACAGTGCAGCTCTGTTTCACCGCTTTCATGTATATATGGAGATCCGTAACTTCGATTGGCCTGAAACCTTCGCCGTGATTTTTTCCGAATATTAGCTTTCTTGTGGCAAAAGAAGAGCGTCAACCGCCTTACGGTGGGCTCACGAGGTAGGGGCGCGCTCTGGGGCGCCCCTACCTCGTGCCCACCTCGGACACCGGTTTGCGTTGATTTTCCTTCCAGATTTTCCATATTTTCCAAAAATAAGCTCCGTCCGTTTTTATCCCGTTTGGACTCCGTTTGATATGGATATTCTGCGAAACCAAAACATGCAATGATGAACTGCACTGGCAATTGGATCAATATGTTAGTCCCAAAATAATACAAAAGTTGCCAAAAAGTATATGAAAGTTGAATAATATTGGCATGGAACAATCAAAAATTATAGATACGACAGAGACGTATCAGGGCCCACAAGGTCGGGGGGCGCGCCCAGGGGGGTAGGGCGCGCCCTCCACCCTTGTGGCTGGTTGGTGGCCCCCTCTGGTTCTTTCTTCGCCCAATTTTTTATATATTCCAAAAACATGCTCCGTGAAGTTTCGGGACTTTTGGACTTGTGCATAATAGGTCTCTAATATTTGCTCCTTTTCTAGCCCAGAATTCCAGTTGCCAGCGTTCTCCCTCTTCATGTAAACCTTATAAAATAAGAGAAAATAGGCATAAGTACTGTGATATAATGTGTAATAACAACCCATAATGCAATAAATATCAACTTAAAAGCATGATGCAAAATGGACGTATCAGTGATATACAAACCAGGCAAGCAACCCAGCCCAGACCAAGCTGCTTATTATTATGTAACATACATGCATACACATTACAAAGAAGAAACGTTTATGAATGCAAACAGAGAAGGAGATGAACCTTCTGTGAGGCGTTGTCCACATCAAAGTCGGACTCGACGATGTCCTCCTAGTCAGCTTGGGCATGGGGTCGCGGTCATCATCTATGGAGTGGAGTGCCTGCTGCTCCAAAGCGAACAAAGGCACCAGTACCATAACCGTCTACCCAAGATTATTCAAGCCAAGAAAAACAAAACCTTTATAGCTAGGATACATTGCAGGGCAATCAAAGAAATCCGCATCTAGCATTTACTCTAATGTACAACAACGACATCACTGATCAAATCTCACTCAGCCAAGCAAGCAAAAATAAAATGAGTATTTAAGTTATTCAAGCCATCAAGCGAATCGTCAGCTTGCCATCTCCTATGTACACCGTACCAACCTCATGTAATGTCCAGATTATGTTCATTCTAGCTGTATAACATAAAAGAGATCACCTATGCATGCAATTTGCAGCCGAGGCGGACATCACCACCGCGGTGGTTGCGGCGTTGCAAGCAAAATCACAAAATGTGCCACTGGTCCCGTCCACCTTCGCCATCATCTTGGATATGATGGGGCCAACCCTCAGGATGCATGGCCCAGTGCTTTGCACAGTTGCACATCAATCTCAATCACTGCAGCAAACATAGATATTTTTTCCAACAAACAAAGGGTCAGCACCATCTATAAGTTCATCTAGTGGTGCTTATCATGAAATAAAATGGTTAATCATGCTACACAAGTTGGTGAGATGAGAGAGGTATGGTAGTGGGTGACAAACTAACTAAAAATAGTGTGCACTACAAAGCATTTTATTCACCTACTTGTTTTTTTCAGAAACTCAAGGACAAACTATAAATTTGAAGACTACCAGGTTCAGGTACATTATATTATGTTGAGTTGGCAAGTAATAAACATTTTGAAGGAACCTAGGTAAGCTGCATAGTAGAAAGCTTTAATGTTGCACGAGGTCCAATCATAGTAGAAATATATGAAGCCAGAGACACCATCTCTAGCTAGCTACTTTAAAACAGAGCAAGTTTACATAGAATCTCTACGTCAGCTACTAGTAAGCCTCACCATATACCTAATAATGAATCATGGAGCTCCCATAGATAGAACAGAAAATAAATTAAAGCAATCATGTACCCGGGCCAAACCACGCCCGCCATCCCAGGTGATTTCGCGATGGAGATGAGACCTCGGCCACCAGCCATGGCCAGCCCAAGAGGCGTCACCTCACAAAGGACGTCAGCTAGGGTTACCAGTGGTACTTACTAGCACCTTGGGCATCGTGAATTGAATCTAGCATGCCCAAATACAAGGAAAGCTCGTGAGCTTGCTGCTGCACCTAATAATCTAGCATACCCACAATGAATCGACAAGGAAATACCTTGAATCGGAAGATGAAAAAAAGGTTCAGTTAGGCGTCCATGAGCGGCAAACTTTCCACCCCTCCAGGGCAGGGGACAGGGGTATGCTGAGTTCTCCTGCAGCACATAAGAGAGGGAGCCATGGAGATGGATTAAGGAGTGGGATTGACGAATGGATTAAGAAACATCTGTAATTATCCATGGACCACTGATAGAGAAACAACACTATATTGCTTACAGGCGTATTATCAATCAGTCTTATACAAAACAAGGAAGAAGAAACCTCAGTGAAGAACTCGAAAGTAACATCAAGTAGTATACAGTCACATATTATCGTAGCAACTAGCCATCAAGTTACTACTTAGGTAATACGCCTAATTTTTTGTTTTTCTAAGCATGTATGAACCTAGGTGAGGTGACGTATATGAGGTAATTTTAATGTTTTGCATAGAACAAAGAATGGGTCTAAGAGGAAGTGGATGGCCACGTATATGGGGTAATTTTAATGTTTTGCACTGCAGAATAAACGACAAAGGTCCTTCCACAAGACCAAAAATGACAAAGCTCGGATCAGACATATAAAGTCAAAAACTAATTCGTCTTCTCGTCCTCCATAGTAAGCACTCAACAATCAAACAAGGAAATGAACAAGTAGAGTACACATCAGCAAACTGAGACAAACTTTCATCTATTCAAAATGAAATGAACAAGTACAGTACCAATTAGGCAATGAAACAAATAACTCGACCATTCCAAGCAGTCCAGCAAGAAAGAGAAAGAGAGCACATGAGAGGTCCATTTGCTTACCAGTTATACCAGGCCACACACCGAACCATGATAAGTCTCCAATGTATCTATAATTTTTTATTGTTCCATGCTATTATATTATCTATTTTGGATGTTTAATGGGCTTTATTATACACTTTTATATTATTTTTCAGGTTAACCTACTAACTGAAGGCCCAGTGCAAATTGCTATTTTTTGCCTATTTCAGTGTTTCGC
The DNA here is from genome assembly GCA_021605205.1 of Aegilops longissima. Classification (NCBI taxonomy): domain Eukaryota; kingdom Viridiplantae; phylum Streptophyta; class Magnoliopsida; order Poales; family Poaceae; genus Aegilops; species Aegilops longissima. Next base: position 604,767,924 of record CM038681.1, read on the forward strand.
AGAAAAGGAATATCAAACGGAATGAAACCTTCGGGAGAGTTATTTTTGGAACAAACGCAATCCAGGAGACTTGGAGTAGACATCAAGCAAGCCACAAGGCAGGGAGGCGCGCCCCCCACCCTCGTGGGCCCCTCGTGGCTCAACCGACCTACTTCTTTCGCCTATATATACTCATGTACCCTGAAAACATCCGAGAGCACCACGAAACCCTATTTCCACCGCCGCAACCTTCTGTACCCGTGAGATCCCATCTTGGGGCCTTTTCCGGCGCTCCGCCGGAGGGGGAATCGATCACGGAGGGCTTCTACATCAACACCACAGCCTCTCCTATGATGTGTGAGTAGTTTACCACAGACCTTCGGGTCCATAGTTATTAGCTAGATGGCTTATTCTCTCTCTTTGGATCTCAATACAAAGTTCTCCTCGATTCTCTTGGAGATCTATTCGATGTAATTCTTTTTGCGGTGTGTTTGTCGAGATCCGATGAATTGTGGGTTTATGATCAAGATTATCTATGAACAATATTTGGTTCTTCTCTGAATTCTTATATGTATGATTTGTTATCTTTGCAAGTCTCTTCGAATTATCAGTTTGGTTTGGCCTACTAGATTGATCTTTCTTGCCATGGGAGAAGTGCTTAGCTTTGGGTTCAATCTTGCGGTGTCCTTTCCCAGTGACAGCTGGGGCAGCAAGGCACCTATTGTATTGTTGTCATCAAGGATAAAAAGATGGGGTTTATATCATATTGTTTGAGTTTACCCCTCTACATCATGTCATCTTGCCTAATGCGTTACTCTGTTCTTATGAAATTAATACTCTAGATGCATGCTTGATAGCGGTCGATGTGTGGAGTAATAGTAGTAGATGCAAAATCGTTTCGGTCTACTTGTCGCAGACGTGATGCCTATATACATGATCATGCCTAGATATTCTCATAACTATCCACTTTTCTATCAATTTCTCGACAGTAATTCGTTCACCCACCGTAAATTATGCTATCTAACGAGAAGCCACTAGTGAAACCTATGGCCCCCGGGTCTATCTTCCATCATATTATTTTCCTATCAATTTACTATTTCTTCCATTATTTATTTTGCAATCTTTACTTTCCAATCTATATCATAAAAATACCAAAAATATTTATCTTATTATCTCTACCAGATCTCACTTTTGCAAGTGGTCGTGAAGGGATTGACAACCCCTTTATCGCGTTGGTTGCAAGGTTCTTATTTTTTTGTGTAGGTACGAGGCGACTTGCGTGTAACCTCCTACTGGATTGATACCTTGGTTCTCAAAAACTGAGGGAAATACTTACGCTACTTCGCTGCATCACCCTTTCCTCTTCAAGGGAAAAACCAACGCATGCTCAAGAGGTAGCAAGAAGGATTTCTAGCGCCGTTGCCGGGGAGGCTTACGCCAAGTCAATTTAAGTCAAGACATACCAAGTACCCATCACAAACTCTTATCCCTCACATTACATTATTTGCCATTTGCCTCTCGTTTTCCTCTCCCCCACTTCACCTTTGCCATTTTATTCGCCTCTTTTTCCGTTCGCCTCTTTTTCGCTTGCTTGTTGTGTGATTGTGTGTTGGATTGTTTGTCATGATGGCTCAAGACAATACTAAATTGTGTGATTTTTCCAATACTAACAACAATGATTTTCTTAGCACTCTGATTGCTCCTATTACCGATGCTGAATCTTGTGAATTTAATGCTACTTTGCTGAATCTTGTCATGAAAGATCAATTCTCTCGCCTTCCTAGTGAAGATGCCGCTACACATCTAAACAACTTTGTTGATTTGTATGATATGCAAAAGAAGAAAGATGTGGATAATGATATTGTTAAATTGAAGCTATTTCCGTTTTCACTTAGAGATCGTGCTAAAACTTGGTTTTCGTCTTTGACTAAAAATAGTATTGATTCATGGAATAAGTGCAAAGATGCTTTTATCTCTAAGTATTTTCCTCCCGCTAAGATCATCTCTCTTAGGAACGATATTATGAATTTTAAGCAACTTGATCATGATCATGTTGCACAAGCTTGGGAGAGGATGAAATTAATGATACGTAATTGCCCTACACATGGTTTTAATTTATGGATGATTATACAAAAAATTTATGCCGGATTGAATTTTGCTTTGAGAAATATTTTAGATTCGGCTGCGGGAGGCACTTTTATGGAAATCACTTTAGGATAAGCTACTAAACTCCTAGATAATATTATGGTTAATTATTCTCAATGGCACACTGAAAGATCTACTAGTAAAAAGGTTAATGCGATAGAAGAGATTAATGTTTTGAGTGGAAATATTGATGAAACTTATGAAGTTGTTTGCTAATAAGAGTGTTTCTTCTGATCCTAATGATATGCCTTTGTCTGCTTTGATTGAGAATAATAATGAATCTATGGATGTGAATTTTGTTGGTGGGAACAATTTTGGTAACAACACTTATAGAGGAAACTTTAATCCTAGGCTATTTCCTAGTAATTCCTTTAATAAATATGGTAATTACTACAACAAAACTTATGTAAATTTTAATAATATGCCCTCTGATTTTGAGACTAGTGTTGTAGCGACCCGACCTCGAGACGGTCAAGCCTACGTATTCTTGTGCCATCCTCGGATCAAGTATCTTTGCACACACAGACATCAATGTATATATCAAAGTGCAATCACATGTATAAGTAACATAAAATGATATATACCTCATAATACGCAGCGGAAACAAATCAAACGGGTGTGGAGTCCCGTCAACGCCATCGGCAGGTTGAGTGTAGACCGTAACCCTGTATCGTAACTCTTACTCGTCGAGTAAATATCTGCAACATGATACGTTGCAGCCGTGTAGGTCAGTACATTGAATGTACCGGCAAGATCACAATATGCGAAAACAGATGATAAAACTATACTATATGCAACATGGCTTTGTGGCTCTGTATCTGAGTTTTGTTTGCGTAAAAGCTGGTTTTATTTACCCTACATCAAAGGAATAGATGAAGTCTGTACTATGGAGCCTTCTATCATGACATGGTTCCGCCAACCGATATCTCATCACCCAAAACATCATAAGTTGCCCACAATTAAGTTATCAGTCCGGTGTTGAGAGTTCCGAGATAGATCCAAGTCCAGATGCTCAAATTGTCCGTAACCGGGGACACGGCTAATCGATTAGGTTTAAACCCTCTGTAGAGGTTTGTACACTTTACCCGCAAGATTCGATCCCTCTCTTTACGTTCTCGCACTTCAGGGTGTTTGAGAACAAGATGACCGAAACATGGTCTTCCAAAGAGTTCCTCTGACCACTGTCCGATACTCAACCCATCCTACCGTAGTTCTACATCTGCTAGTACCGTCCCAGCCAGAGTCACAACTAAGTTAACCAAGCCAGAGCCCATAATGACTTGCGGTTGCACAGTAAGCTTCCGGGCATGAAGTATTCTTCCGTCTCTTTGAGTCAGGTGAAGCTTTCCGCAAGATGTCATGGCGCTTCTCCATGCATCCCGGCCAACCACTGGGTTCTCCGGGTGCCCGTCAACCGCCCTTCACCCAGAGTGTGTATTGAATTCTTGTCTCGAGTCTTGAAGTCTTGAGGCCTTGAAGATGCAGTCCTTGCAGGTGCCATCATGGAGTTGTCGTTATTGATTTAAATCCTTCATTCTCACACCACTCCTGAGCACTCATACCAAACCCGTCTACTATAGCGTAGCATTAAAATAAATAACGTCCCGGCTTGGTAACAGGGTGATGGGTTCCTACCTCATGCATACTACTCAAGTACAAGGATTCAATAACACTCTTGAGGGTGGTTGCAAAGGTGCCACTAAATGCAATAAACATAGGTATGAAAGCAATGGTCAAAGTGAACTTGCTGGTGATGTTGACGAAGAAGAATTATCGTTCTCAAGAAATAACTTGATAGACTACTCGTCACTCTCGATGAAATCTATATAACAAACATATCATTCACATAAGCACTCACACTAACAATCAAAACAAAAGAGAGAGCGAATAAGAATCAAGGAACTTCAAATAAAACTAGGAGTCTTCTTCTACAACATTCACAAAAATAGTTTTGTCTAACGGAAAATAAAACACTAAAATAACAGAGAATAAAATATAAATTTAGTTAAGAAAAAAAAGTATTTTTTCATAAAGCTATTTTGAAAGTATTTTCAATTGGGAGTTAAAACAGTAGAGAAATCCATTGCAAGTTATTAGCGAACTTGAATTGATTTCACGATAACAAAATAAAATAAATATAAAAACTTGTTGAACACCTACTGTTTAACTAATAGAAACCAAACATAAACTTTCTAAAATATAAAATAAAATAATTTAAAAACAACTATAGAAAAGAAGTAGCTATAATTGAATAGAACTAAAACAGAATTTGTTTTACATGAAATAATAAGCTAAAATACTCAAACAATTTTGAAATTTTTACCACTGGTAAATATGATCACTAGTGATCAGTAGAAAAAGAATCAAATAAAAATCTATTTTAAACTCCCGGAATAAGCAAAACAAGCTTTAATTTAAATCTGATCTAACTCAATTTTTATAAATCCAAACATAGACAAATTATATATTTTTGGAAACTACAAGAAAATTGTGATCTAACGCAAAAAGAATCAGCATCATTGGACTTCTAGATCAAAAGTTATAATCTAAACAAGAACGGAACTAAATCTGTTACGGAAATAAATCTGAAAACGAAAACGACGACGTGGCGAGATTTGATTGGTTGTCGGGTGTGCGCGTTTTAGGCTATCTAGAGGAAGGCCGCACATTTGAAGAAAACGGTTTGGCTATTAAGTGATCTATTTGGGGCCTTAGGATCAAGATCTAACGGTGGTACGGGAATAGACAAAAGAAAGAGAAAAAAAAACAATAAGGGAGTTACCTGTACGTGAGGCAGAGATGGCAGGAAGGAGACGGCGATGTGGAGGGCTGCTCCGGCGAGGTCGCCAAGAGGTGGGGTGGCGGAGGAGGGGTCGGCGCTTGGGAGGTGGCGCTGGGCGCCTCAGTGCTGCTACTCACTCCTGGCGTCGGGCTCTGGTGAGCGTTCTAGGCAGGAAAAGGAGGACGGTGGCGAGAAGGCTACGGGCAGGAGGGGCGTGGTGATGGGAAAATGGAACGAGGAGAGGGAGGGGTTTATAGGCGGTCTCGGGAGGCGCTGGGATGGAAAGACGAGGGAGATCGGGAAGGTGGAGTTTCTGTCTCCATGGATATGGAAAGCTTGTGTAACGTGAGAGGAAATAGAGGAAGGAGATGATCTCTTGTTGGGCTAGAATAGGAAAGTGCTTAATGGGCCAGGTTTTTCCTAATAAAACGATTCCATTCCTATTTTTTAAAATTAGGAAACTAAAACAATAAAAGGAAATCAAATCAATTCGAATAAAGAGTTTTATATACTAAAATTATCAGAAAAATAAAATGTAGATGATGAGCATTATTCCACGGCCAAAATAAAAACTTAAAAAATGTTTTCAGAAAATCCCTAAAGGCTTTATTTCTTTTTGCAAATAATTTTAAATAAAACTTTGGTTTTCTTGGCTCAAATATTTTCAAAATGCCCCTGATTTTGGAGGGCCATTTTCCTCCGCTCTTTCTTGCTTGCAAGAATTTATTTTCGGGTATTTCTCGGGGAAGAAAAATAGAGAAGCAAGTGCAAATATTTGAAAGAATTAAATTGCAAAACTCCGTTCAAATTCTTGATAGTTGAAGAAGTCATGTCATCTTCTCTCATTGATTTTAATAGGATGAATTTGAATTTACCGGAGAAGGGGAAAGTCATTTTATTCCCTCTCTTTCAAAAGTTTTTGAAAAGGTTCAAATTTCACTCAAGTTTGATTCACTCAAGCAAACAAACAAACAATTAATTATATTAACATTCCAAAATTTGGGATGTTACAAGTGTTAAATAATTTATGATTTCGCAAAAGAATTTCAATACCTTGCTTGAAGAAAAATTGCCTAAGATTGATGAGTTGGCTAGGAATGTGGATAGAATTTCTCTTGATGTTGATTCTTTGAAACTTATATCTATTCCACCTAAGCATGATATCAATGAGCCTGTCAGAGCTATGATAATTTCCATTGACGAGTGCAAAGAAAGAACCGCTAGGATGCGTGCAAAAAAGATTGCTTTATGAGAGCGTATTCTTCTAGTTTTCATGATAATAAGGATGAAGATCTAAAAGTGATTGATGTGTCTCCTGTTAAATACTTGTTTTGCAATATGAATCTTGATAATGATGGGACGGGAGATGAGTCAACTTTAGTTAAGAGGCATCCCAATGATTCGGAGTTTTTAGATCTTGATGCAAAAATTGGTAAAAGTGGGATTGAAGAGGTCAAAACATTACATAGCAACGAACCCACTATTTTGGATTTCAAGGAATTTAATTATGATAATTGTTCTTTAATAGATTTTATTTCCTTGTTGCAATCCGTGTTAAATTTTCCTCATGCTTATAATCAAAATAAAGCTTTTACTAAACATATCGTTGTTGCTTTAATATTAAAGATCACGAATGCTATGCTTTGTGTGATTTGGGTGCTAGTGTTTCCATGATTCCGAAAACTTTGTGTGATGTGTTAGGTTTCCGTGAATTTGATGATTGTTCTTTAAACTTGCACCTTGCGGATTCCACCATTAAGAAACCTGTGGTAAGGATTAATGATGTTATTATTGTTGCAAATAGGAATTATGTGCCCGTAGATTTTATTGTTCTTGATATAGATTGCAATCCTACATGTCCTATTATTCTTGGTAGACCTTTCCTTAGAACGGTTGGTGCAATTATTGATATGAAAGAAGGAAATATTAGATTCCAATTTCCGTTAAGGAAAGGCATGAAACACTTTTCTAGAAATAAAATTAAAATTCCTTATGAATCTATTATGAGAGCCATTTATGGATTGCATACCAAAGATGATAATACCTAGATGCCTCTATGCCTAGCTAGGGGCGTTAAACGATAGCGCTTGTTGGGAGGCAACCCAATTTGATTTTTGTTTCTTGATTTTTGTTTCTGTTTGGTAATAAATAATTCATCTAGATTCTGTTTAGATGTGTTTTTATGTTTTAAATTAGTGTTTGTGCCAAGTAGAACCTTTGGGAAGACTTGGGTGAAGTCTTTATGATCTTGCTGTAAAAAACAGAAACTTTAGCGCTCACGAGATTAGCTGCCATTTTTTACTGGAAAGTTCTTTTAGGTTGATTATTTTTGCAGATGATTAGTAGAAAAATTCCTCACTTCACCATGTTATTTCAGAATTTTTGGAGTTAAATAAGTATACGTTTGATACAGATTACTACAGACTGTTCTGTTTTTGACAGATTCTGTTTTTCGTGTGTTGTTTGCTTATCTTGATGAATCTATGGCTAGTATCGGGGGGTATGAACCATAGAGAAGTTGAAATACAGTAGGTTTGACACCAATATAAATAAATAATGAGTTCATTACAGTACCTTAAACTGGTCATTTGTTTTCTTATACTAATGGAGCTCACGAGATTTCCTGTTGAGTTTTGTGTTGTGAATTTTTCAAGTTTTGGTTAAAGATTTGATGGATTATGGAATAAGGAGAGGCAAGAGCCTAAGCTTGGGGATGCCCAAGGCACCCCAAGGTAAAATTCAAGGACAACCAAAAGCCTAAGCTTGGGGATGCCCCGGAAGGCATGCCCTCTTTCGTCTTTATCTATCGGTAACTTTACTTGAGGCTATATTTTTATTCACCACATGATATGTGTTTTGCTTGGAGCGTCTTGTATGATTTGAGTCTTTGCCTTTTAGTTTACCAAAATCATCCTTTCTGTACACACCTTTTGGAGAGACACACATGAATCGGAATTTATTAGAATACTCTATGTGCTTCACTTATATCTTTTGAGCTAGATAATTTTGCTCTAGTGCTTCACTTATATCTTTTAGAGCACGGTGGTGGTTTTATTTTATAGAAATTATTGATCTCTCATGCTTCACTTATATTATTTTGAGAGTCCTTTAGAACAGCATGGTAATTTGCTTTCTCTATAAAATTAGTCCTAATATGATAGGCATCCAAGATGGGTATAATAAAAACTTTCATAAAAAGTGCATTGAATACTATGAGAAGTTTGATACTTGATGATTGTTTCGAGATATGAAGATGGTTATATTAGAGTCATGCTAGTTTAGTAGTTGTGAATTTGAGAAATACTTGTGTTGAAGTTTGCAAGTCCCGTAGCATGCACGTATGGTAACCGTTGTGTGACAAATTTGAAACATGAGGTGTTCTTTGATTGTCATCCTTATGAGTGGCGGTCGGGGACGAGCGATGGTCTTTTCCTACCAATCTATCCCCCTAGGAGCAGGCGTGTAATGCTTGGTTTTTTATGACTTGGTGATTTTTGCAATAAGTATGTGGGTTCTTTATGACTAATGTTGAGTCCATGGATTATACACACTCTCACCTTTCCATCATTTCTAGCCTCTTCGGTACCATGCATTGTCCTTTCTCACCTTGAGAGTTGGTGCAAACTTCACCTGTGCATCCAAACCCCGTGATACGATACGCTCTATCACACATAAACCTTCTTATATCTTCCCCAAAACAGCCACCATACCTACCTATTATGGCATTTCCATAGCCATTCCGAGATATATTGCCATGCAACTTTCCATCGTTTCATTTATTATGAAACGCTTCATCATTGTCATATTGCTTTGCATGATCATGTAGTTGACATCGTATTTGTGGCAAAGCCACCATGCATAATTTTTCATACATGTCACTCTTGATTCATTGCTCATCCCGGTACACCGCCGGAGGCATTCATATAGAGTCATATTTTGTTCTAGTATCAAGTTGTAATCATTGAGTTGTAAATAAATAGAAGTGTGATGATCATCATTAATAGAGCATTGTCCCAAATAAATAAAAAATAAGAAAGGCCAAATAAAAAAAGGGAGGCCCAAAAAAATAAAAAGAGAAAGAGAAAGGAAAATAAAAGGGAGGCCCAAAGTAGCACCATGATCTTTATGATAGAGAGTCTCTTGTTTTGTCACTTTCATATACTAGTGGGAATTTTCATTATAGAACTTGGCTTGTAAATTCCAACACTGGGCTTCCTCATATGCCCTAGGTCTACATGAGCAAGCAAGTTGGATGCACACCCACTTAGTTTCTTTTGTTGAGTTTTCATACATTTATAGCTCTAGTGCATCCGTTGCATGGCAATCCCTACTCCTTGCATTGACATCAATTGATGGGAATCTCCCTAGCCCGTTGATTAGCCGCGTCAATGTGAGACTTTCTCCTTTTTTGTCTTCTCCACACAACTGAAGGAAATATGCCCTAGAGGCAATAATAAAGTTGTTATTTATATTTCCTTATATCATGATAAATGTTTATTATTCATGCTAGAATTTTATTAACCGGAAACTTAGTACATGTGTGAATACATAGACAAACAAAGTGTCACTAGTATGCCTCTACCTGACTAGCTCGTTGAATCAAAGATGGTTAAGTTTCCTAGCCATAGACATGAGTTGTCATTTGATTAATGGGATCACATCATCAGAGAATGATGTGATTGACTTGACCCATTCCATTATCTTAGCATTTGATCGTTTATTATATTGCTATTGCTTTCTTCATGACTTATACATGTTCCTATGACTATGAGATCATGCAACTCCCGAATACCGGAGGAACACTTTGTGTGCTACCAAACGTCACAACGAATCGGGTGATTATAAAGGTGCTCTCTGGTGTCTCCGATGGTACTTGTTGAGTTGGCATAGATCAAGATTAGGATTTGTCACTCCAATTGTCGAAGAGGTATCTCTGGGCCCTCTCGGTAATGCACATCACTATAAGCCTTGCAAGCAATGTAACTAATGAGTTAGTTGCGGGATGATGCATTACAGAACGAGTAAAGAGACTTGCCGGTAACAAGATTGAACTAGGTATTGAGATACCGACGATCGAATCTCGGGCAAGTAACATACCGATGACAAAGGGAACAACGTATGTTGTTATGCGGTATGACCGATAAAGATCTTCGTAGAATATGTAGGAATCAATATGAGCATCCAGGTTCCACTATTGGCTATTGACCGGAGATGAGTCTCGGTCATGTCTACATAGTTGTCGAACCCGTAGGGTCCGCACGCTTAAGGTTCGGTGACGATCGGTAATATGAGTTTATGTGTTTTGTTGTACTGAAGGTAGTTCGGAGTCCCGGATATGATCACGGACATGACGAGGAGTCTCGAAATGGTCGAGACATAAAGATTGATATATTGGATGACTATGTTTGGACTTCGGAAGAGTTCCGGACGAGTTCGGACGAATACCCGGAGTACCGGGGGGTTACCGGAACACCCCGGGGAGTGTAATGGGCCTCATGGGCCTTGGTGGAGAGAGGAAGGGGTGGCCAGGGCAGGCCGCGCGCCCCCTCGCCCTCTAGTCCGAATTGGACAAGGAAGGGGCGCCCCTTTCCTTCCCCTCTCTCTCCTTCCTTCCCTCCTACTCCTACTCTTGGAATGGGGGAATCCTACTCCCGTTGGGAGTAGGACTCCCCTTTGGGGCGCGCCTAGGAGGCCGGCCTCCCCCCTCCTCCACTCCTTTATATACGGGGGAGGGGGGCACCCCATAGACACACAAGTTGATCACTGATCTTTTAGCCGTGTGCGGTGCCCCCCTCCACCATAATCCACCTCGGTCATATCGTAGCGGAGCTTAGGTGAAGCCCTGCATCGGTAGCTTCATCAACACCGTCATCACACCGCCGTGCTGACGGAACTCTCCCTTGAATCTCTACTGGATCGTGAGTTTGTGGGACATCACCGAGCTGAACGTCTGCAGATCGCGGAGGTGCCGTACGTTCGGTACTAGGATCGGTCAATCGTGAAGACGTATGACTACATCAACCGCGTTGTCACAACTTTTCCGCTTTCGGTCTACGAGGGTACGTGGAAGACACTCTCCCCTCTCGTTGCTATGCATCACCATGATCTTTCGTGTGCGTAGGAAATTTTTTAAATTACTACGTTCCCCAACAGTGGCATCCAAGCCAGGTTTATGCGTAGATGTTATATGCACGAGTAGAACACAAGTGAGTTGTGGGTGATACAAGTCATACTGCTTACCAGCATGTCATACTTTGATTCGGCGGTATTGTTGGATGAAGCAGCCCGGACCGACATTACGCGTACGCTTAAGCGAGACTGGTTCTACCGACGTGCTTCGCACACAGGTGGCTGGCGGGTGTCGGTTTCTCCAACTTTAGTTGAATCGAGTGTGGCTACGCCCGGTCCTTGTGAAGGTTAAAACATCACATACTTGACAAAAATATCATTGTGGTTTTGATGCATAGGTAAGAACGGTTTTTTCTTAGCCCGTAGCAGCCACGTAAAACTTGCAACAACAAAGTAGAGGACGTCTAACTTGTTTTTGCAGGGCATGTTGTGATGTGATATGGTCAAGACATGATGCTATATTTTATTGTATGAGATGATCATGTTTTGTAACAGAGTTATCGGCAACTGGCAGGAGCCATATGGTTGTCGCTTTATTGTATGAAATGCAATCGCCATGTAATTGCTTTACTTTATCACTAAGTGGTAGCGATAGTCGTAGAAGCAATAGTTGGCGAGATGACAACGATGCTACGATGGAGATCAAGGTGTCGTGCCGGTGATGATGGTGATGATGACGGTGCTTTGGAGATGGAGATCAAAGGCACAAGATGATGATGACCATATCATATCACTTATATTGATTGCATGTGATGTTTATCTTTTATGCATCTTATTTTGCTTAGATCGACGGTAGCATTATAAGATGATCTCTCACTTAATTTCAAGGTATAAGTGTTCTCCCTGAGTATGCACCATTGCGAAAGTTCGTCGTGCCGAGACACCACGTGATGATCGGGTGTGATAAGTTCTATGTTCACATACAACGGGTGCAAGCCAGTTTTGCACGCGCGGAATACTTGGGTTAAACTTGACGAGCCTAGCATATGCAGATATGGCCTCGGAACTCTGAGACCGAAAGGTCGAGCGTGAATCATATAGTAGATATGATCAACATAATGATGTTCACCATTAAAAACTACTCCATCGCACGTGATGATCGGACATGGTTTAGTTGATATGGATCACGCGATCACTTAGATGATTAGAGGGATGTCTATCTAACTTTGAGTTCTTAAGTAATTTGATTAATTGAACTTTAATTTATCATGAACTTAGTACCTGATAGTATTTTGCATGTCTATGTTGTTGTAGATAGATGGCCCGTGCTGTTGTTCCGTTGAATTTTAATGCGTTCCTTGAGAAAGCAAAGTTGAAAGATGATATGGTAGCAATTACACAGACTGGGTTCGTAACTTGAGGATTATCCTCATTGCTGCACAGAAGAATTACGTCCTGGAAGCACCGCTAGGTGTACCACCCACGCCGGCAACTGCAGACATTGTGAATGCCTGGCAATCGCGTGTTGATGAGTGCTACCTCTTGAGCACTACGTTGGTTTTCCATTGAAGAGGAAAGGGTGATGCAGGAAAGTAGCGTAAGTATTTCCCTCAGTTTTTGAAAACCAAGGTATCAATCCAATAGGAGGCTACGCGCGAGTCCCTCGTACCTACTCAAAACAAATAAATCCTTGCAACCAACACGATAAGGGGTTGTCAATCCCTTCACGGTCACTTACGAGTGTGAGATCTGATAGATATTATAGGATAATATTTTTGGTATTTTTATGATAAGATGCAAAGTAAAATAAAAGCAAAGTAAAAAAGCAAAGAAAATAAATAAGTGTTGGAATATTAATATAATGAAGATAGACCCGGAGGCCATAGGTTTCACTAGTGGCTTCTCTCAAGAGCATAAGTATTTTACGGTGGGTGAACGAATTACTGTTGAGCAATTGACAGAATTGAGCATAGTTATGAGAATATCTAGGTATGATCATGTATATAGGCATCACGTCCAAGACAAGTAGACCGACTCCTGCCTGCATCTACTACTATTACTCCACTCATCGACCGCTATCCAGCATGCATCTAGAGTATGAAGTTCATGAAAACAGAGTAACGCCTTAAGCAAGATGACATGATGTAGAGGGATAAATTCATGCAATATGATAAAAACTCCATCTTTTTATCCTCGATGGCAACAGTACAATGCGTGCCTTGCTGCCCCTACTGTCACTGGGAAAGGACACCGCAAGATTGAACCCAAAGCTAAGCACTTATCCATTGCAAGAAAGATCAATCTAGTAGGCCAAACCAAACTGATAATTCGAAGAGACTTGCAAAGGCAACCAATCATACATAAAAGAATTCAGAGAAGATTCAAATATTGTTCATAGATAATCTTGATCATAAACCCACAATTCATCGATCTCAACAAACACACCGCAAAAAGAAGATTACATCGAATAGATCTCCACGAGAGAGGGGGAGAACATTGTATTGAGATCCAAAAAGAGAGAAGAAGCCATCTAGCTACTAACTATGGACCCGAAGGTCTGAGGTAAACTACTCACACTTCATCGGAGAGGCTATGGTGTTGATGTAGAGGCCCTCTGTGATGGATGCCCCCTCCGGCGGAGCTCCGGAACAGGCCCCAAGATGGGATCTCGTGGGTACAGAAGGTTGCGGCGGTGGAATTAGGTTTTTTGGCTCATGTTCTGATTGTTTGGGGGTACGTAGGTATATATAGGAGGAAGGAGTACGTCGGTGGAGCAATAGGGGCCCACGAGGTGGAGGCGCGCCCAGGGGTAGGCGCGCCCCTACCTCGTGGCCTCCTGGAAGCTTCTCTTCGTAGGGTCCAAGTCTCCGGATCTTGTTCGCTCCAAAATCACGCCCCGAAGGTTTCATTCCGTTTGGACTCCGTTTGATATTCTTTTTCTGCGAAACTCTAAAATAGGCAAAAAGCAGCAATTCTGGGCTGGGCCTCCGGTTAATAGGTTAGTCCCAAAAATAATATAAAAGTGAATAATAAAGCCCAATAATGTCCAAAACAGAAGATAATATAGCATGGAGCAATCAAAAATTATAGATACGTTTGAGACGTATCAACGAGTACTCGATAGTTCAGTGTGCCATACTTTACGGCTTAGAACCGGGACTTCAACGACGTTTTGAATGACATGGAGCATATGAGATGTTCCAGGAGTTGAAGTTAATATTTCAAGCAAATGCCGGGAATAGAGATATGAAGTCTCTAATAAGTTCTACAGCTGCAAAATGGAGGAGAATAGTTCTGTCAATGAACATATACTCAGAATGTCTGGGTACTACAATCACTTGATTCAACTGGGAGTTAATCTTCCTGATGATAGTGTCATTGACAGAATTCTTCAATCATTGCCACCAAACTACAAGAGCTTCGTGATGAACTATAACATGCAAGGGATGCATAAGACAATTCCCGAGCTCTTCGCAATGCTAAAGGTTGTGGAGGTAGAAATCAAAAAGGAGCATCAAGTGTTGATGGTCAACAAGACCACCAGTTTCAAGAAAAAAGGGTAAAGGGAAGAAGGGGAACTTCAAGAAGAACGGCAAGCAAGTTGCTGCTCAAGTGAAGAAGCCCAAGTTTGGACCGAGGCCTGAGACTGAGTGCTTCTACTACAAAGGAACTGGTCACTGGAAGCGGAACTGCCCCAAGTATTTGGCGGATAAGAAGGATGGCAAGATGGACAAAGGTATATGTGATATACATGTTATTGATGTGTACCTTACTAATGCTCGCAGTAGCACCTGGGTATTTGATACTGGTTCTGTTGCTAATATTTGCAACTCGAAACGGGGACCACGAATTAAGCGAAGATTAGCTAAGGATGAGGTGACGATGCACGTGGGAAATGGTTCCAAAGTCGATGTGATCGCGGTCGGCACACTACCTCTACATCTACCTTCAGGATTAGTTTTAGACCTGAATAATTGTTATTTGGTGCCACCGTTGAGCATAACATTATATCTGGATCTTGTTTGATGCGAGACGGTTATTCATTTAAATCAGAGAATAATGGTTGTTTTATTTATATGAGTAATATCTTTTATGGTCATGCACCCTTGAAGAATGGTCTATTTTTGATGAATCTCGATAGTAGTGATACACATATTCATAATATTGAAGCCAAAAAATTCAAAGTTGGTAATGATAGTGCAACTTATTTGTGGCACTGCCGTTTAGGTCATATTGGTGAAAAGCGCATGAAGAAACTCCATTCTGATGCACTTTTGGAATCACTTGATTATGAATCACTTGGTACTTGCGAACCATGCCTCATGGGCAAGATGACTAAAACGCTGTTCTCCGGAACAATGGAGCGAGCAACAGATTTATTGGAAATCATACATACTGATGTATGTGGTCGAATGTTGAGGCTCACAACGGGTATCGTTATTTTCTCACCTTCACAGATGATTTGAGTAGATATGGGTATATCTACTTGATGAAGCATAAGTCTGAAACATTTGAAAAGTTCAAAGAATTTCAGAATGAAGTGGAAAATCATCGTAACAAGAAAATAAAGTTTCTATGATCTGATCGTGGAGGAGAATATTTGAGTTACGAGTTTGGTCTTCACTTGAAACAATGAGGAATAGTTTCGCAACTCACACCACCAAGAATACCACAGCGTAATGGTGTGTCCAAACGTCGTAATCGTACCTTACTAGATATGGTGCGATCTATGATGTCTCTTACTGATTTATCGCTATCGTTTTGGGGTTATGCTTTAGATACAGCTGCATTCATGTTAAATTGGGCACCATCTAAATCCGTTGAGATGACGCCTTATGAACTGTGGTTTGGCAAGAAACCAAAGTTGTCGTTTCTTAAAGTTTGGGGCTGCGATGCTTATGTGACAAAGCTTCAACCTGATAAGCTCGAACCCAAATCGGAGAAATGTGTCTTCATAGGATACCCAAACGAGACTGTTGGTTACACCTTCTATCACAGATCCGAAGGCAAGACATTCGTTGCTAAGAATGGATCCTTTCTAGAGAAGGAGCTTCTCTTGAAAGAAGTGAGTAGGAGGAAAGTAGAACTTGATGAGCTAATTGTACCTGCTCCCTTATTGGAAAGTAGTTCATCACATAAATCTGTTCCTGTGACTCCTAGACCAATTAGTGAAGAAGCTAATGATGATGATCATGTAACTTCAGATCAAGTTACTACCGAACCTCGTAGGTCAACCAGAGTAAGATCCGCAACAGAGTGGTACAGTAATCATGTTCTGGAGGTCATGTTACTTGACCATGATGAACCTACGAACTATGAGGAAGCGATAATGAGCTCAGATTCCGCAAAATGGCTTGAGGCCATGAAATCTGAGATGGGATCCATGTATGAGAACAAAGTGTGGACTTTGGTTGACTTGCCCGATGATCGGCAAGCCATCAAGAATAAATGGATCTTCAAGAAGAAGACTGGCGCTGACGGTAATGTTACTGTCTACAAAGCTCGAATTGTTGCGAAAGGTTTTCTACAAGTTCAAGGAGTTGACTACGATGAGACTTTCTCACCCGTAGCGATGCTTAAGTCCGTCCGAATCATGTTAGCAATTGCCGCATTTTATGATTATGAAATTTGGCAAATGGATGTAAAGACTGCATTCCTGAATGGATTTCTGGAAGAAGAGTTGTATATGATGCAACCTGAATGTTTTATCGATCCAAAGGATGCTAACAAAGTGTGCAAGCTCCAGCGATCCATCTATGGACTGGTGCAAGCAACTCGGAGTTGGAATAAACATTTTGATAGTGTGATCAAAGCATATGGTTTTATACAGGCTTTTGGAGAAGCCTGTATTTACAAGAAAGTGAGTGGGAGCTCTGTAGCATTTCTAATATTACATGTGGATGACATATTGTTGATTGGAAATGATATAGAATTTCTGGATAGCATAAAAGGATACTTGAATAAGAGTTTTTCAATGAAAGACCTCGGTGAAGCTTCTTATAAATTGGGCATCAAGATCTATAGAGATAGATCAAGACGCTTAATTGGACTTTCACAAAGCACATACCTTGATAAAGTTTTGAAGAAGTTCAAAATGGATCAAGCAAAGAAAGTGTCCTTGCATGTGTTACAAGGTGTGAAGTTGAGTCAGACTCAATGCCGACCACTGCAGAAGATAGAGAGAAAATGAAAGGTGTTCCCTATGCTTCAGCCATAGGCTCTATCATGTATGCAATGTTGTGTACCAGACCTGATGTGTGCCTTGCTATTAGTTTAGCAGGGAGGTACCAAAGTAATCTAGGAGTGGATCACTGGACAACGGTCAAGAACATCCTGAAATACCTGAAAAGGACTAAGGATATGTGAAAGATCGTGGATGTTGCCTAGAGGGGGGTGAATAGGCGCCTTAAAATAATTACGGTTTAGGCTTGAACAAATGTGGAATAAACCTAGTGGTTAATTTGTCAAGCACAAAACCTACAACAACTAGGCTTACCTATGTGCACCAACAACTTACGCTAAACAAGATAAACTACTAGGTGATAGCATGATATATGACAAGAAACAATATGGCTATCACAGAGTAAAGTGCATAAGTAAAGGGCTCGGGTAAGAGATAACCGAGGCACGCGGAGACGACGATGTATCCCGAAGTTCACACCCTTGCGGATGCTGATCTCCGTTTGGAGCGGTGTGGAGGCACAATGCTCCCCAAGAATCCACTAGGGCCACCGTAATCTCCTCACTCCCTCGCACAATGCAAGATGTCGTGATTCCACTAAGGGACCCTTGAGGGCGGTCACCGAACCCGTACAAATGGCAACCCTTCGGGGCGGTCACCGGTACCCGTCAAATTGCTCGGGGCGATCTCCACAACCTAATTGGAGACCCCGACGCTTGCCCGGAGCTTTACACCACAATGATTGAGCTCTGAACACCACCAACCGTCTAGGGCGCCCAAGCACCCAAGAGGAACAAGCTCAAGGGCACCAAGCACCCAAGAGTAATAAGCTTCTCAACTTGAAACTTCCACGTATCACCATGGAGAACTCAAACCGATGCACCAAATGCAATGGCAAGGGCACACGAAGTGCCCAAGTCCTTCTCTCTCAAATCCCACCGAAGCAACTAATGCTAGGGAGGAAAATGAGAGGAAGAACAAGAAGGAGAACACCAAGAACTCCAAGAACTAGATCCAAGGGGTTCCCCTCACATAGAGGAGAAAGTGATTGGTGGAAATGTGGATCTACATCTCCTCTCTCTTTTCCCTCAAAAAACTAGCAAGAATCCATGGAGGGATTGAGAGTTAGCAAGCTCGAAGAAGGTCAACAATGGGGGAAGAACACGAGCTCAAAGGATAAGGTTCAATGGGGAAGAAGACCCCCTTTTATAGGTGGGGAAAAATCCAACCACACCGAGCAGTAGCTAGGGGTAGCGGTACTACTGCTAAGGGTAGCTGAGGGAGTTCCGGACTAGGGGGTGTCCGGATAGCCGAACTATCATCATCGGCCGGACTCCAAGACTATGAAGATACAAGATTGAAGACTTCGTCCCGTGTCCGGATGGGACTTTCCTTGGCGTGGAAGGAAAGCTTGGCGATACGGATATGTAGATCTCCTACCATTGTAACCGACTCTGTGTAACCCTAGCCCTCTCCGGTGTCTATATAAACTGGATGGCTTTAGTCCATAGGACGAACAACAATCATACCATAGGCTAGCTTCTAGGGTTTAACCTCTTTGATCTCGTGATAGATCCACTCTTGTAACACACATCATAAATATTAATCAAGCAGGACGTAGGGTTTTACCTCCATCTAGAGGGCCCAACTGGGTAAAACATCGTGTCCCTTGTCTCCTGTTACCATCCGCCTAGACGCACGATTCGGGACCCCCTACCGAGATCCGCCGGTTTTGACACCGACATTGGTGCTTTCCTTGAGAGTTCCTCCGTATGTCGCCACCGATAGGCCCGATGGCTCCTTCGATCATCAACAACGACGCAGTCCGGGTGAGACCTTTCTCCCGGACAGATCTTCGTGATTCGGCGGCTTTGCACTGCAGGCAATTCGCTGGCCATCCGGAGCAGATCGAAGCTATGCCCTCGCCATCAGGTCAGATTTGAAGTTTGAACTATCGGCCGATATCCGCGGAGACTTGATCTTCGATGGATTCGAGCCAGCCGAGCGTGTGCCGCCTTTGTTTCGATGGGCATGATCTAGCTCGCAGCCGAATAGTGCCTTGAGGCCGCACTGACATCCGCTCCGACCCTTAATCCGGGCCGGATTCCACAATCGAGGACGAGTGGTTGGACACCGCCGGGGCGATAATCCCTCGGCGATTGAGCGAACTCCATCCCTGTCGCTGCGAAGACCTCGACTCGGTGCGGACTCCTCTGCGGACTCCGAACCCTCCGCGCCCGCCAATCGGATCCGATTGGGCGCCGGTCATGGAGTTCACGGTCATGACATCTTTCAGCACTCGCCCTTTGGCGACATCCTGAATTCACTAAAGTCTCTCTTTATCCGGAGAGCCTGGCGGATTACGGTCAGGAAGGTTGGGATGTGGATGACGAAGAAATTCAACGCCCACCCACCACCCACTTTGTAGCCACTGTCGATGATTTAACCGACATGCTAGAATTCGGCTCCGAAGACATGGACGATATGGACGACGATGCCGGAGACGACCAAGACCCAGCGCCTACAGGGCACTGGAAGGCCACCTCATCATACGACATATACATGGTGGACATCCCAAAAGATGGGAACGGCGATGGAACAACGGAGGATGACCCATCCAAGAAGCAACCGAAGCACTGACGTCAGCGGCGCCGCTCTAAATCCCGCCACAGCAAAAACGGTGATTCCGGCACGGAGATAATAACACCCGGACAAGGTCGAAGAAAACCCCTCCAAGCAGGACTCATCACGGGAGGAGGAGAAGCAAGTCCGCACGACGGTCGGTAGAAAGAGAAGTCGAGGACGATAATTATGCGCCTCCTCCGGAGACGGGCAAGCCTCGACGACGATGAATTCGCTGTGTGCTCGAGGATCCCGTCGAACAAGAGCGTTTTAGACGCAGGCTTATGGCCACGGTGAACAGCCTCAAGAAAAAGCAGCAACGACTTAGAGCTGATCAGGATCTGCTAGCCGACAGATGGACTGAAGTCCTCGCGGCCCCAACCCCAGCTCCCGCGAAACGTCAAAGCAGGTCCTTCGTGTACACCATTACGCTCTGAAGATACCATGGGCATGGGGAGAGGGCCACGACCACAATAAACCCAGCATCATGCTCAACCACACCAGGGTCTCTCAAGTGTGTCGTTCCTTTTTCTTTTCTTTTTACCTTTTACTTTTTACCCACAGGACTCCGTTTGTCAGAGGCCCTGTCCGGCAGCAGACCTGCCGAACTCACGATGCAACAACGAGGGAAGGATAAAGGCTACAACGAATATACAGGTGGTCTCCATTACGAGCATTTTTATACACCAATCTGCAGCCTACCCCTGGAGGGGGACATGTTTAACAGTCCAATACCTTGCTTATCGCACTATTTGTATCGTTCTGCATTCATTGCAGCACTTATTGAATAAAACAATGCAGCACCTTTTTGCTTATAATTGCATTTCTTTTTCATACATATGTTCATTCACGGCATGTTGCATCCGTACACTTTGGTACGGCTAATATACACCAGGGCTTATGTTTCCGCATTATAGTATGATGAGTCCAACACTTTGTCACAAGTGCGGCACCCGAACTTATAGCACTATATGCATCGGCTCGAATCATGTCTTGGGTCAATAGTTGGGTTTGCCCGGCTCCCATGTTTTGGTACCTTACGTTCCGTTATATCGGCTAAGGTAGCACTGGGAGAACCATCATGATTCCGCCCAGCTTGAGCTGGGTTAACGCCTCGAGGAAAGCTAAAACTGACCGTCATGATGAGGCGAGAGCGATCGCTGTTCGAGAGGTTTTTGCAGTCCTAAAGACTTATGCCGCTTAGAGCGAGGAGCCGGATACTGTCCGCCAAGGCATGGATAGCGCCCCAAATTCGGCCTTCCAAGACTAGGGGCTTCACGAAATTTAAAATTATAGAATTCTATGGCTAAGTGAGAGTGTTTAAGAATTATAAGTCTGGTTGCCTTGTTCGCTGTGTTGAGCGCCTACCTAGATGGACCCAAAATTGGGAACAAGAGAGCTCAAGTTTATCCCGAACACCCCAAAGACTCGTGGCATGGGGCTGAAGCCGACGACTTGCCATCTCTCGATTTGATAAACAGCCGCCTGTAAGGTAATATTTTAAATTAACAAGCGTTGATTAGCGCATATGGACTAAGTTTTCAGCGCACAGGATAACGAAATGCGAGTCTACTCAAATATTACATCTTTGGAGCACTCACCCGCAATAGTGCGGGCGCCCTTCAGCACACTCTTATAATACATCTCGGGCGTGCGATGCTCCTTGCCCTCTGGTGGCGGGTCCGTCACGAGCTTCTGGGCATCCATCTTGCCCCAGTGCACCTTTGCGCGGGCAAGGGCCCGACGGGCACCCTCAATACAAGCGGAATGCTTGATGACTTCTACCCACGGGCACGCATCCATCAGCCGCCGCACCAGGCCGAAGTAGCTCCCAGGCATGGCCTCCTTAGGCCACAACCGAACTATGAGGCCCTTCATGGCCTGTTCGGCCGCCTTGTGGAGCTCGACCAGCTGCTTCAGCTGGTCGCTAAAAGCACTGGATGTCCGCCTCAACATCTTGAGACCGAAGACCTTCTCTATCGAGCTCCCTCCTCGGCCCGGTAGAATGCGGCAGCATCGGACACGCCACGAGGAAGATCTGCGAACGCTCCGGAGAGCTCCGAATTCGGTAAGCAACAGGTAATTAACACTCACATTCTTACTTTGCATGAAAATGCCTTACCCACTGCTATTTTCTTCACCGCCTCAATCTCCTGGAGGGCCTTGTAGGCTTCGGCCTTAGCGGCTTTGGCACTCTCAAGAGCCGTTGCAAGCTCAGACTCTCGAGTCTTCGAGTCATGCTCCAAGCTCTCATGTTTTTTCACGAGATCCCGGAGCTCTTGCTGTACCTCCGCCACCCGCGCCTCCTTCTTCTCTCGCTCGGTGCGCTCAAGGCTGCATTATGCTCGCCGCGGCCACCGCCTCCTTCGTGGTCGCCACCTCGTTAGTGGCCCCTACAATACCCACGTTATCCTTGTCATTTTTCTTGCAACCAAATCCTTTTACAGAAGGTACAATTTTCATAAGGTATTACTCACCTTATTTTTCCTCGAGCTGCTTCTTGGCATGGCCGAGCTCGTTCTCGGACCGCTCGAGGTTTTCCTTCAAAGTATTGACCTCCGCAGTCAGTGCAGCGGAGGTCAGCAGCACAGCCTGCAATCCCATATTGACATATTTTTATGACTTCTGCTTTTATCTTTCTAAAGATCCTCATCCGCTTTTCTTTCCGAACACGAACCGAGCATCGTGGGCTACCGTCTATGCGGTACCATTTTACATATATTGAAATTCTTACCTCAAAGCCTGTTAGAAGGCTGCTGCAGGCTTCGGTCAGCCCGCTCTTGGCGAGCTGAACCTTCTGAATCACCGCACTCATAACAGTGCGGTGTTCCTCTTCGATGGAGCGCCGTTGGCGCCTCCAGAATTATCTGGCACCTCCGGTTGGGCGGAGGCAGCCGGCGTCATGTCTTGCCCTTCTTACGAAGGGTCGCCACGGACTCGGAGCCACCGTGGCCTCCGGGCTGAGTCCGTGCAAAGTCCGGAGGGTGTCTGTGACACCTCCGGGCCTCCTCCTCCTGGCGGGTCCCTTTACGGGATCCCACCTCGGCGTCGTCCGTGGCACGGGGTGGAGGCAGTGGGAGGAATCCATATCCGACGCACCCAAGGACCCGCCGGCAAGCGGGAAGATCATCCTTGGGCGGACTGCAGGGTTGTATGCGGCATTAGAAAGACATTATGTGGCGAAAAGAAAATCCTTGAAGTTATTCGGGAGTCTGGATACTTACGATCTCGCCAGGCTTGGCCCTTGGAGGCCGCCGTCAAATCACTGCATTGGCGGAGCAGTCCGGGGAAGAGTTTTTCCTTCTTGGACCCTTCGGCCTCCCTTGTTGGGGAGGCCTTCCTTTTTTCCTCCTTCACTGGGGAGAGGCTTTATTCTCCTCCTCGCCTTGGTGGGAGGAGTCGACCTCGATTCATCATCCGATAGCACCTGAAAATGGGAACTCTTCCGAGTCCCGTGGCGTCTTCTTGGCCTTCTTCTCCGCACCACGTGGCCGGAGCCAGCAGCCCCGTTAGGCGGGCGTCCGCTGGGTCCTCTGGCAATGGGGCCGGACAGATAGTCCGTTCGGCCTTCGCTAGCCATTCCTGTCAAAGGTAAAGGGAGTTTAGATCCCGCATAGAGCCAAACTATGGAAAACAAGTGGTGAAATCACTTACCTCGTCAGCTGGACGCTGCGAGCGGAATCCACGATCTTCGGTAGCGGATGCGGGAGCTTCGGCGCCCTTGAACATCACCTTCCAGACATCTTCGTACGTAGTGTCAAAGAGCCCGCTCAGGGTCTGGTGCTGCGCCGGATCAAACTCCCACATGTTGAAGCCCCGTCGCTGGCTTACGTTGACAAGCTTGAGCTTCTTGTCCACCAGCTTCTAGATACAGGCTTGGAGTCCGGTCAGCTCCTCCGAATCCCCCCAAATCCGGCCACTCTCTTCCCAGGAGGTGAGCCGTGTAGGGATGCTAGATCTGAATTCGGGGGTCGCTGCCCAATCAGGGTCACGCGGCTCGGTGATGTAGAACCACCCGATTGCCACCCTTGATGGTTTCCACGAAAGTGCCCTCCACCACGTAACGTGGGACATCCTGCCCACCATGGCGCCTCCGCACTCCACTTGGCTGCCCTTCACAACCTTGACTTGACATCAAGGTCTTGAGCCTGTCGAAGTGGGGCTGGATGCGAAGGAAGGCCTCGCACACGACGATAAACGCCAAGATGTTGAGGATGAAATTGGGGCCGATCATGGAAATCTAGGCCGTAGTAGAACATGAGCCCCGGACAAAGGGATGAAGCGGGAAGCCCAGTCCATGGAGGAAATGGGGAAGAAATACTACCCTCTCATGGGGCCTAGGGTTGGGGCGAGCTCAGAACGCCCGGATTCGATCGCGCCAGTGTCCGCCATTATTCGCCGGTGTTGCCATGTCATTTGCTTGCGTGTTGCACTTTGCCATGTCATCATCTGCATTTCATATCATGTCATCATGTGCATTTCATTTTGCATACGTGTTCGTCTCATGCATCCGAGCATTTTCCCCGTTGTCCATTTTGCAATCCGGCATTCCTATGTCTCCGGCGCCCCTTTTACCTCTTTTAGGTATGCGGGTGTTAAGCGGTCTCGGAATGGACCGAGGTTTGCCAAGCGGCCTTGGTATAGCACCGATGAACCGCCTGTCAAGTTTCGTGCCATTTGGAGGTCGTTTGATACTCCAACGGTTAACCGGGTAACCGCAAAGCCCTCTTTGAGTTGCAGCCCAACACCCCCTCGAAAGTGGCCCAAAACCCAGCAAACTCCCCTCCATGCTCACGGTGGTTCGATCACGATCGCGTGGCCGAAAACCGCACCTCATTTGGACTCTCCTAGCTCCATATGCCTATATATTAGCCTTCCCCTCCGAAATTTCGCAGACGAAACCATAAAATCCCCCCCCCCCTCGCACGCCACCGGACGTGTCCACCCCGCCGCCGGACGCGTCCGCCGCCGCCTCCACGTCGCCCGGACCAATCCGGGGACGCCACGTCATCTCCGCCGCCCCCGCGTCCAACCCCGCGCCGCGCGTGGCCTGCTCCACCGCGCCCGCCGCCCGCCCGCGAGCCCGCTCCGGCCCCAGCCGGCCGGCCGCCGCCGCCGCGCCCGCCACCGCGCCCTCCGGCAGCGCGCTCCGCCGCTGCCCGGCCCGGCCGGCGCAGCGCCTTCGCCGGCCTCCCGCTCCGCCGCCCGGCCACCGTCGCCCGGCCGCCGCCGCTGTGCGCCCGCGCCTCGCGTCGCCCCTCCCCTCCCGCTGGCGCCACGCCTCGCCTCCGCCGCCCGCCTCTCCTCCGGCCGCCGGCCGCCCGCCTCAACCAGGCCGGAGTGCCCCGCCGCCGTCCGCCTCCTCACGGCCTCCGCGCCGCCCGGCCTCCGCCGGTGCCGGATCCGGCGAGGGGCCGGCCGGATCCATCCGCCCCGGCTCCTCCCCGGCGCGTCTCCCTCTTCTCCGGCCACCGGCGTCGCATCTCCGGCGAGATCCGGCTCGCCTCGTAATCCGTGCCATGAGGTTGACTTCCCCCCTCTCCGAAAATCCTCTAAGTCCCGAATCTGCTAATATTTTTATGCATTTTCATCATGCCATAACTCGGTGCATGTAGCTCCGTTTCACGCGTGTAATATGTCAAATTGTTCGTCTCGATGAGTAGATCATTTCATCTCATTGCATAATTTACATTTGAACTCATATTGATGCCCGAAATGCTGTTGAAAGAGGGCTATGTGATGTTAGTTTCTGTTTCTTAACAGAACATGCACTTTTGTCATTTTTGCCATGATTGATGTGTGCATCCTATGAACTTGAGTCCTACATGTGTTTTGTAATATGCCATGCCATCTTTACAGGGGTGTATGTCATGTATTTTTGTGATCTCTTTGGTGACTAGCACAAACATGCAAACTAGGCTTCATGATGTTGCTGATTTCAGCCCCTGTTCTGCTGATATTTTCATGCCATGTTAACTTGATGCTACAGAGAGATCCATGCTTATTTTGAGATACTTCAGTTAGGATGTTTTGAAAATATGGTTATGCTCTATCCATCGATGCTCTTGTTTGCAATTATGGAGTGCCATAGCTTGAGTCAATCGAGTTCTACTTTTGCTATAAAATGTTTCCTGGAAGATTGTTTACATGTTATTCAATTTTGCCAAGGTTGTTGTAGTTGATCCGTGTATGCTATGATGTTGTTCTTGCCATGTATAGCTTCTATGCCATGTCTTCTTACTGTGAGTTGCCTTGCCATGCCATGTATTGCTCTGTGGTGAGTGGTTCAAGCTCACCAACATGCCTACTTATTGTTGTTCCTGCCATGTATGAATCTGTAATATAACTTGCCATGTTTACATGGGTGCCATCATATTTTCTGATCCTTTTTGGCTTATGGTCAGTAAGGGACTTTTGTTCTATGCATTTAGTAGTATCATGCCATGCCTTTTTTTGCCATGATAAGTTCCTGT
This sequence comes from Aegilops longissima, assembly GCA_021605205.1. Lineage (NCBI taxonomy): Eukaryota > Viridiplantae > Streptophyta > Magnoliopsida > Poales > Poaceae > Aegilops > Aegilops longissima. Next base: position 604,794,175 of record CM038681.1, read on the forward strand.
AGCATGTTGTTTGATAGCTCTAAACATTGCAACCTGATGTTAATTCTGCTAAAGTCTGAAACTGTTATTATTTGCAATCTTGCCATGTCATTTTGAGCATGTTCTAGTGATTTCTGGAGTTAGCTCATTGTTCATGTTTTGTCATGCTTTACCTGTACATCATGCCCATGCCTTTTTTTATTATGTTGAGGTCCTGTAGCATGTTGTTTTGATGCTTGCAATATGCCTAGTTGCTGTTTTGGACCGATTGTTGTCATGACTTGTATAGGGGGTATGTGTTGAACCGTTGCTCCGTTTTGAGTGTGCTCTATATGAAACTTGCTTGATTTTGCATGTAGTTTTATATTATCATGTTGCATCCTTGTTTTGAGGTGTTTGCTTGATGCTTGTATGCATTTTGCATCAATGCCATGTTCATCTTGTTTTGCTCATATCTTCTAGACCGTAGCTCCGAATCTAATGAACTTTATATGTAACTTGACTAGAATTTCGTGTAGATCATAGTGGTGCATCTTAACTTGATGTTTAACAACTTGAACTTAAGGTTTATTCAGATCTGGACCAATTTCGAAATTTGCATATGAGGACTTACGGAATTGTTCTATGTTGTTCCGGCCTCATTTAAACTTGTTTTGATGTGTTGCTCTTGTTTGCATCATCTCTTGCCATGAGTAGCTTCATGTAGCTTTGTCATGCATCATGCTTGTTGTGCATCATGCCTTGTTCATGTGTGGTGTGTTTACCTATGTTGTGTGCTTCTTCTTGTTAGTTCCGTTTCGTTATGATCGTGAGGATTCGTTCGTCTCACGCTTGGTTCGGCTTCATCCGTTCATCTTCTTCATGGACTCGTTCTTCTTCCTAGCGGGATTTCAGGCAAGATGACCGCTACCCTGGATCTCACTACTATCATTGCTATGCTAGTTGCTTCGCTCTTTCGCTATGCTGCGCTACCTATCACTTGCTGCTCAAGCCTCCCAAATTGCCATGACAGCCTCTAACCTTTTGCACCCTTCCTAGCAAACCGTTGTTTGGCTATGTTACCGCTTTGCTCAGCCCCTCTTATAGCGTTGTTAGTTGCAGGTGAAGTTGAAGTTTGTTCCTTTTTGGAACATGGAGATGTTGTTCCTTGTTGGAACATGTTTACTTGTTGGGATATCACAATATATCTTATATTATTAATGCATCTATTTACTTGGTAAAGGGTGGAAGGCTCGGCCTTATGCCTGGTGTTTTGTTCCACTCTTGCCGCCCTAGTTTCCGTCATATCGGTATTATGTTCCCGGATTTTGCGTCCATAACGCGGTCGGGTGATTTATGGGACCCCCTTGACAGTTCGCTTTGAATAAGACTTTTCCAGCAAGGCCCAACATTGGTTTTACCATTTTCCTCACCTAGCCCTTTTTCCCTTGGGTTTCCGGAGCCCAAGGGTCATCTTTATTTTAGCCCCCCCCCCGGGCCAGTGCTTCTCTAAGTGCTGGCCTGAACCGAGTAGACTGCAGGGCCCCCTCGTGGCAACTCGAGGTTTGGTTTTACTCGTTGGATGTCTCATCCGGTGTTGCCCTGAGAACGAGATATGTGCAGCTCCTATCGGGATTGTCGGCGCATCGGGCGGCTTTGCTGGTCTTGTTTTATTACTGTCGAAATGTCTTGTAGCCGGGATTCCGAGACTAATCGGGTCTTCCCGGGGAGAAGGAATATCCTTCGTTGATCGCGAGAGCTTATCATGGGCTAAGTTGGGACACCCCTGCAGGGTATAAACTTTCGAGAGCCGTGCCCGCGGTTATGTGCTAGATGGGAATTTGTTAATATCCGGTTGTAGTAAACTTGAAGCAAACTCTTCTAAAATACACCAACCGTAGCGTAACCGTGAGTGTCTCTTTTCGGGTTGATCGAGAGGAGAACACGGTTTCGGGTTATGTTTGGCGTAAGTAGGAGTTCAGGATCACTTCTTGATCATTACTAGTTGGCGACCGTTCCTTTGTTTCTCTTCTCGCTCTCATTTGCGTTGGTTAGCCACCATATAATGCTTAGTCGCTGCTGCAACCTCACCACTTTATCCCTTCCTTTCCTACTTAAGCTTTGCTAGTCTTGATACCCATGGTAATGGGATTGTTGAGTCCTCGTGGCTCACAGATTACTACACCACCAGATTGCAGGTACAGGTTTGTGATGATCATGGCGTGAGAGCGATGTTTGCTTGTTGGAGTTCTTCTTCCGCTTCTTCTTGATCGGGGATAGGTTCGGTCGGCAGCCTGGGCTAGCAGGGTGGATATTGTTTGAGTTTCTGTTTATGTTTCATCCGTAGTCGGATGTTGATCTTGTATATGATGTTGATGTATCCCTGTGGCATTTGTGCCTTATGTATGTATCCCCATCTATTATGTAATGTTGATGTAATGATATCCACCTTGCAAAAGCGTTTCAATATGCGGTTCTATCCTTGGTGGGACCTTCGAGTTCCTTTTGGATAGGGTCGCATATTGGGCGTGACACTCTCCCTCGCCGGGGAGCCGATGCGCGATGTTGCTGGACAAATATCCGCGTCGCGCAGCTTCTGGATCTGCCCTCTGACGGAGGAGGCCATCCACTTGCCTCCGCTCCGGACATAGTTGGAGAAGGTTGAGGTGAGAAGTGCGGACTTGGGCGCTGGAGCTCGAGTTCGCGGAGATGGATAAGCCAAGGAGGAAGAAGACGCAGGTAAAAGGGTTGGATCTTTATCCCTTATATGGGCGGACAAAACATGTGTCCCCACCGCCCGGTAAAACTCGCTTATCTCCAAGCGTCACAATCAATGGCGCGGTTGGGTTACCCACGTCCGTATTGATGGGAATCCCGGAATAAGGGGAACACGATCTCTGCTTCGACAAGACATGCCAAGGAAACCGCTTCGCTAAACACGCTGAGGTGGAACAATAAAAACAATTTGAGTAAAGGCTTGGTAGTGGTGCGGCGTCACGCCACGTAATCGTCGTGATTGATCTTGTGTAATATTATTCTCTCTATGGTGGTATGTGGAATTTATCTTTGCAGAGCCGGACACTATCCTGGTGTTCACAATCTTCTGTAAATTATTCGGAGGAAGAACCCGCCTTGCAATGCCGAAGACAACATGCGCGCCGGACTCGTCGTCATTGAAGCCTGGTTCAGGGACTCTTGAGGAGTTCGGACTAGGGGTGTCCGGATAGCGAACTATCATCATCGGCGGACTCCAAGACTATGAAGATACAAGATTGAAGACTTCGTCCCGTGTCCGGATGGGACATTCCTTGGCGTGGAAGGCAAGCTTGGCGATACGGATATGTAGATCTCCTACCGTTGTAACCGACTCTGTGTAACCCTAGCCCTCTCCGGTGTCTATATAAACCGGATGGCTTTAGTCCATAGGACGAACAACAATCATACCATAGGCTAGCTTCTAGGGTTTAACCTCTTTGATCTCGTGATAGATCCACTCTTGTAACACACATCATCAATATTAATCAAGCAGGACGTAGGGTTTTACCTCCATCTAGAGGGCCCGAACCTGGGTAAAACATCGTGTCCCTTGTCTCCTGTTACCATCCGCCTAGACGCACAGTTCGGGACCCCCTACCCGAGATCCGCCGATTTTGACACCGACATTGGTGCTTTCCTTGAGAGTTCCTCTGTGTCGTCACCGATAGGCCCGATGGCTCCTTCGATCATCAACAACGACGCAGTCCAGGGTGAGACCTTTCTCCCCGGACAGATCTTCGTATTCGGCGGCTTTGCACTGCAGGCCAATTCGCATGGCCATCTGGAGCAGATCGAAAGCTATGCCCCTGGCCATCAGGTCAGATTTGGAAGTTTGAACTATACGGCCGATATCCGCGGAGACTTGATCTTCGATGGATTCGAGCCGCAGCCGAGCGTGCCGCACTGTTTCGATGGGCATGATCTAGCTCTACAGCCGAACAGTGCCTTGGAGGCCGCACCAGCATCCGCTCCGACCCTTAATCCGGAGCCGGATTCCACAATCGAGGACGAGTGGTTGGACACCGCCTCGGGGGCGACAATCCCTACGGCGATTGAGCCGAACTCCATCCCTGTCCTTTGCGAAGACCTCGACTCCAGGGTGCCGGACTCCTCTGCGGACTCCGAACCCTCCGCGCCCCTGCCAATCGGATCCGATTGGGCGCCGGTCATGGAGTTCACGGCCGCGGACATCTTTCAGCACTCGCCCTTTGGCGACATCCTGAATTCACTAAAGTCTCTCTCTTTATCCGGAGAGCCCTGGCCGGATTACGGTCAGGAAGGTTGGGATGTGGATGACGAAGAAATTCAACGCCCACCCACCACCCACTTTGTAGCCACTGTCGATGATTTAACCGACATGCTAGAATTCGGCTCCGAAGACATGGACGATATGGACGACGATGCCGGAGACGACCAAGACCCAGCGCCTACAGGGCACTGGAAGGCCACCTCATCATACGACATATACATGGTGGACATCCCAAAAGATGGGAGCGGCGATGGAACAACGGAGGATGACCCTCCAAGAAGCAAATCAAGATCGTCGCTGGCGCGCTCTAAATCCCGCCACAGCAAAAACGGTGATTCCGGCACGGGAGATAATAACACCCCGGACAGTGCCGAAGAAAACCCCCTCCAGCAGGACTCATCACAGGAGGAGGGAGAAGCAAGTCCGCACGACAGTGCGGTAGAAAGAGAAGTCGAGGACGATAATTATGCGCCTCCCTCCGGAGACGAAGCAAGCCTCGACGAAGATGAATTCGTCGTGCCTGAGGATCCCGTTGAACAAGAGCGTTTTAGACGCAGGCTTATGGCCACGGTGAACAGCCTCAAGAAAAAGCAGCAACGACTTAGAGCTGATCAGGATCTGCTAGCCGACAGATGGACTGAAGTCCTCGCGGCCCCAACCCCAGCTCCCGCGAAACGTCAAAGCAGGTCCTTCGTGTACACCATTACGCTCTGAAGATACCATGGGCATGGGGAGAGGGCCACGACCACAATAAACCCAGACTGCGGCTCAACCACACCAGGGTCTCTCAAGTGTGTCGTTCCTTTTTCTTTTCTTTTTACCTTTTACTTTTTACCCACAGGACTCCGTTTGTCAGAGGCCCTGTCCGCAGCAGACCTGCCGAACTCACGATGCAACAACGAGGGAAGGATAAAGGCTACAACGAATATACAGGTGGTCTCCATTACGAGCATTTTTATACACCAATCTGCAGCCTACCCCTGGAGGGGGACATGTTTAACAGTCCAATACCTTGCTTATCGCACTATTTGTATCGTTCTGCATTCATTGCAGCACTTATTGAATAAAACAATGCAGCACCTTTTTGCTTATAATTGCATTTCTTTTTCATACATATGTTCATTCACGGCATGTTGCATCCGTACACTTTGGTACGGCTAATATACACCAGGGGCTTATGTTTCCCGCATTATAGTATGATGAGTCCGAACACTGTCACAAGTGCGGCACCCCGAACTTATAGCACTATATGCATCGGCTCCGAATCATGTCTTGGGTCAATAGTTGGGTTTGCCCGGCTCCCATGTTTTGGTACCTTACGTTCCGTTATATCGGCTAAGGTAGCACTGGAGAACCATCGATTCCGCCCAGCTTGAGCTGGGTTAACGCCTCAGTGGAGAAAGCTAAAACTGACCGTCATGATGAGGCGAGAGACCGGTCGCTGTTCGAGAGGTTTTTTGCGAGTCCTTAAAGACTTATGCCGCTTAGAGCGAGGAGCCGGATACTGTCCGGCCAAGGCATGGATAGCGCCCCAAATTCGGCCTTCCGAAGACTAGGGGCTTCGCCGAAATTTAAAATTATAGAATTCTATGGCTAAGTGAGAGTGTTTAAGCATTATAAGTCTGGTTGCCTTGTTCGCTGTGTTGAGCGCCTACCTAGATGGACCCAAAAATGGGAACAAGAGCGCTCAAGTTTATCCCGAACACCCCAAAGACTGTGGCATGGGGGCTGAAGCCGACGACTTGCCATCTCTCGATTTGATAAACAGCCGCATGAAGGTAATATTTTAAATTAACAAGCGTTGATTAGCGATATGAACTAAGTTTTCAGCGCACAGATAACGAAATGCGAGTCTACTCAAATATTACATCTTTGGAGCACTCACCCGCAATAGTGCGGGCGCCTTCATCACACTCTTATAATACATCTCGGGCGTGCGATGCTCCTTGCCCTCCGGTGGCGGGTCCGCCACGAGCTTCAGGCATCCATCTTGCCCCAGTGCACCTTTTTGCGCGGGCAAGGCCCGACGGGCACCCTCAATACAAGCGGAATGCTTGATGACTTCTACCCACGGCACGCATCCATCAGCCGCCGCCCAGGCAAGTAGCTCCTGGCATGGCCTCCTTAGGCCACACCAACTATGAGGCCCTTCATGGCCTGTTCGCCGCCTTGTGGAGCTCGACCAGCTGCTTCACTGGTCGCTAAAAGCACTGGATGTCCGCCTCAAAGATATCGAGACCAAGACCTTCTCTGTCGAGCTCCCCTCCTCGGCCCGGTAGAATGCGGCAGCATCGGACACGCTACGAGGAAGATCTGCGAACGCTCCTGGAGAGCTCCGAATTCGGGTAAGCAACAGGTAATTAACACTCACATTCTTACTTTGCATGAAAAATGCCTTACCCACTGCTATTTTCTTCACCGCCTCAATCTCCTGGAGGGCCTTGTAGGCTTCGGCCTTAGCGGCTTTGGCACTCTCAAGAGCCGTTGCAAGCTCAGACTCGAGTCTTGAGTCATGCTCCAAGCTCTCATGTTTTTCACGAGATCCGGAGCTCTTGCTGTACCTCCGCCACCCGCGCCTCCTTCTTCTCTCGCTTCGGTGCGCTCGCTGCTGCATTATGTTCGTCATGCCACCGCCTCCTTCGTGGTCGCCACCTCGTTAGTGGCCCCTACAATACCCACGTTATCCTTGTCATTTTCTTGCAACCAAATCCTTTTCTGTAAGGTACAATTTTCATAAGGTATTACTCACCTTATTTTTCCTCGAGCTGCTTCTTGGCATGGCGAGCTTCGCTCTCGGACCGCCGAGGTTTTCCTTCAAAGTATTGACCTCCGCAGCCGGTCAGCGGAGGTCAAGAAGACAACCTGCAATCCCATATTGACATATTTTTATGACTTCTGCGCTTATCTTTCTAAAGATCCTCAGTCCGGCTTTTCTTTCCGAACACCGAACCGAGCATCGTGGTCTCTGTCTATGCGGTACCATTTTACATATATTGAAATTCTTACCTCAAAGCCTGTTAGAAGGCTGCTGCGCAGCTTCGGTCAGCCCGCTCTTGGCGAGCTGAACCTTTCAATCACCGCACTCATAACGGTGCGGTGTTCCTCTTCGATGGGGCGCCGCTGGCGCCTCCAGCAAATATACGGCACCTCCGGTTGGGCGGAGGCAGCCGGCGTCATGTCTTGCCCTTCTTACGGCGGGTCGCCACGGACTCGGAGCCACCGTGGCCTCCGGGCTGAGTCCGTGCAAAGTCCGGAGGGTGTCCTGTGACACCTCCGGGGCCTCCTCCTCTGGCGGGTCCCTTCTCGGGATCCCACCTCGGCGTCGTCTGTGGCACGGGGTGGAGGCAGTCGGAAGGGAATCCATATCCGACGCACCCAAGGACCCGCTCGACGAAACGGGAAGATCATCCTTGGGCGGACTGCAGGATTGTATGCGGCATTAGAAAGACATTATGTGGCGAAAAGAAAAATCCTTGAAGTTATTCGGGAGTCTGGATACTTACGATCTCGCCAGGGGCTTGGCCCTTGGAGGCCAGTCGTCGTCACTGGCATTGGCGGAGCAGTCCGGGGGAAGAGTTTTTTCCTTCTTGGACCCTTCGGCCTCCCTTGTTGGGGAGGCCTTCCTTTTCTTTCCTCCCCCCGCTGGGGGAGAGGCTTTCTTATTCTCCTCCTCGCCTTGGTGGGAGGAGTCGGCCTCGGATTCATCATCCGATAGCACCTGAAAATGGGAACTCTTCCGAGTCCCCGTGGCCGTCTTCTTGGCCTTCTTCTCCGGCACCACGTGGGGTGCCGGAGCCAGCAGCCCCGTTAGGCGGGCGTCCGCTGGGTCCTCTGGCAATGGGGCCGGACAGATAGTCCGTTCGGCCTTCGCCAGCCATTCCTGTCAAAGGTAAAGGGAGTTTAGATCCCGCATAGAGCCAAACTATGGAAAACAAGTGGTGAAATCACTTACCTCGTCACCTGGGCGCCATGCGGCGGAATCCGCGATCTTGATGGCGGATGCGGAGCTTCGCGCCTTGAACATCACCTTCCGGACATCTTCGTACGTAGTGTCAAAGAGCCCGCTCAGGGTCTGGTGCTACGCCGGATCAAACTCCCACATGTTGAAGCCCCGTCGCTGGCTTACGTTGACAAGCTTGAGCTTCTTGTCCACCAGCTTCTAGATACAGGCTTGGAGTCCGGTCAGCTCCTCCGAATCCCCCCAAATCCGGCCACTCTCTTCCCAGGAGGTGAGCCGTGTAGGGATGCTAGATCTGAATTCGGGGGTCGCTGCCCAATCAGGGTCACGCGGCTCGGTGATGTAGAACCACCCCGATTGCCACCCCTTGATGGTTTCCACGAAAGTGCCCTCCAGCCACGTAACGTGGGACATCCTGCCCACCATGGCGCCTCCGCACTCCACTTGGCTGCCCTTCACAACCTTCGGCTTGACACTGAAGGTCTTGAGCCACAAGTCGAAGTGGGGCTGGATGCAGAGGAAGGCCTCGCACACGACGATAAACGCCAAGATGTTGAGGATGAAATTCGGGGCCAGATCATGGAAATCTAGGCCGTAGTAGAACATGAGCCCCCGGACAAAGGGATGAAGCAGGAAGCCCAGTCCGCGGAGGAAATGGGGAAGAAATACTACCCTCTCATGGGGCCTAGGGTTGGGGACGAGCTCTCTGTAACGCCCCGGATTCGATGCGCCAGGTGTCCGCCAGTTATTCGCCGGTGTTGCCATGTCATTTGCTTGCGTGTTGCACTTTGCCATGTCATCATCTGCATTTCATATCATGTCATCATGTGCATTTCATTTTGCATACGTGTTCGTCTCATGCATCCGAGCATTTTCCCGTTGTCCGCTTTTGCAATCCGGCATTCCTATGTCTCCGGCGCCTTTTTACCTCTTTTCATGTGCGGGTGTTAAACGGTCTCGGAATGGACCGAGGTTTGCCAAGCGGCCTTGGTATAGCACCAGTAGACCGCCTGTCAAGTTTCGTGCCATTTGGAGGTCGTTTGATACTCCAACGGTTAACCGGGTAACCGCAAAGCCCTCTTTGAGTTGCAGCCCAACACCCCCTCCAAAGTGGCCCAAAACCCAGCAAACTCCCCTCCATGCTCACGGTGGTTCGATCACGATCGCGTGGCCGAAAACCGCACCTCATTTGGACTCTCCTAGCTCCATATGCCTATATATTAGCCTTCCTCCAAATTTCGCAGACGAAACCATAAATCCCCCCTCGACGCCACCGGACGTGTCCACCCCGCCGCCAGACGCGTCCGCCGCCGCCTCCACGTCGCCGGACCAATCCGGGGCGCCACGTCATCTCCGCCGCCCCGCGTCCAACCCCGCCGCCACGTGGCCCCTGCTCCACCGCGCCCGCCGCCCGGCCGCGAGCCGCTCCCTGCCCCATGCGGCCCGGCCGCCGCCGCCGCGCCCGCCACCGCGCCCTCCGGCGGCGCGCTCCGCTGCTGCCCGGCCCGGCCTGGCCGAGCGCAGCGCCCGCCGGCCTCCCTCTCCGCCGCCCGGCCACCCGTCGCCGCCGCCCGCCTGCGCCGCCGCGCCCCCGCGCCTCGCGTCGCCCCTCCCCTCCCGCTGGCGCCCGCCTGCGCCTCCGCCGCCCGCCTCTCCTCCGGCCGCCCGCCGCCCGCCTCAACCAGCCGCCGAGTGCCCCGCCGCCGTCCGCCTCCTCACCGGCCTCCGCGCGCCCGGCCTCCGCCGGTGCGGATCCGGCGAGGGCGGCGGATCCATCCGCCCGCTCCTCCCGGCGCGTCTCCCTCTTCTCCGCCACAAGGCGTCGCATCTCCGGCGAGATCCGGCTCGCCTCGTAATCCGTGCCATGAGGTTGACTTCCCCCTCCGAAAATCCTCTAAGTCCCGAATCTGCTAATATTTTTATGCATTTTCATCATGCCATAACTCGGTGCATGTAGCTCCGTTTCACGCGTGTAATATGTCAAATTGTTCGTCTCGATGAGTAGATCATTTCATCTCATTGCATAATTTACATTTGAACTCATCTTGATGCCCGAAATGTTGTTGGAAGAGGGCTATGTGATGTTAGTTTCGCTTTTAATGTAACATGCACTTTTGTCATTTTGCCATGATTGATGTGTGCATCCTATGAACTTGAGTCCTACATGTGTTTTGTAATATGCCATGCCATCTTTACAGGGGTGTATGTCATGTATTTTTGTGATCTCTTTGGTGACTAGCACAAACATGCAAACTAGGCTTCATGATGTTGCTGATTTCAGCCCTGCTCACTGATATTTTCATGCCATGTTAACTTGATGCTACAGAGAGATCCATGCTTATTTTGAGATACTTCAGTTAGGATGTTTTGAAAATATGGTTATGCTCTATCCATCGATGCTCTTGTTTGCAATTATGGAGTGCCATAGCTTGAGTCAATCGAGTTCTACTTTTGCTATAAAATGTTTCCTGGAAGATTGTTTACATGTTATTCAATTTTGCCAAGGTTGTTGTAGTTGATCCGTGTATGCTATGATGTTGTTCTTGCCATGTATAGCTTCTATGCCATGTCTTCTTACTGTGAGTTGCCTTGCCATGCCATGTATTGCTCTGTGGTGAGTGGTTCAAGCTCACCAACATGCCTACTTATTGTTGTTCCTGCCATGTATGAATCTGTAATATAACTTGCCATGTTTACATGGGTGCCATCATATTTTCTGATCCTTTTTGGCTTATGGTCAGTAAGGGACTTTTGTTCTATGCATTTAGTAGTATCATGCCATGCCTTTTTTTGCCATGATAAGTTCCTGTAGCATGTTGTTTGATAGCTCTAAACATTGCAACCTCGATGTTAATTTCGCTAAAGTCTGAAACTGTTATTATTTGCAATCTTGCCATGTCATTTTGAGCATGTTCTAGTGATTTCTGGAGTTAGCTCATTGTTCATGTTTTGTCATGCTTTACCTGTACATCATGCCCATGCCTTTTTTTATTATGTTGAGGTCCTGTAGCATGTTGTTTTGATGCTTGCAATATGCCTAGTTGCTGTTTTGGACCGATTGTTGTCATGACTTGTATAGGGGTATGTGTTGAACCGTTGCTCCTTTTGAGTGTGCTCTATATGAAACTTGCTTGATTTTGCATGTAGTTTTATATTATCATGTTGCATCCTTGTTTTGAGGTGTTTGCTTGATGCTTGTATGCATTTTGCATCAATGCCATGTTCATCTTGTTTTGCTCATATCTTCTAGACCGTAGCTCCGAATCTAATGAACTTTATATGTAACTTGACTAGAATTTCGTGTAGATCATAGTGGTGCATCTTAACTTGATGTTTAACAACTTGAACTTAAGGTTTATTCAGATCTGGACCAATTTCGAAATTTGCATATGAGGACTTACCGGAATTGTTCTATGTTGTTCCCGGCCTCATTTAAACTTGTTTTGATGTGTTGCTCTTGTTTGCATCATCTCTTGCCATGAGTAGCTTCATGTAGCTTTGTCATGCATCATGCTTGTTGTGCATCATGCCTTGTTCATGTGTGGTGTGTTTACCTATGTTGTGTGCTTCTTCTTGTTAGTTCCGGTTTCGTTGCGATCGTGAGGATTCGTTCGTCTACGCTTGGTTCGGCTTCATCCGTTCATCTTCTTCATGGACTCGTTCTTCTTCCTAGCGGGATTTCAGGCAAGATGACCGCTACCCTGGATCTCACTACTATCATTGCTATGCTAGTTGCTTCGCTCTTTCGCTATGCTGCGCTACCTATCACTTGCTGCTCAAGCCTCCCAAATTGCCATGACAGCCTCTAACCTTTTGCACCCTTCCTAGCAAACCGTTGTTTGGCTATGTTACCGCTTTGCTCAACCCCTCTTATAGCGTTGTTAGTTGCAGGTGAAGTTGAAGTTTGTTCCTTTTTGGAACATGGAGATGTTGTTCCTTGTTGGAACATGTTTACTTGTTGGGATATCACAATATATCTTATATTATTAATGCATCTATTTACTTGGTAAAGGGTGGAAGGCTCGGCCTTATGCCTGGTGTTTTGTTCCACTTTGCCGCCCTAGTTTCCGTCATATCGGTATTATGTTCCCGGATTTTGCGTCCATAACGCGGTCGGGTGATTTATGGGACCCCTTGACAGTTCGCTTTGAATAAGACTTTTCCAAAGAAGGCCCAACATTGGTTTTACCATTTTCCTCACCTAGCCCTTTTTCCCTTGGGTTTCCGGAGCCCAAGGGTCATCTTTATTTTAGCCCCGGGCCAGTGCTTCTCTAAGTGCTGGCCTGAACCGAGTAGACTGCGGGGCCCCCTCGTGGCAACTCGAGGTTTGGTTTTACTCGTTGGATGTCTCATCCGTGTTGCCCGAGAACGAGATATGTGCAGCTCCTATCGGGATTGTCGGTGCATCGGGCGGCTTTGCTGGTCTTGTTTTATTACTGTCGAAATGTCTTGTAGCCGGGATTCCGAGACTAATCGGGTCTTCCCGGGGAGAAGGAATATCCTTCGTTGATCGCGAGAGCTTATCATGGGCTAAGTTGGGACACCCCTGCAGGGTATAAACTTTCGAGAGCCGTGCCCGCGGTTATGTGCTAGATGGGAATTTGTTAATATCCGGTTGTAGTAAACTTGAAGCAAACTCTTCTAAAATACACCAACCGTGTGCGTAACCGTGAGTGTCTCTTTTCGGGGTTGATCGAGAGGAGAACACGGTTTCTGGGTTATGTTTGACGTAAGTAGGAGTTCAGGATCACTTCTTGATCATTACTAGTTGGCGACCGTTCCTTTGTTTCTCTTCTCGCTCTCATTTGCGTTGGTTAGCCACCATATAATGCTTAGTCGCTGCTGCAACCTCACCACTTTATCCCTTCCTTTCCTACTTAAGCTTTGCTAGTCTTGATACCCATGGTAATGGGATTGCTGAGTCCTCGTGGCTCACAGATTACTACACCACCAGTTGCAGGTACAGGTTTGTGATGATCATGACGTGAGAGCGATGTTTGCTTGTTGGAGTTCTTCTTCTGCTTCTTCTTCGATCAGGGGATAGGTTCCAGGTCGGCAGCCTGGGCTAGCAGGGTGGATATTGTTTGAGTTTCTGTTTATGTTTCATCCGTAGTCGGATGTTGATCTTGTATATGATGTTGATGTATCCCTGTGGCATTTGTGCCTTATGTATGTATCCCCATCTATTATGTAATGTTGATGTAATGATATCCACCTTGCAAAAGCGTTTCAATATGCGGTTCTATCCTTGGTGGGACCTTCGAGTTCCTTTTGGATAGGGTCGCATATTGGGCGTGACACTCTCCCTCGCCGGGGAGCCGATGCGCGATGTTGCTGGACAAATATCCGGCGTCGCGCAGCTTCTGGATCTGCCCCTCTGTGACGGAGGAGGCCATCCACTTGCCTCCCGCTCCGGACATAGTTGGAGAAGGTTGAGGTGAGAAGTGCGGACTTGGGCGCTGGAGCTCGAGTTCGCGGAGATGGATAAGCCAAGGAGGAAGAAGACGCAGGTAAAAGGGTTGGATCTTTATCCCCTTATATGGGCGGACAAAAACATGTGTCCCCACCGGCCTGGTAAAACTCGCTTATCTCCAAGCGTCACAATCAATGGCGCGGTTGGGTTACCCACGTCCGTATTGATGGGAATCCCGGAATAAGGGGAACACGATCTCTGCTTCGACAAGACATGCCAAGGAAACCGCTTCGCTAAACACGCTGAGGTGGAACAATAAAAACAATTTGAGTAAAGGCTTGGTAGTGGTGCGACGTCACGCCACGTATCACGTCAGCAGATTGATCTTGTGTAATATTATTCTCTATGGTGGTATGTGGAATTTATCTTTGCGAGCGGACACTATCCTGGTGTTCACAATCTTACAGAAATTATTCGAGGAAGAACCCGCCTTGCAATGCGAAGACAACATGCGCCGGACTCGTCGTCATTGAAGCCTGGTTCGTGGGCTACTTGAGGAGTTCCGGACTAGGGGTGTCCGGATAGCGAACTATCATCATCGGCGGACTCCAAGACTATGAAGATACAAGATTGAAGACTTCGTCCCGTGTCCGGATGGGACTTTCCTTGGCGTGGAAGGCAAGCTTGGCGATACGGATATGTAGATCTCCTACCGTTGTAACCGACTCTGTGTAACCCTAGCCCTCTCCGGTGTCTATATAAACCGGATGGCTTTAGTCCATAGGACGAACAACAATCATACCATAGGCTAGCTTCTAGGGTTTAGCCTCTTTGATCTTGTGGTAGATCCACTCTTGTAACACACATCATCAATATTAATCAAGCAGGACATAGGGTTTTACCTCCATCAAGAGGGCCCGAACCTGGGTAAAACATCGTGTCCCTTGTCTCCTGTTACCATCCGCCTAGACGCACAGTTCGGGACCCCCTACCCGAGATCCGCCGGTTTTGACACCGACAGTAGCGATACTACTACTTGCGAGCGGTACTAAAAAATTACATCCGTGCCTACCACCACTGGACTTGTGACGAGTTTTTGGTCCCGAGCGGAAGTAGCCACGGAAGTAGCCGCGGTAGTACTGCTCCAAGCGATAGTACCGCTCCCAAGAGCGGTAGTACTGCTCCCAAGGGCGGTAGTAAAAAATTACTTCCGCTCCTACCCGCGGTAGTACCGCTGCAGCCATTTCAGAACACCAAAACTACTACAACTTCTGCATTCGGACTCCGAATTCGACGAAACCAAGTTTGTTGGAAAGCTAGCGACAAGGGCTAACAAAATCTTGATAGAAATACCAATAATAAGAAAATGAGAAAAGGCCCAAAATAAAATGGTGAGAACCCTTCCTCGGATAAGACCGGTAAAACCTCCAACACCGAAAACATCATAGAAGACGCATGCAAACTCCGTTTTCGATGAACTCAAGCTTGTCATCAAGATGACCATAAGCTCTAAGACTCACAAAGAGAACCAAACAAGAACCAAGAAACATGATGCAAGGATGCAATGTTTTGATCTCTCGACGAATGATACGATCAAGCTACTCACTTGAGAGCCCCCCTTGATAGTACGGCTATCGATCCTATAACCCGGTCTCCCAACTACCACCATGAGACCGGTAAAATAGAAAACCTATAAAGGGCAAACCTTTGCCTTGAACATGATCCACTTGAGCTAGATGATGACGATCTTGTCCTCCGCAAGATGGACCACCTTTCTTGATTGCGTTGGGTCGATCGAGACTAGATGATTGCTCCCCCATACTCCACTATGGGTGAGCCACTCTTCGGCACATCTTCACAAGTCCATTGACACCACAATGGATGGCAAGCTTCAAGCACTTGATCTCATCGTGATGCTACACTTGAACCTGCACATGACAATCTGGATGACGATCACTACTTGATGTCATCCTTTCCATGGGTTGTATGATATCTTCCTCTTGACGCAAGCCCATGGACATGTACCTAACCCCACATAGAACTCTCACATAGACCATGGGTTAGTACACAAAGTGCAATGGACAATGCTTACCATACCATGGGATCACTTGATCCCTCTCGGTACATCTTTTATGCTTTGTGAGTTGGTCAACTTGATTCACTCTTGACTTAGTCTTGATCAACCTTGAATCTTTCCAACTCTCTTATTTTAGATGATGTCTTGAAGGTAAACATGAATGATCACACAATCTTCTTCTTCAAGACATGCTTGCAATAAGCTCAACACTCACATGACCAATCTTTGGATAATTCCTTAATAGCACCTTGGTCAACACATAAACTCCTTGAAACCAACACATGGACTTCAAGAAATGCCTATGGACAAATCCTTCAAATATAACTCAATGCAACCATTAGTCCATAGAGAATGTCATAAATTACCAAAACCACACATGGGGGCACCGCATGTCCTTTCAATCTCCCCCATTTTGGTAATTGATGACAATCACTTTCAAGAGAGTTTATATAAGGAATTATGCATCACCATGCAATGCAACAACCAATAATGCATGTGTATGAGATGCAAATGCTTAGGAACAAAACCAAAGCAAGGAGAAAACTCTGAAGACTTCTCCACAAAACTCTCTGAAACTTCTCCCCCATTGGCATCGATTGCCAAAATGGGCGAAAAGCTAAGAAGACCAATATAAAAGGTGTTCCTCCAAAAGTTGTGCATTTCTCAACAAGAGAGTGGAATGCCATACAGATATCCAAAGGTAATACTTGGAGGAAGACCAACTATATTGAGGCGCCAAGATTGCAAAAGAATGATATGCCACAAAGACATAACAAAGAGAGAAACAAGCAATCAAGCAATCAAAAGATACCAATTGAAGCAAGCTATCAAAAGATACCAATTGAACCAACTAGACCAGGACCTACGTGCCACATGAATAAAGATATTATGATATGAGCAGAGGAGTGTTCTAAAGAAACTAGAGAAGCTCCCCATGATTTGTGCACATCAAGAATTTTGTTATTAGGATACAAAGTGCACAAAATAGGATCATAGCTCCCCCGGAATTAATAGAAACTTACAACAAGTGCAAGTGAGCATATAGGTAACTAAGCCTAGTACTTGCAACAAACACATGATTGAGCAACAAGTAAAAGAGGCAACTTAAGAATGGGCTCAACCAAAATGATGTGTGTGAGTCAAGGCAATGCACTTGAGAAGACTAATGTACGGATGAGCATTAAGCATCAACATAGTCTTGAATAGTGGAGATACAAGGTTCATGACATGTCCTTGAAGGAAATATGCCCTAGAGGCAATAATAAAGTTATTATTTATTTCCTTATTTCATGATAAATGTTTATTATTCATGCTAGAATTGTATTAACTGGAAACATAATACATGTGTGAATACATAGACAAACAGAGTGTCACTAGTATGCCTCTACTAGACTAGCTTGTTAATCAAAGATGGTTAAGTTTCCTAACCATAGACAAAGGAGTTGTCATTTGATTAACAAGGTCACATCATTAGTTGAATGATCTGATTGACATGACCCATTCCATTAGCTTAGCACCCGATCGTTTAGTATGTTGATATTGCTTTCTTCATGACTTATACATGTTCCTGTAACTATGAGATTATGCAACTCCCGTTTACCGGAGGAACACTTTGGGTGCTACCAAACATCACAACGTAACTGGGTGATTATAAAGGAGTACTACAGGTGTCTCCAAAGGTACATGTTGGGTTGGCGTATTTCAAGATTAGGTTTTGTCACTCCGATTGTCGGAGAGGTATCTCTGGGCCCTCTCGGTAATGCACATCACTATAAGCCTTGCAAGCAATGTAGCTAATGAGTTAGTTACGGAATGATGCATTACGAGCGAGTAAAGAGACTTGCCGTAACGAGATTGAACTAGGTATTGGATACCGACGATCGAATCTCGGGCAAGTAACATACCGATGACAAAGGAACAACGATGTTGTTATGCGGTTTGACCGATAAAGATCTTCGTAGAATATGTAGGAGCCAATATGGGCATCCAGGTCCCGCTATTGGTTATTGACCAAGAATAGTTCTAGGTCATGTCTACATAGTTCTCGAACCCGTAGGGTCCGCACGCTTAAGGTTTCGATGATGGTTATATTATGAGTTTATGAGTTTTGATGTACCGAAGGAGTTGAGTCCCAGATGAGATTGGGGACATGACGAGGAGTCTCGAAATGGTCGATACGTAAAGATCGATATATTGGACGACTATATTCGGAGTTCGGAAAGGTTCCGAGTGATTCGGTATTTTGAGTACCGGAGAGTTACGGGAATTCGTATTGGGCCTCTTTGGGCCATACGGGAAAGGAGAGAAAGGGCCAAAGGGTGGCGCACCCTCCCTTGGACTAGTCCGAATTGGACTAGGGAGGGCGCACCTTCCTTCCTTCTCCTTTCTCTTCCCTTTCCTTCTCTCCTACTCCTACTACATGGAAGGGTTCCTAGTTGGACTAGGAAGGGGAATCCTACTCCCGGTGGGAGTAGGACTCCCCTAGGGCGCGCCATAGAGAGGGCCGCCCTCCCTCCTCCACTCCTTTATATACGGGGCAGGGGCACCCCATGGACACACAAGTTGATCTACGGATCGTTCCTTAGCCGTGTCGGTGCCCCCTCCACCATATTCCACTTCGTCATATCATCGCGAGCTTAGCGAAGCCTGCTGCGGAGAGAAGTCATATCGTCATGGAGCTTAGGCGAAGCCCTGCGTCGGTGGAGCATCATCATCGTCACCACGCCGTCGTGCTGACGGAACTCATCCCCGACACTTTGCTGGATCGGAGTCCGAGGATCGTCATCGAGCTGAACGTGTGCAGAACTCGGAGGTGCCGTACGTTCGGTGCTTGGATCGGTCGGATCGTGAAGACGTACGACTACATCAACCGCGTTGTTATAACGCTTCCTCTTTCGGTCTCACGAGGGCGTGGACAGACACTCTCCCTCTCGTTGCTATGCATCACCATGATCTTGCGTGTACGTAGGAAATTTTTGAAATTACTCGTTCCCCAACAATGGCATCCGAGCCAGGTTTTATGCGTTGATGTCATATGCACGAGTAGAACACAAGTGAGTTGTGGGCGATATAAGTCATACCGCTTATCAGCATGTCATACTTTGGTTCGGCGGTATTGTGAGATGAAGCAGCCGGACCGACATTAAGCGACGCTTCTGCGAGACTGGTTTCACCGCTACGAGCACTAGTTGCTTAAAGGTGACCGGCGGGTGTCTGTCTCTCTCACTTTAGTTGAACCGAGTGTGGCTACGCCCGGTCCTTGCGAAGGTTAAAACAGCACCAACTTGACAAACTATCGTTGTGGTTTTGATGCGTAGGTAAGAACGGTTCTTGCTCAGCACGGGGCAGCCACGTAAAACTTGCAACAACAAAGTAGAGGACGTCTAACTTGTTTTTGCAGGGCATGTTGTGATGTGATATGGTCAAGACGTGATGCTATATTTTATTGTATGAGATGATCATGTTTTGTAACCGAGTTATCGGCAACTGGCAGGAGCCATATGGTTGTCGCTTATTGTATGAAATGCAACGCCATGTAATTGCTTTACTTTATCACTAAGCGGTAGCGATAGTCGTAGAAGCAATAGTTGGCGAGACGACAACGATGCTACGATGGAGATCAAGGTGTCGCGCGGTGGCGATGGTGATCATGACGGTGCTTGGAGATGGAGATCACAAGCACAAGATGATGATGGCCATATCATATCACTAATATTGATTGCATGTGATGTTTATCCTTTATGCATCTTATCTTGCTTTGATTGACGGTAGCATTATAAGATGATCTCTCACTAAAATTATCAAGTAGTGTTCTCCACGAGTATGAACCGTTGCCAAAGTTCGTCGTGCGAGACACCACGTGATGATCGGGTGTGATAAGCTCTCGTCCATCTACAACGGTGCAAGCCAGTTTTGCACACGCAGAATACTCAGGTTATACTTGACGAGCCTAGCATATGCAGATATGGCCTCGAACACGGAGACCGAAAGGTCGGCGTGAATCATATAGTAGATATGATCAACATAAGATGTTCACCATTGAAAACTACTCCATCTCACGTGATGATCGGTTATGGTTTAGTTGATTTGGATCACGTGATCACTTAGATGACTAGAGAGATGTCTATCTAAGTGGGAGTTCTTAAGTAATATGATTAATTGAACTTTAATTTATCATGAACTTAGTCCCGGTAGTATTTTGCAGATTATGTTGTAGATCAATAGCTCGCGTTGTTGCTTCCCTATGTTTTTATATGTGTTCCTAGAAAATTGTATTGAAAATGTTAGTAGCAATGATGCGGATTGGATCCGTGATCTGAGGTTTATCCTCATTGCTGCAAAGAACGATTATGTCCTTAATGCACCGCTAGGTGACAGACCTATTGCAGGAGCAGATGCGCGGGCGTTATGAGCGTTTGGCTAGCTCAATATGATGACTACTTGGTAGTTTAGTGCACCATGCTTAAGCGGCTTAGAATCGGGACTTCAAAGGCGTTTTGAGCGTCATGGACCATATGAGATGTTCCAGGAGTTGAAGTTAATATTTCAAGCAAATACCGAGTTGAGAGATATGAAGTCTCCAACAAGTTCTATAGCTAAAAGATGGAGGAGAATCGCTCAACTAGTGAGCATGTGCTCAGATTGTGCAGGTACTTCAATCGCTTGAATCAAGTGGGAGTTGATCTTCCGGATAAGATAGTGATTGACAGAATTCTCTAGTCACCATCACCAAGTTAGTAGAACTTCGTGATGAACTATAGTATGCAAGGGATGGCGAAAACGATTCCCGAGCTCTTCGTGATGTTGAAATCAACGAAGGTAGAAATCAAGAAAGAGCATCAAGTGTTGATGATTGACAAGACCACTAGTCTCAAGGAAAAGGGCAAAGGGAAGAAGGGGACTTCAAGAAGAGCGGCAAGCAAGTTGCTGCTCGAGTGAAGAAACCCAAGTCTGGATCTAAGCACGAGACTAAGTGCTTTTGCTACAATGGAACTGGTCCTTTGAAGCGGAACTACCCCAAGTATTTGGCGGATAAGAAGGATGGCAAAGTGAACAAGGGTATATTTGATATACAGGTTATTGATGTGTGCTTTACTAGTGTTTATAGTAGCTCCTGAGTATTTGATACTTGTTCGGTTGCTAAGATTAGTAACTCAAACAGGAGTTCTGAGAATAAACAGAGACTAGTTGAAGGGAAGTGACGATGAGTGTTGGAAGTAGTTCCAAGATTGATATGATCATCATCGCACACTCCTATACTTTCGGGATTAGTGTGGAACCTAAATAAGTGTTATTTGGTGTTGAGCATAAATATGATTTGATCATGTTTCTTGCAATACGGTTATTCATTTAAGTAAGAGAATAAATTGTTGTTCTGTTTACATGAATAAAACCTTATATGGTTACACACCCAATGAAAATGGTTCATTGGATCTCGATCATAGTGATACAGATATTCATAATAATGAAACCAAAAGATGCAAAGTTAATAATGATAGTGCAATTTATATGTGGCACTGCCGTTTGGGGTCATATCGGTGTAAAGCGCATGAAGAAACTCCATAAAGATGGATTTTCGAAATCACTTGGTTATGAATCGTTTGATGCTTGCGAACCGTGCCTTTTGGGCAAGATGACTGAAACTCCGTTGTTCGGAACAATGGAACGAGCAACAAACTTGTTGGAAATAATACATACCGATGTATGCGATCCAATGAGTGTTGATGCTCGTGGCAAGTATCGTTATTTTCTGACCTTCACAAGATGATTTGAGCAGATATGGGTATATCTACTTGATGAAACATAAGTCTGAAATAGTTGAAAGGTTCAAAGAATTTCAGAGTGAAGTGGAAAATCATCGTAACAAGAAAATAAAGTTTCTGCGATCTGATCGTGGAGATGAATATTTGAGTTACGAGTTTGGTCTTCAATTAAAACAAAGTGGAATAGTTTCACAGCTCACGCCACTTGGAACACCACAACATAATGGTGTGTCGAGCGTCAGTAACCGCACTTTATTGGATATGGTGCGATCTATGATGTATCTTACCAATTTACCACTATCGTTTTGGGTTATGCATTAGAGACAGCTGCATTCACGTTTAATAGGGCACCATCTAAATCCGTTGAGATGACACCGTATGAACTATGGTTTAGCGATAAACCTAAGCTATCGTTTCTTAAAGTTTGGAGTTGTGATGCTTATGTGAAAAGTTTTCACCGATAAGCTTGAACCCAAATCGAGAAGTGCGTCTTCATAGAATACCCAAAGGTAACTATTGGGTACACCTTCTAACACAGATCCGAAAGCAAGATATTTGTTGCTAAGATGGATCCTTTCTAGAGAAGAAGTTTCTCTCGAAAGAAGTGAGTGGGAGGAAAGTAGAACTTGATAAGGTAATTGTACCTTCTCCCTTATTGGAGAGTAGTTCATCACGAAAATCAGTTCAAGTGATTCCTACAACCAATTAGTGAGGAAGTTAATGATGATGATCATAAAACTTCAGATCAAGTTGCTACCAAACCTCGTAGGTCTTCCAGAGTAAGATCCGCACCAAAGTGGTACGGTAATCCTATTCTAGAAGTCATGTTACTAGACCATGATGAACCTGCGAACTATGAGGAAGCGATGATGAGCCCAGATTCCGCGAAATGGCTGGAAGCCATGAAATCTAAGATAGGATCCATGTATGAGAACAAAGTATGGACTTTGGTTGACTTGCCCGATGATCGGCAAGCCATTGAGAATAAATGGATCTTCAAGAGGAAGACGGACACTGATAGTAGTGTTACTATCTACAAAGCTAGACTTGTCGAAAAAGGTTTTAGACAAAGTTCAAGATGTTGAATACAATGAGATTTTCTCACTTGTATCGATGCTTAAAAGTCTGTCCGAATCATGTTAGCAATTGCCACATTTTATGAAATCTGGCAAATGGATGTCAAAACTGAATTCCTTAATGGTTTTCTTAAAGAAGAGTTGTATATGATGCAACCAGAAGATTTTTTCAATCCTAAAGGTGCTAACAAAATGTGCAAGCTCCAGCGATCCATCAATGGACTAGTGCAAGCATCTCAGAGTTGGAATACACACTTTGATAAGTTGATCAAAGCATATAGTTTTATACAGACTTGCGGTGAAGCCTGTATTTACAAGAAAGTGAGTGGGAGCACTACAACATTTCTGATAAGTATATGTGAATGACATATTGTTGATCGGAAATGATGTAGAATTATTCTGCAAAGCATAAAGGAGTGTTTGAAAGGAGTTTTTCAAAGAAGGACCTCGGTGAAGCTGCTTACATATTGAGCATCAAGATCTATAGAGATAGATCAAGACGCTTGATAAGTTTTTCAATGAATACATACCTTGACAAGATTTTGAAGTAGTTCAAAATGGAATAGTCAAAGAAAGAGTTCTTGCCTGTGTTACAAGGTGTGAGATTGAGTAAGACTCAAAACCCGACCATGGCAGAAGATAGAAAGAGAATGAAAGTCATTCCCTATGCATCAGCCATAGGTTCTATAAAGTATGTCATGCTGTGTACCAGATCTATTGCATACCCTACCACTAAGCTTGGCAAGGGAGTGCAATAGTGATCTAGGAGTAGATCAATGGACAGCGGTCAAAATTATCCTTGGTAGAATAAGGATATGTTTCTCGATTATGGAAGTGAAAAAGGTTAAATAAATAAAGGGTTACGTCGATGCAAGTTTTAACACTAATCTAGATGACTCGAGTCTCAATCTGGATACATATTGAAAGTGGGAGCAATTAGCTAGAGTAGCTCCGTGCGAGCATTGTAGACATAGAAATTTGCAAAATACTTATGGCTCAATGTGATGAGACTCGTTGACTAAAATTATCTCACAAGCAAAACATGATCACACCTTAGTACTCTTTGGGTGTTAATCACATAGCGATGTGAACTAGATTACTGACTCTAGTAAACCCTTTGGGTGTTGGTCACATGTCGATGTGAACTATGGGTGTTAACCACATATAGATGTGAACTATTGATGTTAAATCACATGGCGATGTGAACTAGATTATTGACTCTAGTGCAAGTGGGAGACTAAAGGAAATATGCCCTAGAGGCAATAATAAAGTTATTATTTATTTCCTTATTTCATGATAAATGTTTATTATTCATGCTAGAATTGTATTAACCGGAAACATAATACATGTGTGAATACATAGACAAACAGAGTGTCACTAGTATGCCTCTACTAGACTAGCTTGTTAATCAAAGATGGTTAAGTTTCCTAACCATAGACAAAGGAGTTGTCATTTGATTAACAAGGTCACATCATTAGTTGAATGATCTGATTGACATGACCCATTCCATTAGCTTAGCACCCGATCGTTTAGTATGTTGCTATTGCTTTCTTCATGACTTATACATGTTCCTGTAACTATGAGATTATGCAACTCCCATTTACCGGAGTAACACTTTGGGTGCTACCAAACATCACAACGTAACTGGGTGATTATAAAGGAGTACTACAGGTGTCTCCAAAGGTACATGTTGGGTTGGCGTATTTCAAGATTAGGTTTTGTCACTCCGATTGTCGGAGAGGTATCTCTGGGCCCTCTCGGTAATGCACATCACTATAAGCCTTGCAAGCAATGTAGTTAATGAGTTAGTTACGGAATGATGCATTACAGAACGAGTAAAGAGACTTGCCGGTAACGAGATTGAACTAGGTATTGGATACCGACGACCGAATCTCGGGCAAGTAACATACCAATGACAAAGGGAACAACGTATGTTGTTATGCGGTTTGACCGATAAAGATCTTCGTAGAATATGTAGGAGCCAATATGGGCATCCAGGTCCCGCTATTGTTTATTGACCAAGAATAGTTCTAGGTCATGTCTACATAGTTCTCGAACCCGTAGGGTCCGCACGCAACAAGGTTTCGATGATGGTTATATTATGAGTTTATGAGTTTTGATGTACCGAAGGAGTTCGGAGTCCCAGATGAGATCGGGGACATGACGAGGAGTCTCGAAATGGTCGAGACGTAAAGATCGATATATTGGACGACTATATTCGGAGTTCGAAAGGTTCCGAGTGATTCGGTATTTTTGAGTACCGGAGAGTTACGGAATTCGTATTGGGCCTCTTTGGGCCATACGGGAAAGGAGAGAAAGGGCCAAAGGGTGGCGCACCTCCCCTTGGACTAGTCCGAATTGGACTAGGGAGGGGGCGCACCCTTCCTTCCTTCTCCTTTTCTCTTCCCTTTCCTTCTCTCCTACTCCTACTACATGGAAGGGTTCCTAGTTGGACTAGGAAAAGGGGAATCCTACTCCCGGTGGGAGTAGGACTCCCCTAGGGCGCGCCATAGAGAGGGCCGGCCCTCCCCTCCTCCACTCCTTTATATCTGGGGCAGGGGCACCCCATGGACACACAAGTTGATCTACGGATCGTTCCTTAGCCGTGTCGGTGCCCCCTCCACCATATTCCACTTGGTCATATCATCGCGGAGCTTAGGCGAAGCCCCGCGCCGGAGAAGTCATATCGTCGCGAGCTTAGGCGAAGCCCTGCGTCGGTGGAGCATCATCATCGTCCACCACGCCGTCGTCTTGACGGAACTCATCCCGACACTTTGCTGGATCGGAGTCCGGGGATCGTCATCGAGCTGAACGTGTGCAGAACTCGGAGGTGCCGTACGTTCGGTGCTTGGATCGGTCGGATCGTGAAGACGTATGACTACATCAACCGCGTTGTTATAACGCTTCCGCTTTCGGTCTACGAGGGTACGTGGACAGACACTCTCCCCTCTCGTTGCTATGCATCACCATGATCTTGCGTGTACGTAGGAAATTTTTAAAATTACTACGTTCCCCAACAGTCCTTCCCACACACACCAAGCAAAGGGGTTCACAAGCACACTCAACATGCAAAAAGAATAACCAACTCTTGTGACAACCCATGGTGAAGAAAGAAAGTGAAAGCTATGTCAAGAGGAGGGATACCAATCGAGATGGAAAAAGCCTCATCAAGACAAGCAAGAGACAAAATATCTTCACCACACAAGAGTGCATCAAGATGCAACAAGGTAAGATTCGTACTCAAGGCAAAGCTTTCACGGGCCACCAAAGAAATAAAACAAGAAAGAAAAGATGGACAAGAAAGAAAGGATATCTTCAAGATATGCAATTTCTCTCAAGTGTATAAGATTCTACGTAGATGAAAATCATGATGACATCGATCCACAAAGAAGGATGTACACACGAAATAGTTACAAAAAGGAAAGAATAAGATATCCACAAGGAAGTCATAAATATACCAATAAGATATTTGCTTGAAAGCATAGCACATGGATAGATATGGTATTATTGTATACAAATGAATTCCGATCACACGAACATCAAAGACATCACAACTAGCAACATGAGATCATCGTTGAGATGCTTTGAGAAAGGAAACAAGGTATCACAAGATGGAATGAACATCATGCCAAGATGCGACCTACACAAGGTTGAATGCTAGAAAGGAATGCATGAATAGATACTTGTTACTGAGATATCATTGGAAGGATGTAGAAGAAACCAATTGAAGGTAGTAGATAGTTCATTGATCATCCTAGCTTGAGTCCAATAAGCACATGGTGACACCACCTTCCTTGTGAGTGAGCCGAGCATCCAATGCATCTCCAATTGTTCCTAGAACAACAACATAAACGAAATGGTACCCAAACTCATTGGGACCAAAGAGTTAGAGAACCAACAATACATAGGACAAACTCCACTTAAATATGTGCATACATATATGAGAATGAATTTCATGCACATCTCATCCAATTTGAGACTTGGTGGAGTTTCCCCTATATATTGGGTCAAAGAAAGAAAGAAAGCATGCCAAGGAGACTACATGAAGTTAATATGCATGCTCAATATTTTCAAGAACCGATACCAATTGACAAAGAATTACCAAGTGAAGAAGAGATACCAAATGAATAAATCATCACTTGGAGGATATCCATAAAAGATACATCAAGGAATGAGATATCCATTGATACACTCAAAAAGAAAGATGTCAAACTCCCAAAAGAGAGAATGGTTCCAAACAAACCAAGCCCTCTAAAAAGTTTCATGATGGCACAAAGTACCAAAAAGAAACGGCTTGCCTTCCACAAACACACACTTGATAAGGATCACAAGATGAGTGTTTTATAGAGAATATGATAGCTCCCCCAAGACTAGTGCATTATAGAGAATTTGCATTTGAATACAAAATTCACAAGATGGGATCACCACTTTCACTATATCTAGAAAACACTAGACAAGGTCAAGAAATTAACAAGATCCACAAGTGGTATGGAATACAATGGGAGTTGACACAATCCTAGGCAAGAGATAAAGCAAATGAAAGCAAAGGCCAATGTAAAGATGATCAATAATTTCTACCACACATAAGTGAGTACCAACTGTCAAAAGACAAGAAGTATTTGGAAATAATTCCCGGTGGTAGATAGCAAGGATATCCGACATCATCTTCACATCAAACAAAAAGCAAATTGCAACTTGTAGAGCTAACATGCCACCTAGGAACAAGATAATTTACAATATCAATTCTAGGTGACAATATCTCAAATGTACACATTTTCTAGGCTAGTAAGATACACATAGCATATTACTCCCCCATAATGTGATACCAATTAAAGATAAACAAGAGGCAAAAAAACGATCCAACAAGAGATAATTAATGGACAATTTAGAATTTGAATTTCTCATGAGAAGACATACCACATAGAGACTAGATAATCTTGAAATATAAATACTAGATGGTATTACTCATGTACACACATATATAGGATTGTGAGGTGCACACAGCACATCACTCCCCCATAATGGGATATTCCATTAGTCTCTCACACGAGCCAACTAAGAAATAAACAAGATGCAAAAGGCTCAACGCATGACACACACGTACATGATGTGCAAACCAACACACACATACTTGATTGCTCAAGATAATCAAGTTGGAAGCACAACATATACAAACACATGCAAGGAACGAAACCAAACATGCAAAGGGGTAAGTAGCTATCAATGTAAACACTTTAAGCACGAGTTACCGCAAGGAGGAACATTGGATATAAGATAGAAACTTGATAATCTGAATTACTTGGCTTGAGACAATTAGAATGATGAAGTCCCCTTAATTCTTCATAAAGTAGCCAAGTCTCCAATGCCCTCCAACAACACCTATTGATCAAGTTTGAGCTAGTTGGTCCCCAACCAAGTTGGGTCCTAAGAGGTTAGTCACAATAGGCTTGGCTATCCAAATGGTTCTTTGCTTCAAACCACTTTGAGTACCATCAAACTTGGCAACCACATTGCCAACCTTATCCTTCCCAAGAGAATAGACATCATCAATAATAATTGGGTTGGATAAGTTACCACTAGTGCATGAAGAAGCGAGGTGACCTTTCTCACGACATAGGTAGCAACGACTACTCTTCACTTTCTTCTCACTTGATTTCTCAACTTGAGAAGCATTAGCTTGAGTCTTCTTGGGAAGAGGCCTTTCTTCAACTTGAGGTTGAGCATGAGAATGCACTTGTAGCCGATTCCCTTGTTGCTTGTCACTAATGGCCTTCTTCTTCAATGGGCAAGACTAACATGGTGCCCTTCAATTTTGCACTTGAAGCAAATAATCTTGGCCGAACTCTTGACTTGTTTTTGGCCCTTCTTCTTGTTGATCTTGGAATTCTTCTTCTTATTGGAGTTGAATCCAAGTCCACCTTTGTCATTGGGGGATTTTTGTACACTCAAGATATTGTTGAGTGTGGCATTCCCTTCATGACACTTTTCCAAATCTTTCTTCAAAGAAGTGACTTGGGCCTTGAGCTCTTTGATTTCCTCTACATGGTTAGTCTCAACACAAGCACTAGAGGAAGTATAAGCTTCATCTTTAGAGCAACAAGGCAAGGAAAGCAATTCATCACAAGATGTACCAATGTTATGCATGGATGAATCGCGAGGACTAGCACAAGGCAATATAGCATTTTGAATAAAAGCAGTGCTAGTATCCACATGAGGCTCACTAAATGTTACCTTAGAAATCGTGGCCTCATGAGCTAACTTTAGCACATTATGGGATACTAGAAGATCATCATAAGAGCTTGTGAGCTTTACATGATTTTCGTCCAACATCCCATAATTGCTAGATAGCAACTCAAGTTGAGCCCTTAGCTCAACATTCTCCTTCAATATGGATGCTTCACAAGAGATAGAGTTAGTAGCACAAGCATCATCATTAGCAACAAGAGGAGAAGACAACTTCGCAAGCTCTTTTGAATATGAAGCTTTAAGTTGAGCATGAGACTCGGTGAGTTTGATGAGCTCACTCTTAATGACCCTTGAGCCATTTTCGAGGTGCTCAAAGTCCTCAAGGAGTTTAGCATGCGCAACTTCAAGCTCCTCATTTTTAGTTTCAAAATCATTGGCCACCTCAAGAGCTCTATCACGAGATTCCCTCACTCTAGATAATTCTAGAGCAAAAGTCTCCTCAAGAGATTCCTTGGTGGTTTGTTCAAGTTCAAGAGCTTGAGAGAGGTCCGCAATCTCATTAGCGTAATCATGCTCATGACCTTCCATTTTCTCAATGGTGACCTCATGCTCCTCGAGATGATATTCTAACTCCTCAATATACTTCTTGCCCTCAATGGCAATGGACATAATTTCCATGAAGTTGGAACGAGCAATTTTATTTTCATGAAGAGCTTTAAAAACCATTTCCCCTTTCATTTTTAAGGAGGCAACATTATCATTCTCTTCATCATAATCAACATCATCATCATTCTTGCCATCATCAATATCATCACAAGATATATTGGGATTCAAAGTGGGAGATACCTTTGAAGCCTTAGCCATAAGGCAAAAAGCAATCGATGATGATGTAGGATCCCTTGAAGCACCGTTCAAGACCACATCTTGTTCCATGGAGTGCTGGGTTTCCTCTACATTGTTAGCACAACAACTCGAGGAAATAGATACATTTTTATCATGGCAACAAGACATAGCAAGCATATCATCATGATATTTGAGCAAGCAATTTCTACATGATATGCAAGGACTACCAACATGAGCATGTGAAACATGTAAGGTGCTCGAAGTGTTAAAGTCCAAAGAAGGACCATTGCAATAAGATAGTGATGAAGAATCACCAAGAACAAGCACACTATCATCATTGCAATGACCACCACTACTCACCCTAGCATTACCTTGTGGCAATCCATATGTAGGTGAAGTAGAAGAAGTTGAGAAGGCAACACGGCCGGAGGTGGAGGGAGAACAATCATCCCCACAAATCTTGGACACACTATATTTATCTTGAAGCTTTGTCCACAACTCATGAGCATCCCGGAACGGCATGAGTTGAAATATAACTAAATTGCCCAAAGCATCGAAAAGCACATTAGAAGCTTGAGCATTGAGATAAGAGTTTTTCTCTGTGACGCCCGGATAATTAGGCTACAGTAATCCATGTTAACGATGCCACGTCACCTCGGTTACTGTGGATAAACTCGTGTTAGTTCGAAACCTAGTTCGAATTTCAAAATTAAAACAAAGGCAAACAATAAAAGTTTTCAAATATTCAAACTAAAATGTTCGGAGTGTGCCAATTAATGCCTAGGTATTTATGGTGAAGAGACCACGCTTTTACAGAGTGCCTAAGTACTTTAAAATGAATTAGAAGAAAAAAACAGAAACAGAAAACTAACAAAAAAAGAAAAGGAGCCCTCCCCATTGGGCCAACTGCCCACCGGCCACTGCTGCTGCTCGGCCCAACCGGCCCCCCACGCCCCTGGCCTACTAGGCCTCCCACCCGAAACCCTAACCCCGTTGCCCCCACTTCCCCCTCTTCCCCTCGCTGCCCCACTCTCTAAAGCCCCCGATCTGGATCGAGATCGGGGCGAAGACCAGAGGCCGCCCGCCGCCCGTTGTCGTCATTGTCATTCGCCACCCGTGGCTTCACTGCATCGCCCGGCCGAGGCCACCTCGCCGCCGCCATCGTCCCCTCCCCGTCGCCAACCTCCCCCTCGTCGGATCGTCCCGTCCTCATCCACGCCCGGCTCAAGCGAGCCTCGTCAACCACCCTACACAGCAATGGCCGTGGCGCACCCCTTCATCTCCCTCTCTCTCCGCCGCCAAGCGTCCGCCCGAGCCCTGCTGCGTCACCCAGCCCGGCCGCGCCCGGCCCCGTGACCACTCATGGCCGGTGCCTTGCCGCGCCCGCACCTCTCGTGGCAGTGCCCTCCCTTTTCCCGTCTCTCACACCGCTGCCCACCATCGCGATCCGCTGCCGCGCCGCCGCTCGCCGTTCCCCTCACCCGCTGCCCTCCTCCTCGCCGGCCCAACCGCCGGGGCCACCATCGGTCGTGGTGGTGGCCTCGCCGCCTGGCGGCGGCGCCGCCGAGAACTGCGCCCGACCTCAGGCGCCCATGCCCGTTACCACGCACCCGCCCCGGTCGGCCTCTTGGGCCACTGCCGGGTGGGGCCCGATGCCCCTAGGCCACTGACGTAGGGGCCCCACACCCCTAAAACGAAAATTAAAAAGAAATGAAAATGTAATTAATAAAATCATTAGTTAGTTAATTAATTAATTAGTAAAATAATTAAGTTAATTAATTATGTTTAAATTAATCTAATCAATTAGTTAATTTAATTAAGCAATAATTAATTAGCTAAACCCTACTTAAACTAAAAAGTGTATGACGTGCGGGACCCACACGTAGTTGACCTAGTCAACTGCATAGTTGACTGCCGATGTCAGCATGTTGTCATGCTGACGTCATCTTTTACTATTCTGGATAATGTTGAAATAAATAATTAAATTCCACAGATTAATAAAAACTTTAGAAAATCATATTAAATAAACCGTAGCTAGGATCAAAAAACTTTATACATGAAAGTTGCTTAGAACGACGAGACTAATCCGGATACGCAGGCCGTTCGTCCGCCACGCGTCCCTAGCATAGTGAACCTGCAACATTTCACCTGCGGTTTATCTGTCCAAAAACACGGAACACCGGGAATACTTTCCCGGATGTCTCCCCCTTCGCTGGTACCACCTCCTACCGCGTTAGGGCATACCTAGCACCGCGCATTGTCATGTCTTCCATCGTCATGCTTATGTTTGCTTTTATATTTATTGTTTCTTCCCCCCTCTTCTCTCGCTAGACACCGAGATCGATGCCGCTACTACCCAGTACGACTACGGTGTTGAC
Organism: Aegilops longissima; assembly: GCA_021605205.1. Lineage (NCBI taxonomy): Eukaryota > Viridiplantae > Streptophyta > Magnoliopsida > Poales > Poaceae > Aegilops > Aegilops longissima. Next base: position 604,826,111 of record CM038681.1, read on the forward strand.
GACCCCTCCTACTTGCTAGAGCAACCAGGCAAGCCCCCCCTTTGATCACCAGATATCGCCTATTCTTCTCTATACTGCTTGCATTAGAGTAGTGTAGCATGTTACTGCTTTCGATTAATCATATCTTGCTGCATAGCCTTGTCCTTGCTACTCTGTTGTTACCTTTACCTGCTATCCTCTTGCTTAGTATAGGATGCTAGTGTTCCATCGGTGGCCCTACACTCTTGTCCGTGCGCCATGCTATACTCTTTGGGTTGTGATCACTTGAGGAGCTGATCACGGGCATATACTATATACTTTACACTATTACATTACACGTGATACTGTTCGAGATGGGGCTGAAAGGACGGTGGCTCCATCCCGATAGAGGTGGGCTGGGTTCCCGACGGCCCCGATCGTTACTTGTGGCGGAGCGATAGGGCAGGTTGAGACCACCTAGGAGAGAGGTGGGCCTGGCCTGGTCGGCGTCATGGATACTTAACATGCTTAACGAGATCTTGCTATTTGATCGAGTCGGCCATTTGGTCTATCGCACTAACCAACTACGGGGGAGCGATTATGGGCACTCGGCGTCGTGGTATCAGCCGAAGCTTCGTGACGTCGGGCCGAGCGGCGCGCGCCGGATTGGACTGGAGCACGCTGCTAGGCTAGGTGCTGCTTCCGGCCGCCCTGCATAGCGTCAGGTGTGCTATGGGCGATGGGCCCAGACCCCTGTGCGCTTAGGTTTAGACCGGCGTGCTGACCTCTCTGTTGTGCCTAGGTGGGGCTGCGACATGTTGATCTTCCGCGGCCGGGCATGACCCAGAAAAGTGTGTCCGGCCAAATGGGATCAAGCGTGTTGGGTTATGTGGTGCACCCCTGCAGGGAAGTTAATCTATTCGAATAGCTGTGATCTTCGGTAACAGGACGACTTGGAGTTGTACCTTGACCTTATGACAACTAAAACTGGATACTTAATAAAACACACCCTTCCAAGTGCCAAATATAACCCGATGGTCGCTCTCTAACAGGGCATTGAGGAGGGGATCACCGGGTAGGATTATGCTATGCGATGCTACTTGGAGGACTTCAGTCTACTCTCTTCTACATGTTGCAAGACGGAGGCTGCGAGCGTAGTCTTGACGTGATTAGCCATCCCCTCTTATTCTAGCATTCTGCAGTTCAGTCCACTGATATGGCCCTTTACACATATATCCATGCATATGTAGTGTAGCTCCTTGCTTGCGAGTACTTTGGATGAGTACTCACAGTTGCCTTGTTTCCCCTTTTCCCCTTTCTTTACCCGATTGCTGCAACCATACGATGGAGCCGGGGCTGACGCCACCGTCGATGGCGACTACTACCCGGAGGTGCCTACTACTACGTGCAGCCCGGCGGCGACGACCGGGAGTAGTTAGGAGGATCCCGGGCGGGAGGCTGCGCCTCTTCGATCTGTATCCCGGTTTGTGCTAGCCTTCTTAAGGCAAACTTGTTTAACTTATGTCCGTACTCAGATATTGTTGCTTCCGCTGACTCATCTATGATCGAGCACTTGTATTCGAGCCCTCGAGGCCCCTGGCTTGTATTATGATGCTTGTATGACTTATTTATGTTTTAGAGTTGTGTTGTGATATCTTCCCGTGAGTCCCTGATCTTGATCGTACACATTTGCGTGCATGATTAGTGTACGATTGAATCGGGGGCGTCACATTCTCATCCTCTAAAGATAATCTTTGGGGATCCTTTGGAGGAGAAAACCCCATATCTACAATTCGCTCTAAATTTGGGTCCATGACCCTAAAGAGATTAAGCATGCAAATTACCCAAACATCAAAATGTGTGCCATCGAAACTAAGTGTGTCAGAGAATCCTAATCCCCTAGTCGACATCTTTACTCTCTAGGCGGTTAAGCCTAACAAAGAGAGACAAGGCTCTGATACCAATTGAAAGATCGTGGATGTCGCCTAGATGGGGGGTAAATAGGCGCCTTAAAATAATTACGGTTTAGGCTTGAACAAATGCAGAATAAACCTAGCGGTTAATTTGTCAAGCACAAAACCTACAACAACTAGGCTTACCTATGTGCACCAACAACTTATGCTAAACAAGATAAACTACTAGGTGATAGCATGATATATGACAAGAAACAATATGGCTATCACAGAGTAAAGTGCATAAGTAAAGGGCTCGGGTAAGAGATAACCGAGGCACGCGAAGACGACGATGTATCCCGAAGTTCACACCCTTGCGGATGCTAATCTCCGTTTGGAGCGGTGTGGAGGCACAATGCTCCCCAAGAAGCCACTAGGGCCACCATAATCTCCTCACGCCCTCGCACAATGCAAGATGCCGTGATTCCACTAAGGGACCCTTGAGGGCGGTCACCGAACCCGTACAAATGGCAACCCTTGGGGCGGTCACGGTGCCGTCAAATTTCTCAGGCGATCTCCACAACCTAATTGGAGACCCGGCGCTGCAGAGCTTTACACCACAATGATTGAGCTCCGAACACCACCAACCATCTAGGGCGCCCAAGCAACCAAGAGGAACAAGCTCAAGGGCACCAAGCACCCAAGAGTAATAAGCTTCTCAACTTGGAACTTCCACGTAGCACCGTGGAGAACTCAAACCGATGCACCAAATTCAATGGCAAGGGCACACGAAGTGTCCAGGTCCTTCTCTCTCAAATCCCACCGAAGCAACTAATGCTAGGGAGGAAAATGAGAGGAAGAACAAGAAGGAGAACACCAAGAACTCCAAGAACTAGATCCAAGGGGTTCCCCTCACATAGAGGAGAAAGTGATTAGTGGAAATGTGGATCTAGATCTCCTCTCTCTTTTCCCTCAAAAACTAGCAAGAATCCATGGAGGGATTGAGAGTTAGCAAGCTCGAAGAAGGTCAACAATGGGGGAAGAACACGAGCTCAAAGGATAAGGTTCAATGGGGAAGAAGACCCCCTTTTATAGGTGGGGAAAAATCCAACCGTTATGCTCACAGCCCGCACCGAGCGGTAGTACCGCTTGACATCATGGTACTACCGCTAGGGGTAGCGATACTACTGCTAAGGGTAACGATACTACTGCTTATGGCGGTACTAAAAATTACATCTGTGCCTACCACCGCTGGACTTGTGGCGAGTTTTGGTCCCGGCGTAAGTAGCCACGGAAGTAGCCATGTAGTACTGCTCCAAGCGGTAGTACCGCTCCCAAGGGCGGTAGTAAAAATTACTTCGCTCCTACCCGCATGTAGTACCGCTGCAGCCTTTTCAGAACACCAAAACTACCACAACTTCTGCATTCAGACTCCGAATTCGACGAAACCAAGTTTGTTGGAAAGCTAGCGACAAGGGCTAACACAATCTTGATAGAAATACTAATAATAATCAAATGAGAAAAGGCCCAAAAAAAATGGTGAGAACCCTTCCTCGGATAAGACTGATAAAACCTCCAACACCGAAAACATCATAGAAGATGCATGCAAACTCCATTTTCGATGAACTCAAGCTTGTCATCAAGATGACTATAAGCTCTAAGACTCACAAAGAGAACCAAACAAGAACCAAGAAACATGATGCAAGGATGCAATGGTTTGAGCTCTCGACGAACGATACGATCAAGCTACTCACTTGAGAGCCCCCCTTGATAGTACGGCTATCGATCCTATAACCCGGTATCCCAACTACCACCATGAGACCGGTAAAATGGAAAAACTATCAAGGGAAAACCTTTACCTTGCACATGATCCACTTGAGCTAGATGATGACGATCTTGTCCTCCGCAAGATCGACCACCTTTCTTGATTGTGTTGGGTCGATGGAGACTAGATGATTGCTCCCCCATACTCCACTATGGGTGAGCCACTCTTCGGCACATCTTCACAAGTCCATTGACACCACAATGGATGGCAAGCTTCAAGCACTTGATCTCTTCGTGATGCTACACTTGAACTTGCACATGACAATCTTGATGACGATCACTACTTGATGTCATCCTTTCCATGGGTTGTATGATATCTTCCTCTTGATGCAAGCCCATGGACATGTACCTATCCCCACATAGAACTCTCACATAGACCATGGGTTAGTACACAAAGTGCAATGGACAATGCTTACCATACCATGGGATCACTTGATCCCTCTCGGTACATCTTTTATGCTTTGTGGGTTGATCAACTTGATTCACTCTTGACTTAGTCTTGATCAACCTTGAATCTTTCCAACTCTCTTAGTTTAGATGATGTCTTGAAGGTAAACATGAATGATCACACAATCTTCTTCTTCAAGACATGCTTGCAATAAGCTCAACACTCACATGACCAATCTTTGGATAATTCCTTAATAGCACCTTGGTCAACACATAAACTCCTTGAAACCAACACATGGAGTTCAAGAAATGCCTATGGACAAATCCTTCAAATATAACTCAATGCAACCATTAGTCCATAGAGAATGTCATCAATTACCAAAACCACACATGGGGGCACCGCATGTCCTTTCAATATGTTTCTCGCTTATGGAGGTGACAAAGAGCTCGTCGTAAATGGTTACGTCGATGCAAGCTTTGACACTGATCCGGATGACTCTAAGTCGCAAGCCGGATACGTGTTTATATTGAACGGTGGAGCAGTCAGTTGGTGCAGTTCTAAGCAAAGCTCGTGGCGGGATCTACGTGTGTAGCGGAGTACATAGCTGCTTCGGAAGCAACAAATGAAGGAGTCTGGATGAAGGATTTCATATCCGATCTAGGTGTCATACCTAGTGCATCGGGTCCAATGAAAATCTTTTGTGACAATACTGGTGCGATTGCCTTGGCAAAGGAATCCAGAATTCACAAGAGAACCAAGCACATCAAGAGACGCTTCAATTCCATCCGCGATCAAGTCAAGGACGGAGACATAGAGATTTGCAAGATACATACGGATCTGAATGTTGCAGGCCTGTTGACTAAGCCTCTCTCACGAGCAAACATGATCAGCACCAAGACTCCATGGGTGTTAGAATCATTACTGTGTAATCTAGATTATTGACTCTAGTGCAAGTGGGAGACTAAAGGAAATATGCCCTAGAGGCAATAATAAAGTTGTTATTTGTATTTCCTTATATCATGATAAATGTTTATTATTCATGCTAGAATTGTATTAACCGGAAACTTAGTACATGTGTGAATACATAGACAAACAAAGTGTCTCTAGTATGCCTATACTTGACTAGCTCGTTGAATGAAAGATGGTTAAGTTTCCTAGCCATAGACATGAGTTGTCATTTGATTAACGGGATCACATCATTAGAGAATGATGTGATTGACTTGACCCATTCCGTTAGCTTGGGATTTGATCCATTAGTATATTGCTATTGCTTTCTTCGTGACTTATACATGTTCCTATGACTATGAGATTATGCAACTCCTGAATACCGAAGGAACACTTTGTGTGCTACCAAACGTCACAATGTAACTGGGTGATTATAAAGGTGCTCTACAGGTGTCTCCGATGGTACTTGTTGAGTTGGCATAGATCAAGATTAGGGTTTGTCACTCCGATTGTCGGAGAGGTATCTCTGGGCCCTCTCGGTAATGCACATCACTATAAGCCTTGCACGCAATGTAACTAATGAGTTAGTTGCGGGATGATGCATTACGGAACGAGCAAAGAGACTTTCCGGTAACGAGATTGAACTAGGTATTGAGATACCGACAATAGAATCTCGGGCAAGTAACATACCGATGACAAAGGGAACAACGTATGTTGTTATGCAGTTTGACCGATAAAGATCTTTGTAGAATATGTAGGAACCAATATGAGCATCCAGTTTCCGCTATTGGTTATTGACCGAAGATGAGTCTCGGTCATGTCTACATAGTTCTCAAACCCGTAGGGTCCGCACGCTTAACGTTCGGTGACGATCGATAATATGAGTTTATGTGTTTTTATGTACCTAAGGTAGTTCGGAGTACAGGATATGATCACAGACATGACGAGGAGTCTCGAAATGGTCGAGACATAAAGATCGATATATTGGATGACTATGTTTGGACTTCGGAAGAGTTCCAGATGAGTTCGGACGAATACCGGAGTACCGGGGGGTTACCGGAACCCCCCGAGGAGTGTAATGGGCCTTGGTGGAGAGAGGAAGGGGCGGCCAGGGCAGGCTGCGCGCCCCCTCCCCCTCTAGTCCGAATTGGACAAGGAAGGGGGGGCAGCGCCCCCCCTTTTTCCTTCCCCCCCCCCCCCCTCTCCTCCTTCCTTCCCTCCTACTCCTACTCTTGGAAGGTGGGGAATCCTACTCCCAGTGGGAGTTGGACTCCCCTTTGGGGCACGCCTAGGAGGCCGGCCTCCTCCCCCTCCCCTACTCCTTTATATACGGGGGAGCGGGGCACCCCATAGACACACAAGTTGATCATTGATATTTTAGCCGTGTGTGGTGCCCCCTCCACCATATTCCACCTCGGTTATACCGTAGCGGAGCTTAGGCGAAGCCCTGCGTCGGTAGCTTCATCAACACCATCATCATGCCGTCGTGCTGACGAAACTCTCCCTCGAAGCTCTACTAGATCGTGAGTTCGTGAGACGTCACCGAGCTGAACGTGTGCAGATCGCGGAGGTGCCATACGTTCGATACTAGGATCGGTCGATCATGAAGACGTACGACTACATCAAGCACGTTGTCATAACGCTTCCGCTTTCGGTCTACGAGGGTATGTGAACAACACTCTCCCCTCTCGTTGCTATGCATCACCATGATCTTGCTTGTGCGTAGGAAATTTTTGAAATTACTATGTTCCCCAACAACAACCCCCATCATTATACTCTATTCCACCCATAGTGCTATGTCCATGGCTCACGCTCATCTATTGCGTGAAAGTTTAAAAAAAGTTTGAGATTACTAAAGTATGAAACAATTGCTTGGTTTGTCATCAGGGTTGTGCATGATGAGAGCATTTTTGTGTGACGAACATGAAGCATAGCCAAACTATATGATTTTGTAGGGATAAGCTTTCTTTGGCCATGTTATTTTGAGAAGACATAATTGCTTAGTTAGTATGCTTGAAGTATTATTATTTTTATGTCAATATTAAACTTTTTTCTTTAATCTTTCGGATCTGAACATTCATGCCACAATAAAGAGAATTACTTAGAAAATTATGTTAGTTAGCATTCCACATCAAAAATTCTGTTTTTATCATTTACCTACTCGAGGACGAGCAGGAATTAAGCTTGGGGATGCTTGATAAATCTCCAACGTATCTATAATTTTTTATTGTTCCATGCTATTATATTATCTGTTTTGGATGTTTAATGGGCTTTATTATACACTTTTATATTATTTTTGGGACTCACCTATTGACCGAAGGCCCAATGCAAATTGCTGTTTTTTGCCTATTTCAGTGTTTCGCAAAAAAGGAATATCAAATGGAATCCAAACGGAATGAAACCTTCGAGAGAGTTATTTTTGGAATAAACGCAATCCACGAGACTTAAAGTGGCCGTCAAGCAAGCAATGAGGAAGCCACGAGGCAGGGAGGCGTGCCTAGGGGGGTAGGCGCGCCCCCACCCTCGTGGCTCAACCGACCTACTTCTTTCGCCTATATATACTCATGTACCCCGAAAACATCCGAGAGCACCATGAAACCCTATTTCCACCGCCGCAACCTTCTGTACTCGTGAGATCCCATCTTGGGGCCTTTGCCGGCGCTCGGCTGAGGGGGAATCGATCACGGAGGGCTTCTACATTGTAGGACCTTGAAGTATGTCTAGAGGGGGGTGATTAGACTACTTGACCAATTAAAAACTTAACCTTTTCCCAAATTTAGACTTTGGCAGATTTTAGCTATCTTTAAGCAAGTCAAGCAATCTTCACGCAATTCAAGCAAGCATGCAAAGAGTATATAGGCAGCGGAAAGTAAAGCATGCAACTTGCAAGAATGTAAAGGGAAGGGTAGACACGGATGTTTTTGTCGTGGTTCCGATAGGTGGTGCTATCGTACATCCACGTTGATGGAGACTTCAACCCACGAAGGGTACGGTTGCGCGAGTCCACGGAGGGCTCCACTCACGAAGGGTCCACGAAGAAGCAACCTTGTCTATCCCACCATGGCCGTCGCCCATGAAGGACTTGCCTCACTAGCAGTAGATCTTCACGAAGTAGGCGATCTCCTTGCCCTTACAAACTCCTTGGTTCAACTCCACAATCTTGTCGGAGGCTCCCAAGTGACACCTAGCCAATATAGGAGACACCACTCTCCAAGAAGTAACAAATGGTGTGTTGATGATGAACTCCTTGCTCTTGTGCTTCAAATGATAGTCTCCCCAACACTCAACTCTCTCTCACAGGATTTGGATTTGGTGGAAAGAAGATTTGAGTGGAAAGAAACTTGGGGAAGGCTAGAGATCAAGATTCATATGGTTGGAATGGAATATCTTGGTCTCAACACATGAGTAGGTGGTTCTCTCTCAGAAATGGTAAGTTGGAAGTGTAGGTTTGTTCTGATGGCTCTCTCCACGAATAAAGAGGAGGTGGAGGGGTATATATAGCCTCCACACAAAATCTAGCCGTTACACACAATTTACCAAACTCGGTGGGACCGAATCATCAAACTCGGTCAGACCGATTTAGTAAACCTAGTGACCATTAGGGTTTTCGGTGGGACTGACATGCAACTCGGTAGGACCGATATGGTTAGGGTTAGGGCATAACGTAATCTCGGTGAGACCGATTACACAAACTCGGTGAGACTGATTTTGGTAATTAGCTAACCAAAAAGTTGGTCAGGTAAACTCGGTGGGACCGATTCGCTCTTTTGGTGAGACCGAAAAGTTACGAAAGGGAAACAGAGAGATTACAATCCCATCTCGGTGAGACCGAGATCCCTATCGGTGAGACCGATTTGCCTAGGGTTTGTGGCAGTGGCTATGACAATTGAACTCGGTGGCGCCGGATAGAAATAATCGGTAGGGCCGAGTTTGACTTTAGGTTTAGGTCATATGTGGATGTGAGAAAGTAGTGGAGGGTTTTGGAGCATATCACTAAGCACATGAAGCAAGAGGCTCATTAAGCAACACCTCATCCCTCCTTGATAGTATTGGCTTTTCCTATAGACTCAATGTGATCTTGGATCACTAAAATGTAAAATGTAGAGTCTTGAGCTTTTGAGCTTGAGCCAATCCTTTGTCCTTGATATTTTGAGGGATCCACTTTCATCGTCCATGCCATGCCATTCATTGAGCTTTCCTGAAATATTTGTCTTGGAATAGCATTAGCTCAATGAGCTATATGTTGTTATGGATTACCAAAACCATCTAGGGATATTTGCACTTTCATACATCAACACCATAGCCTCTCTGACGACGTGTGAGTAGTTTACCACAGACCTTCGGGTCCATAGTTATTAGCTAGATGGCTTCTTCTCTCTCTTTGGATCTCAATACAAAGTTCTCCTCGATTCTCTTGGAGATCTATTCGACGTAATTCTTTTTGTTGTGTGTTTGTCGAGATCCAATGAATTGTGGGTTTATGATCAAGATTATCTATGAACAATATTTGGTTCTTCTCTGAATTCTTATATGTATGATTTTTATTTTTGCAAGTCTCTTCGAATTATCAGTTTGGTTTGGCCTACTAGATTGATCTTTCTTGCCATGGGAGAAGTGCTTAGCTTTGGGTTCAATCTTGCGGTGTCCTTTCCCAGTGACAGCAGGGGCAGCAAGGCACGTATTGTATAACTGCCATGAAGGATAAAAAGATGGGGTTTATATCATATTGCTTGAGTTTATCCCTCTACATCATGTCATCTTGCCTAATGTGTTACTCTGTTCTTATGAACTTAATACTCTAGATGCATGCTGGATAGCGGTCGATGTGTGGAGTAATAGTAGTAGATGCAAAATCGTTTCGGTCTACTTGTCGCAGACGTGATGCCAATATACATGATCATGCCTAGATATTCTCATAAATATGCACTTTTCTATCAATTGCTCGACAGTAATTTGTTCACCCACCGTAAGTTATGCTATCTTGAGAGAAGCCACTAGTGAACCTATGGCCCCTGGGTCTATCTTCCATCATATTATTTTCCTTTCAATTTACTATTTATTCCTTTATTTATTTTGCAATCTTTACTTTCCAATCTATATCATAAAAATACCAAAAAAAATTATCTTATTATCTCTATTAGATCTCACTTTTGCAAGTGGCCGTGAAAGGATTGACAACCCCTTTATCGCGTTGGTTGCAAGGTTCTTATTTATTTGTGTAGGTACGAGGCGACTTGCGTGTAACCTCCTACTTGATTGATACCTTGGTTCTTAAAAACTGAAGGAAATACTTACGCTACTTTGCTGCATCACCCTTTCCTCTTCAAGGAAAAAACCAACGCATGCCCAAGAGGTAGCAAACCATCAATACGATCATCATAGTCGAATGGGTGCCAGACAGCCTGCATCGAGGATCACAAGAGACATACACGGTCAATGCTACTGACAAACAAGAGAATTGTTTGCTCATGTTTCTAGTGTAGCCTTCATTTGCACAAAAAGGGAGAATATGCATACACAAGGACAAATTGATCTCTCTGAATAACTAATACAATTGGGGAATTTGAGAATTTGCCCCATGTTTCTTTGCACTTTGAGGATTGGAAAATGCTGCCCGACCGGACCCCGCAAACGCGTCCGACCCGTAAATTTTTTTGAGGGGCGCGGTAAAATCCCATCCCCAACCCGCGAAAACGCAGGTTTCCCCCTCGACCCGATGGTGCCTCGTATCCTAGGAAAGCGGTTGGCGGGAGGGACATTTCAGCCCGCGCCCATTCCACACCCCTTTCGTCATCGCCCGCCATTGGTTCCACCCGTCCGCCGTCAGCGATTCCGGCCAAATCTACGGGCGGAATCATGCCGCGGGGGCGCCCCTCCCCTGTTCCACCTATCCGCTTCATCGGCTCCACGGATCCGCTGATTCGAGCCACCCCTAGTCGTCGTCGCCGCAACGAGATCCACCGCCGCAGAGCCACCACCCCGAGCCGCCAGTGAGTACTTATGCTTGTGCTTTGGGATGCGGTATGCATAGTTGGTTAATGCGGCGTTAGTATTTGTGAATTTAGATGGAATTGAGCCCCTGCGAGAATTTTTTGCTTGAGGATTCGTCCGATTCGGACGACTCGGAAGTTGAGACGCTGCTTGTCAACTATGGCAGCAGACGTTGGTGATGGCCCTCGCCATGAAGGAGCACAACGACGAGAACCGAAAGAGATGGCGAGGATCGACCGTCGGCCATCTTTGCATTCCTCGAAATCGCCATCTCGGGAGCGAGATGTTGATGCAAGACTACTTCGCCGACAATCCAACATATCTGCCGGCGCGGACACCGGCAGAGCAGACCCCGCATAGCGAAACTATAGAACGAAATATCCGCGAATATTCCATTTAACAGTTCCGCTATGCGGGTCCTGCTCGGCCGGCAACCACGTCGGCCTGCAAAACCGTTTTTCCACGAACTGTAAACGAGTTTGGCCCAGGGGGAGGGGAAGTTGTGGGCCTTTCTTTCTTTTCTTTATTTTTTTGAAATTTTGTGTATTATTCTTTTACTGATTTTATTTGATTTCCCAATTTCTTTTTGTTTGCAAAATATGTTATTAACACCCAAATTTGCATTACTAAATATACCTCTACCACAATAACTTTGGCACCTAAATAAAATAGTTTTGTAATTATTTATTATTTAAAAGTATTTAAATAATAGTTTTTGTTACTGTTTTATTAACATTTGATTATTTAAACATTTTATTAAAGTGTGGTTTCTCCACCATAATTACCTATGCATTATTTGTCACAATCCAAACATTTTAGTTTTAATATTTGAAAACTTTTATTGTTTGCTTGATTTTGAATTTGAATTCGAACCGGTTTCGATCTAACGCGAGATTAGCAACAGTAATCGAGGTGACATGGCATTATTAGCATAGGTTTACTGTAGCTTAAATATCCGGGCGTCACAATCTCCTTGCCCTTACAAACTCCTTGGTTCAACTCCACAATCTTGTCGGAGGCTCCCAAGTGACACCTAGCCAATCTAGGAGATAGCACTCTCCAAGAAGTAACAAATGGTGTGTTGATGATGAACTCCTTGCTCTTGTGCTTCAAATGATAGTCTCCCCAACACTCAACTCTCTCTCACAGGATTTGGATTTGGTGGAAAGAAGATTTGAGTGGAAAGCAACTTGGGGAAGGCTAGAGATCAAGATTCATATGGTTGGAATGGAATATTTTGGTCTCAACACATGAGTAGGTGGTTCTCTCTCGAACCGTAAGTTGGAAGTGTAGGTTTGTTCGATGGCTCTCTCCACGAATGAAGAGGAGGTGGAGGGTATATATAGCCTCCACACAAAATATAACCGTTACACACAATTTACCAAACTCGATGGGACCGAATCATCAAACTCGGTCGGACCGATTTAGTAAACCTAGTGACCGTTAGGGTTTTCGGTGGGACTGACATGCAACTCGGTAGGACCGATATGGTTAGGGTTAGGGCATAATGTAATCTCGGTGAGACCGATTACACAAACTCGGTGAGACCGATTTTGGTAATTAGCTAACCAGAGAGTTGGTCAGGTAAACTCGGTGGGACCGATTCGCTCTTTCGGTGAGACCGAAAAGTTATGAAAGGGAAACGGAGAGATTACAATCCCATCTCGGTGAGACCGAGATCCCTATCGGTGAGACCGATTTGCCTAGGGTTTGTGGCAGTGGCTATGACAATTGAACTCGATGGCGCCGGATAGAAATAATCGGTAGGGCCGAGTTTGACTTTAGGTTTAGGTCATATGTGGATGTGAGAAAGTAGTGGAGGGTTTTGGAGCATATCACTAAGCACATGAAGCAAGAGGCTCATTAAGCAACACCTCATCCCTCCTTGATAGTATTGGCTTTTCCTATAGACTCAATGTGATCTTGGATCACTAAAATGTAAAATGTAGAGTCTTGAGCTTTTGAGCTTGAGCCAATCCTTTGTCCTTGATATTTTGAGGGATCCACTTTCATCATCCATGCCATGCCATTCATTGAGCTTTCCTGAAATATTTGTCTTGGAATAGCATTAGCTCAATGAGCTATATGTTGTTATGAATTACCAAAACCACCTAGGGATAGTTGCACTTTCAATCTCCCCCTTTTTGGAAATTGATGACTACATATAGATCAAAGCTTCGACAAATGATAATAAGATTGAAAAACATCGTCGCTTTGAGAAGTATGTGATAAGCAAGAGCTCCCCCTAAATTTGTTCATATATTAAGATTTGCTTTGGACTGCAAATGCACAAGGAATTAGGCTCATGGGTTACTCTTCCATGTCACATACATCTTGGTGGAGCGCTCAAAATAATAAAGATTGAATACATGCACTCATCATCAAGAACAGTGAATGAGCATATAAGGATAAGTAAGATAATATCATAAGAAGCATAAGTGTAGCTTATGATCAAACACATGATCATCAATGTCTCACAAGTAATAGCATAGTATCTCAAGCAATCAAAGCAAGCGAAGTTCAACCAAGAAGACAAGAGAGAACAAAAGCAAATCTCTCTCTCTCTCTCTCTCTCTCTCTCTCTCTCTCTCTCTCTTGAAGCCTATGATCTATACATTTTTCTCCCCCTTTGGCAACAAGTTACCAAAAAGTTCCTAGAAAATGCATAGGACTATATCGTCTCTCAGGTTTGGTCTTCTGGTGGTGGTGTAGATAGTACTCCAAGGACGAAGGCATCAGTAGATGTGGAAGGAGCTGAAGGAGTTGGTGCTAGAGTTGGTTGCGCTGGAGCTGGTGAAGTGACTCTGGTGACTGGCTCTGCAGCTGATCTCTGAGCTCGTGGAACTCTGGCAAATGCATCAGTCGTTGTCCTGCTCTTCCTCTCCTGCATATCATCCTGTAGCTGCTCCACAAACGATGAATCTCGATTACTTTGACATCAAGATCATAGAATTTTTGTTCCATGATTCTTTCCAGTGCTCTCCTGGTTTTGAGTTAGGTGGCCAACCCTTCTCAATCCGCAGAGTTGATGCTATCAAGTAACCAAGCTGCTCCTCCTTGTTCTTGAAAGTAGTCAGATGCCTCTGCTTGAGTTGGCATCTTGGCAGCCTTCTCTTTCCTTGCTTTCTCCTTCTTCTCTTGCGCTTGTACTGATGATGGTTCATTCTCAGTCATGAAAACTTGATTATCCTCAAAGTCATGATAGAGAACATTGTGTTCCTTATCCAGCAGATACTTTCATGTGCCCATCTTTGAGTTAATCAACTCTTGAATCTGTGGGGCATATCCACAGCTCCTCTTCTAGTCTGCTGCTGTCCTCTTGATAGTCTCAACTATGAGGCTCATGACCTTGAATTTCTGAGGCACATCAAAAATGTGAAGCAAATTGATTGCATGCTCTCTGATCATGTTGTGGTCACCTGATTTGGGCAACAGAGTATGCCTTAGGATCCAGTTGATCGTAGGCAGCCCTGACAGAAGAAAATGCACTGATCCAAACTTGAAAGTCTCAAGTGCATCATCTGGGATCTCCTTGTACATCTGTGACATTGAGTTGTGACCCATCTTCTTCTTGGCATAAATGTCCAAGTCATCTTCACTTTCCTTGGGGGCATTGATCAGACTTGCCCATTCCTCTATGGTTGACTGGTATCTCGTTCCTTCTGACATCCAAACTATCCTGCCATCTAGATAGAAATGTGTTGTGGAGTAGAATTGCATAATGAGCTCGTCATTCCAGTTTGTGAGCTTTTGCCCAACAAAATCTGCAACTCCACAAGCAATCAAGCTGTCATATACTCCAGATAGTGTTCGCATTCTCCTGAATGTAGGTCCAGTCGACCCACCTCATATCACAAACTATGGGCTTCTTATCCAATAAGATGGTCTCATAGAAGTCCAGCTGCTCCTTGGTGTGAAACCTGTAATCTACAACAGTCCTTCTCCTGGTGGCATATGGATCGACTCTCCCATAGCCTCAACCCTTGATCTCTCCGATCTTCATGTTCTCACCACAGGATGAGCATCATTGTGGTCTGGAATCTTGGGCTTGAGCTTCCTTAGGACCTGCCCTTCTTCATCTTCCTCAAGATCAACCTCGGGCATTGGGGCCTTGTTCTTCTCAAATCTTTGGTATACTCCTGGTATTCCTCTTTGGTGCACTCTTGGGCTTAGGGGCAGCTTTGGGCTTTGAAGTTGCAGCCCCTGATTTTATGGCATCACCCATCAGCTTTTGTGCCTTGGGTGCTGGTTCAGCAACCTCTTCTTCTTATTCCTCCATCATAGAAGGCTTCCCAATCACTCTGGCCATGGTCTTCTTGACCCTTTCCTTTCTTTTCTTTCCTTCAGCAGCAGGAGGTTCTTTGGGTTGGGATTCCAAAGAAGCTTGAGTGGAGACTCTGGCTTTGGACATTGGTTGTCTACCTGCTGGCCTTTTGATCTTCATTCCGGCTTAGCTTAATCTTTGTTGAGCTGTACTCCTTCTTGAGCACTTTCTTCTTTGAAATGGCCTCATCCTCAACTGCCACATAATCCTCATCCTCAGACTCAGAGGTATTCTTCTTCCTTGTCCTTGTGGCAGCCTTGGGCAAATTACTGGGAGTGCTTCTGCTCCCCTCATCTGAGCTGCTAGAGGGACTAGTGCCCTCACTCATGTGAATCTGCTCTTTTGACCTGTTCTGGCTGTCACTTTGGTCTGACATGCTGCACACACTGAATGTTGACCCTGTGAATAGTTATAGATGAGGTAGAGTGGATGAGCATCACAAAATGCAGAGATTTTTGCAAAAGAATGATTCAAAAAACTTTGTTTTAGTTTTCCACAGAAAGCATTTCGGATCTACCGATTTTCAAACTCGGTGATACCGAAGCAGTTTTGGAATCTAAACTAGTGAACTCAGTCAGACCGAGTCACAGTTTGTTGGCACCAAGACTGCTAGGGTTTCACAAAGTTCTAAAATCGGTCACACCGATTTGTAATTCTCGGTCAGACCGAGACTTACTAGTGCAATGACGTTAGCCAAATCGGTGGGACCGATTTTTTCAACTCGGTGGGTCCGAGATGGTTTCGGCGGAAACCTAACCCTAAATTTTCGAATCATACCTATTCTAAGGATTGTTTTGACTAGATAGAAGTGTTTCAATCGTGGCAAGATGCATTACGAACACAATGTGCTGAGAATCAGACGAGGATAGCACTGTGATCGAGTTCATACCCTAGTTCAGCGGTGAACTCGCTACGGCGGCAACGGCGGAGAAGAATTCCGTTGACGGAGGCGGAGACCAGCGACTGGAGGCGGCTGGCGACGAAGTCGACGATCCATCGACCTAGTAGGCAGAGCGAGCTATGCGCGGGCGAGGAGTTTCGGAGAAATTTTTCCAAAATTTGCCCGTGTGAATATATAGCCCGACACTGTTGGTGTGACCGAGTGGAACAACTCGGTGGCACCGAGATGCATAACTGTTAACAGTTACAGCAACTCGGTGTGACCTAAAAGTTCAAATCGGTTGCACCGAGATTGAAAACCTAGATCGACTTAGTAATCTCGGTATGACCGAAAGGAATCGGTCAGACCGAAAATCACAAAGAAGTTTTGGAAGTTTAAGTCTACGACGAATCGGGGACTCCGAGTGCTCCTCACGCAGAGTGGTTCGAATCTGACTTGATCAAATTTTGTGATGTAGCATGAATAGAGTTTGAGACGAGAAAAGCATAGATAGCTAGAGAAGGTTCTTAGGCATTCTTGTCCATCCACTTGGCCAAAGAGAAAGAAACCAATCAATCAAAACAACAAGTGGATGTCCTCGAATGAGTAAAATATGCAACCAACATGCTCACACAATAAAATGACAAATGAAATATGTGCCAAAGCATGCACAACCAATTCTAGCATCTATCAAACAATTGGCGATGACTAGGTCATATATATATGAGTATATTGACTTAGGAGTCAAATGACAACATTTGATCATAGGTCATACTCATCGTTTAAGCTCAAGTGGGGTTACCACTTTTACATAAAGCATTTATGTGTTCACATCATTAGAGTTGCTTTGACTCAATTCTTAGAGTTAAGCTCCCCCTAGATGTGAGATCCCCCCTTAGAGGGATAAACTAACCTTGGGTTTTGTCGATGATGACTTCATGTAGGTGTTGAAGATGTGGATGCTCAATGTTAGAGTAGATCTTTTGGAGCAATCCTTTGGAGTGAGTTGCACTTTCAATACCTACACGGGTTAGTCCCACAAGGAACAAACAAGAATATCCATAGACATAGAGTGATGCACACACAAAATGATGTCCATGAAAACATTAGGTTACCTTGTCCCTTGCATTACCAACATGAGGGTTTTGTGACTCCTTGAACTAGTGCAAGATATGGAAGTTGATTGCACTTGTCCTTGCCATAATGATATGAGTGAAAAATGTTGGCGGAGTCACCCTCAAGAACTCTCTAGTTCTTCTTCTTCGGGATCCACATCATCTTGATGGGAATCCTTGGTGTAGTAGTTGTGCTTGTTGAAGTAGAACTTGACGTAGTCTTGGGAACCCACTTGACCAGGGCCTTAGGTGCTTCTTCAAATGCATCAATCTCCTCTTGAAGCTTGTCCTTGCCCTTGTTCTTGTGGTCTTGTGGTGGAAGATCATCTTGTGCTTGTGTTCCCTTGAAGCAAGTAGGATCATACTTCTCTTGTTGAGGAACAAACTTCGTCTTGGGGTATTGATCTTCTTCCCACTCAACTCCATTGGCATTGAACTTTCGTTCAAAACCAACACCTTGATTCTTCCGGTGCCTTCCTTGCTTGCGTACAATTTCCTCAAATTGCTTACTCCCGGCAAGGCTCTTGTATACACCTTTCTCTATAATTCCCTTCAATAAGTTGTTTTCTTGCTCAAGTGTAACTTGGCTAAGAGAATCATTAGTGGAATCAAGAGAACTACTAGAAGCAACAATATTGGGTTTAGCATTGTTATTGTTACTACTAGAAGAAGAATCTTTCTTTTTCTTGTTACTAGACTTGACTTGAGGCATGTAAGTAGATAAGAGTAAACGCTTGGCAATATAAGAAGAACTTTTCTTACGGAGATCATCATTGATCGCTTTTAGGAACTCATGCTCTTGCTCAAGATTGAGCTTTTCAAAGCGTAACTTCTCATGAGCCCTTAAAAGTTCTTGATGATCTTCGAAGATAGTTTCATGAGCTAACTTAAGAGTGTTTAGTTCTTTAGTTAGACGCTCAATCTTCTCCTTATCATTGTCATTCGTTTCATCTTGATTAGCATGATTAATTGACGTTTCATCACAGTATTCATCACTAGAGTTGTCAACAAGTATATCATCATCACCTAGCAAGTCATCTTCATCACTATTAAAATCAACATACTCAGGGTGTGTTACCTTAGGACCTTTGGCCATGAAGCATCTTCCAATTCCTTCATTTGGTGAATCAAATATGTCATAGGAGTTGGTTGACACAAGTGCTAAACCGGCAACACCTTCATCTTGAGTGTATTCGGAGTCGGAGTGATAGCTTCTCTCGGAGTGATTGTCGGAGTCGGAGCCGGATACCCATTCACCAACATGAGCTTGATGTCTTCGTTTTGTGTAGCTCTTTGATGACTTGTCCTTCCTTTCCGAATCCTTGCTTCTCCATGAGGGTCTTCTTTCATAACGATCATCTCTACTCCTTCTCTCTCTTGGTGGTGATTCTTCTCTTCTACTTCTTCGCTTGGGAGAATCTTCCTTCTTTTGTAGGGTGTCGTACACTCATTGGAATAGTGTCCGGGTCTCCCACAATTGTAGCAATTTCGCTCTCGACTAAGATCTTTTGTCATTGTAGGACCTTGACTTGGAGCTTCTTTATTTGCTTCTACTCTTGTAGAATTTGTTGAAGTTCTTCACCATTAAGCTCAATTCTTCATTGAAGGTTTGATTCTCACTTGATGATGTGGGGGCTTCACATGAGGCTTTGTAAGAACCACTTGACTTGTTGTGAAGTTCCTCCTTATCCTTGAGTGACATCTCATGAGCAACAATTCTTCCAATGACTTCCGTTGGCTTGAGATCTTTGTAATTTGGCATCATTTGGATCAATGTGCACACGGTATCATATTTTCCATCCAATGCTCTTAGGATCTTCTTGATGATGAATCATGTCGGTCATTTCTTCACTTCCTAAGCCGGCAATCTCATTTGTGATCGAGCAAGCCTAGAGTACATTTCAGCGACACCTTCACCATCCTTCGATTTGAACTTGTCAAGCTGACTTTGGAGCACATCCAACTTGGATTCCTTGACGAGTCGGTACCTTCATGCATATCAATCAAAGTATCCCAAATTTCCTTTGCATTCTCAAGACGGCTGATTTTGTTGAATTCTTGGGCACAAGCCATTGAAGAGGATATCACAAGCTTGAGCGTTGTCTTTGCAACATCTTCACCTCTTCCGACTAGCTTCACGGTTCGGTTCTCTCCCATCAAAGAATTCACCTTGCAAACAAATACACACAATAGCCCAAACGGCGGGGTTATGTCCGAGAATATGCATTTTCATCTTATGCTTCCAACTAGCAAAATTAGTGCCATCAAAGTAAGGACCTCTACGGTGATAATTTCCCTCGCTAAACGCCATACTCTCCTAGGTTGTGAAACCAAGGCTATGACCACCAAAAGCTACGGAAATCAAAGCAAATGAAGACCAAAGCTCTGATACCACTTGTAGGACCTTGAAGTATGTCTAGAGGGGGGTGATTAGACTACTTGACCAATTAAAAACTTAACCTTTTCCCAAATTTAGACTTTGGCAGATTTTAGCTATCTTTAAGCAAGTCAAGCAATCTTCACGCAATTCAAGCAAGCATGCAAAGAGTATATAGGCAGCGGAAAGTAAAGCATGCAACTTGCAAGAATGTAAAGGGAAGGGTTTAGATGATTCAAACGCAATTGGAGACACAGATGTTTTTGTCGTGTTTCCGATAGGTGGTGCTATCATACATCCACGTTGATGGAGACTTCAACCCACGAAGGGTAACGGTTGCGCGAGTCAAAGGAGGGCTCCACCCACGAAGGGTCCACGAAGAAGCAACCTTGTCTATCCCACCATGGCCGTCGCCCACGAAGGACTTGCCTCACTAGCGTTAGATCTTCACGAAGTAGGCGATCTCTGTGACGCCCCCGATTCAATCGTACACTAATCATGCACGCAAATGTGTACGATCAAGATCAGGGACTCACGGGAAGATATCACAACACAACTCTAAAACATAAATAAGTCATACAAGCATCATAATACAAGCCAGGGGCCTCGAGGGCTCGAATACAAGTGCTCGATCACGACGAGTCAGCGGAAGCAACAATATCTGAAATACGACATAAGTTAAACAAGTTGCCATAAGATGGCTAGCACAAACCGGGATCTGATTGAAAGAGGCGCAGCCTCCTACAGGATCCTCCTAAAATACCCACAGTGGTCGCCGCCGCCTGCACGTAGTAGTAGGCACCTCCGGTGTAGTAGGAGTAAATGCGTCGATGGTGGTGTCGGCTCCTGGCTCCGGCATCCGGTTGCGACAACCAGGTAGAAGGGAAAGGGAAAAGAGGAGAAAATCAACCGTGAGTACTCATCCAAAGTACTGCAAGCAAGGAGCTACACTACATATGCATGGGTATATGTGTAAAGGCCATATCGGTGGACCGAACTGCAGAATGCCGTAATAAGAGGGGATAACTAATCCTGTCAAGACTACGCTCGCAGCCTCCGTCTTGCAACATGTAGAAGAGACTAGATGAAGTCCTCCAAGTAGCATCGCATAGCATAATCCTACCGGCGATCCTCTCCTCGTAGCCACATTAGAGAGCGACCACCGAGTTGTATCCGCACTTGAAAGGGTGTGTTTTATTAAGTATCCGGTTCTAGTTGTCATAAGGTCAAGGTACAACTCCAAGTCGTCCTGTTATCGAAGATCACGGCTATTCAATAGATTAACTTCCTGCAGGGTGCACCACATAACCCAACACGCTTGATCCCATTTGGCGGACACACTTTTACGGGTCATGCCCGCCGCGAAGATCAACACGTCGCAGCCCCACCTAGGCCAACAGAAAGGTCAACCACGCCGGTCTAAGCGTAAGCGCCACGGGTCTAGGCCCATCGCCTTAGCACACACCACGCTGTGTACGCTGCCGAAGCGAACTAGCCCCTTAATATAAGAGCAGGCTTACGTTCCAATCGCGCGCGCGCGCTCGATCGGACGACGTCCAGCTTCTTGGTGATACCACGGCGTCGAGTGCCCATAACTTTCCCACGTAGTTGGTTAGTGCGTATAGACCAAATGGCGGACTCGGATCAAATACCAAGATCTCGTTAAGCGTGTTAAGTATCCATGACGCCGACCAGGCCAGCTCACCTCTCTCTAGGTGGTCTCAACCTGCCTGCCGCTCCGCCACAAAGTAACAAATCGGGGCCGTCGGGAACCCGGCCCACCTCTCACGGGATGGAGCCACCTGCCTTCAGCCCCCATCTCCTAACAGTGTCATAAGTAATGTAACAAGATAAAGTATATCTGTATGCCCGTGATCACCTCCCGAGTGATCACGGCCCGATAAGTATAGCATGGCGATTTGACAAGAGTGTAGGGCCACCGATGGAACACTAGCATCCTATACTAAGCGAGAGGATAGCGGTAAGGGTAACAAGCTGTAGCAACAATGACAGCTATGCAGTAGAAAAGGATTAACTGAAAGCAGTAACATGCTACACTACTCTAATTCAAGTAGTATAGAGAAGAATAGGCGATATCTGGTGATCAAGGGAGGGGTCTTGCCTGATTGCTCTGGCAAGAAGGAGGGGTCGTCAACAGCGTAGTCGGTCGGGGCACCAGCAGCGGCGTCGGTCTCGTAGTCTACTGGAGAGAAGAGGGGGAAGAAATAATGAATACAATGCAAACATATGCATAACGATGCATGACAAAGCAAAGCGTGATGCTAGGCGTGCCCAATCGCGGTAGTAGGTGATACCGGCGAAGGGGGGGAAACATCCGGGAAAGTATCCCCGAGGTTCCGTGTTTTCGGATAGATGAACCGGAGGTGAAATGTTGCGGGTTCACTATGCTAGGGAAGCGTGCCGGACGAACGGGCTGCGTATTCGGATTCGTCTCGTCGTTCTGAGCAACTTTCATGTAGAAAGTATTTTCATCTGAGCTACGTTTTATTTTATATTAATTTTAAAAGATTTAAATCAATTTTAGGATTCATTTAATTATTTTAATTCGACATTATCCAGAACAGTGTTTGCTGACGTCATCATGACGTCAGCAGTCAACAGAGGTGTTAATTGGTCAAACTGACGTTTTTGGGTCAGTGGGACCCACCTGTCATACTCTATTTAGGTTAATTAGGGTTTAGTTAAACTAATTACTATTTAATTAAACTAACAAGTTAATCAGATTAATTAATAGGATTAATTAACTTAATTAATTCATTAATTATTTTAATTATTATTTATTTATTTTTCTATATTCATTTTTTGTAACATTCTCTGGGCGTGGGGCCCCTTCGTCAGAGGCCCAGGACGGCCTAACGGGGCGGGCGTAGTGGTTGCGGGCGCACGGGGTGCGTGCCTGAGGCCACCAGGGGAGGCCGGCTCCGTGAGCAGCAGGAGCAGCGTCGGATGGGGCCGCCGGGCGGGCGGAAGCGGCGTGGCCGATGGCGCGCCGCCGCGCCGCGAGCCAGCAGTCGTCTGGCGGCGAGCAAGCAGTGGCGAAGCAACAGCAAGTGCAGCAGCAGGGGCGAAGGCGCACACGAGCGTGTAGCAGGGGCGAAGGCGGAGCACGCGGTGAGCGCGCCCGAGCATGGCGAGATGCCCGCAGGGGGGCGGCCGCGGCGGCGAGGAGGAGCATGGCAAGGGTGAGGCTGCACGGGACGCAACGCGGGCGCGTTTGATCTGCCAGGAGAGGAGAGGAAAGGAGGACGGCGGCTCACTGCGATTAGTAGGGTCGGGGGCAGTGGGGATCGAGGAGGTCGTCGGGGATGACGTGCGGCGAGGAGGCAGACCGGTGGGGAGGCTCCGGTGAAGTAGATCGACCGTGAGGTCGTGCGGTGGCCGTGGGCGGAGGCGAGGTGGAATGCGGCGAGGTGGCGCGTCGAAGCGATGGACGGCAATGGCGGCGGCGTCGAGGAGGACGGGAGCGAGGCGTCGGCGGTGGCGATGGGGCATCCATCCAGCGGCGTCCATCCAGCGGCGAGGTGGCGGGGCGTCCATCCAGCGGCGACGGGGGTCGTGCGCGGGGGGCTCGGTGGCGCTGGAGAACAAGAGCAGGTGGGGGTCTCGGTTAGGAGGAGTGGGGTCGTCAAGGGAGGAGTGGGGGTTCGTGCGATGGGGATGATCCCGATCCAGATCTGGATCGATGGGGAATGTGGGGGGTGGTTGCCCTAGGGTTCGATCGGGGTGGGGGATAAGGAGGGCATCCTGGGTCGGGTGGACTGGCTAGCTGGGCAGTTGGCCCAAATGAGAGAAGTTGTGGGCCTTTCTTTCTTTTCTTTATTTTTGTAATTTTGTGTATTATTCTTTTCTGATTTTATTTGATTTCCCAATTTCTTTTGTTTGCAAAATATGTTATTAACACCCAAATTTGCATTACTAAATATACCTCTACCACAATAACTTTCGCACCTAAATAAAATAGTTTTGTAATTATTTATTATTTAAAAGTATTTAAATAATAGTTTTTGTTACTGTTTTATTAACATTTGAATATTTAAACATTTTATTAAGTGTGGTTTCTCCACCATTATTACCTATGCATTATTTGTCACAATCCGAACATTTTAGTTTTAATATTTGAAAACTTTTATTGTTTGCTTGATTTTGAATTTGAATTCGAACCGGTTTCGAACTAACGCGAGATTAGCAACAGCAATCGAGGTGACGTGGCATTATTAGCATAGGTTTACTGTAGCTTAAATATCCAGGCGTTACAATTCTCCTCCACTACAATAAATCTCGTCCCGAGATTTAAGAGGGGAGTAAGGGGGAAAGTTTTGGTTACGATATTCTAACGGATCTTCTCGGTCTTTGTTGCTCTTCTCGAAGCGGTCAACGCACTACGTTGATGTCTCCATTTCTCTGCTTCATGTCATCGTGATGAAGACGGCATCCTTTCTTGGAAACTCCATCGCACTTATGAAAGAATAAAGGGGGAGTATTCGGGGAGAACGGACCTCGGCAAGGTTGACTACCTGGTCGATAACATCGGGGAAGGTGGCGGAAGGTAACTCTTGAATTGAAACTTAAGAAAATATCAAGAGCAAAGTAAGGAGGTATCATGGGAAGTTCCGAGCGGGCAGCCAATCATTCGATGCCTGAAACAGGGCGTGAAAGGGGTTCACCGCAACGAGATTAAGTATTATACATTCGCGAATAGATCACTAGGAATGTGGCTCGCGAATTGCATACGAAGCCAAGCGCGAGGATTAACTTTGGAAACAGAGTGTACCGGAGAGTTAGGTTTCAATCCTGTAGAACTGTGGTTTATGGGCCCACCATGTGGTTAAAAGTAGGAAGGGCGTTGACATCTTGCACGATCATGTAAGCAAGGCATGTCAGAGGTTAGTCTGCCAGTTATGTCGACTACAACATCGGTACCAAGGGCGAGGGACGAAGAGAACCATTTTCCTGCTCGTTGAAACGAGGCGGACCAGTAGGCAAAGTTCTCGTCCATCGGCGGTTACCGAAATGTCATCAACGAAAGTAACGGGGTCTTACTGACAAAGTTGTACACCGAGGTGTTTACATAAGCAGGGAATTATCACTGCTCAGTTAAGTAGATTACAAGAAAGGCTAAACAAAACAATGGAAAGAAAATTGTGTTTAAACACATATTTCAGGGGTATATCCTACCCAAGGACAAGCAGAGCATGATATCAATGACAGGATATAATGTAGAAAACCCTTTAGGAAAGGGGAGAGAAATATCATGACATTACCCATACAACGGTGTTTGGATAATTGAGCAGGAAACATTTAGCATTGGGCTTCAAATGTTCCTGTTGAAAATCGGAGTACCATAGACATGCTTCGAGATAGCATTGACATGGTCTTCAAGCAAAGCTCGGACTTGGGATATACAAATGATCCATCAGGATAACTTATTAAACAAGGCATTCAATTTCCTCATTGAAAAATGTTTAACCTAGTTAAAAAGGAAACTATAACACTAGGTCCTCTAGTCAGGTGCGCTAGGCATGACATCACCTTACCGAGTCGTATAAAGACCAATGTTATAACTCTTGAAAATTTGTTCCAACCATCATATCTGACCGAGATTCAGATCTGATTGGCGTTAGGATACCTCGGACTCAGGATGCCTGAGAAGAAAAGGTGCAACACAATTGACAAGAAGACATTATAAGATTCTCGGGCAATGAACTATGGAAGCGAGTTTCAAAACAAGATTTCATCAGTAAACCAAGGAGAGGATGTGGAGGTGGCTAATGACTCAGCGACAATTCATCAAGATTTCCAAAGGATGGATTTCCACAATTAAATATTGAACGAAAATGCACCTGGAAATATGGACCAAGTAGGACGTTCAAAGTTAGAATGGTGATTTGATAACGAAACTATCGACCATTCACTTCAAAACAATAGGGTTGCTAGAGATATCAAATTCCCACAACAGAGTTCAGTCAACACGGGGGCCAAGAAAAGAATGGTGATGACGAGAAGCATCACTGTAACAAGAATTTCTTAAGAGGTGGTGAAATCCTCACAACATTTTTGACATAAAAGATGGTAATGCTCCAATGTAAAGAAGAACAATGCTGGGTAGCAACGAACTCAAGGTATAACACAAAACACGAACAAGTTTGTGTCGGAGGGAAGGCAATAAAGTGGCCGATGATAACACGACTCATCGAGGGCAAGGATGGTATTTCTCTTCATGAATCTGATTGATATCCTGGAAGATCTCATAAGGTTCATGATGATCACGACACATTTGTCGAGAGATTCCATGAAGATGTAATCAATCAACGACGACATCGAGTCAAAGGAATGATGAAGAGAAAGGTTATTGGAACCATGGGTAAGACACCAACTCAAAATCAAGTCTGTTCAAGGAGAGATGATATGACGAGGAAGATCACGGAAGATTACCTTACCATCTAAATCTGTGCTCCGGAAAGAGGGGCCAGGTAGCATAGTTAAAAAGTTGCACGATAATGATATAGCCGATCAGGCTAGCAATGACTTGAAGGATTAATAAACTCATAAGCAATGAAGATTACTTAGAGTTATTGAATCAAAGTGAGGAATTGATTCACTTATCAGTGTTCTCGGTTGACGACAACCCAGAACCCAGGAAAATTGGAATCGGTGAGAAATAACAGTTGATGAAGAACCCATAAGAAGTTATGCAGTTCCATGACATTATCAAGATATCCTAGTGTAATACTCGACGGTAGATCAAAGTAAAGGTTGGACAGGTGCAATGATTTGCACAAGACAAGTACTTAACTTGTCTGATAAATGGTATTAATGAGAAAATATGGTCAGAACCATGATTGCAAAGGACCAAACATAGATACAGGACGAACTTATAACAAGGGGATTAATATCATTTACAAGAAACTACGATGATAAGTTTCACATCGGTTCCATGGGCATGAACACAAAGTTCAAGGTCGACTCCCACTTCTCCAAAGCATAACCTTACATTCACTTCTCGTTTCGATAATGGAATTAGTGTTGAAAGTTTTACCAGGTGAAATACCAGATGAGTATGACCCGTGAAAACTTCCGAGTTCACACATATTAAGGAAGGCATAGGTTCAACTCATCGGGGCATCTTAGGAACATATACCACAAACTTCGGGGTAAATAATACAAGCTCGAAAGTAGAGCATTGTTCAAAAGCAGATGATACAATTTACCAAAGGCATTATATACCCATGGAAAGGCTCTCAAGGTTATTCAATATGAAGGACACTGTCGGATAAAATCCAACAAAGGAACTGATGGTGCACAAGGGATCTAATGTGAGCATCGGTACTCAACCAGAGGAAGAAGAATGCACGGGCATCATATTATAGAACATCTGAATAATTTGATGCTTAGATAACAAAGGAATTACGATTTCCAAAACAAAGGATCAGAAGCAGTCGCTCTGATCAAGGATGGATAAGTTGGATAGACCAGAGGCACAATTGACGACAAGTAGTTTGGTCGAGAACCAGCTCATGTTCAAAAATGATGTCTGAGCCGGAAAGATAATTTAGAAGGGTTGATAGATGATTGTGTGCATACGCACACATGTTGAATCAATAGGATCAAAATGACGGTGTCAAAAGATACTAGTGAATATTGCCAGATATATGGGAAGCATCCATAATGCAAGTAGACAAGTATTTGCAGAGCAATAAAGCTGCTAAGGATTTTCGAAAGATTGAATAGTATTCCAAAGACTTTTGTGAAACACCTGAACAACTGGGGATGAGCGGATACTCAGAAAGTGCGAGAAATTATTCTTAGGGGTATTCAGGTGGCAAAGAACTGCAAGGCAGTAGGCACAAAATATTCTCGGGGTATCTTGTAATAACAAGATCGACTGGAAATAAAAGTAAGCACGACAGGTGTAAGTATTTATCCATAGGGATATTTCGGTGGAAGGGAATTGCAAAAGCAACGGGCACAAGGTCTCGAGAGAAAATCGGAGAGTATCTTCGAAATCTTCTGGTGTAGCCGGCGATCATCTGGACTGAAGGGGCTCTCCGGGAGAAAGTATTTTCGAGAACCTAAAGTTAGATTTTTGTAAAAATCGTTTAACCCGAATAGAAGAGAGTTCAGAATCCCGGAATAAAGATCGAGAAGTAAAAGATCCTAATACCACCCAGCCATATTAGTAAAAGTTTTGCAATGTCTAGACTCGACTTCGGCCAAGGAGTGTGGAAGGGGGATTCCTACAGGCTGTCGGCTCTGATGCCAACTTGTGACACCCCCGGTTCAATCATACACTAATCATGCACACAAATGTGTACGATCAAGATCAGGGACTCACGGGAAGATATCACAACACAACTCTAAAACATAAATAAGTCATACAAGCATCATAATACAAGCCAGGGGCCTCGAGGGCTCGAATACAAGTGCTCGATCATAGACGAGTCAGCGGAAGCAACAATATCTGAGTACAGACATAAGTTAAACAAGTTGCCATAAGATGGCTAGCACAAACCGGATACAGATCGAAGAGGCGCAGGCCTCCTGCCTGGGATCCTCCTAAACAACTCCTGGTTGTCGTCAGCGGCCTGCACGTAGTAGTAGGCACCTCCGGTGTAGTAGGAGTCGTCGTCGACGGTGGCGTCTGGCTCCTGGGCTCCGGCATCTGGTTGCGACAACCAGGTAGAAGGGAAAGGGGAAAAGAGGGCGAAAAGCAACCGTGAGTACTCATCCAAAGTACTCGCAAGCAAGGAGCTACACTACATATGCATGGGTATATGTGTAAAGGGCCATATCGGTGGACTGAACTGCAGAATGCCAGAATAAGAGGGGGATAACTAATCCTGTCGAAGACTACGCTTCTGGCAGCCTCCGTCTTGTAGCATGTAGAAGAGAGTAGACTGAAGTCCTCCAAGTAGCATCGCATAGCATAATCCTACCCGGCGATCCTCTCCTTGTAGCCCTGTTAGAGAGCGACCACCGAGTTGTATCTGGCACTTGAAAGGGTGTGTTTTATTAAGTATCCGGTTCTAGTTGTCATAAGGTCAAGGTACAACTCCAAGTCGTCCTGTTACCGAAGATCACGGCTATTTGAATAGATTAACTTCCCTACAAAGGTGCATCCCATAACCCAACACGCTTGATCCCATTTGGCCGGACACACTTTTCTGGGTCATGCCCGGCCGCGGAAGATCAACACGTCGCGGCCCCACCTAGGCCAACAGAGAGGTCGGCACGCCGGTCTAAACATAAGCGCACAGGGGTCTGGGCCCATCGCCCTTAGCACACCTGCACGTTGCCTACGCGGCCGGAAGCAGAACTAGCCCCCTTAATACAAGAGCAGGCTTACGTTCCAATCCGGCGCGCCGCCGATCGGCCGACGTCCACGAAGGCTTGGTGATACCACAACGTCCGAGTGCCCACAACTTTCCCATGTAGTTGGTTAGTTCAGATAGACCAAATGGCGGACTCAGATCAAATACCAAGATCTCGTTAAGCGTGTTAAGTATCCGCGACGCCGACCAGGGCCAGGCCCACCTCTCTCTAGGTGGTCTCAACCTGCCTGCCGCTCCGCCACAAAGTAGCGATCGGGGCGTCGGGAACCCAGGCCCACCTCTACCAGGATGGAGCCACCTGCCCTTCACCCCATCTCCTAACAAGATCATAAGTAATGTAACAATATAAAGTATATCAGATGCCCGTGATCACCTCCCGAGTGATCACGGCCCGATAATATAGCATGGCGAGACGGACAAGAGTGTAGGGCCACCGATGGAACACTAGCATCCTATACTAAGCGATAGGATAGCGGTAAGGGTAACAACTATAGCAACAATGACAAGGCTATCAGCGAAAAAGGATTAACCAAGAGCAGTAACATGCTACACTACTCTAATGCAAGCAGTATAGAGAAGAATAGGCGATATCTGGTGATCAAGGGAGGGGGCTTGCCTGATTGCTCCGGCAAGAAGGAGTGGTCGTCAACAGCGTAGTCGGTCGGGGCACCAGCAGCGGCGTCGGTCTCGTAGTCTACCGGAGAGAAGAGGGGAAAGAAATAATGAATACAATGCAAACAGATGCATAACGATGCATGACAAAGCAAAGCGTGA
The DNA here is from genome assembly GCA_021605205.1 of Aegilops longissima. NCBI lineage: Eukaryota > Viridiplantae > Streptophyta > Magnoliopsida > Poales > Poaceae > Aegilops > Aegilops longissima. Next base: position 604,855,929 of record CM038681.1, read on the forward strand.
TGCTAGGCGTGCCCAATCGCGGTAGTAGGTGATACCGGCGAAGGGGGGGGGAACATCCGGGAAAGTATCCCCGAGGTCCCGCATTTTCGGACAGATGAACCGGAGGTGAAATGTTGCAGGTTCACTATGCTAGGGAAGCGTGGCGGACGAACGGGCTGCATATTCGGATTCGTCTCGTCGTTCTGAGCAACTTTCATGTAGAAAGTATTTTCATCTGAGCTACGGTTTATTTTATATTAATTTTAAAAGATTTAAATCAATTTTAGGATTTATTTAATTATTTTAATTCGACATTATCCAGAAAAGTGTTTGCTGACGTCATCATGACGTCAGCAGTCAACAGAGGTGTTAACTGGTCAAACTGACGTGCGGGTCCAGTGGGACCCACCTGTCATACTCTATTTAGGTTAATTAGGGTTTAGTTAAACTAATTACTATTTAATTAAACTAACAAGTTAATCAGATTAATTAAATAGGATTAATTAACTTAATTAATTCATTAATTATTTTAATTATTATTTATTTATTTTTCTATTTTCATTTTTTTAACATTCTCTAGGCGTGGGGCCCCTTCGTCAGAGGCCCAGGACGGCCTAACGGGACGGGCGTAGTGGTTGCGGGCGCCGCAGGCGGGTGCTGAGGCCACCGAGGCGGGCGGGTCCGTGAGCCATGGAGCAAAGATTGGATGGGGCCGCGCGGGCGGGCGGAAGCAGGCGTGGCCGATGGTGCCGGGCCGTGGCCAAGCCAGCAGAGCCGTCTGGCGGCGAGCAAGCGGTGGCGCGAGCAGCAGCAAGTGCAAAGGCGAGGCGAAGCGCACACGAAGCGTCTGCGGGGCGAAAAGCGAGCACGCGGTGAGCGCGCCCGAGCACGGCGAGATGCCCGCAGGGGGCGGCTGCGGCGGCGAGGAGCGTGGCAAGGGTGAGGCTGCACGGGACGCAACACGGGCGCGTTCGATCTGCCAGGTGAGGAGAGGAAAGGAGGACGGCGGCTCACTGCGATTAGTAGGGTCGGCGGCAGTGGGGGTCGAGGAGGTCGTCGGGGACGACGTGCGGCGAGGAGGTAGACCGGTGGGGAGGCTCCGGTGAAGTAGATCGACCGTGAGGTCGTGCGGTAGCCGTGGGCGAAGGCGAGGTGGAATGCGGCGAGGTGGCGCGTCGGGGGCGATGGTCGACAGTGCGGCGGCGTCCAGAGGAGGACGGGGGAGCGAGCGTCGACGGTAGGCAGCGGGGCATCCATCCAGCGGCGAGGTGGCGGGGCGTCCATCCAGCGGCGACGGGGGTCGTGCGTGGGGGGCTCGGTGGCGCTAGGGAACAAGAGCAGGTGGGGGTCTCGTTCAGGAGGAGTGGGGGTCGTGCGGGAGGAGTGGGGGGTTCGTGCGACGGGGATGATCCCGATCCAGATCTGGATCGATGGGGAATGTGGGGTGGTTGCCTAGGGTTCGATCGGGGTGGGGGATAAGGAGGGCAGCTGGGTGGGTGGATCGCCAGTGGGCAGTTGGCCCAAGGAGGGAAGTTGTGGGCCTTTCTTTCTTTTCTTTATTTTTTTGTAATTTTGTGTATTATTCTTTTCTTGATTTTATTTCATTTCCAGTTTCTTTTTGTTTGCAAAATATGTTATTAACACCCAAATTTGCATTACTAAATATACCTCTACCACAATAACTTTGGCACCTAAATAAAATAGTTTTGTAATTATTTATTATTTAAAAGTATTTAAATAATAGTTTTTGTTACTGTTTTATTAACATTTGAATATTTAAACATTTTATTAAAGTGTGGTTTCTCCACCATAATTACCTATGCATTATTTGTCACAATCCGAACATTTTAGTTTTAATATTTGAAAACTTTTATTGTTTGCTTGATTTTGAATTTGAATTCGAACCGGTTTCGATCTAACGCGAGATTAGCAACAGTAATCGAGGTGACGTGGCATTATTAGCATAGGTTTACTATAGCTTAAATATCTGGGCGTCACAATCTCCTTGCCCTTACAAACTCCTTGGTTCAACTCCACAATCTTGTCGGAGGCTCCCAAGTGACACCTAGCCAATCTAGGAGACACCACTCTCCAAGAAGTAACAAATGGTGTGTTGACGATGAACTCCTTGCTCTTGTGCTTCAAATGATAGTCTCCCCAACACTCAACTCTCTCTCACAGGATTTGGATTTGGTGGAAAGAAGATTTGAGTGGAAAGCAACTTGGGGGAGGCTAGAGATCAAGATTCATATGGTTGGAATGGAATATCTTGGTCTCAACACATGAGTAGGTGGTTCTCTCTCAGAACTGGTAAGTTGGAAGTGTAGGTTTGTTCTGATGGATCTCTCCACGAATGAAGAGGAGGTGGAGGAGTATATATAGCCTCCACACAAAATCTAACCGTTACACACAATTTACCAAACTCGGTGGGAACGAATCATCAAACTCGGTCGGACCGATTTAGTAAACCTAGTGACCGTTAGGGTTTTCGGTGGGACCGACATGCAACTCGGTAGGACCGATATGGTTAGGGTTAGGGCATAACGTAATCTCGGTGAGACCGATTACACAAACTCGGTGAGACCGATTTTGGTAATTAGCTAACCGAGAGTTGGTCGTAAAAACTTCGGTGGGACCGATTCGCTCTTTCGGTGAGACCGAAAAGTTACGAAAGGGAAACAGAGAGATTACAATCCCATCTCGGTGAGACCGAGATCCCTATCCGTGAGACCGATTTGCCTAGGGTTTGTGGCAGTGGCTATGACAATTGAACTCGGTGGCGCCGGATAGAAATAATCGGTAGGGCCGAGTTTGACTTTAGGTTTAGGTCATATGTGGATGTGAGAAAGTAGTGCAGGGTTTTGGAGCATATCACTAAGCACATGAAGCAAGAGGCTCATTAAGCAACACCTCATCCCTCCTTGATAGTATTGGCCTTTCCTATAGACTCAATGTGATCTTGGATCACTAAAATGTAAAATGTAGAGTCTTGAGCTTTTGAGCTTGAGCCAATCCTTTGCCATTGATATTTTGAGGGATCCACTTTCATCATCCATGCCATGCCATTCATTGAGCTTTCCTGAAATATTTGTCTTGGAATAGCATTAGCTCAATGAGCTATATATTGTTATGAATTACCAAAACCATCTAGGGATAGTTGCACTTTCATACATCAACACCATAGCCTCTCTGACGACGTGTGAGTAGTTTACCACAGACCTTCGGGTCCATAGTTATTAGCTAGATGGCTTCTTCTCTCTCTTTGGATCTCAATACAAAGTTCTCCTCGATTCTCTTGGAGATCAATTCGACGTAATTCTTTTTGCTGTGTGTTTGTCGAGATCCAATGAATTGTGGGTTTATGATCAAGATTATCTATGAACAATATTTGGTTCTTCTCTGAATTCTTATATGTATGATTTTTATTTTTGCAAGTCTCTTCGAATTATCAGTTTGGTTTGGCCTACTAGATTGATCTTTCTTGCCATGGGAGAAGTGCTTAGCTTTGGGTTCAATCTTGCGGTGTCCTTTCCCAGTGATAGCAGGGGCAGCAAGGCACGTATTGTATTATTGCCATGAAGGATAAAAAGATGGGGTTTATATCATATTGCTTGAGTTTATCCCTCTACATCATGTCATCTTGCCTAATGCGTTACTCTGTTCTTACGATTTAATACTCTAGATGCATGCTGGATAGCGGTCGATGTGTGGAGTAACAGTAGTAGAAGCAAAATCGTTTCGATCTACTTGTCGCAGACGTGATGCCAATATACATGATCATGCCTAGATATTCTCATAAATATGCACTTTTCTATCAATTGCTCGACAGTAATTTGTTCACCCACCGTAAGTTATGCTATCTTGAGAGAAGCCACTAGTGAACCTATGGCCCCTGGGTCTATCTTCCATCATATTATTTTCCTTCCAATTTACTATTTATTTCGTTATTTATTTTGCAATCTTTACTTTCCAATCTATATCATAAAAATACCAAAAATATTTATCTTATTATCTCTATTAGATCTCACTTTTGCAAGTGGCCGTGAAAGGATTGACAACCCCTTTATCGCGTTGGTTGCAAGGTTCTTATTTATTTGTGTAGGTACGAGGCGACTTGCGTGTAACCTCCTACTTGATTGATACCTTGGTTCTTAAAAACTGAGGGAAATACTTACGCACTTTGCTGCATCACCCTTTCCTCTTCAAGAAAAAAACCAACGCATGCCCAAGAGGTAGCAAACCATCAATACGATCATCATAGTCGAATGGGTGCCAGACAGCCTGCATCGAGGATCACAAGAGACATACACGGTCAATGCTACTGACAAACAAGAGAATTGTTTGCTCAAGTTTCTAGTGTAGCCTTCATTTGCACAAAAAGGGAGAATATGCATACACAAGGACAAATTGATCTCTCTGAATAACTAATACAATTGGGGAATTTGAGAATTTGCCCCATGTTTCTTTGCACTTTGAGGATTGGAAAATGCTGCCCGACCGGACCCCGCAAACGCGTCCGACCCATAAATTTTTTTGAGGGGCGTGGTAAAATCCCATCCCCAACCCGTGAAAACGCAGGTTTCCCCCTCGACCCGATGGTGCCTCGTATCCTAGGAAAGCGGTTGGCGGGAGGGACATTTCAGCCCGCGCCCTTTCCCCACCCCTTTCGTCATCGCCCGCCATTGGTTCCACCCGTCCGCCGTCAGCGATTCCGGCCAAATCTACGGGCGGAATCATGCCGCGGGGGCGCCCCTCCCCTGTTCCACCTATCTGCTTCATCGGCTCCCCGGATCCGCTGATTCGAGCCACCACTAGTCGTCGTCGCCGCAACGGGATCCACCGCCGCAGAGCCACCACCCCGAGCCGCCGGTGAGTACTTATGCTTGTGCTTTGGGATGCGGTATGCATAGTTGGTTAATGCGGCGTTCGTATTTGTGAATTTAGATGGAATTGAGCCCCTGCGAGAATTTTTTGCTCGAGGATTCGTCCGATTCGGACGACTCGGATGTTGAGACGCTGCTTGTCAACTATCGGCAGCAGACGTTGGTGATGGCCCTCTTCGTGAAGGAGCACAACAACGAGAACCGAAAGAGATGGCAAGGATCGACCGTCGGCCATCTTTGCATTCCTCAAAATCGCCATCTCGGGAGCGAGATGTTGATGCAAGACTACTTCGCCGACAATCCAACATATCTGCCGGCGCGGACACCGGCAGAGCAGACCCGCATAGCGAAACTATAAAACGAAATATCCGCGAATATTCCATTTTACAGTTCCGCTATGCGGGTCCTGCTCGGCCGGCAACCACGTCGGCCCGCAAAACCGTTTTTCCACGAACTGTAAACGAGTTTGGCGGGTCGGCAATATACGGGTCTGCTAGAGATGCTCTTAGTCCATAATAGCATCTCCCACAGATGCAAAATAGGGGGTCCAAAAAATTAGAGCAGGAGAGAGAAGGTTTTTTGGCACCAAACTTTTTTCTGCCGTAGCAGATGATGTAGACGTGGTGTCCTAAAATACATGACGACTGTGTTTAGCACATACTTAACCATTGGATCCAGCTTTTTTAGCACAAAGTGATGAAAATGGCCATTTTCTTGTGGTCCCTAAAAAAATGCGGCAGTCGCGCGTCTGCTCTGTATTTGCAGCACTTGGGGCCAAAATATTGGTCTAGCTAAAATAATTGCATAGAAATTTGGAGATACATCGTCTAATCATCTCCTAGTAAACGTCTTTTTGTTCAAATGCCCTAAAAGGTTGTTTTGCCCTATTATACATCATCTTTTTGAAATACTCTAAAGGTTTCATAGTCTCTAATAAAGTCTGGTGCGCGAAATGAATAGAAAGTTACCCGTTTTCACTTAGCTACCATTTCAGCATGTCATCATCTGTTGAAATGACAGTATTTTCACCCGGAAAAAAGAAAGAAATGGCAGTATTTTGTTTTGCTTTGGATACCAATAGCATTTATATGGTGGTCTACATGCATGGATGTATATGGGAGGAATGGACCTGGTCAAGAAAATAATACGGAGTACTCTCTGTTCCCTCCATGTCAACTTTGTAACGTGCAAGTCTCCCCTTGTAATTCGTGCGTAACATGGTGCATTTAGGATGCAGATCGAGATCTATGCATTTTGAATCTAGCTTAGCTGGGTCTCCTATGCACTGTGAATCTGGCTTAGCCGGGTCTTCTCAGTGTGAGGCGTGACGTGCATATAAATAGCATCGTCCTCTGCATGGTACTTACATCAATTAAGAGTCGCCTCTTAATCTTAGGTATCATTCTGATCTCTTAGTTCCAGCAATGGCTTCACAGGCGGCATCTGCTTGCAGGACGACCATCCTACTCGCGGTCGTTTTGGCCGCGTTGGTCCTGCCATCCTTAGCTTGTCGGAAGGCTCTCGCTCCGGCTCCGGCTCCTGCGCTGGCTCCAACTCCAGCTCCGGCGCTAGCTCCGGCCCCGGCTCCGGCATCTGCAATACTATGTCAGGATTGTGACTTGCGGTGTCAGTCGAAGTCCATGTGCGACGCCTACGTTGCCGCGGCCGGATGCGGAAATGCCTGCAGCGGCGCGACGCCGGACTGCGAACCCTGCATGTCCGAGGGCCTCCGGTCCTGCACAGCCAGCTGCAACGAGGGCTGCTCCAGGAACTGCGGTGGCCAGTGCGACTGCACCAGCCCATGCAACAAATCCTGCGGCGACGCCACCCAGCGCGCATGTCAGAGCAAGTGCTCCTACTCCTACTATGCAGTCAAGTATTGCCACGAATGCCAGGGCAATGCCCGCACACGGTGCACCGATGCCTGCAACAACGACTGCCAAGCCGACTGTATCAGCGGCTAATCGATAATCCTAGTGGGCCCAAGTGTAAGATGGTGTTGTACTCCAACTATGTATACGAATGAGATACTAGTAAGTGGCACGTGCTTTGCACGTTCATAGCATGCATGTCAACGATTCATGTTATGTGACGTGTTATGTTTTTTTTTTTTGTTCCTCTTGAAGGAGAAAGGCGATCTCACCAGCGCCTCTTGTCAGGAGAGTTACTCCACCGCCGTCCTCCGGTGGCTCCCATCCACCGACGACCTCGGTCATCGTGGTAAGGGGGCCGCCGGATCCACGTGTGTGGATAGTTTTATGTCAAAGTAGCTTCTTTTTTAAGTTAATCATTGTCTTGGCTTCGACAACGGTGAAGGCAGCGTTTAATAAAGATTCTTCAGATCCTTCTCTGAACAGGCGATTGGCACTATGGTTGGGAATGGATTTGAAAACCAGTCTGTTAGGATGCAACATCTTTGTGGTGGACTTGTGTCCTCGGGCTCTGCCGTTGGTGGTGCTGGTCGGTTTGTGCTCTCATCGGTTGGCGGATTGGTTCTCTCATTTGAAGTGGGATTGGTGCTCTCATCAACCGAGGGATTAGTGCTCTCATTTGTTGGATCATCCGGGATTATGTTCTCTATGAGGGTAGGCTGAACAATAACATTAATTGGGGCAACCTTGGATTCAGGAACAATAGGAAGTGTATTTGAACTACTTGCAAACCTATTATGCAGAGTCCTCTTTCTCTTCATTTCTGTAAAAAAATAAACAAGGACATAAATTAGTTCATGAATTAATTGTTACTACAACCACTACTGACTAGATCCAAACTACGTACTGACTAGAATTAACTAAACTAGCAACTGCTATCAACTAAACTAAGAAGAATCACACAGAGTCAGACAGAGACAATAGACAACCTATTTCGAATTGCTCTGGACCGGGACTCTGGTGTCCGGCGTCCGGCGTCCGGCGACCTGCAGAGAGGCGTCCGGCGTCCAGTGGGGAGTCGGCGGATCCGGCGACCTGCAGAGAGCCCTGGGCGTCGTGGGCGACGAGCTCCCCGGCAGGCGCAGCCCGGCTCCCCCCGTGGCCCCGTCCCTCGTGCAGGCTCGGGCGCTCGGCTGATGACGGCGTCCGGCGGGGAGGCGGCGCTCGGCGAGGACGCAACGACGGCGAGGAGGCGGGGAGGCGGCGCCGGACTAGGAGGTGGCGTCTGGCGGCCGGCGGCTAGGTTATTGGGTGGCCGCTGCTCGTGCGCCTGATGTGCTTCGTGCGCGTGCGAGCGTGCGGGAGGCTGGATTAGTCACCGATTCTTAGATGGGCTGCCTGCTGGACCGTTTTTTCTGGGCTGGGCCTAAGAAATATTTTGAAGCCTAGTAGTAAAAAAAAATCCGCGAATTTGGAGGGTAGGCTCAAGCCTATCGAAGCCTGCCTGGTGAACTCGCCACTGGACATGCATGACCAACGACCGGTGACCCTGAGGGGAGCTCCTATGCGCCGCTTACTGCGGCAAACTGCCGATGCTTCGCAAAGGGAGTAGCTGAGCTGGGCTGGCCCACTTAGGTAGCGCAACGTGAAAAATGAACGATAAAAATGGTCCTTTGTTGGATTCGACCCCGCGACCAGCAATACAGTTGACTGCGCATCTAGCCAGTGCGCCATGCTAACTCGAGTGCTAAATTGGCAATGTGGTACGTAAAGAACGAACTGCTACGCCAAAACTAAAAGAACAGCCTGTAAAACATTCCCAAAAACATGCGTCTGGCGGATTGAGCACACGACCTGAACCTAGTGAACCGCGTAGCCACTCTATTCATTTACTTGCTTGTCTAAAAATGCTAGCTCAGTTAATATAAACTATACGTGGAAAAAGAAAATGAAGTTCTTTTGAAATTTCAAACGTTGTTTCTTTTTCATAAAAGTATATATATTTAGAAAGCCGAAACATTTTTGAATTTCCCAAAACATTTTGAACGTACGATTACGCAAACAAATTTTCTGCAAACAAACAAATTTTGAATTTTCCAAACATTTTTTGAATTTGTGACATTTCTTTAAAGTCAAACATTTTTTTCAATCTTGAGAACAAATTTTGAAACGGAGAACAAATTTGGAAGCACAAAATATTTTTTGAATCTTGAGAACAAATGTTGAAACAGAGAACAAATTTGGAAGCGAGAACAATTTTTTAAAGCACAAATTGTTTTAATCTTCAGACCAAATTTTGAAATAGAGAACAATTTTGAAAAATACCGAACAAATTTAGAAGAGCGAACAATTTTTTAAATCACGAACATTTTTTTAATCTTCAGAACAAATTTTGAAATAGAGAACAATTTTGAAAAATCCCGAACAAATTTGAAAGCATAAACAATTTTTCAAAATTATGAACAACTTTTTCAAAATGCGAACATTTTTTAAAAAAAGGAACAAAATTGCTAAAACAGTGACATTTTTAATTTATGAATATTTTATGAAATTCTTGTTTGCTAAATGCGAACATTTTATAAAAAACAGGCGAACAATTTTTAATTCCCAAAAAATTTGAATCTTGAGAACAAATTTTGAAATGGTGAACAGTTTTAAAAAATCCTGAACAAATTTGGAAGCACGAACAATTTTTTGAAGCACGAACATTTTTTGAATCTTGAGAACATATTTTGAAACGGAGAGAAATTTTGAAAAATTCCGAACAAATTTGGAAGTCCGAACAATTTTCTAATGCACGAACATTTTTTGAATCTTGAGAACATTTTTTGAATCTTGAGAACAATTTTTGAAACGGAGAGAAATTTTGAAAAATCCCAAACAAATTTGGAAGCGCGAACATTTTTTGAATATGTGAACAAAAAATTGAAATTCAGTACATTTTCTGAATTTCAGAAGTTTTGTACTTTGTTGTGTAACGAGAACAAATTTTGAATTTTGAGAACATTTTTTGATAACACGAACAAAATTTTAATTTTTGATTTTCTTTAAATGAAGAGAAGAAAAGAAAAGGAAATAAAAAAGAAAATCATAAACATTTTATAAAACTATGAACATATTCTGAAAAAGAAAAATAAACTTGAAAAAGAAAGTGAAACAAGAAACAAAAAACAAAAAAATGAAAAAGAAACAGAAACGAAAAAAAGAGAAATAAAAAAAAGATAGAAAGCCGAAAAAGAACCAGGAAAAAACGATACAGGAAAAAAACCCGGTTTAGGGAACCTTCTGGAAGGTTCCCAAAACCGGTTTGGACGCATTATGTGTGGGCCGGCCCATTTCTTCGCTCGCTGCGCTGCCCTTGTGCGATCGCTCGACAGTTTGCCGCAGCGAGCGGCGAATAGGATTTTCCGACCCTGAGTCCTTGATACTGATAGGCAGGCACACTAAGAAGTAAGGACTTCCCACCTTGCACCTCTCATTCATGCAACCAAGCAAAAGAAAACGGCACTAGATACTTTTTGAGACGTTGATGATAACAGGAGATGGAAGTAAATCTTTGCATGTCATCCACGAGCATAGCAGGAGCACCCTCGACATGCAACGAGTGTCAGGCGGGTTATATCTCGAAGCGGCAAATATTTGTTAAAACAGACATATTGTTCCTCTTCGATGTTGTCGAGGTTTCGTGGATACGCTGGTGGCAACACGGATTGATACGATGGTTTTTGTGTCTACTCTGATAGCAGTGCCTGATCAAGTGTGTTGTGGGGTGTTGGCCTTCCGGTGTTTTGTATGTCTTTGATGCTTTACGTCGAGTCAAGCTATGCGATGTTTAGGTTTTTGTTCGTTTTTTCTTGATAAACCGAGCTGCTCTTTTTCTATTTCTTTTTTTTTTTGAGATCCAATGAGTAACAAGCTACTCAATGGGTAGGATTACACTCAGCTAGAAACATATCCTTAAGATTCTCTGGGACTGACCCAGCTAGAGATTGGTTGCCTTCAGTTCTTGCTAGGAAAGCTAGCTCATGAGCCAGTTTGTTGAGCTTCCTCCCAACCACACTAATATAATAATCAGCAAAAAGTTCCAGAGTTTGCCTGATGTCCGTTAGTATGGGGTAGCATTTTGAAATTCCAACTGTGGTACTTTTCAGCTCTCTACCAACTGAAGCATTGTCTGTTTCCAATATGATTCTTCCATTGTATCTCTTTGCAAGTTCCTTCAGACCACAAAGGATCGCTCCTGCCTCAGCCTCCTCTACTGAGCTGCATTTTTGCAGGCGTTGGCAAACTGAGAAAAGGACCAGACCTTGGGGATCGCGGACCACAGCACCGCACCAGCAATCACCTGTGTCTGCTAAAAAGGCTGCATCCGAATTTAGCTTTGCCCACCCAGGGGGCGGCGGAGACCAGTGCTTGGGGGAGGCACCAAAGCTGTGACTAGCCCGGTCTTTCTCTGCTTTCGCCCCTGCTTCAGTTTCAGTGACTGACTGTCTGGGCCTCCAAAAATTCAGTTTCATATCTGACTAGAAGACGCACCGATCCAGTCACAGTCTCCTTCCCAGAATCATGAATCACATCGTTACGCAGATTCCAAGCCTGCCAACACATAAGTAGGATCCCTTCGTTTGGTTGCCTCGCTTTGCGTGCCCAGCAACATTTGAAACAAAAGATCTCCAGTATCCCTAAAGGCTTCTTCTTTTGGTAAATCCCAGACCGACCTTAGTTCATGCCTCAAGGCCCTGCTTCTTGTGCAAGCGATGAGAGCGTGATACTCATCCTCTATTCCATTCCCGCAAAGATCACAGGTATTATCGGTCGCAATTGTACGCCTAAAAGCATTATGCTTAGTGGCCAGCGATTGTGTGGCTGCACACCACCCGAACACCTTAATCTTTTGAGGGACTTTTGCCTTCCAAATGGTGTCCCATATGCATCTATCTCCTACCTCATTTGCCGAAGAGGAAGCACCAGTATTGTAGTTCCGGCTGATTCTGTAGGCCAGTTTATATGCACTTTTGACCGTGAAAATACCAGTATTTTCATAGTGCCAGGCTATCACATCCTCCACCTCACGAGCTGGGATTCTTATTTTCTCAATCTCTTCTGCATCAAATTTGTTGAATATTTGGTTTATCAGTTCCATGTTCCAGACCCTGGAGTCCTCCATCATCAGTTGATTTACCCACCTGATTCTTGACCGTCTAATAAACCCGGCGGTTTTACATCCTTCCTTCCTGGGTATCCAATTATCTCTCTGGATTTGGATGCTCTTCCTGTTTCCCACTCGCCAGATTAAGCCTTCCTTTAAAAGCTCTAGCCCAAACTCAATACCTCTCCAAGACGGCGAGGCATCGGCCGCAAACACTGTATCCAAGAACTTGCCATTGGGATAGTATTTTGATTTTAGCACTCTTGCGCATAGGCTGTCTGGTAGTTGAATAAGCCTCCAACACTGACGGGCCAGGAGAGCCTGATTAAAGCATTTCATGTCTCGAAAACCAATGCCTCCATCTCTCTTGTGCTTGGTCATATTTTCCCAGGACATCCAATGAACTTTCCGGCGTTCAAACTTGTCTCCCCACCAAAAATCCCTGATCAATTTCTCATACTTATCACAAAACCCTGTATTAAGTTTGAAGACCCCCATAACAAAGGATGTGAGTGATTGCAACACTGACTTGACATTCACCTCCTTTGCCGCTTGGGACATGAACCTCTCATTCCAATTATTGCACCATTTTCCAAATCGGTCCATGATGGGCTGAAACTTTTCATTTTTCATTCTGCCATCTGGGGTAGGAAGGCCTAGGTATTTACTTTCAAAGGTATCTGCTTCCACTCCAAGAATATCCTTTATCCCATTTCTGACTTCCGTCGGGCACACCTCACTGAAAAGGAGGGAGCATTTGCTTTGGCTCAACAATTGTCCCGTACCCTTCTGGAACAGGGTGAGGGCGTCTTTAACTTTCCTAGCCTGATCAGTTGAAGCTTTGAAGAATAACAGACTATCATCGGCGAAAAGAAGGTTAGATATGCCCGGGCTGCTTCGAGCCACTTTTAATGGGGTTATATTACCTTCTTCAACTTCTTTCTTGAACAGACTCGCAAGCCCATCAGCGACGAACAAAAACAGGTAAGGACTCAGGGGGTCCCCTTGTCTCAGGCCTCGTGTGGGGTTAATAGGCTCAAGAAGCACCCCATTGCACCTAACAGTGTATTTAACAGACTTAATGCATGTCATGACCCATCCTATCCATCTCTGATCGAATCCAATCTTGTGTAGGGCTCCTTCCAAAAATCCCCAGTCCACTCGGTCGTAGGCTTTTGCTAGGTCGAGCTTATAAGCACAATAGTTATCTCTCTGGTTTTTGCTATGCTGAATCTTATGGAAGCATTCAAACGCGATGAGTGCGTTATCCATGATCATTCGCCCTGGGATGAAAGCACTTTGGGTTTCAGAAATTAGCTCATCTAACATGGGTCGAAGCCGGTTGACTAAAATCTTTGAGATAACCTTGTAGATAACGTTACAAAGACTGATTGGGCGATAATCTTTTATACTTTCTGGATCCGCTCCCTTTGGAATCAACACAATTACTGTCTCATTTACCCCTTCCGGCATGATCCCATCCTCAAAAAAATTTATTACTGCATCAGTAACCTCATCCTTCATCACTCCCCAATTCCGTTGGAAAAAGCGAGCTGGAAAGCCGTCCGGCCCCGGGGCCTTGAGGGGGCCAATTTGAAACAGTGCATCCCCAACCTCCTTTGGAGTCACCGGGTTGGTTAATGCTAAGTTCATGGAGTCATCAACTCTCGAGGGAAAGAGGTTCAGCAGCTCCTGAGGTTTGACATCCTCATCCTTACAGTACAAGTCCGTGAAAAATCCATTTATCTCAAATTGTATATCTTCGGCCTTCTCAATCCAACGCCCATCACTTTTCTTCAGCTTTGATATTTTATTCTTTTTCCTTCTCCACGTTGATTTCCTATGAAAAAATTCAGTGTTTGAGTCCCCTTCCTTCAGCCACATGATTCTCGACCTCTAACGCCACATGATCTCCTCCCTGTACAGCATCTCATCTAACTCCTTCTCAGTCTCTTTAATTTTCATTTCCGTGTTTGTCGAGTTCGGGCGCTGCCACAAGTTTTTTAGCCGGGCCCGAAGAATGCTAATTTTATTCTAGACCGAACAGAAGTCCCTCACGGACCATTTCCTCAAGGAAATTTGCATGTTTCTTAATTTTTTCACAACTACAGCCAGCGAATTTCCAGTACTGCTTTCAGACCAAGAGCTGTTTATTGCTACCTGTAGCGTCTCAACTCGTTCCCACATTGCCTCATACTTGAAGTTTTTCTGAATTGGTCTCCATTCCTTTCTACTTCCCAGTCGCAAGTGGATCGGAACATGATCTGACCTAGCTGAAACAACATGTTCTACATGAGCCTCCTTAAACAGACTGCACCACTCCTGCGATGCCACTGCCCTGTCCAGCCTGGCCTTAACATTGTTTATGCCACTTTGCTTGTTATCATACGTCCAGCTAGTCCCTTTGTATCCTAAGTCATGAATGTTACAGTCTGCTAGCACCTGTCGAAAGCTAGCCATGTTACTCTCGGATCTTTTCGCCCTTGAGAAGTGTTCGCTCTTTTTCTATTTCTCCTTTTTAAACGCTCATCTTTTATGTGGTGCATTTCTTTTCTGGGGTGTTCTTGTAATACCCTTTCTAATCAACGATGAATTTGATAGCTTTCCTATCAACGTTTGTTTTGTTTTTTGCGGGGATTTGCTATCAACATTTGAAAAGAAAAGCAACGGAGAAATAGCCCATAAAAAATGATTCACAAACGTGAATAGGAAAATTAGTCATCGATAGCTAGATTAAAGCAGCAACTTGCATGCACAAAACAGTTGCTAGCATGTACCTAAAAGAAAAACAGTTGCTAGCGTGCGGAGTCGTCGATCGAAATCGAGCAGCATGCAAAGTGCGAAAGGTCTGCGGCTCTGCGCTGCCACATAGCTTTCAACGGTACGTACTCCCTTCGTTCTTTTAGTATGCATGTAAGTTTGATCAAAATCAAGCTTTATAAAATTTGACTAATTTTATATTAAAAATATGAACATTCACAATACGAATTCAATATTATCAGATGCGTCTTGAAATGTATTTCCATACTTTATAATTTTAATATTATAGATGTTCATATTTTTTGATATAAATTTGATCAAATTTTGTGTAGTTTGACTTTGACCAAATCTGAGAAAAAAGAAATACGTGGCCCACCCTCAGTGCGCGGGCGCGCATAGACAAGTCAAATCAAGTCAAGAGTAGTTTTCAAGAGCGAAAGTGCTGCTCGCGGTACGCCACCGGAATGTCAAGTCGCCGGCCGGGTGGGTGCGCGCGAGGCCGGGCGAGACCCGTCCAGGTCGCGTATAAATGAGTGCGGCTGGCGCTAGCCGCAGCGGGCATCAGTCAGAGCAGATCGCGCATCGCGTAGCTTCTTCCCAAATTGCAAGACCATGGTGCGAGCGCCCTCGCCTTCTTCTCCCCTCTACACTCTGCTGCTCGTCACCGCGCTGGTCGGGCAGTACCCGGCGGGCTCGCTGCAGGTGGCGCCGGCGCAGACCGTGGCGGTGCCGGTGCCGGTGCGCGTCGGGGTGATCATGGACTGGGCGACCAAGGCGTCGTCGGCGGTGTCGCTGAGGCGGCGGACCGGCATTCAGATGGCGGTGGAGGACTACTACGCGGCGCACCCGGGCTCGCCCACCAGGGTGGAGCTCCGCTTCGGCGACTCCAAAGGGGACGTCGTCGGCGCCGCCTCCGCCGGTAAGCACCCTCCCTCCCTCCCCCGCCGCGCACACCTGTTCCATTCCACCTATCAAGCTGCATGCTTCTCTAATTAAGCTCTTAATTACGCTCGTCTCGACCACCATCTTCATTCTTGAGTTTGCCAGTGCTGGATGTGCTGCGCGCGTAGTACACAAGTACTCCTCCCTACTGCTCTAGCTAGACTCATCCGTTTCATTCCCAGCATGCATGGTAGGCACGCAATAATTGCGCATTCCGCTTAGCGGTTTCTTTTTCTTACGAAAAGATTTTAGCATGCATGTTTCGCCTTGGTCACTTAGCCAGTTCATTCACTGATTAGTGGATGCTGCCAGAGTGCCGCGAGTTGATCGTGAGGACTGCGAGGCGTAAATATTCCTTGGTTCTGTGAGGGTAGACGCTAGCGTGATGAGCTTAATTCTTGCTGAGAGTGGAGTTGAGACACCTACCTACAGGCTACAGCCTCTTAGTCGACCTCCATGCCACTGCCATGCACGTCGCCTTCTCGCATGCCCATCCATCCGGCTTAGGTCCGTCGGACTGGCGTGCGTCTGGCTGACTGACAAGTCATCGCGGTCTGCTTCTTCACCGCGTTGAGTCCATCAGATCGATCGGGACCGATTGGTTTTGCTTAACCCCGTCCCCAAGTAGCTCCAAATGTTAGCGTGGGCACGACAACGACAGAGATGCCTCAAATCCTACTATACCACTATCCATTCCAACTCCTTGATTGCAGCCTCATGCATGGGATCCAAGTTTTCAACTGGTGTGACAGGCATCATGTGGACGCATGTGCATCGTCGGTCCAGTCACCACTCAGTCGCCCAACTTTTTAATGCTGCTCATGGAAATATCTTTCTATGCTACTATAAGTCGTTGTCATGGCCAGTCATCAACGGTTCATCATCGTCGCTCATCAGTGCATACCTTTGCTTAGCCACATGCATGCAGTCCAAGAGCTGGCCGCTAGCTAGCATGTTTACTCAGAAAAAAAAAATAGTGTCATTTAGTTAGCAGCAAGTGTTCAAAAAAATATATATCACAGAGACGAGTTCCTTTCAAGTTTCAAAGCCTCCCAACCTTTGCATGCATGCATGCAGTCCAAGCTTAGCCACATGCATGCAGTCCAAGCTTTCAAGTTCAAAAAAATACATTTGCTTAGCCACATGCATGCAGTCCAAGCTGGCAGCATCTTTTCTCAACAAAAAAAAGTGCCATTTAGTTAGCAGCAAGTGTTCAAAAATAAAAATAAAAAAAATATCATCATTTGGGAGACGAGTTCCTTTCAAGTTTCAACTTTCAAGAGATGGCTTGTTAATTTGGCCGATCAAAGAGACTGCCCAGCTTCAGCAAAAAAAAAGGACACCCCAGCTTAGATCACATGCGGACGAAATTGGATATTCATCGATTCTTTCAGCTAACAGTGTAAAATTTCTGTGATGTGAGTAGGGATGAAAATGGAATGGAAAGTTTCTGCTTTTTTGAAGGAAAAATGGAAACGAAGAGGAAATATGAAAACGAAAATGGAAATTTGCAAAACAAAAATGAAAATGGAATTTTTTATGCGGAAGCAGAAACAAAAACGAAACAGTGTTTTCCGGTGGAACAGACGCGGAAACGGAACTTTCCATTTCTGTAAATACGGAATTTCTGTTTCTACTATAGGCATATTGCTGCTTTTTAGCCCATCTATCAAACAAAACACAACGACACAATGAGTAGAATGAGCATAATTGATCATTTGAGGACCAACTTTTACTACCACACACGTACTCAACTAGACCTTATACGAAATTGTCATGTACTACTACAATACTATCCTATGTTACTAACACAACCATATTATTTTGTAGTCAGGTTAACAATTCCATAAATTTGTTTGCTTTTGTCTATATTTCTTCATGATTCCAAGGGGTTTTAAGTTCTGGTCAACAAACTATTTTGTTTCTGTGTCCGCTCTGTATTCGCTCCGTGTCTGTTTCCGGTAATATTTGTTTCCGTATTCGTTTCCGGGGTTTCTGTATTCGTTTTCGCTTTTGCAAAAAAATATGAAAACAAATATGGTAGCACCCAGTTCCGTCCGTTTCCGCGCCATTTTCATCCCTAGATGTGAGTAACACAAGATTTACCCGCAAAAGAGAAAACAATGTACTCCATTCGTGCTTGAAAGGAAGGCATATGAGTTTTGTTCGAAGTCCAACATTGCAAAGTTTAATTTGACCAAAATTGTAGTAAAAGCTCTCAACAACTACAATACTTGATAGGTATAATATAAAAATATATTATATTACGTATTAATATTTCCTAATTTTTTATTGTATTCATTCAGGGTTTTGTATATAAACTTGGTCAATTTTTGCATCCCTTGACTTTGATTAAAAAATTATAAGCCTTTTAAAATGTAGTTTAACATTGTTTCACGCTTATAAATTAAACACATAAAATGTTAATTTTCCCTCAATCTGACTCATTTTTTATGGTATTTTCGGAGCCCTCTCTCTCTCTCTCTCTCTCTCTCTCTCTCTCTCTCTCGGTTTGGGATTCTAACTGCAAGAGAGAGTTCATGGAATTTACATGGGTCTAAAACTCTGCTCCTTACTGTTGTTGTTGCAGCGCTGGACCTGATAAAAAATGACCAGGTGCAGGCCATCATCGGGCCCAAGACGTCGGCGGAGGCGGAGTTCGTGGCCTACCTCGGCAGCCGCGCCCACGTCCCGGTGCTCTCCTACGCCGCCACCTCCCCGTCCCTTTCCCCGGCGCAGACGCCCTACTTCGTGCGCACCGCCGCCAACGACTCCTTCCAGGCCACCCCCGTCGCCGCCGTCCTCGTAAGCTTCGGGTGGCGCGCCGTGACCGTCCTGCACGAGGACTCCCCGTACGGAGCCGGCATCCTCCCGGCGCTCGCCGACGCGCTTCAGAATGTCGGCGCGGTGATCGTGGACCGCGTGCCCGTGCCGAGCACCGCGGACGCGGACGCCCTCGACGCGCTGCTCTACCGCCTCAGGGCGATGCCGACGCGCGTGTTCGTCGTGCACGCGACGCATGACCTCGCCGCTCGGCTCTTCCGGCGGGCCAGCAAGGCCGGGATGATGTCCGACGGCTACGCCTGGGTGGCCACCGACGGCATCGGCAGCTTCCTGGACAGGTTCGACCCCGAGGACCTAGACTTCATGCAGGGCGTCGTCAGCCTCCGGCCTCACGTGAAGTACACGAAGCAAGTCAAGAACTTCTCTGCGCGGTTCAGGGCAAGGTTCCGGAGGGAGAACCCGGCCTCCGACGATGACCTCCTCAACGACGCGACCGTGATCAGGCTCTGGTCGTACGACACGGCCTGGGCGATTGCCGCGGCGGCTGAGGTGGCCAGCGTACCCGGAGCGGCATTCCGCGCACCGCAGAGTAGCACGGCGCGCACAGACCTGGACCGTCTCGGCGTGTCGGCCACCGGAGAAGCGCTTCTCAGGGCCGTGCTAAACACGACTTTCGACGGGATGGCTGGCAGGTTCAAGCTGGTAGACGGGCAGCTGCAGGTGGCGGCGTACGAGGTCGTGAACATTATCGGGAACGGCGCCATGACGGTGGGGTACTGGACGCCGGAGTCCGGCATCTCGCGGGACCTTAAAGTCAGCAGCGGCAAGGCTGCGCGGCAGCTGAAACCCATCCTCTGGCCTGGCGAGATGCTGTCCCCGCCGAGAGGCTGGACGGCATCGCAGAACGAGCGGGTGCTCAATGTCGCTGTGCCGGTGAAGCACGGGTTCAAGCAGTTCGTGGACGTCTTCTCCGAGAACTCGACGACGCCGAAGATCACCGGATACTGCATCGACGTGTTCGACGCGGTGATGAAGAATCTGCCCTACCCGGTAAGCTACCGCTACATGCCTTACAACGACAGCTCGGAGTCGTACGAGATGCTGGTGGACCAGGTGAGCATGGGGAAGGCGGACATTGCGGTGGGGGACGTGACGATCAGAGCGAGCAGGATGGACAAGGTGGACTTCACGATGCCGTTCACGGAGTCCGGGTGGGCAATGGTGGTGGCGACACGACCGGACACGAGCGCCAGTATGTGGATCTTCCTGCAGCCGCTCACCACCAGCCTCTGGCTCACCAGCCTCGCCTTCTTCTGCTTCACCGGGTTCGTGGTGTGGGTCATCGAGCA
This sequence comes from Aegilops longissima, assembly GCA_021605205.1. Classification (NCBI taxonomy): domain Eukaryota; kingdom Viridiplantae; phylum Streptophyta; class Magnoliopsida; order Poales; family Poaceae; genus Aegilops; species Aegilops longissima. The sequence continues at coordinate 604,875,646 of CM038681.1, forward strand.
CCGCGTCAACCCGGAGTTCCGGGGCACGCCGTCGCAGCAGTTCGGCCTCATCTTCTACTTCGCCTTCTCAACGCTCGTCTTCGCACACAGTAAGCCACTTACTAACCATCTCATCATCTCAGTTCTGCATAGTTCTTGAAGGATATCAATGACACCTAATCGATCTTGATGTTCTAATTTGGGTTCAGAGGAGAAGTTGGAGAGCAATCTGTCAAGGCTGGTTGTGACTATCTGGGTGTTCGTGGTGCTGATCCTGACGTCCAGCTACACGGCGAGCCTGACGTCGATGCTGACGGTCCAGCAGCTCCGGCCGACGGTGACGGACGTGAAGGAGCTCCAGAGGCGCGGCCAGTACATCGGGTACCAGGAGGGCACCTTCATCGAGCCCATGCTCAAGAAAATGGGCTTCGACGAGCGGAAGATGAAGAAGTACAGCACGGTGGAGCAGTACGCCGAGGCGCTGTCGAGGGGCTCGGCGAACGGCGGCGTGGACGCGGTGTTCGACGAGATCCCGTACCTGAAGATGTTTCTGTCGCAGCACTGCGACGGGTACATGCAGGTGGGGCCCATCTACAAGACGGACGGCTTCGGGTTCGTGTTCCCGAGGGGGTCGCCCATGACGGGGGACGTGTCGCGGGAGATCCTGAAGCTAGCGGAGGGGGACAAGATGGCGCACATCGAGAAGGCGTGGTTCGGCGAGCCCGGCGGTTGCCAGGACGCGCTGGGCGGCTTCGGTGGCGGCGGCGGCGGCTCGTCGAACCTCGGCTTCTGGAGCTTCGGCGGGCTGTTCCTCATCACCGGCGTCGTCTCCAGCCTCATGCTGCTGCTCTACCTCGCCATCTTCGTGTACCGCGAGCGCGAGGAGCTCCGGGAGGCGGAGGCGAAGGCTGAGGCCGAGGCCGGCTCCGGGAGCGTGTCGGTGCGGAGGCTGCGCGCGTGGCTGCAGCACTTCGACAGGAAGGACCTCAAGTCCCCCACCTTCAAGACGTGGAACGACGGGTCCGTCAGGAACGGCAGCGACTTCGCTGGCAGGACGCCGAGATGGACCGCCGGCGCCGGCGACGCAAGCATGACGCCGAGGGCCGGTGGGGAGGAACACGCCAACGCCATGGGAGGGACGAGCCCGCTGAGCATGTACATCAGCTCCGAGATGAACGCCGGCTCTTCGCCGGAGGGGACGCCGGCGTCAGAGATCAGTGAGTCATTCGAGCAGAGGATCGAGGGGGCAGCAGCCGCCGTGGAGATGACAATGCCAACGGCCTCTCAGTTGCAGCAGTAGATTCTACGTACTAGTATTGTAGGGGACCGGCTAGAGATCAATCAACTGAAAACGAAATTTGGGTCAGTCGAGTTTGTTTCAGTCGATTTGCTTCAAGTGGGAATAGAGGGACACAGCGATGTATGGGTTGATCTTGAGAGTCCATCCATGATCCATGCATGATCTGTAGTGGTGCTCACGTGGGTTCACTTCCATGGAATGCATGCAGAATCTCATGACCAACATTTAGTTCATTAAGCACCGGCCATTAGCTTTTAATTAATCAAAGAAAAACCAGCCGTCACAGCCATTATCCGAACGGCAACACAATGTGTTGTATGCAATCATTAATGACTATATGTGCAATGAAAAAGAAAAACCTTTAAAACTTGCACACAATTTGCACTGAATTTGCACTTTCTGAAATATGCAAAGAATAATATAATAGTGCATCTGTCGCATTCTACTATAATTTATACGTAGTGCAAATGAAATAATGTATTCCTTTAAGAAAAAGAAAATGAAAAACAACTTGCACACAATTTTGCACCAAAATTACACTTTATCGTAAAATGCAAAAATAATCATATAATCATGAAATTTTGGCCCATATTATATAGTATTTTTGTATATAATTACACTCAGTCAAACACCAACCAAAAAGGAAAAAAAGAAGAAAAAAAAACGATAGAAACAGAAAACATAAATAATAAAGCAAAATGAATATATTATAGTGAGATTTCTGCAAAAGAAGTGTTTTCTAAAAGTAATAGATAAGTGACATTGGTATTACCATTACAAAAGAAAAGAAATACAAACTAAAAAATCAAAAATGAAATGAAAAATAAAACAAAATTAAAAATAAATAATGTTTTCTATGTAAGAATGAATTAAGTGGCATTGGTATTACCCTTCCAGAAAAAATAAAACAAAATCAAATAATGAAGTTTTCTAAGAAAGAATGAAGCCCTTTTAAGAAGAAAGAAAATGGAAAAGAAAAAACTTTAAAACTTGCACACAATTTGCACTGAAATTGCACTTTTTGAAATATGCAAACAATAAGCATATAATAGTGCATTTTCAAATTCTACTATAATATACACATAGTGTAACTGAAATAATTTATTTTACTTTAAGAAGAAATAAAAAAACTTGCTCACAACTATGCACTGAAATTGCACTTTATCGTAATATGCAAAAATAATTATATAATCATGAAATTTTGGCACATATTATATAGTATTTGCTTATATATAATTACACTCAACAAAAACAAAAAATAACCAATAATGGAAAGAAAAAAGGAAAAATAAAAATGCATAGAAACATAAAATAGTATAAAAATGCAAAATACCCACAAAAGAAAGAATTAAATTTTAAGAAAGAATAAATTAGTGGCATTGATATTACCATTTATTCTTTTTAAAAATAGGCAATAATAAGCGCTGACAAAATTTGCACGAAATATACATAAAAATTACACTTTTAAGAATATGCAAGAGTAAGCACATAAAAGTGGAACTTTTGCAAAAAAATAATAACCTAAGAACAAATGAATAGTGGAAGTGGTATTAACCTTAAAGTGGGATGAAAATGAATTAAAGACTAAAACAAAATCAAAATAACGATTTTCCTGAAAAAGAATGAATTAGTGGCGTTAGTATTTCCTTTAAGAAGAGAGAAAATAAAAAAAAACTTGCGCACAACTTTGCACCGAAACCTCACTCTATCATAGTATGAAAAAAATAATCATATAATCCTGAAATTTCGGCACATACTATATAGTATCTGTATGTAGATAATTACACTCATCCATAATTGCACAAAAACAAAAAAATAACAAATAAAGAAAAAAGGGAAAAAGAAAAACGCGACTCAGAAAAGCAAAAATGAGCCCAAGAAGCAATTCGACTGACCCAAAATTGGGGTCAATCGATTCCACCCAGCCTAACTCACCACCAAAATGACACAGAAAATAAATAAAACAACACACATCTTAAAGCAGAATTGGACGGCCACAAAATTGATTGACCCAAAGTGAAATTTTCAGCTGACTGATATATAGCTAAATTGAATAGTAGTAGAACGCATTTGCATGAGAAATGCTAGTGCTGGAGTTTCGTAGTCTTGTGGCGCTGTTTGTAGTTTAGCCAGAAAATTACTTAAGTAGACACCAGGAAAGTCAAAGGATATTCGGGTTCGGGTTTGCTAAATCTTCAGTCCCTAATATTTAGGGGCCAATAGCTCCTGTGCGACGTTTTTCATGCGAATTGGAAGAAGTGTGATGTAGTTCGAATGAATGGCTGTGATGCGACGTCTTCGAAGCCAACAATAGCTCCAATCGACATAACTCTGTTTAACCGTGAAATGAAAAACACGAGGGGTTAGCAATTTAAGTTATGACACGCGGGACTCACCAGTTACTCGCATGCGGGCGGGACCCACAACTTATCCACACAAGCATGCCCGTGCTCATCAGCGTGCCCCGACCCGAGCCACCCACGAGCCCGAGCCAGCCCGCCCCCCTCCATTGCTTGCCCTGCCCCTTTCCTTTCCCACCTTCTTCTTCCTCTGCTCCCAAGCACGGCGCGCTTGCCCGCGCAGTGATGTCTAGCTCGACTTGCCACCCGCCAATCATGGGCGCAGACGGTCCACTGCCGTTGACAAGATGCCCGATTGCCCGCGCATGGAGCCTCTGAAGTGTTTGACTTGTGTGAGGGAAGAAAATGGTAACCGTGGGCGCGAGTTTGTGAAATGTTTGAGCAAGCCACAGCCGGGGCAGGTTAGATCTGTGTTCTTGACCAATCCTATGGTCTAATTTCTCCCAATTTCTTTCTTTTTTCCTCGAATTAGGGCGGTGGAGTGCAGGTGGTGGATCTAGGATTCATGCACCGACCCCCTGCTTTTCGAGTTACGAAGAAATATGGGCATTTTGAGTGGCTCGGTGACTATGTTGAAAGGTTGAAATTGGAGGGATCAACCCCAACCCAAGAGCTCAATTTTGGGGGGCGGCTTGCCGTGGAACAAGCCCCCAATTTGGTGGATAGAGCCGATCCGATGATGCACAGTGCAGAACTGAAGTGTGAATTGAAGAGAATCGGCAAGCAACTAAAGCATCTGATCGATTTGAAGCAGCAAGCAAATATGATGGCTGGAGCATTTTATGGTTGTGTCATTGCTATGGGTTTATTTTACTTGATGTTCATCAATCGCTAGAATTTGTTAGAGTTTCAGTTAGTTAGTCAGCTAGTTTCAGGGGTGTCCAGTGTTGGGAAACGTAGTAATTTCAAAATTTTCCTACGATCACGCAAGACCATGGTGATGGCATAGCAACGAGAGGGGAGAGTGTCCGTCCACGTACCCTCGTAGACCGAAAGCGGAAGCGTTATATCAACGCGGTTGATGTAGTCGTACGTCTTCACGATCCGACCGATCCAAGCACCGTTACTCCGGCACCTCCGAGTTCTTAGCACACGTTCAGCTCGATGATGATCCCGTGCTCGATCCAGCAAAGCGTCGGGAGGAGTTCCGTCGACGACGGCGTGGTGGCGATCTTGATGTTCTACCGTCGCGAGGCTTCGCCTAAGCACCGCTACAATATGACCGAGGTGGAATATGGTGGAGGGGGCACCGCACGGCTAAGGAACGATCACGAAGATCAACTTGTTTGTTCTAGGGTGCCCCCCCCCGTATATAAAGGAGCAAGGGGAGGGCGGCTGGCCCTAGGAGGCGCACCAAGGGAGGGGGAGTCCTCCTCCTAGTAGAGTAGGACTCCCTTTCCTAGTCCTACTAGGAAGAGGGAAGGGGAAGGAAGAGAGGGAGGGAGAGGGAAGGGGGCCCCCCCCCTCCTAGTCAGTCGGACTCCCCATGGGGGGCGCGCCACCTCCTGGTGCAGCCCTCTCTCCCTCTTGGCCCAATAAGGCCCATTACTTCCCGGGGTTCCGTAACCCTCCGGCACTCCGGTTTTCTCCGAAACTTCCGAACCTTTCCGTGTCCGAATATAGCCGTCAATATATCAATCTTTATGTCTCGAACATTTCGAGACTCCTCGTCATGTCCGTGATCACATCCGGGACTCGAACTCCTTCGGTACATCAAAATACATAAACTCATAATATAACCGTCATCGAAACCTTAAGCGTCACGGACCCTACGGTTCGAGAACTATGTAGACATGACCTAGAACCATTCTTGGTCAATAACCAATAGCGGAACCTGGATGCCCATATTGGTTCCTACATATTCTCTGAAGATCTTTATCGGTCAAACCGCATAACAACATCGTTGTTCCCTTTGTCATCGGTATGTTACTTACCCGAGATTCGATCGTCGGTATCCAATACCTAGTTCAATCTCGTTACGGTAAGTCTCTTTACTCGTTCGTAATACATCATCTCACAACTAACTCATTAGTTGCAATGCTTGCAAGGCTTATGTGATGTGTATTACCGAGAAGGCCAGAGATACCTCTCCGACAATCGGAGTGACAAATCCTAATCTTGATTCATGCCAACTCAACATATACTTTCGGAGACACTTGTAGAGTACCTTTATAATCACCCGATTCGTTGTGATGTTTGGTAGCACACAAAGTGTTCCTCCGTAAACAGGAGTTGCATAATCTCATAGTTGCGTGAACTTTGTATAAGTCATGAAGATAGCATAAGCAACATACTAAGCGATCAAGTGCTAAGCTAATGAAATGGGTCATGTCAATCACATCATTCTCCTAATGATGTGATCCCATTAATCAAATGACAACACATGTCTATGGTTAGGAAATATAACCATCTTGATTAATGAGCTAGTCTAGTAGAGGCATACTAGTGACTATCTGTTGTCTATGTATTCACACATGTATTATGTTTCCGGTTAATACAATTCTAGCATGAATAATAAACATTTATCATGATATAAGGAAATAAATAATAACTTTATTATTGCCTCTAGGGCATATTTCCTTGATCTCCCACTTGCACTAGAGTCAATAATCTAGATTACACAAGAATGATTCTAACACCCATGGAGTCTTGGTGCTGATCATGTTTTGCTCGTGGAAGAGGCTTAGTCAGCGGTCTGCAACATTCAGATCCGTATGTATTTTGCAAATCTCTATGTCTCCCACTTGGACTTGGTCCCGAATGGAATTGAGGCGTCTCTTGATATGCTTGGTCCTCTTGTGAAATCTGGATTCCTTTGCCAAGGCAATTGCACGATATTGTCACGAAGATCTTCATTGGTCCCGATGCACTAGGTATGACACCTAGATCGAAATGAACTCTTTCATCCGCAGACTCCTTCATTTGCTGCTTCGAAGCAGCTATGTACTCCGCTTCACATGTAGATCCCGCCACGACGCTTTGTTTAGAACTGCACCAACCGACAGCTCCACCGTTTAATAAAAATATGTATCCGGTTTGCGATTTAGAATCGTCCGGATCGGTGTCAAAGCTTGCATCGGCGTAACCATTTACGACTAGCTCTTTGTCACCTCCATATCGAAAACATATCCTTAGTCCTTTTCGGTATTTCAGGATGTTCTTGACCGCTGTCCGATGATCCACTCTGGATTACTTTGGTACCTTCCTGCCAAGCTTACAGCTAAGCATCGTCGTCTGGTACACAGCATTGCATACATGATAGAGCCTATGGCTGAAGCATAGGAACATTTTCATTTTCTCTCTATCTTCTGCTGTGGTCGGGCATTGAGTCGACTCAATCTTACACCTTGTACTACAGGTAAAAACCTTTCTTTGCTGATCCATTTTGAACTTCTTCAAAACTTTATCAAGGTATGTGCTTTGTGAAAGTCCTATTAAGCGTCTTGATCTATCTCTATAGATCTTGATGCCCAATATGTAAGCAGCTTCACGAGGTCTTTCATTGAAAAACTTTTATTCAAGTATCCTTTTATGCTATCCAGAAATTCTATATCATTTCCAATCAACAATATGTCGTCCACATATAATATCGAAATGCTCTGAGCTCCCACTCACTTTCTTGTAAATCTGAGCTTCTCCAAAAGTCTCAGATAAAACCATATGCTTTTATCACACTATCAAAGCGTTTATTCCAACTTCGAGAGGCTTGCACCGGACCATAAATTGATCGTTGGAGCTTGCACACTTTGTTAGTACCCTTTGGATCAACAAAACCTTCTGGTTGCATCATATACAACTCTTCTTCTAGAAATCCATTCAAGAATGCAGTTTTACATCCATTTGCCAAATTTCATAATCATAAAATGCGGCAATTGCTAACATGATTCGGACAGACTTAAGCATCGCTACGGGTGAGAAAGTCTCATCGTAGTCAACCCTTGAACTTGTCGAAAACCTTTTGCAACAAGTCGAGCTTTGTAGACAGTTACATTACCATCAGCGTCGGTCTTCTTCTTAAAGATCCATTTATTCTCAATAGCTTGCCGATCATCGGGCAAGTCTACCAAAGTCCATACTTTGTTCTCATACATGGATCCCATCTCAGATTTCATGGCTTCAAGCCATTTTGCGAAATCTGGGCTCACCATCGCTTCTTCATAGTTCGTAGGTTCACCATGATCTAGTAGCATGACTTCGAATAGGATTACCGTACCACTCAGTGCGGATTTTATTCTGGTTGATCTCTGATTCAAGGACAACTTGATCTGAAGTTCCATGATCTTTATCATTATCTTCCTCACTAAGCTGGTGTAGGTGTTACGAAACTGATTTACGTGACGAACTACTTTCAATAAGGGAGCTGGTACTATTACCTCATCAAGTTCCACTTTCCTCCCACTCACTTCTTTCGAGAGAAACTCCTTCTCTAGAAAGGATCCATTTTAGCAACAAATGTCTTGCCTTCGGATCTGTGATAGAAGGTATACCCAATGTCTCCTTTGGGTATCCTATGAAGACACATTTTCCGATTTGGGTTCAAGCTTATCGGGTTGAAGTTTCTTCACATAAGCATCGCAACCCCAAACTTTCAGAAGCGACAACTTTGGTTTCTTGCTAAACCATAGTTCATAAGGCGTCGTCTCAGCGGATTTTGACGGTGTCCTATTTAACGTGAATGCGGCCGTCTCTAAAGCATAACCCCAAAGCGATAGCGGTAAATCGGAAATAGACATCATAGATCGCACCATATCTAGTAAAGTACGATTCTGACGTTCGGACACACCATTACGCTGTGGTGTTCCCGGTGGCGTGAGTTGCGAAACTATTCCACATTGCTTCAAATGTAGACCAAACTCGTAACTCAAATATTCTCCTCCACGATCAGATCGTAGAAACTTTATTTTCTTGTTACGATGATTTTCAACTTCACTCTGAAATTCTTTGAACTTTTCAAATGTTTCAGATTTATGTTTCATCAAGTAGATATACCCATATCTGCTTAAATCATCTGTGAAGGTGAGAAAATAACGATATCCACCACGAGCTTCAACATTCATCGGACCACACACATCTGTATGTATGATTTCCAATAAGTCTGTTGCTCTCTCCATACAACCGGAGAATGGTGTTTTAGTCATCTTGCCCATGAGGCATGGTTCATAAGTACCAAGTGATTCATAATCAAGTGATTCCAAAAGTCCATCTGTATGGAGTTTCTTCATGCGTTTACACCAATATGACCTAAACGGCGATGCCACAAATAAGTTGCACTATCATTATCAACTCTGCATCTTTTGGCTTCGACATTATGAATATGTGTATCACTCTGTCGAGATTCAATAAGAATAGACCATTCTTCAAGGGTGCATGACCATAAAAGATATTACTCATATAAATAGAACAACCATTATTCTCTGATTTAAATGAATAACCGTCTCGCATCAAACAAGATCCAGATATAATGTTCATGCTCAACGCGGCACCAAATAACAATTATTTAGGTCTAAAACTAATCCCGAAGGTAGATGTAGAGGTAGCGTGCCGACCGCGATCACATTGACTTTGGAACCATTTCCCACGCGCGATCGTCACCTCGTCCTTTGCGGTGCTCGTCTATTTACGTAGTCCTGCTTTGAGTTGCAAATATGAGCAATGAACCAAATCAAATACCAGTGCTACTACGAGCTCTAGTAAGGTACACATCAATAACATGTATATCACATATACCTTTGTTCACCTTGCCATCCTTCTTATCCGCCAAATACTTGGGGCAGTTCCGCTTCCGGTGTCCAGTTGCTTGCAGTAAAACACTCGGTTTCAGGCTTAGGTCCGACTTGGGTTTCTTCTCTTGATCAGCAACTTTCTTGCTGTTCTTTTGAAGTTTCCTTCTTCTTTCCTTTGCCCTTTTCTTGAAACTAGTGGTCTTGTTGACCATCAACACTTGATGCTCTTTCTTGATTTCTACCTCCGCTGCTTTTAGCATTGCGAAGAGCTCAGGAATTGTCTTAGTCATCCCTTGCATATTATAGTTCATCACGAAGCTCTTGTAGCTTGGTGGCGTGATTGGAGAATTCATCAATGACACTATCATCCGGAAGATTAACTCCCAGCTGAATTAAGTGATTATTATACCCGACATTTTGAGTATGTGCTCACTTGACGAAACTATTCTCCTCCATCTTGCAGCTATAGAACTTATTGGAGACTTCATATCTCTCAATCCGGCATTTGCTTGAAATATTAACTTCAACTCTGGAACATCTCATATGCTCCATGACGTTCAAAACGTCGTTGAAGACCCGGTTCTAAGCCGTAAAGCATGGCACACTGAACTATAGAGTAGTCATCGACTTTGCTTTGCCAGACGTTCACAACTTTCGGTGCAGCTCTGCAGCAGGCTGGCACCAATGGTGCTTCGGGGCGTAATTCTTACGGGCAGCAATGAGGATAATCCTCAGATTACGGACCCAGTCCGTGTAATTGCTACCATCATCTTTCAACTTTGCTTTCTCAAGGAACGCATTAAAATTCAACGGAACAACAAAGACGAGCCATCTATCTACAAAGAAACATAGACAAGCAAAATACTATCGGTACTAAGTTCATGATAATTTAAGTTTTAATTAATCATATTAAAACTCCCACTTAGACAGACATCTCTCTAGTCATCTAAGTGTTTACGTGATCCAAATTAACTAAACCATGTCCGATCATCACGTGAGATGGAGTAGTTTCAATGGTGAACATCACTATGTTGATCATATCTACTATATGATTCACGTTCGACCTTTCGGTCTCCGTGTTCCGAGGCCATATCTGCATATGCTAGGCTCGTCAAGTTTAACCTGAGTATTCTGCGTGTGCAAAAACTGGCTTGCACCCGTTGTAGATGGACGTAGAACTTATCACACCCGATCATCACGTGGTGTCCGGGTACTCTGAACTTTTAGCAACGGTGCATACTCGAGGAGAACACTTCTTGATAATTTTAGTGAGAGATCATCTTATAATGCTACCGTCAAACAAAGCAAGATAAGATGCATAAAGGATAAACATCACATGCAATCAATATAAGTGATATGATATGGCCATCATCATCTTGTGCTTGTGATCTCCATCTCCGAAGCACCGTCATGATCACCATCGTCACCGGCGCGACACCTTGATCTTCATCGTAGCATCGTTGTCGTCTCGCCAACTATTGCTTCTACGACTATCGCTACCGCTTAGTGATAAAGTAAAGCAATTACATGGCGTTTGCATTTCATACAATAAAGCGACAACCATATGGCTCTGCCCGATTGCCGATAACTTCGGTTACAAAACATGATCATCTCATACAATAAAATATAGCATCACGTCTTGACCATATCACATCACAACATGCCCTGCAAAAACAAGTTAGGCGTCCTCTACTTTGTTGCAAGTTTTACGTGGCTGCTACGGGCTGAGCAAGAACCGTTCTCACCTCGCATCAAAACCACAACGATATTTCGTCAAATAGACTCGTTTAACCTTCTCAAGGACCGGGCGTAGCCACACTTTCAGTTCAACTAAAGTGAGAGAGACAGACACCCGCCAGCCACCTTTAAGCACGAGTGCTCGTAGCGGTGAAACCAGTCTCGCGTAAGCGTCTGGCGTAATGTCGGTCCGGCCGCTTCATCTCACAATACCGCTGAACCAAAGTATGACATGCTGGTAGGCGGTATGACTTGTATCGCCCACAACTCACTTGTGTTCTACTCGTGCATATGACATCAACGCATAAAACCAGGCTCGGATGCCACTGTTGGGAAACGTAGTAATTTCAAAATTTTCCTACGATCACGCAAGACCATGGTGATGGCATAGCAACGAGAGGGGAGAGTGTCCGTCCACGTACCCTCGTAAGACCGAAAGCGAAGCGTTATATCAACGCGGTTGATGTAGTCGTACGTCTTCACGATCCGACCGATCCAAGCACCGTTACTCCGGCACCTCCGAGTTCTTAGCACACGTTCAGCTCGATGATGATCCCGTGCTCGATCCAGCAAAGCGTCGGGAGGAGTTCCGTCGGACGACGGCGTGGTGGCGATCTTGATGTTCTACCGTCGCAGGGCTTCGCCTAAGCACCGCTACAATATGACCGAGGTGGAATATGGTGGAGGGGGGCACCGCACACGGCTAAGGAACGATCACGAAGATCAACTTGTTTGTTCTAGGGTGCCCCCCTGCCCCCGTATATAAAGGAGCAAGGGGAGGGCCGCCCGGCCCTAGGAGGCGCACCAAGGGAGGGGAGTCCTCCTCCTAGTAGAGTAGGACTCCCTTTCCTAGTCCTACTAGGAAGAGAGAAGGGGAAGGAAAGAGAGGAGAGGAGAGGAAGGGGCCGCCCCCCTCTCCTAGTCCAGTCGGACTCCCCATGGGGGCGCGCCACCTCTGGTGCAGCCCTCTCTCCCCTCTTGGCCCAATAAGGCCCATTACTTCCCGGGGTTCCGGTAACCCTCCGGCACTCCGGTTTTCTCCGAAACTTCCGGAACCTTTCCGGTGTCCGAATATAGCCGTCAATATATCAATCTTTATGTCTCGAACATTTGAGACTCCTCGTCATGTCCGTGATCACATCCGGGACTCCGAACTCCTTGGTACATCAAAATACATAAACTCATAATATAACCGTCATCGAAACCTTAAGCGTGCGGACCCTACGGTTCGAGAACTATGTAGACATGACCTAGAACCATTCTTGGTCAATAACCAATAGCGGAACCTGGATGCCCATATTGGTTCCTACATATTCTCGAAGATCTTTATCGGTCAAACCGCATAACAACATCGTTGTTCCCTTTGTCATCGGTATGTTACTTACCCGAGATTCGATCGTCGGTATCCAATACCTAGTTCAATCTAGTTACGGTAAGTCTCTTTACTCGTTCCTTAATACATCATCTCACAACTAACTCATTAGTTGCAATGCTTGCAAGGCTTATGTGATGTGTATTACCGAGAAGGCCCAGAGATACCTCTCCGACAATCGGAGTGACAAATCCTAATCTTGATTCATGCCAACTCAACATATACTTTCGGAGACACTTGTAGAGTACCTTTATAATCACCCAGTTATGTTGTGATGTTTGGTAGCACACAAAGTGTTCCTCTGGTAAACGGGAGTTGCATAATCTCATAGTTGCAGGAACTTTGTATAAGTCATGAAGATAGCATAAGCAACATACTAAACGATCAAGTGCTAAGCTAATGAAATGGGTCATGTCAATCACATCATTCTCCTAATGATGTGATCCCATTAATCAAATGACAACACATGTCTATGGTTAGGAAATATAACCATCTTCGATTAATGAGCTAGTCTAGTAGAGGCATACTAGTGACTATCTGTTTGTCTATGTATTCACACATGTATTATGTTTCCGGTTAATACAATTCTAGCATGAATAATAAACATTTATCATGATATAAGGAAATAAATAATAACTTTATTATTGCCTCTAGGGCATATTTCCTTCAGTAGTTTGAGTTAGCCAGGGATCATTTGTTAGATGAATTTGAATTTGTGTGAAGCAAAACTTGCTTGAATTATTGTAATGATATTCTCAGGGGCCCTATTCGGTGTTCATGCTCTGTTTTCTCTGTTTTTGTTCTTCAGTTAACAGAGTACACACCCAAATTCAGTTTCTAGTAAAAAAAACAAAACTGGGCTGCTGAATAGATGTTGGGACTTGAGAAAATGGGCCATGAGAAAATAACCATGCCCAAATAGAGACCAGCCCACCCGCGTAAGGGCACCAGCCCACCTCTAACTTCGGCAAATAAAATGTTACTTGTTTTTACTTTGGCCTTTTTCTTGCACTAAATTTTGTCTACGGTTCATTTTTTGATGCACTAAAACTAATGCATGTCTATGGTCCCATGAACTAAATGAGTTGCATGCTTGCATGAAGTGCCCGAAGTAAATTAGTTTGCATTTCCTAGTTGCACCCATGTCCATAGTGGGTTTGCATGGGGCTCCTAGTTGCATGTCCATGGTTTGGCCAATATTTTGAAGATGGTGTGTGTGGTGAGGGCGCCCGTGTGATGATTGGGGTGTAGAAACCCGGCCCGTGGCAACCCATAGCAATACACGAATAATAAGCAAAAACAACTCATAGCAATCCACAAATAATAGCACAAAACACACAATATATATAGTAGCATAACGATTATATAGAAGCATAAAGATTGCAACCCATAGTTCCACCTTCCACGATAGCCTTACAACTCCATGATAGCCTTACAACTTAAAGTACTAATAAAACTTAATAATAGTAGCATAACGATTACAACTTAAAAAACTAATACGATAGATCTTGCTAGATAGATAGGGGCACCAAGCGCTGGTTCTTGGGTTCTTCTTCTCCTCCTCCTCAGGGCCACCTCGCTCCTCCGGGCGCCGCCTTCACTCCTCCCCCGTTGTTGATGGGGTGCGGAGCGTGTGCATAACGCCGTTGTTGGGGAAGATGTCGTTGAAGTCGGTGTAGATATTGTAGGTTGTGAAAGCTATGAACTCACAACCAACCCAATACGCTCGCCCGAGGAGATGGAAAGCATCGAAAGGGTTAGTGAACGTGGCGAGGAGCTCAACCACAATGCTGTTGTGGTTGACCTCCTCAAGATGGTACATCCGAGGAGAGCCGGGGGAGGTGGCGGAAGCCGCCCCAAGGAAGAACTCCGTTAACTCCTTGCGCCTCCACCTCGAGATCGCCCAAACCCTAAGGGTTCTCTCTACATACACTCCGTCCGGGTAGAGCCTTTCCGGCACGGTTGGGGGGAAGCGGTAGGTGGGGCCGGTGTACTGCATGGTGGCGGGGTGGCTCGAGGGCTCGATCGGGTTTGATGGAGAAGAAGGAAGAAGGAGGGCAGAGGAGGCGGATGGGGTGTGGATGAGGAGGGAGAGGAAGACGATAGTGCCCGGCTTAAATAGCCCAAGTGCGACGTGGTTTCACCCCGTAGAATTAATGGGCGGGCGGCGTTTGGTGGCGCCCCATGAAAGTGTGTACACGAGCGTGGGAAACAGGCTGCGATCCTTCTGTGCCACCGGTCGCGGGTCAAGGGGGACGGGCTCACGCACGCGTCTGTGTCGTCGTGGGTCAAGGGGACACGCCTGCCCCGGGTTCTCTACGTGTGCCGCCCGTGCATTCATGCCCTAGCCCATTAATTTGCACATCTTGCTAGGGCCTGGCTAGAGGGCAACGTTCGGTCGATGGGAGACGTGACAATAATGGACGCCTTCATTTGCCCATCTTGTAATGGGCAGCACGCCGTTTGAACTGCATCGATACCCACATCGATACCCCATGCCAGTATTGCGTCCTCAAAGAGGAGCACGCCATGTACAGCACGCCATGCATCGTTGGCTTTTTGGTTGTCTTCATCGGGCTGCTGCATTGTGGCCGGGTGCATGCTTTGATGCGACGATGCATTGGTTCTAATGGTAGGCATGCGACGGCCATCTGCGTCGATAGGGGTGGCGGAGCGGGGGCTACGTCGTGGGCATGCATGCAACGCACGGGCGCAGTTCTGCGGGTGGGCATGCATGCTGCGGGTAGGCTCAGGCACGCATGCAATGATGGAAAGGGCACTGTGTAGGCTTGGTCCATGCACCACGTCAACTCTTGCCGTTGGATTCAAATGAACGGTCCTGATGCCCCAACGAGAGAGGCTGATCCAAACCCCACCGATTCAACCAATCAGCGCGTCTCATGCGGATCGTTGCACACTGTAGCTAACCCTAGCACCTGATCTCAACCGTCCACGCACAACGATCGACAACCCGGTAGTGTGCGGGGTTTTGAGGGGTTTTGAGAGGGGTTTTGGCTGATTAGGGTTGAGCATAACTAATTCAAAAAAATCAAAAATATATAAAACTTGAGCACATAGTCTTATTATGTCGTGTAGTAACGAGAAAAAAAATATAAATATGGTTTACATACATTTTTACGAAAAATCCTTCACAAAATTGTCATTCCTCGAACAATGTAGTATGGAGTTCAAGGGAGAGAGTAGTGGGCACCCGAGAGAGTAGGTGGGATTTTGAAAATTAAAAGTGTGAAAACCTCACCAAAACTTCATTTTGAATTGACTAAGAAAGATCTTAACTTATTTTTCTCATTTTCATGTTTTAAACTTGTTTTATATATAATTTTCTATTAAACCTTGTTTTCTCAAAAAAAAATAGAAAATTAATTCAATAAATAGTGAGACTTTAGATCTACACTATATAGGTAGAATAGATGTGTAGAAAAATTATTTGGCTGGTTTAGACAAGGTGCCAAAAAACTTGCTTAAATATGAGGCCGTTTACCCTACCTTTGGAGGTCATTTGAGACACACTTTTCATGACTATGAGTTCAACTTACCAAAATGGTTCGGAATGATCAGCAAGCAAACATAATTTCAGTTGAGGTACTTTAGATAGCATTAAAACATCAATACCCCATCCCTAATTCAAATTTGAGCCCAAATTTGAATTTAAATTTGAATTTTATTTCGCTGGTTTAGACAAGGTACCAACAAACAAGTTCGAATAGAAATACGGAGATACATAGTGACTACCAGTACGCATCAAGTTACAAATATTATTACATGCCCCAAATTTTCAAACTGTTCTCTGTTCTACCTCTTCCTACCACGTCGCGTGCCCTTCTTCGCCTTTAGCACTTCTTGTTTTTGTTCTACTACACACAAGTTCACCGATCATCTTGGTTTTTTTTCACTGGTCTTTTCAACACCTCGCCAACACCCTCATGATCGTGTCTTGATCTCAATGTTGGCAGCAGTTTGAGTTTCTTGGTGTGTACCTCAACATGGGTTTCTTGATCCGAACCTCGACACGCTCAGTTCAGTTTCAACCTCGAGCAGTTTCTTGGTGTGTACCTCAACATGGGTTTCTTGATCTGAACCTCGACACGCTCAGGTTCAGTTTCAACCTCGAGCAGTTTCTTGATCTGAATGTTGACTGCAGCAGGATTTTTTCACCTGCTCAGTGCTCAGCACACTTCTCTTCTTTCTACCGCCATTGACTCTTGCTTTTTGTTGGCCAACACTATTCAACAACAAGGGGTTGACATGCTCGCTTCCTCCTGGCCATTGGGAAAATGTTATACATATAGTAATTAGAAAAAGCACCAAATCAAAACACGACAAATAAACAAGAACATACTTTGGCTTATCAGAGTGTAACGGCATTTGATAGATCCCACTGCGCCCAAGTTCCTGCACAACTTGCATCTGTTTTGTTACCTTTTGGGCCCTTTTGGCTTTCCATCTTTCTTTCCCTTCTTACTACTCCCACCTTTCTCAAACCATGCCTTGAATCTACTCTGCTTAGGCCTGCCACCTTTCTTTTCGTCAAGGAGGACACATGGAAAATTCAATGTCCACTTCAGCCATTGAGACTGATCTGTAAGTGCTGGAATTGGAGTAGCATATGCAGCTTTGAATCTTGCTACGAATAATATTCATGCAAATATGGGTGCATGTTTATCTTCGGTTGGGATGCTAAGAAGAGAATGGCATGCTCACATGGTTTACCAGTGTGCTGCCACTCGAGGCAAGTGCAATCATGCAATTCAGTGTTAACAACATGTCTCCTTCCAGCTTTGTTATCTCTAACTTCAGCACCCCAAGGTGAAGATTTTTCAACAAACAAATGTGAAAGATTTCTGCTCCTATTGACCACTGTTGTACCATCTGGGAAGCTTATCACCTTGTAGACAATCACCTATCCTTCTTCTCAATTCCCACAACCGCATGAGCATGATCCTGATTTGGTCAACCATGTCATGCACAGCAAATCTTTTAACTCCTTCACCTTGTTGTTGAAACTCTCCGCCAAATTGTTGTTGATGTGGTCACACTTGATGGCAGTGTTGAATCTTGACTGCACCATAACAAAGAATTGTAGGTGTTCAGCCATGGACCAAACTCATCACATGCTGCCATTATCTTATCAAGATGATATTTGTGTGTCATCTAGTGTAAGATCTTGCTGCTGGCCACATGCGCCCAAATTCTTCTCCTCTAAATTTTTGATCAAATTCATCCACAAATGACCGAAGCACTCCTCTCGCTCAAAGCATGTGGGAAAACATTTTCACTGAATTTTCAAGCCCCTTACATGCATCTGTGTGTATAGCCAAAGGTGACACTAGCCCTAGACATCTTTTCAACTGGATCATGAACCATGTCCATGAAGCCTCTGCTTTCGATGAAACAAGCCAACAAAGAATAGAAAACATCCAGTTGTGTCCATCTAGAGCATTGCATGCTTAACTGACCATTCCACTTGCTGTCAAAAATGGTGAGTCTATGCTCAAATATGGATTTACACCCCCTTTGAACCCATCGCTGCAAGGCTTCAAAGCCATAAAAACTTGGAGAACTTGACTTCACCGAGGGTGATACCTCTGTATCTATCTCCACAACACCGCCAGTGACCTCTTTTCCACCTCTGCTTTGAAGTTGTAAAGCATCCTAAATGTATTTGCCCAATCACCATATAAATGTTTCATTGCCCTTTGTTTTGCCTTCCACACTGTGGTATATTTCAGTTTAATGGGGTACATATTTTCCAAGTCTACTTTGAGTTTCTTGGCAGTAGTGTTTGGTGTTTTGGCTAAAATTGGGGTGATCTTTTACGCAACCCAAAGTTGTGATGTCATGGTTGATCTTGTCTGTGAACTTGTAATACAAGTATGTTGAATGGGGATTTGGTTAACCTGTCAAGATTTCCATCAGGTTGCAGTCTAGCAGATATGTACCACTTGCAAGGCTTCACACTACCATCAAATCCTCTGCACCTCGCATAAAACTTCTTTCTATCAGTCCAAACAGTCTTAGCATCAAACTCATGTTTCACTTGCATAAGTCTTGAAACACATCCTAAACTCCTTCATGCTTGGGAACAACTTGCCTACTTCAATGACAGGGTTTTCTTTGTCATACACATGCACCAACTCATCATCATGTGCATCATCTACTTCATCTGCAGCTTGTTCCATCAACTGTCCATCTACTTCTTCATCGGCATTAGCGTGCAAACTAGATTCTCCTTCTCACCTTATCTCTCGTCATCAAGCTGGAATGCCAAAAGTTTGGCCATCTCAATGTCGAGCATTGGTGCAATGACCAAATCAGTAGGCTCATCTAATTCAACTACATTCCAATCAACAGATTGCTGCAGTTTCAGTTTCAGCCCAATCACATGTCCCTCTTCGCTATTCTTCAGAAGTTCAAGACACATGGGAATCAATGGCCTCTGTAGCCCAATCATCGTCTACCATCTGCGCAGCCAATTGTGATGGCACATATCCAACCTTGAAAAATGTTCAGATCAACGAGCTCAAGAAAAAATTAGCCTGTTTGCTTGTCCAAATTGTTTTGCCGATCGATTTCTTCAACAATCTGTTCACCATCTTCTATTCTAACATACTCTCCTTTCCAATCATCAAACCGCAACGGTGATACTTCTTGCTCGGACCCCAAACAATATTCTCCCCAATTTTTCCACCCATTTCTTCACTTGCCGTCTCCCATGTTCAGAGAACTTGTGGATCAATCTCTGTAAACTCAACCTCCCATTTAACAATTGTGTCTCTCTCAATGTTCAGATGCTACCATCAACTAATTTTTCCTTTGATGGAAAGAAATTGATTGTCAATTCAAGGTCCGAGCGGCAAGATCCCCTCTGTCGATGGCGGACGGTGTAAGCCCGTGAGAAAGAGCAGACGAGGCCACCCCTAATTGCATGCAAAATTGGATCGGAGAGAGGCGCATTACCTATTGAAGTTGAATCTGCAGCTCCATCTCGGTATGCCCACGGGCTCCCTCACAACCTATCGATTCATAGCGAAAACAAAGGAAACGAGCTGAGATCTACGGGCCCGAGAGAGAACAGAAGGCGACTAGGGTTTGAATTCACTCACCATTTTCGAGGACGAAGGCTCCGCCGCCGTTGAGAACGAGGGCTCCGCCGCCACCGAGAACGCAAGATCCGCCGCCACCGGAGAAGAAGGGGGCAGAGTGGCGGGCCCGCACGGTCGGGGCGGCGGCACGGTCACTGTTTTGAGGAACAATTAAGTTGGACCCACATGTCCTAACATAAGCAGGCGGGCTTGGTTGACGACCAATTTAACCACATTTAACAGCCATGTCGTGCGTGGGCTATTTACCTGCTCAAATGTGTCGCACCACAGCCATTTGCTCAAACAACGTCGCACACTTGCCAATTCACCTCAAAAACGTCGCACAGGATCTATTGGCCCAATATTTAGTGAAGTCTCAGTCACGTGCTCAACCGTCGGATTAGGATGTGTCGAGATTTGTGCAGGTTGATGGAGTACATACTATAGAGTACTACCTCCGTATCAAAATGCAAAACTAGTCTATCAAAACGTCTTATATTTTGGTACGAAGGTAGTACATACCATAGAGTAGTTAGCCTCGGTTGAAAGTTTTTCTATATATGCCTTTCAATTTGTAGGATTTTTTTTTGAAACTTTTAAAGTTGACTTTTGAAAAAAAAAAGGGGGCTCCATGGATTTTAAAAAATCCACTCTCACCCTCTCAAATTTTTGCTGCTTGTGTGTTCAAATTTCAAGAAAGGGGTTGAATTGTAGTGTATTTATTTATTTATTTTCCAAATTTGAATTGTAGTGTATTTCTTTTCCAGATGTTGAGAGGATCTTCTCCATCCACCCTTTTAACTTTAGCTTTATTTTCTGTTATCGCCGGTTTCATGTGTTATGTGCAAGATGTAAATTTAAAAGTTGACTGGACTGTTTTGCTCGTCATCACAGAAAACTGAAACAAGTACCGTGCATTCCTGTGCTAGGAATAGCCAAGAAAGAAATTATTCTTCTGTACCGGTGCCAAGGGAAGTTAGTGCAGAAGCTAGGGTAAAAAGTCTCTGACACCACAGCTATGCTTCACGCGATTTCAAAACAGCAAGAGTCATTCTAACATCACTGACACGGAGTATTAACCAACAGCTGCGCCTATCAATTCAACCATCCAGCAAAACAAGAGATACAAATCAATTCAAGACTCAGACCATAAGCTGCAACTCTCAGCGCCTCCATGGTGTGCATAAAGCTACAGGAAGTGAATGAATGTACATGAAGGAAATAAGAGGCCTGAGAATTTTTTTGATAAGATTTGAAGGCACACAGGCCATCTTCAGGTTACAACCCCGGATTTCACCTCTGGGCTGCTTTGGTTGGGTCATATGTTGCAGGATAAGAAGCTGGCGGCGCCGCTTGCCCCGCGTTAGCAGCCCCGCTGCTTGCCTGAACCGGTGCAGCAGGGTATCCCGTGCTACCAGCAGCACCGTACGCGCTTGTGGTATCAGTAGCCGCGCCACTGGCTACTGGGTGCTGCTGAGGTGCAGCGTACGTGCCAGGATAGCTGGGTTGTGCATAGCCTGCAACTGGATAGCCAGAATAGCTAGCATACGCATTAGCATGCAGCTGGTAAGCGGTGGCAGAATCATAGGCTGTTGGGTAACCGTATGTCCCTTGTTGATACACTCCAGCTTGGGGGGCTCCTTGCTGATATGCTCCAGCTTGGGGGGCTCCTTGCTGATATGCTCCAGCTTGGGGGGCTCCTTGCTGATATGCTCCAGCTTGTGGGACTCCTTGCTGATATGCCGCGGCTTGGGGGGCTCCTTGCTGGTATGTCGCGGATTGGGGGCTCCTTGCTGGTATCGCGGCTTGGGGGCTCCTTGCTGGTATGCCGCGGATTGGGGGGCTCCTTGCTGGTATGCCGCGGGTTGGGGGCTCCTTGCTGGTATGCCGCGGCTTGGGCAGTTCCCTGCTGGTATGTCGCGGCTTGGGAAGTTCCTTGCTGATATGCGGAGGGGTGACTGGTATATGCACTTGCATATGGATTTGTGGCTGCTGAAGCCGCTGCAGCTTGTCCTGTCCCAGGCTGTGGAGGTGTAACCTGTGCTGCTGCTTGCAAAAATCAGATGCAATTGAAGCATTATTGTCATTAAAATGAATGCAGATAATGTACAGGGGCAGTCATAAACACCAGTACAAAAAAAGCATATAAAAAGTAGAATTATGTTGCAATCCTTGCGCCTAAAGATTTTTTTCCCATACATGTATGTACCATAATTTCTCATGACATTAGCTACAAGTTTAGAGCTGTTTAATGAACCTATTCATAAGCTTCCTATTCATAAGCTGTAAGCTATATTTGACAGACTTCATGAAATAAGTCTACTAACAGAACACCTATCTTACAGACATAAGCTATTACTCCCTCTGTTCTGATGAATAAGGCGTATTTCATTTCGTTAAGACAAGACTTTGACCAACAATTAGTCTTTTAATATTTGATGCATCTGATACAAAATCACTATCATAACAAAGTACTCTTAAATACGAATATAGTGACACAAATTTCATGTCATATAACCTTGTATTTATGGAGTAATTGTTGGTCAAATGCATGTCTGAACGAAACAAAATACGCCTTACTTTTAGGAATGGAGGGAGTAAAAAGTAAGTTCACCATTTCTTTTGCAGAAGCTGGAGTTTAAACTACATCAAACAATTGCTACAGGGTGTAAGTTTCAGGATAACACATCTACTTTGGCATGAGCAACACAGGACACATGCACCTAGACATGACTATACCAGTCTGCAATTTCTGTCAGAAATGACAAATTTGGTGAAACGTAGGGGCACACGAATGCCTCAAGAGTACAACCCAGTCTAATTCCACCTTATGAGTTGTGACCCTCTACATAGACAGCACAACCTGGTTCCGCTCATATTTAGATCAGCAGAATAAGGAGAAATCAAATACCATGTGCTCTGTTTGCAGCATTTGCCAAATCAGCTCGTAACTTGTCCGCCTCTTTAGTCATGGTTATCAAGTTCATTTCCATGGTCCGCATCTGCTCAACTTGCTTGATGTTTGTGTTTTTCTCATACTCGAAGGCAGATCTTTGCACGAGGAGCCAAAAATTGTATTAGTAAATACCAATACAAACCCAAAGCTCAGGTTGACATCGAAAATGTTTTAGAAGGGACATTATCACAAACCTTAGACTGTGATGCTCTTTCCGTAGACCATCTAGCTCCGCAACCAATTCAGTAAGGCTACTATTGTCACCAGAGTACTTCTGTAGTTCTTTAGTCGTAGCCTCTAAGTCATTAGTAAGCATCTGCCTTTCAGTAATAAGTCGCTTTGCCTCCATATGCACTTGGTGAAGTTCCTTCTTCACTGCGTCACCAGCCTGTATGTCTGCCTCCATTAATCTGATTCTCTCCACCAAATCTCTCATGTGCATATCAGTCTCTACCTGGACATCACCTAGGTGGGTGCGAATCATTTGCATTTCTGTCTCAGTGTCAATAATATCCTTTCTCAAGGCTGCATGGCTATCTGCCAATCGCTGATTTTCTCGGATAAGTTTTTCTGCCTCTGCGGTCTGCACGGCAAGCTTGTTTTCCAGGATCTCCAGTATGGTGGCAGGAGAAGGCTCCAAAGGCTGGCGGCCAGAGAGGCCGGCTCCAGAGAATGCACCATGGCGCATTAGTCCATCTAGGTGTCCACGATGAGCCATTATCCTAAAATAGGCAGTCTTGTCAAAAAGGGACCCGGTAATAATTAGCAATTTTAAGTAGGTGATGTTGATTTCAAAGTTGGCTAGTTCGCTTCTCTGTTCAAGAATTGTTCCAAGAGGTCACTTTCCAATGGAAGGAACAAAACTTATGTTTAAGTCAGAAGAACCATTAGGGGGGAGTGTGAACAAGTGCAGATATGAGAACATCATGCACATTACCCAGGGTAGAGTGCAGGCACAAAAAGCAATCTTCAGCACTCTTACAAGCTTGAACCACTTGCACTCAGACATCATGTTTCCTCAAAAGAAAAAAAATCCATCTAAACCTACACCCAGCTCAAGGCTAAAATGCACCGATACGGATACGTGTATCAGTATCGGGCAGATACGGACACATAAATTAGGCATTTTGGAAAAGCGCCAGGATACGTTATACTATTTTTTAATTCACAAAAACATATGTATAGAAGCTAGGAATGGCAGCTTACCTTCGTGTTTGCTCTGCTGTGGATTCCGAAGCAGTTCCAAGCCCCTCCAATTGACAATGTTGATGCCCTGTTCCAACTCGAAGTTCCAAAGGGGTAGAGTTAGACTTTTAGTAAGTGTAAAATAGCATCAAATCAAATCATTAGTTAGTTGTGCATCTATCATGGCATAACACAAAAGGTAGAACCTGGAGATCAATCAGCTAACATGCAAAAGGAGAAACAATAACCTTAAACAGTAATATTTTAGGTCTGACTGTTAAAATCAACAACACAGTGTAACAGCACCACTATAGTCCCAATCATAAACAAGATTTGGGACATCTATCATGCCAAAAATACCACTAGTGCTAATGTGTTAACCAATTTCGGCCAGTATAACCAACACAAAGCTCCTGCTCTCTCAAATTGCATGTTACTGCTAATCTTTGATTTCAGGTCAAGACGGGTGCAGATAAAACAACTTAAATCTTTTCCTTTTCATACATCGTCGCTCATTGCACGTTTCACTGCTAACATGTTTAAAACAAAACATTTGCTCATCTGAAAAAAATTCAACCTACAAATTTGTAAACATTTGCCCTTAGAGGCATTATCACAAACACCTATCAAGCAAAATGCTTTCACATGTAAACTTGAGCATGCTCTGGAAAAATCATGCAGCAAGTACTCATCAACAAATAATTATCATTATATCATCCGAATATCAAATCTACATCAAGTACCCATCCACTAAAATATTCAGGAAAAAAATGAACAAACAGAGTATGCAAGAGGAAGGAGGGAGGGGGGATGAGGGAAGAGGGAGGAAGGACGAAGGAGTGGTGGCTACCTGCCTACGGACTGGTCGCCGGCGTAGCTCCGGGCGGCAGCGTTGCTGGGCAGGAGCGCCTGCTCCAGGGAGGGGGGCGCCGCTGGTGGGAGCGGCTGCTTGATGGGGGGAGGCGCTGCTGGGGTCCTGTACCGGAGGCGGGGCAGCGGAGGGTTCGGCCGGCTGGGCGCGCCGCGGCGGCGGGCCGGCAGCGGTGGCGGCGGCTAGGAACCCTAGCTGTCGCGCTCGGGAGGAGGCTCGCTTTTTTTTGGGGGGTGGGGAGGCTCGCTTGAGGGAATAGCGCTGCAATCTCCGAAAAGTGCACGCGTCGGCCGAGCTCCATGAAGCTTTTTTTTGCAGCGAAAATAGTATTTCCACATCTATAAAAACCTGAAAAAAATACGCAGAGATATATATTTGGGGTATATATACACGTATGAAATTTCATGAACACATATGTTCGTATGTGATGTGCAGAAAAAAAAAATACATAGACTAAAATGGGTTTTTTTTTCTTAGAAGCATTTGGGCCAGATTTTTGTGTGTGTGGCCGCCCCGAAAATTCCGGACGGGGCCGGGCCTGGAAATTGAGCCCGACGGGTAGATCGGGTCGGGCTCGGGCTTGCGAAAAACCAGATTTTAGTCGTAGTCGGGCTGATCGGGTCGTGTCGGGCTTTTTCGTGCTCGGGCCGGGCTTGGGCCCCCCGACGGTCGGGCCGGGCCAGGCTCGGGCTTAGGTATTCAGCCCGGCCAGACATATGCTCAGGTATGCTCTGAGGTAGAGTCAGAGACCAGGACAGGTCACTCGCAGTCACAGGCAAAGACCTCTCTTTCTTCATCTCCTTTGTTGGACTTGTCATGCAACATATTGACAACATTGCGGAAGGAATTCTTGATCTCCAGTAGTGCCCGCCCTGGAAATATGAAGAATCACACTTGAAATAGTAGAATCAACAGCAACAAAATTACAAAAGAATATGGCACCATAATAAATTGACTTAACCAAGGCACTTTCGTGACACGTCATTGGTCATCTCCTTCATGAGCAGACCATGGGCAGCGAGGCAACTACAGGATCACATGCTCATGGAGCATGAACCTGCCAGTGATTCCGGCAACCATGGTAGGGGCAGCATGGTTGGGTCTTGCTGGGCCAAAGTCAATGGGCTGGGCGAAGCAAGTACGTTGGCCTGCAACCGTGGCGCCGTGATTCGCCGGGGTCAAATCCCCTCGTCGTACTGCTGCCGCCGTGGCACAATCCAATCCATGTCGCGTCCTTGTCCAGTTCCCTGGAGTCTCCATTGTGTCTCCATGGTATCTCCATGCCTCCACGGACAACTTTTCGCCCCAGATCGCTGGTCACTGGCAGCACAGCCCCTCTAATGACCACGGGGACGGAACACAACAACCATGTTGTGTTGTTGCTTCAAGGTCGACGATGGCTAAGAGGCAAGCATAGGGAGAAACGTGGCGAACAGCCCAATGGATATGAAGGCGTCGCACATGAAAGGCAAAAGTTCTCCATGGAGGCGATGCCGGAAAGGAGATGCCAGGATTGCAGCTAGGGTAGGGGGTTTACCGGATGGACTGATGCGTGGCCCGCTATCCCACGCCATCGGCACCGTTGCCACACTCCAGGATTGGGAATATCTTGTTGTCTCTCATACTCTCTTCTTCCTACCTGTACATATCATTTATGTAGGAGGATGTTCACATTGACTTAAACATTGATTTAGAGAAAAACCAAGAGCACGAGTGAAAGGATCAAGATGGACCTGGAGGGGGTGAATAGGTACAATTACAAAATTTAATTGTTAATTAGCAATTTTAGGCAATAATGCGGAATATGAAGTTGAGCCTAACAATTGCAAGTGTGAAGCTATGAGCTAAGCAAGGTAAACAAGTAACTCAAGTAGAAGAGTAAGCAAACACAATATGATATAAGTAAAGACGAAGAGACAAGTAACCACAAATAGGGAGTTAGGGTTAGGAATAACCGCAACTCCTAGAGACGAGGATGTATGTCGATGTTCACTTCCTTGGAGGGAAGCTACGTCACCGTTAGAGAGGTGGGTGTTACCATGAAGGCACACCAACGCCACGAAGGCTCACCCTATTCTCCCTTTGAGACAACACCACGAAGGCGTTTCTCAACCACTAGTGGTAGACCTTGGGGTGGTCTCCAAACCCTCACAAACTTTCCAGGGGTAATCACAAAGAATGATTCCTCTCCGAATGACTCCTACCGCCTAGGAGTCTATCCAACCTCCAAGAGTAACAAGAACGATGGGGAAAAGCTCAAGTCTTGCTCAAATCATGAATTCCTTTGGTGCAAAGAAGGGGAAGGAGTGGATCTATCACTTGGGTGGACAACTTCTCTCAAATGCTCTCAAATCCCTTAGGGATCTAAGATTTGGTGTTGGAGAGTGAGAGAGATTGAGTGAAGGTGTGTTCTTGAGGATGCTTGAAGTGAATGGTCAACCCTCTCACGGGATAGGAGAGAGATATTTATAGTATGCCTTAATAAGTGGTCGTTGGAGCCCAAAACAGCACAGAAACGTCGGACGTCCGATGCACAACAGACGACCAAGGGCAAGACAGACACTGGATGTCCGACAGGAACCAGACGTCCAATGTTTTGGCACGGTCTAGTGGCTACCGGACGACCGCGGGATCCAGACGACCGATGTTTAGGCTCTGTGGAGAAAGTATCGGATGACCGAGGAATATCGGATGGCCGAGGGCTCTACAGACAACGGACGTCCGACGGGGACCGAACGACTGATGTTTTGGTTCTGGATCGGATTTGCCGGACGTCCGGTGCACACTGGACAACCGATATTTTGGCTCTGTATAAAAGCGGTCGGACGTCCGATGAGTATCGGTCGTCCGACAGAGGATGAAGATCAGACACTGATTTTGAATAAGTTGTTTGAGCAAGACTTTAGCAATAACCCATGTCCCCCTCTTAATAGTGCGGGATCCTATACTCAAGAATAAACATAAAGATAGTCTTGTTTCTTTGTTCCTGACAAGGTTAAACATTTCTGAAGTCATAATCCACACACATAATTAATTCCGAGGGGACTAAAACTTGAGATATACTTGACAAACTTTGTTAGTCCCCTATGAGTATATTGTCACTAACATCAAAATAATATTTAGGGCATGATTGCACTTTGAATCTCCCCCTTTTTGGTAGTTGATGACAATATACTCATAGCACAACAAAAATCAAGTTGCTCTATGCTTTAAGACACATTTATTTAAGAGCTCCCCCTCTCAACCATAATTATTGCAACATTATATGGAGAGCTCTCCCTCACAGAGACAACCAATCTAGAATATATGAGCAAAATATCACAAGAACCAAATAAAACCATCATCATATAAGCACAACCGCATAATATCATAATAAAACCATCATCATATAAGCACAACCGCATAATATCATAATAAAACCATCATCATATAAGCACAACCGCATAATATCATAATGTCTCAACATTCATAGAACATAGAGGTTCAATAAGTTTAACATCACATCATAAGGCATAGATATAAAGTCATACACCCACTCAAGGTAAATGGTTCAACATAAGAGCAACATGATGAATAGAAAACTAGAACTAGTTCTCCCCCTTGGCAACAACTACCTAAAAAGGGATAGAGAGAACCCTCAGACAATCACAGGTCATCATCATCATCATTTGGAGTTCCACTCCCACCAGCTTCGTCGAGGAAATCAGCCCACTCAGGCCCCGAAGGAAAACCAAAGTCAGAAGGAGGAGCATCTGGGAGGCGCTCATCCTCAATCACATCAGTAGCCCCAGATTCACGGATGTCGGCGTTCTGGGAATAGGGGTCCCCAGACTTGCCTGCCTGAGGCCTGCGGCGTGGCTCAAGTGGTGGCCCAATGCGGCCCATCTTCGCTCATTAAGCTCAAGACCTCGCGAGGGGCAATTGCCTCATGGGCGGACGACGGAAGGCTTCCTCAGGGGCGGCCTCACCAGGCAAGCTCACGAGGAGGCGGAGAGATCAAGGCAAGGGTACCTCGCGAGGTGCTCATGACGCAAGCCATGACGATCGAGACCAGGCGGGCGCCGGCTTGTGCAGTGTCCTTGTTTCCTCTTTGGTGCAAAGGGAGCAAGCGCAGGCGCGGAGTACCGAGGCGTCAAGTAAAGGTTACCATTTCAGTGCAACGAGACCAAGACCAGCAGAGCGGCAGGAAGGAGGTCACTGTGGAGCCTAAGATGGCATCATCGCCAGTGCCTTTGGTAGCCGAAGACCAACTTTAGTCAAGATAAGTTGTACTAGATGTTCACCTTCAAATCCCGCCATTGTGGAATCCCTTCCCGCTCAATATTTGGGAAGAGGACCAGGGCCTCTATGTTGGGTAACGTAGTAATTTCAAAAAAAATCCTACGCACACGCAAGATCATGGTGATGCATAGCAACGAGAGGGGAGAGTGTTGTCCACGTACCCTCCTAGACCAAAAGCGGAACGCGGTTGATGTAGTCGTACATCTTCACGGCCCGGCCGATCAAGCACCGAAAGCACGGTACCTCCGAGTTCTTGCACACGTTCAGCTCGATGACGTCCCTCGAACTCCGATCCAGCCGAGTGTCGAGGGAGAGTTCCGTCAGCACGACGGTGTGGTGACGATGATGATGTTCTACCGACGCAGGGCTTCGCCTAAGCACCGCTATGATATTATCGAGGTGGACTATGGTGGAGGGGGGCACCGCACACGGCTAAGAGATCCAAGGGATCAATTGTTGTGTCTATGGGGTGCCCCCCTCCTCCGTATTTAAAGGAGGAGAGGAGGGGGCCGGCAAGGAGGAGGAGGCGCGCCCAAGGGGGGAGTCCTACTCCCACCGGGAGTAGGACACTCCTCCTTTTCCTACTTGGAGAGGGAGAGGGAAGGAAGAGGAAGTAGGGAGGAAGGAAAGGGGGGGCCGCCCCCCTCCCAATTCGGATTGGGCTTGGGGGGGGGGGGCTCCCTTGCTCCTTTCCCCTCCTTTCCACTAAAGCCCATTAAGGCCCATATACCTCCCGGGGGGTTCCGATAACCTCCCGGTGCTCCGGTATTATCCCGATCTCACCCGGAACCATTCCGGTGTCCAAATATAGTCGTCCAATATATCGATCTTTACGTCTCGACCATTTAGAGACTCCTTGTCATGTCCGTGATCACATCCGGACTCCGAACTACCTTCATAACATCAAAACACATAAACTCATAATATAATTGCCATCTAACTTTAAGCGTGCGGACCCTACGGGTTCGAGAACTATGTAGACATGACCGAGACACGTTTCCGGTCAATAACCAATAGCGGAACCTGGATGCTCATATTGGCTCCCACATATTCTACGAAGATCTTTATCGGTCAAACCGCATAACAACATACGTTGTTCCCTTTGTCATCGGTATGTTACTTGCCCGAGATTCGATCGTCGGTATCACAATACCTAGTTCAATCTCGTTACCGGCAAGTCTCTTTACTCGTTCCGTAATACATCATCTCGCAACTAACTAATTAGTTGCAATGCTGGCAAGGCTTATAGTGATGTGCATTACCGAGTGGGCCCAGAGATACCTCTCCGACAATTGGAGTGACAAATCCTAATCTCGAAATACGCCAACCCAACAAGTACCTTTGGAGACACCTGTAGAGCACCTTTATAATCACCCAGTTATGTTGTGACGTTAGTAGCACACAAAGTGTTCCTCCGGTAAACGGGAGTTGCATAATCTCATAGTCACAGGAACATGTATAAGTCATGAAGAAAGCAGTAGCAACATACTACACGATCAAGTGCTAAGCTAACGGAATGGGTCAAGTCAATCACATCATTCTCCTAATGATGTGATCCCGTTAATCAAATGACAACTCTTTGTCCATGGCTTGGAAACATAACCATCTTTGATAAACGAGCTAGTCAAGTAGAGGCATACTAGTGACACTTAGTTTGTCTATGTATTCACACATGTATAATGTTTCCGGTTAATACAATTCTAGCATGAATAATAAACATTTATCATGATATAAGGAAATAAATAATAACTTTATTATTTCCTCTAGGGCATATTTCCTTCACTCTATATATAGGTATAGCCACCACGGTAGGAGGGGACAGAGATCTGACCTAGAGCCACAGAGGCGGAGCAATTCCTCTCTAAGCACACCACCACAAGAACATCCCTCGCGAGGTTGTTCTTCCTTTTTACTGTTCATCATCCGCCCCTGAGGCAATCCACACACCGCACACTGGATTAGGGTATTACACCATAATGGTGGCCTGAACCAGTATAAACCTCGTGTCTCTTGTGTTGTTCATTTGGTAGCTTAGATTCTCAGCGAGGCGTTGGGACGTGGATTGGTAGGGGGAAGATCTTCGCGCGCACCCCAGAGTCCGAACCTTAAGGGTTTTGTCGGAACCCGATATCCGACATTTGGCGCGCCAGGTAGGGGTGCGCCGGAATCTTTCTTCCGCCATCCCGTGTTCCATCGTTCGTCGCGTCCATGGCTGACGCTCGCCGAGCTCGTGCCGAGCGTCGGGCTGCCCTCGCCGCCCACGTCGCCAAGACGGCTCCCGTTGGTGGGCCTCCCTGTCGTTCCTCGTCGCCTGCCGCCCACACCGCCACCGGCCCGGCAGGGAACGAGCAGCAGGCGTCGTTGTTGCATCCCTCGGTGCGGCGGGAAGCCGCACCGCCACCCCGTCACTGACTCCAGCTGGTTCATCGTCGCACGCCCGTCGCGCTCCCGCGGACGCGCATGCCGCGCTGCTCCTGGCGCGCGAGCTCCTACACTACCGTCCCGTCGACGACCTCTACGAAGAGTGGCTCGCTCGCATCACCGAGCTCATCAGCACCGCAGGGGGCTCTCCTGCGCCGTCCCTCCCGCTGCCTTGCCCTCCGTCCTGCGCGGGTAATGCAGCTCCGGAGGTGCCTCCGCCACCTCCTCCCCAAGA
This sequence comes from Aegilops longissima, assembly GCA_021605205.1. NCBI lineage: Eukaryota > Viridiplantae > Streptophyta > Magnoliopsida > Poales > Poaceae > Aegilops > Aegilops longissima. The sequence continues at coordinate 604,907,169 of CM038681.1, forward strand.
AGGCGCCCTGGCTCCAAGGCGCGCGGCCCCTGGACGAGACCCACCACGTCCGGCGCCTGCGCGACAAGAAAGGAGCTGCCAAGAAATCCCTCGCCCCCAAGAAGGTGCTCGCGTGCTCCCTGCACCAGTGCGCCATGATCGCATTCCTGTGCCAGCACGTCAAGACCCCGCGTTGCCCCTGGCGGCAGTGTGCGGGGACCCCTAGGATCAAGCCCATCGTCAGCAAAGGGCTCCGATGGCCACCGCGGGTTGCCGCGCCTTCACCGCCGAGCTGCGCAGTGTAGCCTGGCCGGGCAAGTTCAAGCCAGATCTGCCTCCTCGCTACGACGGCACTGCCGACCCCGCGGAGTTCCTGCAGCTCTACGAGCTGGGCATCGAAGCGGCTAACGGAGACGAAAAAGTCATGGCGAAATGGTTCCCCATGGCGCTCAAGGACGGTGCCCGCACCTGGCTCCTAAACCTGCCTCCCAGCACGATCTCCTCTTGGGACGAGATGCACACCCGCTTCATCGCCAACTTCCAGGGCACTCACGATCGACCCTTAGTCATGAGTGACTTGCGCCGCATCAAGCAGCAACCAGGAGAGACCCTGCAGAAGTACATCCAGCGCTTCAACAACGCTCGCCTCAAGATTCCCAAGGTGACTAAGGAGGCCATCATCTCAGCCTTCTCTGATGGTGTCCGTGACATCAAGATGAAGGAGGAACTGGCGATTCACGAAGATCTGTGCACGTCTCTGGAGTTGTTCAACTTGGCGACCAAGTGCGCCAGGGCTAAGGAGGGACGCCTCTCCCTCCTCGAGCTCCCAGCCGCTGATCCTGAAGAGAAGAAAGCCAAGGCCAAAGACGTGAAGCGCAAAGGAGCAGTTGTGCTCGCAGCAGAGCCAGACACGAAGCGTGGCAGGGACCAGCCAGAGTCATCCAAGGGCAGCCGGTACTGCGTGTATCATGACCTCCACACCCACAACACCAACGAATGCCAAGAGCTCAGGGCCGTGCGATAAGGACGTGTCGGCCGACGCCCCGAGCGCAGCGATCAGGGCTATGGCCGAGGAGGAGGAAGAGGTGGAGGGCAATGGGAAGATCGTGGCCCTCGCCAAGGGTGGCGTGACCGGTCTCGTGAGGACCGCTGGCAGGACCAGCCTCGCGAGGGGGCTTGGAGGGATCTGCCTTGTGAGGATCGCCCGTAAGGAAACGCAGGCCTTCCTCCTCTGCCACCACCACCAACAAGGAATGAGGACCCTCATCAGGACGAGGGGGCTGGGGGCTTCCAGGAGCCGCGTGCTATCGCTTGCATCTTGGGCGGCGCCCAGGCCCCGGCCTCTCAGCGCATCTTCAAGCAGTTCGCTCACGAGGTGAATGCAGTCCTCCCAAAACTCGATGCCACGCGCCCTCTCAGGTGGTCCACGTGTGCCATCACGTTCAACTCAGCGGATCAGCTCAAGTGCGCAGCGACTGCCGGTGTCCTCCCCATGCTATATTCCCCAATCATCAGCAATGTGCAGGTCACCAGGACCCTCATCGATGGCGGTGCAGGACTCAACGTCCTGTCCGTCGAAATGTTCAACAATCTCCAAGTGTCGTATGATCAGCTTCAACCAATCAAGCCTTTCTCAGGAGTCACTGATGGTTCCACCACCCCAATAGGGCAGGTCCGCCTCCCTGTCACCTTCGGACGACGCAAGAACTACCGCACTGAGCTCATCGACTTCAACGTCGCCCACATTCGCCTGCCGTACAATGCCATCCTCGGATATCCGGCCCTGGCCAAGTTCATGGCTGTAACTCACCATGGGTACAATGTCCTCAAGATGCCGGGAAACGACGGAGTCATCACGGTCCCCTGTGAAGAGAAGGATGCAGTGTGTTCTCTCGAGTGTGCTTTCCAAGCCGCTTCAGTCGAGGACTCAAACGGCAAGAGTGGGAACCCTCCCGAGGCAGCTCCCAAGAAGAAGAAGACATCACCTGGCTCAAGGCCTCAGGAGGCAGGCACCTCCGGTGGCACTGCGTCGGGAACCGCGCCCGTCCAAGGGGCGCCTCCCTCCGTTGCATAGGAAGGCGCGCCCGACGCCCTCCTCGGGCAAGGCTCAGAGGCTCTCTCCTGGAGGGCCACTGACTTTGCCAAGATCACGAGGGAGGCGCTCGGGCACCACTTGGAGGCGTGCTTCACGGCACGTTTCCCGCAGGAAGGCATGAGGCAAGGAGGGCCCAACTGAAAGGATTGAGATGGACCTAGAGGGGGGGGGTGAATAGGTATAATTACAAATTTTAGTTATTACTTAGCAATTTTAGGCAATAATGCGGAATATGAAGATGAGCCTAACAATTGCAAGTGAGTACTAAGTACTAAGCTAGTAACACAAGTACGTAAGTAGGCAAGCACAATATGATGTATGTAAGTGCAAAGAGACAAGTAACCACAAGTAGAGAGTTAGGGTTAGGAATAACCACAACTCCGGGAGACGAGGATGTATGCCGATGTTCACTTCCTTGGAGGAAAGCTAGTCACCCTATTCCCTTTGAGACAACACCACAGAGGCGTTTCTCAACCACTAGTGGTAGACCTTGGGGTGGTCTCCAAACCCTCACAAACTTTTCAGAGGGTAATCACAAAGTTCGATTCCTCTCCAAATGACTCCTACCGCCTAGGAGTCACCAACCTCCAAGAGTAACAAGAACGATGGGGGAAAGCTCAAAACTTGCTCAAATCACGAATTCCTTTGGTGCAAAGAAAGGGAAGGAGTGGATCTATCACTTGATTGGAAAACTTCTCTCAAATGCTCCTAGAACACTTGGGGATCTAGGATTTGGTGTAGGTGAATGAGAGAGAAAGAGAGGAGTGTTCTTGATAGGCTCAAAGTGAGTGGTCAACCCTATCCCGTGGAAGGGAAAGCCATATATATAGTAGGTGAGTAAAAGTGACCGTTTGAGGAACATAAGTGTACAGGATGGGACGGACGTCCGGAGAACATCGGACGTCCGGAGGCATTAAAGTTCGGACGTCCGACAGTTGTCGGACGACCGGCCGATGTGAAACTGTGAGCCACGACCCAGTGTACAGGACACGGACGTCCGAGATGGGCCGGACATCCGGAGCACGGACGACCGGAGAGTCCGAACGTCCGTAGAAATGATTCTGTTGTGAAAGTACCGGACGTCCGGAGAGTTCCGGACATCCGTAAAAGTCATTCTGTAAAGGAACACCGGATGACCGGAAGTGGCCGGACGTCTGGGCAACCGAGAGGGACCGGACGTCCGTAGAACATCGGACGTCCGAAGGCAAGGTATAGGAAAAGTGGCTTTGAGCAAGTTTTTCACTAGATCCAACGATCCCCTCTTAATAGTGCGGGATCCCTATACTCAAGAACAAACCATAAATGAAGTCAATATCTTGTATCTCCATTCTTGAGTTTTATGCTTTTTGTCCCTAGTCATGATCCATGCACATGGTCTTTGAGACATAATCCTGAGATATACTTGATAAACATGATTAGTCCCTAACATATGTGTTGTCATCAACATCAAAATATGATTAAGGGCATGATTACACTTTCAATCCCCCCCCCCTTTTTGGTAGTTGATGACAACACATATGCATTCTCATAATAGTAATCGAAAGTATTTGTTGTGGAGCTCAATAACAATAATCAAGAATGAGTAACTAGTGAGCTCCCCCTCAAAGTGATATCATAGATACTAAAAACATGACGAGGGCTCCCCCTCACAATGGTGCCCTCAATATAACCAAATCTCATACACATGATAATCAAGAGCGAAACTTCATATAGATTCACCAAATCTCAGACTCAACAAACTCATAACATAGGTTCAGTACAAGCTAAAACACAATCATAACAATAAGTTCGATTACATAATGAGCTAGAAGATCATGCATATAGAGCCTACTCCCCCTTGGCATCAAATATCCAAAAATAAAGAATAGGGGGAACATAAGAGCATCAGAGATCAGCCTCATCATCATCATCATGAACATCACCGCCACCCGCCTCGTCAAAGAAATCAGCCCACTCAGACCCGTAGGAAACCAAAATCGAAGGAGGCTCGTCAGAAGGCGTTCATCGTCATCGACATCATACACTCCGAGTCTCTCAGAGAGCCTTCAGAGCGTTCTTGGAAGTGACCATATGAGTGACAACAACGTGATTTTGGGAGCAATGGAAGGAGAACATCTTCATCATGGCAGAGTGAGCCTTCCCAAGAAAACGAGCAATGCGCCCAAAAGGTGCAGAATCGGAAGGAGAGCGGGCAGCATGAGAAGGAACACTGGCTGCGGCGACGAGCGATAGCGATGGGAGGAGGAACATAATCAGCCGCCATGTGAGTTGGAATGACCCATTGCTCATGCACGTGAGTGCGGACAATGGGAAAAGGAGCTACGCCTCGATAAAAGCTCTGAATAAAGGGGCATGATGAAAAGCCCTCTTGTCTTTGGAAGCTAGCAAGACGAATCTCATGCCATAGAAAGTGTGGAACATTGATCTTCCCTTTAGGAGATGTGAAGAGGCGATGCATGAGATCAATGCAATAGCTGCTGCAGGAGCCCTTGTCACCCATCTTGGGATAGATGGTGCGGATGATACACTGATAAATGATGTTGAATGGAAAGCGCCAAATGGAGACTTGGTTTAGACCCTTTTGTTTTTCAGTGGCAGACAAAGTTGATATAGGTCGAAGAAGATCCGCACAGACCGCAATGCCCTTGGGCCTATGGTTGGGGTCATCCTTGTGGATTTTGAACCCAGTGTCGGGAAATCCAAGGGCGGTGACAAACTGAGCATAAGATGCGGTGAGTGCAGTGTCAGAAGTCATCCATGTGACAGTGTTATCAGGAGCAAAGTAACATGTGGCATAGAATTGATGAATGGCAGCGTGGTTAAAATCATGTTGAAATGCAAATGGAGCAGCTAGATTGGACGACTCAATGAGCTCAATGGCTCCCGGATATTTCTCCGGATGAGTGCGAATATGCTCAAGATCAATGCAGATATGGAGTGACAAGCCTTTCGGGATGACAATCGTGGTGAAGATGTCGGCTTGGACATTTGTGCGAAAGCGACTATCCCGAGAATCCCTAACAACAAGAATTGATCTACATCGCGATGCAATTTAAGATATGAAGCTTTGGGGACCTCGTTGAAACGCTTAACATGACGGCCGAGTGGCAATGGAGGCTCAATTGAGATGTGACGAGCATCACCGTGGGGTTGCACCGGAGGAGGAGGAGGGTGAAAAGTTGGATGACGAGTGCCCGGCTTGGGTGCAGCGACGCGAACACCAACAAACGGGGCCGGTTCCACCTCCTCAAGCTCATCCTCAAAGTCCGACCCCTCCGAGGAGGAATCGCTAGACGAGCTGGGAGGATGAGCGACACGTTTCCTAGGGCGAGCCTGCTCCTGGGAGTCATCGGAGCCACCACGACGAGACGGACGAGCCGGCCCTCCGGCGACTTGCTTGCTAGCTGAGTGCTTGGTCCGAGGCATCATGACCTTGAAGGGAGGAACACGGAGGAAACGGCCGACCGGACCAACAATAAGCAACCGGAGAGAGCGAGAGGCCGATGGGCTTGAGCGGAGCCAAGCAGGACCGCAGATCCGCGGCTGAGAGGACCCCCGGTGAGGGGCACGGCGGCGTGCGGCCGCGGCGAGTGGCCACACGACAGGAACGGCGGCGACGGTGGGGAAATAGTGGAGAGGAGACAGTTTGGAAACCCTACCGCGCACTATATATAGTGGTTGGTGAAAACGACCGGACGACCGAAGCTGAATAGGCGCCCGGACGACCCGGGGGGGGGGGGGGAACGGACGACCGGAGTCGGGGCCAAGAAAAGAATACAAGATAACAGAGTTGATTTTACGGACGACCGACGACCTCGGACGTCTGGTCAGATTGTACCAGAAAGTTTATTACGGACGTCCGAAGTCTTACGGACGTCCGACGTCTTGGCGCCTAGGCCAACTAAGGGAACCAGAGAGGATTTCACGGACGTTCGGATAGGCCGGACGACCGGGCGATGGTAGCCAGAGAAGAATTTACGGACGTCCAGAACCTACGGACGTCCGACGCCAGAATTTTGACAAGAGGCAAGGTGTAAGTGTATGTGCTGCTGATCATGATGAGGAGAAGACAATTACCGTCCACAGTAAAAATTTATTTATTTAGTAACTAATACCCTACCCCAATCAATAATAGCCATATACTATTCCAATATTGGTCGAGTGATACAAGCGGTGGCTAATGCCACCATGTATGAGTAGACATGACATGACACGGAAAGATTTAAACTCTGAGTGCATAGTCACTACTCCATCATGTTAAAGCACCATAGTTTTAGAACCATGGTAACTTTGAGAGTGTTGGTTCTTTTTATGCATGAAATAGGGTGAGAAGATTCATGAATTGAATGCCTCCCCCTAAATATATGCCTACATCATGACAAGACATTAGGTTCATGCATGAATGAGTACTAGATTTCACATAATATTGTCAAGCTCCAAGATACCAAGTTCACGCCTAAGTCGACAAAGTCTTGCTTCATCTAGAGGTTTGGTGAAGATATCGGCTAGTTGAAAATCTGCGCCAATGTGATCAATGTGAATATCACCCTTTTCAACATGATCTCTCAAGAAATGATACCTAATATCAATGTGTTTGGTGCGGAGATGATCTTTGGGGTTCTCAACAATATTGATGGCACTTTCATTATCACAAAGAATAGGCACATGTCTATAGGTTATACCATAATCCTTCAAAGTTTGCCTCATCCATAACAACTGAGTTGCACAACTAGCGGCAGCAATGTATTCAGCTTCTGCGGTAGAGAGAGCAATACAATTTTGCTTCTTCGAGGACCAACTTACCAAGGATCGTCCAAGAAACTGACATGCACCAGATGTGGACTTACGATCCACCTTGTCTCCAGCCCAATCCGCATCCGTATACCCGATGAGATCAAACTTAGCATCCTTGGGGTACCATAGACCCAACTGTGGGGTGTGAACAAGGTATCTAAGAATATGCTTAACCGCCTTATGATGACTTTCCCTAGGGGAAGCTTGAAATCTAGCACACATGCATACACTAAACATGATGTCTGGTCTAGATGCACAAAGATAAAGCAATGAACCAATCATAGAGCGGTATTTAGATGGGTCAAAAGGGATACCGTTGGTGTCTTCAGTGAGTACAATTTTGGTTGGCATGGGTGTCTTACATGGACTAGCATCAGTCATGCCGAACTTTTCTAGGATATCCTTGAGGTATTTTGCTTGAGACAATAAAATTCCTTCTTGAAATTGTTGAATTTGAAATCCAAGAAAGAACTTCAAATCCGTACTGAGTGACATTTCAAAATTCTTGGTCATGGAGTCCACAAACTTCTTGCACAAATGAATGTTAGGAGAACCAAAAATTATATCATCTACATAGATTTGGCATAAGATCAAATCACCTTTGTCCCTCTTAGTAAAAAGAGTGGGATCGATCACCCCTCTCACAAAGCCATCATCGAGTAAAAACTTCTTAAGATGATCCGAGGTGCTTGTTTGAGGCCATACAGAGCCTTATGAAGTTTATACACATGGTCTTTGTGATCGGGATCAACGAACCCAGGTGGTTGTGACACATATACTTCTTCTTGTAGAGGACCGTTAAGGAAAGCACTCTTCACATCCATTTGATGCAATGTAAATCCATTGAAAGCAGCATAAGCAAGTAAGATGCGAATGGATTCAAGATGGGCAACGGGGGCAAAGGTCTCACCAAAGTCCAAACCTTCAACTTGTGAGTACCCTTGAGCCACTAACCTTGCCTTGTTGCGGATGATTATACCATTCTCATCTTGCTTGTTCTTGAAAATCCATTTTGTTCCAATGACATTGTGTTCCGTAGTTGGTCTCTTGACTAATGACCACACTTGGTTGCGTTCAAAACTGTTCAACTCTTCTTGCATAGCAACGAGCCAATCGTTGTCCATCAATGCATCTTGTACCTTGAGAGGTTCAACACTAGACACAAACGAGAAGTGAGCACAAAAGTTAGTCAATTGTTTACGGTGACTCTACCTTCCGATATGCGGTGAGGATTTTATCAACATCAACACGACCGCCACACGAGGCATGATGGAGGTTAATGTTTCGCGAGGTTCAACTTCATGTCCATCATCCACGTCCTCAACATACGGATCATTAATGTGTGGTGGAAGATCTTCTTGTACATGTTGCATTTGTTGAGGTTCATCATCAATGATTGGACTTTCTTGTTCTTGCCCTTGATGATGATCTTGTTCTTGAAGATTCTCATAAAGAGGAACTTGATCATCTTCTTGTACTTGGACTAAGGGCATTGGTTGAACAATAGGAGTTTGTGATGGTAGGGGTGTTGAAGTAGTTTGATGATGTGTGAGACTTCCCTCTTATTCTTCATCATCATGAGGCTCTTGTTCCATTGGAAGAAGTGCACCAACACCCATGGTTAAAATATCTTGAGAGGAATCTTCTTCACCTACATCACTTAGATCAACTTGCTCCCCATGGGAGCCATTAAATTCATCAAACACCACGTCACAAGTTTCTACAACACATCCATTGGATTTGTTGTAGACTCTATATGCGTGAGAGTTTGATCCATAGCCAACGAATATGCCCTCAATTGTTTTGGATTGAAATTTTCCTAACCGTTCTCTTTTGTTGAGGATGAAACATTTGCACCCAAATACACGAAAGTACTTGACATTTGGCTTGTTCCCAGTTAGGATCTCATATGGAGTCTTTTCCAATATAGTGCGGAGGAAGAGCCGGTTTGATGCATGGCATGCAAGGTTGACACTTCGCCCAAAAACTATGTGGTGACTTGTATTCATCCAACATGGACCTTGCCATCTCCACAAGGGTACGATTCTTCCTTTCGGCTACACCATTTTGCTGAGGAGTATATGGAGCTGAATACTGATGCACAATCCCTTCATCACTAAGGAATTCTTCCAAGGTATAGTTCTTGAACTCAGATCCATTTTCACTTCTTATTGCCACGATTTCTTTGTCAAACTTGCGTTGTGCTTGCTTGGCAAAATCAATAAAGGTGATCTTCGTCTCGTCCTTGGACTTGAGGAAGAACACCCATGTATATCTTGAGTAATCATCAACAATGACAAGTCCATACTTTTTCCCACCAAGACTATCCCATGAAGGAGGCCCAAAGAAGTCCACATGAAGAAGCTCCACAGGCCTTGAAGTAGACACAATGTTCTTGGTTGGGTGCTTTGATTGATGTTGCTTCCCGGCTATGCATGCACTACACACACGATCTTTCTCAAAAGAGACATTTGTTAGTCCAAGGATGTGATTACCCTTTAAGAGATCTTGAAGATTCCTCATGCCGACATGGGCTAGCCGGCGATGCCATAGCCACCCCTTGTCGGCCTTGGCCATTAGACAAGTTGCATGGAATGTACTCTCTTTCGAGAAATCAACTGTGTAAAGGTTGCCATCCAACTCTCCAACAAAGGCCACTTCGAGAGTATCTCTCTTAAAGACTTTCACATCCGTTAGTCCAAATAGTGTATCATAACCAACAGAAGCCAATTGACGAACATAAAGCAAATGATATTTAAGGGATTGGACAAGCATGACATTTGCAAGAGACATGTCATTTGTGATAGCCACCTTCCCCAACCCAAGTATGTGTACTTTTGATCCTCCACCAAACATAATGCTCATAAATGGTTGAATAGCTTCCATGAAATCGTAGAGCAATTTGCTATCTCCGGTCATATGATTGGTACATCCACTATCAATCACCCATTTTACTCCACCGGAGAAAGCAACCTACACACAATTTTTACTTGGTTAGAGGCACCCATTTTGCAATGGGACCTCTCAAGTTAGTCACAAGGGTCTTAGGGACCCAAATAGCATAAAACCGAAATGCATTTCAAGGACCAACAAACTTTGCATAAACTTCTCCATCCTTAGTCTTACGAAGTACATAGGATGGAGGCATGAACTCTTTGGCTTGTTGAGTGGGCATGCCCTTGTGGCCTTCCACTTACAACCTTACCTTTCTCCTGTGCCCTTCTCGTACAAAAGTTTCTTTTAGAGGGTGGTGCACTTTGAGAGGACGTCTTCTTCTTGCTTGTGCTTGGGTCAAACCCAAGTCCCTCTTTGGCGAACACTTCATTGTGTTGGCTTAATACCTCATTAAGGTTCTTTTGCCCTTGAGCACATGTCATGAGCCCTTTCTCGATTTGAGCTTTGAGAAAATGATTCTCCTCAAGAATTGATGCTAGATTACTACTAGAGTTAGTAGAACAAGCATCAACATTGATAATAGGAGACGAGTAAGCCTTAGCTAGAGTTTCAAGATAAGTAAGTTTGAGCCTCTCAAAACTCTTTGTAAGAAGGGTGAGCTCTTCTTCCTTAGTCTTGAGAGACACGGATAGAAGCTCACAATCCTTAGAGAGAGAAGCATGAGACTTTGCAAGCTTACTTTTATCATTCATCAACTCTTCACAAGAGCCAATAGCCTTTTCAAGGAGGCAAGATCTTTAATATGAACATCAATATTTGCACCAATTTTTAAGCATAGTTCATCATTTCGTGCTTCCTCATATTGGACTTCCCGCTCAAGGATTTCACATTTTTCCTTTTCCTCGGTGACGAGGGTTTCGAGTTCCTTAATGGTGATGGTGTGCTTACTCACCATCTCCATAAGCATACGAAACATAGTGAGCTTCTTTCCTTTGAGAGAGCACATGAACTTATTAAGTTTAGCAAGCATAGGATCATTTGGATCATCATCCTCATAACTATCCTCCGCATCAAGATACTCATCACTAGGAGTAGAAGGAGTGAAAAGAGGAGGATTTGATCGTGGAGTTACCTTGACCTTATCAGGAGAGCTTTGGTCCTCTCCATCTTCTACCACGGCCTTTGCCATTAGGCACTTGTGAGCGTTGCCCTTGTAGTCTTTCATGTAGTTGTAGGTGACCACATCACCACTCTTGTTTACTAATCTCATAGTGTTTTGAGAGTCTTGTGCAACTCCGGCAACGCCACTAACATCATCCGGATCGGATTCTTCTTGAGCAACCATTGCTTTTCCATCTCTCTTCTTGAGCTTGGAGTTCAAAGGATTTGGCAACTTCTTCTTGGGAAAGGTCTTGGGAAACATTGGTTTATCTTCTCTCTTCTCATAAGGGCACTTGTTGGAGAAGTAATTGGTTTCTTCACAGTTGTAGCATTTTCTTACTTTCTTCTTTTGAAATCTTCCTTTGAATTTTCCCGTGCTAAACTTCTTGACAAAAAGAGCCATGTCTTCATATGAAGGGCCCTCCTCGGATTCAATCTCATCACCATCTTCATCATCCTCTTCTTCTTCTTCTTCTTCTTCACTTTGTTCATCTTCACATACATGCTTGGCCTTCAATGCAAGATTGATCTTTGATGATGAGGAACCATGCATGGCGAGATGTTTTGTGGCATTAGTCTTTGACTCTTCAAATAGTTGAAAGGTGGATACGATGTCATCTGTAGTCATTTCCTTGAAGGTATGGTGTTGTCTTATGCCCCACACCATTTGATGGTGAAATGGAGCAAGAGCATGAAGTAACTTATCCACAAGGAACCTCTTAGTCATGTTGAATCCATCTTGTGTCTTGTCACACTCACATGACTCAATATCGGCAGTGAGAGTCATGAGACGCTCATGGAGTTGATTGGGGTTTCACCTTTCTCCATACAAAGTTTTGCAATTGCCCTTGGCAATTTCATATTGAGCACTCCGAAGGGTAGAAGTGCCAGTCTTGGATCGTACAACAGTTTCCCATAGTTCCTTCGCACTTGTGATGTGTATGAACGGTCTCCTTTGCTTTTCATTCATACCGCTCCTTATCCACATGATTGCAGTGTCATTGAGGTTCTTGTCATATATTTCTCTTGGTGTGGGGTTCTTTGGATCAACCACATGATAGCCATACTCAATGATCTCCAGCATTTCATCGTTTCCATGTCGAAGATGATCCTGCATAGCTACTCTCCACAAATCAAAATCGGAAGTGGCATTAAGCAAAGGAGGTTTGCCTTGAGGATTATATCTTGGTTTCTCAACCTGAGGTCTTGCATAAAGCCAAGGAACACTGGCGTGTTCATTGCTAGGAGGTTGTTGACCAAGTGGTGGAGTAGGCACAGTTGGCCTTGAAGCAAGACCACACGAGAGTGGTGCAAGCACCGTGGACAACGTGGCTAATCTCATTTGGACCAAGGCCTCAAGAGAAGCATCATGCTCCTCTTTTTGTTAGCAAGAGCCGTTCTAGATCCTCCGACGTAAAGGACTTGACTTGAGAGGAAGCCTCGCCTTTATCCTTAGGATCTACAACTGGGGAGTCCCATCCGGTTCATCTCGCTCTAGGGCGGTTAAGCCACAAGAATAGAGCACGAGGCTCTGATACCAATTGAAAGGATCGAGATGGACCTAGAGGGGGGGTGAATAGGTACAATTACAAATTTTAGTTATTACTTAGCAATTTTAGGCAATAATGCGGAATATGAAGATGAGCCTAATAATTGCAAGTGAGTACTAAGTACTAAGCTAGTAACACAAGTACGTAAGTAGGCAAGCACAATATGATGTATGTAAGTGCAAAGAGACAAGTAACCACAAGTAGAGAGTTAGGGTTAGGAATAACCACAACTCCGGGAGACGAGGATGTATGCCGATGTTCACTTCCTTGGAGGAAAGCTAGTCACCGTTAGAGAGGTGGATGTTACCACGAAGGCACATCAACGCCACGAAGGCTCACCCTATTCTCCCTTTGAGACAACACCACAGACGCGTTTCTCAACCACTAGTTGTAGACCTTGGGGTGGTCTCCAAACCCTCACAAACTTTTCAGAGGGTAATCACAAAGTTTGATTCCTCTCCAAATGACTCCTACCGCCTAGGAGTCACCAACCTCCAAGAGTAACATGAACGATGGGGAAAAGCTCAAAACTTGCTCAAATCACAAATTCCTTTGGTGCAAAGAAAGGGAAGGAGTGGATCTATCACTTGATTGGAAAACTTCTCTCAAATGCTCCTAGAACACTTGGGGATCTAGGATTTGGTGTAGGTGAATGAGAGAGAAAGAGAGGAGTGTTCTTGATAGGCTCAAAGTGAGTGGTCAACCCTATCCCGTGGAAGGGAAAGCCATATATATAGTAGGTGAGTAAAAGTGACCGTTTGAGGAACATAAGTGTACAGGATGGGACGAACGTCCGGAGAACATCGGACGTCCGGAGGCACAAATAGGCCCGGACGTCCGACAGTTGTAGGACGACCGGCTGCTGTGAAACTGTGAGCCATGACCCAGTGTACAGGACACGGACGTCCGAGATGGGCCGGACATCCGGAGCACGGACGACCGGAGAGTCCGGACGTCCGTAGAAATGATTCTGTTGTGAAAGTACCGGACGTCCGGAGAGTTCCGGACATCCATAAAAGTCATTCTGTAAAGGAACACCGGACGACCGGAAGTGGCCGGACGTCCGGGCAACCGAGAGGGACCGGACGTCCGTAGAACATCGGACGTCCGAAGGCAAGGTATAGGAAAAGTGGCTTTGAGCAAGTTTTTCACTAGATCCAACGATCCCCTCTTAATAGTGCGGGATCCCTATACTCAAGAACAAACCATAAATGAAGTCAATATCTTGTATCTCCATTCCTGAGTTTTATGCTTTTTGTCCCTAGTCATGATCCATGCACACGGTCTTTGAGACATAATCCTGAGATATACTTGATAAACATGATTAGTCCCTAACATATGTGTTGTCATCAACATCAAAATATGATTAAGGGCATGATTGCACTTTCACCAACCCTTAGGAGTTCATCACTAAAGTCACTCAGGAGCTGCAGGAATCGAGAGTCATGCGCGGCAGCCGCCGCCTACCCGGCGTAGCTCCCCACCCAGGCGAGGATGGAGGGCTGCGCGTCTGCATCGACGTACCAGGGCTCAACTGAGCCGCGTCTCAGGAGCGCCTCTGGCCTTCGCGCGTGGGACGTTGCGACGGTCCACCCGACAGCTACGTTCGCATGCCTCTCGGCCTGCCGAACGCGGCCGCTGCTCATCAGCGCCTGGTGCGAAGCATTCTGGAAGCTCATGAGGCCAAGCACTACATGGTCCTGGCAGAGATGGAGATGGTCCTCGAGGAGCCGCCCGGACCCCCGGAGCCTCCCGAGGCTCAGGGTCCCGAGAGCTCGTGAGGATTGGCTTCTTCACCGCGCGTCGTCTGCTACTCCAACATCCCTTTGTCTGCAATGGTATCAGGTGACATCTTTTAAGTTCCATTTCAGCTGGGAGCGCCCCCAGGGCTGCATCATTCCCAGGTCGCGTGGGTCCGTCCCCGCGGCATGTATCTATTTTGCTTATGCCTTTAGTTCACCTTGCTGGGGGCGCCCCTCGGGCTGCATCATCCCCAAGCCGCTCGGGCCTGACCCGGTGGCGTGTATCTTTCTCGCATCTATCTAAGTTGGTTTGCTCTTTCATGCTCAACCTGCTATGATCATCGTCCGCTACCTACCACAGGCCCCTTCTTTCTTTCCCCTCATGCAAATCGCTTGCACGTTAAAGGGGGGGCTGAGCATCGCGACTCAGGGGCTCTTACTGGCTCTCCAGCCCTCACCTCCTGGCCTTGTCCATGGCATCGCGACCTGGCATACCAGCGACGGCTGAGCTCGCTCGAGGGCTGGAACTTGAGGACGTAGAGAATTTGCATCTAACCATCTTGCAGGAATGTACCACCAACAAAGGCCCAGAGCAAGGCGCAACCCGCCTTGAGGTAGGGCCCCATGAGTCACGCGCTGGCTCACGGTGCCCAGATACACCTCGTCTAGCCCTACCATGCCAGCCACGTGTCAGGGCGGGGCTGTACACGCCCCAGGGGCTCCTCCCGGAGGGGCCCCCCTCCCACGTACCAGTGGAAGCACCATGCTACGCACTGGCTGACGACACTGCCGAGGAGCGGCTATTCCCGTACACATACAGAAGCGCTATGCTCCTACCGGTGATAAACAATCGGGGCAGCCCACGGCAGATCAACCTCGAGGAGCCCAGGCTCGGTGTCGGCCTCATCACAACGCCTCCCTCGGGAGCGCGCCGCCTGAGGGCTGGACACGGGGGCTGCGTCTGGGCCACGCTCGAGCGCACGCCACCCAGCCAGGTCCCTCGGACCTGGTCGTCGCGCGCCCCTCCCTAAGCAGAGCCAAGGTATGAAGACCGTTCGAGCGTCAAGGGGGACTCCTAAGCATCGCGACTCAGGAGCCTAACTAGTCACGTAGCCCCTCACCCCTTAGTTTCGAAAGGCTAACGGCGGTTGAGGTATGCGCGGGGCCGGGCCCTGCCGACGTAGAACGACAAATCCACCCCTACACCCCCTCCCTATTTGCTGTTTACGCGTCAAGGGGGACTCTTGAGCATCGTGACTCAGGAGCCTAACTTGTCACGTAGCCCCTCACTCCTTTGTCCCGTCCTGGTGATCCGGTCGGGGTTAACGACGGCTGAGGTATGCGCGGGGCCGGGCCCTGCCGACGTAGAACACAAAGCAAATAGGAAGAAAAACTGTAAAATCCTGGAAATTCAGAAGCAAACATTACAGACCATAAATTGTTCTCACAATGCCAAACACAAGTTTAAACGCCTCCATGAGGCACGGTGCATGTTGCAGGAGTTGGAACAGGACAGAAGCCGCGAGGAGATCACCCTTGGGTAGCACCGCCGCTCGTGGTAGGGTTGTGCTTGTCAGCTCCACCCCTCGAAGCCGCGAAGCCGGCAGCACCTCGCTTGGGCGCGGTGATGAAGGCGCGGAACTTTGCCAGCAAGGCCTCTGCTCGGCCCTCCACAGCCTCAGCAGCAGCGGCGGCAAGCACGCCGCTCACAGGCTCCAGCAGACCGTCGAGGTCGGCGTTGGGGTCATGAAGGTAGATGTGGCTGAGGACGCACGTCAGCGCTGCAGAAGAAAGGACGCGAGCTTCGGCCTCGGACATGGGGCCGATGCCGTCCACGACATCCTCAAGCGCCTGGACCAAGAAGGGAAGCAGCTCGGCGGGGCCGTCCTCGGCGCCAGCCAGTGGCTTCTCTAAGCCGCCATCGTAGAGTGTCTTCAGCGATGTGCGGGTCCTCTCCTCCAGCTTCGCGAAGGCCACCCGATCCTCAGCCAGGACCTTCGCCTTAGCGTCCAGCTCGACCCTCTCCGCCTTCAGCGCCTACTCCAGCGTCTCCAGCCGGCCGCGATCAGCTGAGAGCTCGGCGTCGCGGCCCCTGACGGCAGCCTCCCGAGCCTTCATCTCCTCCTCCTTCTCCTGGCGGTCGCGGACCTCCTTGGCAAGCTCGTCATGCAGGCCTTGCAACTCGTCCTCCAGCGCCTTGCAGGAGTCCCAGACATTTGAAGCATCCTCCAAAGCCGCATCGCGAGCGGCCTTGGCCTGGGAGGTGACTTGCTTATCCTCCTCGGAGCCCGACACAGCCTGGCTCAGCGCCGCTCGGACGGAAGCGTCAGAGCGGACCTAGCAAGAGACCAACTCCAGGCGCCCGGCCACCAGGCGGGGGTCGGCGCCCTGGAGATCTTCTCGCAGCTGACCCAGCTCGGCAGCTGCGCGATCCAAGACGGTGAAAGAAGTGGGGGAGACGATAGCCGGTGGATCAGGAGGAGAAGACGGCAGCGTGATCACGACTTCAGGCGTCGGGGCCTTCTGAGCCTCGGCGGCCTCAACGACAGCGTCAAGCGCGGGCGCCTCCGGAGTCAGCAGGGCCACGAGGGCTGGATCCACGCCAGTGCGTCCCTCCTGGCCTCGCGAGGATGACCGGGCAGGGGAGGCGCGAGCCCTGCTGCCTCCTTTTCCCGCAGATGAAGGCGCAAACCCAGCAGATGAGCTTGCCCCGAGTAGGGCCGCCGAGGCCCCTTTCAGCCTCTTCGTCGCAGGCGGCAGCCTAGCCAAAAGATGAAAGACGTCAAGCCTTGACGACAGAAACAGGAGCAAAGCAGAAGTCAAGCACTTACTGGTCATTTGCCGCGGGCTCAAACGGCCTCCGGCAAAGCTTAAAGCCCGAAAGCCTCTTGCGGGGCTCAGCCTCGGGAGTTTTGGAAGCAGAGGAAGGCGCACCAGAGGGGCTGGAGCTAGCTTCAGGAAGGCCCAGGGCTGGGGTAGACCCTCGGGAGATCAGCACCGTCATGTCCTTCTTTGGGACCAAGGGCGGGTCCTCTCCCCCTCGCCTGGCGCCGGCCTCGTCGTCGTCCGTTATGGAGCGGAGGGCGCTGGACCTGCGCCAAGGGAAGGTCTCCCCCGTCCCCTCGGTGGTCGCCTCGGAGTCGTGCTCTTCCTCCTCCTCCTCATCTTCCTCCTCCCCCCTGCTGGAGTCGTCGGAGGACAGGTCCACCGTTGTCATTGCCGCCGGATCCCCAGGAGCTTCCACCGGTACCAGTCCGTCCCCGTTGAAGGTGGGCATGGCGTTCACCACCAACTCCCAGTCATCGCGGAGGAACAAGGGGACCGGAGCGCCCTCCGGGCTTGCCACATCCACCCCGACTAGGGAGCGGAGGGCCGCGGCCAGATCCTCGTCGGCCAGGGCCACTGAGCTTAGGCGGAGGACGGCGTCCGTATCCTCGAGCCTCCACAACGGGCGCGAGTGCGCCTGAAGTGGAGCCACCCGGTGCGCCAAGAACTCCCTCAGGAGCGTGGTCCCGGTCAGCTTCGCCGCCCTCAGGTTGCCCGGCCTCAGGTCCGTGTTCATCTTCTCAAAGACTACCGCCCGATGGTCGCCGAGCCAGACGAGACCACACTTCGACGGCAGGGCTTCCTCAGGCAGCGCCACCGGGGTGGATGCGTCTGGCGTCCATCATGACCCACTTGCTCCGGAAGCCGTCGACCCTCTTCCCATCCTTCGATATGGCGTTGGCTTTGGAGTACGCAACAAAGCCCGTGCACGCAGAGATGTGGGTGCCAGAAACTCGGAGGGAGAAGAAATGGCGCAACAAGGCCACCGAGGGCATCACCCCGGCGTGTGCCTAGCAGTAGTAGGCAAAGATCGCCAGGAGAAGGACAGAGTTGGGGTGGAGATGCAGGGCATGCAGATTGTATTGGCGGAGAACAACAAAGAAGAACTCGGAGAAAGGAGGCACCAGACCAGTGATGACGGCGCTCATGAAGAATGGATAGAAGGTGCTCCCCTTGTCTTCTGGCTGAGCGGACCCGGGCCGGAGCACGGTCTCCCCCATCTCGCTGCCCTGCGCTGGCGTCATCAGGCGCGTGAGGGTGAGATTCTTCTCCGTCATGTTTGCGGGATCCAGAGCCGGCGAGTACCAGACTAGTGGAGCCCCGGCCGGGGTCTTGCGAGGCGCCATTGCTCGCCGGACGTGAGAGGATGAGGCGGATCTGGAAGATTTTGGAAGCAAGAGGGCAAAGGGCAAGAAAGGGGATCTGAAGCAAGATGAATGAGAGCAATGAAAGTAAGCCTAACCTGGACCAGCCCTTTTGTCAGTCGGGCAGTTGCCGAGGCAGCGTGGGGAAGCGGAGACGCCCACGTCCAATCAACCGCCACGCGGCGCCCAAGGCCGCAGGCAGTTAGAGCCCATGGCGCTTCGAACTTGCCCCTCCGCTTTCCTGCTAAGCCAAGTCCGAGCGCGCCTTGGGCCCGGGGGCTACTGTCGGTGTTCTGGGAATGGGGGTCCTAGACTTGCCTGTCTGCGGCCTGCGGCGTGGCTCAAGTGGTGGCCCAATGCGGCCCATCTTCGTCTGCTCAAGCTCAAGACCCTCGCGAGGGGCCAAGCCTCGTGGGGCGGACGACGGAAGGCTTCCTCAGGGGCGGCCTCACCAGGCAAGCTCGCGAGGAGGCGGAGAGATCAAGGCAAGGGTACCTTGCGAGGTGCTCATGATGCAAGCCATGACGATCGAGACCAGGCGGGCGCCGGCCTGTGCAGTGTCCTTGTTTCCTCTTTGGTGCAAAGGGAGCAAGCGCAGGCGCGGAATACCGAGGCGTCAAGTAAAGGTTACCGTTTTAGTGCAACGAGACCAAGACTAGCAGAGCGGCAGGAAGGAGGTCACCGTGGAGCCCAAGATTGCTTCGTCGCCAGTGCCTTTGGCAGCCGAAGACTAACTTTAGTCAGGATAAGTTGTACTAGATGTTCCCCTTCAAATCCCGCCATTGTGGAATCCCTTCCCGCTCAATATTTGGGAAGAGGACCAGGGCCTCTATATATAGGTATAGCCACCACGGTAGGAGGGGGGACAGAGATCTGACCTAGAGCCACAGAGGCGGAGCAATTCCTCTCTAAGCACACCACCACAAGAACATCCCTCGCGAGGCTGTTCTTCCTTTGTACTGTTCATCATCAGCCCCTGAGGCAATCAACACACCACACAATGGAGTAGGGTATTACACCACAATGGTGGCCTGAACCAGTATAAACCTCGTGTCTCTTGTGTTGTTCATTTGGTATCTTAGATTCTCAGTGAGGCGTTGGGATGTGGATTGGTAGGGGGAAGATCGCACCCCAGAGTTCGAACCTTAAGGGTTTTGCCGGAACCCGATATCCGACAACGGAGACGAGACTTCAAGGAATTCTTGGAAGTGATCAAGCGAGTGACAACATCATGGTTGTGTGTGCAGTTGAAGGAGAAGGCCTTCATCATGGCAGAGTGAGCCTTGCCGATAAAGCAAGCAAAAAGCCCAAAGGGCGCCGAGCTGGCATGAGCAGGATGGGAACTAGCGGCAGACCTACAAGCAGGAGCAGACTTGGAGGAACCTTTTGAAGCAAAATCATTGTCCATGTGAGGAGGAATAATCCACTTCTCATGCACATGGGTGCGGACAAGGGAGAAGGGAGCCACACTCTCAATAAGAATGAATGGAGAATGAGGAAAGGCACGCTTATATTGAAAGCTAGCAAGCCGGATTTCATGCCAAAGGAAATGAGGAACATTAATCTTGCCTTTGGGAGACTCATAGAGACGAGACATGAGATCAATGCAATAACTGTTGCAAGAACCTTTGTCACCCATCTTAGGATAGATGGTGCGAATGATGCATTGATAGATGATGTAGTACAGAGATCTCCAAATAGAAACTTGATTCAGATCCTTTAGCTTTTCCTCCTCAGTTAGTTCATCAATTCCCTTTAGGAGATAGCCACATGCCTCAACCCCTTTGGGTTTGTGTTTTGGATCATCTTTATGGATCTTGAATCCAGTGTCCGGAAACCCAAGAGCAGCGACAAATTGAGCATAAGTGGCAGTGAGCTCTGTGTTAGATGTCATCCAGGTGATGGTCTTGTTAGGAGCAAAGAAGCAAGTGTCATAAAACTGATGGATTGCAGCCTGATTAAAGTCATGTTGAAAGGCAAACGGAGCAGCAAGACCAGATGACTCAATGAGCTCAATGGCACCTGGATACTTCATGGGATGTTTCTGAATATAATCTAAGTCAATGAAGTGGTGCAGAGACAAACCCTTTGGGAGGACAACAGAGGTATAGATGTCAGCCTGAACATTGGTGCAAACTGTTGATCCAAAAAATCTTGAACCACTTCAAATTGATCAACATCACGCCGGAACTTAAGATATGCTGGCTTGGGCACTTTGGTGAAGTCCTTGAGGATATGCCCATGAAGTTGAGGGGCCTCAAGAGGTATGTGGCGACCATCGGCATGCGGCTGATCGGGAGGAGGAGCAGGCATGTGAGAGGCCCGGCAAGAACCGCGGGGGCGGGACGAAAACGTCACACACGCACCACATTCATCCTCCTCCTCCATCTCTTCTTCATAGTCAGAACCCTCGGAAGAGGAGGATTCCGAGATCACGGGGAGTTTTCTAGCATGATTGCAAGGATGCAGCTCCTCCTGAGAGTCATCAGAACCACCACGACGGGAGGCTGAAATCAAGAGGAGAGGAACATGGACAGCCATAGTGAGCCCCAAATCCGAATGGAGATGGAGATGATGAAAACCTGAAACAAAAAGGACATAATTACCGCGGGCAGAGGTACCCCCGGCATCCTTGTGAGCGGTATGCTTGTTTTTCACCATCGTGGGACGAACCTCACCTGAGAGATTATCCACGAGCGAAAGGGGATCACAACCGTTTGCACGAAAGAGTGACGGAATCGAGAGAGAGATAGATAGATAGAGAGAGAGAGAGAGAGAGAGAGAGAGAGAGAGAGAGAACCGAGAAGCACAATGATATGTCTTGAGCTTGCGTTGGTTTTCCTTGAAGAGGAAAGGGTGATGCAGCAATAGTAGTGTAAGTATTTCCCTCAGTTTTTGAGAACTAAGGTATCAATCTAGTAGGAGGCTCCTCACAAGTCCCACGCACCTACACAAACAAACAAAGAACTCGCAACCAACGCGATAAAGCGATAGTCAATCCCTTCACGGCCACTTGCGAAAGTGAGATCTGATAGAGATAGTATGATAAGATAAATATATTTCTGGTATTTTATGATATAGATTGGAAAAGTAAAGATGCAAATAAAAGTAGATTGAAAGCTTATATGATAAAAGATAGACCCGAGGGCCATAGATTTCACTAGAGGCTTCTCTCAAGATAGCATAAGTATTACGGTGGGTGAACAAATTACTGTCGAGCAATTGATAGAAAAGCGAATAATTATGAGATTATCTAGGCATGATCATGTATATAGGCATCACATACGTGACAAGTAGACCGACTCCTGCCTGCATCTACTACTATTACTCCACACATCGACCGCCATCCAGCATGCATCTAGAGTATTAAGTTCATAAGAACATAGTAACACTTTAAGAAAGATGACATGATGTAGAGGGATAAACTCATGAAATATGATATAAACCCCATCTTTTTATCCTCGATGGCAACAATACAATATGTGCCTTGCTGCCCTCATCACACGGAAAGGACACCACAGAGATTGAACCCAAAGCTAAGCACTTCTCCCATGGCAAGAAAGATCAATCTAGTAGGCCAAACCAAACCGATAATTCGAAGAGACTTGCAAAGATAACTCAATCATACATAAAAGAATTCAGAGGAGATTCAAATATTTCTCATAGATAAACTTGATCATAAACCCACAATTCATCGGATCTCGACAAACACACCGCAAAAAGAGTTACATCGAATAGATCTCCACAAGAGAGGGGGAGAACATGGTATTGAGATCCAAAAAGAGAGAAGAAGCCATCTAGCTAATAACTATGGACCCGGAGGTCTGTGGTAAACTACTCACAACTCATGGGAAGGGCTATGGTGTTGATGTAGAAGCCCTCCATGGTTGATTCCCCCTCCGGCGGAGCACCGACGAAGGCTCCAAGATGGGATCTCGCAGATACAGAAGGTTACGGTGGCAGAAATATTTATTCGGTGGCTCCCTGGATGTTTTCGGGGTACGTGGGTATATATAGGAGGAACAAGTACGTCGGTGGCCACCCGAGGGGCCCACAAGATAGGGGGCACGCCCTGTAGGGGTGGGCGCGCCCTCCACCCTCGTGGCCGCCTCGGCTGCTTCTTGGCTTGCACTCCAAGTCCTCTGGATCACGTTTGTTCCAAAAATCACGCTCCCAAAGGTTTCATTCCGTTAGGACTCCGTTTGATATTCCTTTTCTTCGAAATACTAAAATAGGAAAAAAACAATACGGGCTGGGCCTCCGGTTAGTAGGTTAGTCCCAAAAATGATATAAATGTGTAAAATAAAGCCCATAAACATCCAAAACAGGTAATATAATAGCATGGAACAATAAAAAATTATAGATACGTTGGAGACGTATCAAGCATCCCCAAGCTTAATTCCTGCTCGTCCTCGAGTAGGTAAATGATAAAAATAGAATTTTTGATGTGGAATGCTACCTAGCATAATTCTCAATGTAGTTCTCTTTATTGTGGCATGAATGTTCAAATCCAAATGATTCAAAATAAAAGTTCATATTGACATAAGAAATAGTAATACTTCAAGCATACTAATAAAAGTAATCATGTCTTCTTAAAATAACATGGCTAAAGAAAGTTCATCCCTACAAAATCATATAGTTAGGTTGTGCTTCATTTTTGTCACACAAAAATGTTTCCAAATTCTACACCCCCGATGACAAGCCAAGCAATTGTTTCGTACTTAAATAATCTCAAACTTTTTCAACTTTCACGCAATACATGAGCGTGAGCCATGGATATAGCACTATGGGTGGAATAGAATAATGATAGGGATTGTGTGGAGAAGACAAAAAAGGAGAAAGTCTCACATTGACGAGGATAATTAACGGGCTATGGAGATGCCCATCAATTGATGTCAATATGAGGAGTAGGGATTGCCATGCAACGGATGCACTAGAGCTATAAATGTATGAAAGCTCAACAAAAGAAACTAGTGGGTGTGCATCCAACTTGCTTGCTCACGAAGACCTAGGGCAATTGAGGAAGCCCATCGTAGGAATATACAAGCCAAGTTCTATAATGAAAAATTCCCACTAGTGTATGAAAGTGACAACATATGAGACTCACTATATGAAGAACATGGTGCTACTTTGAAGCACAAGTGTGCAAAAGAGATAGTAACATTGCCCACTTTTTTCTTTTATTCTTTTTTCCTTTTTTATTTTTTCTTTTTTTTCTTTGGCCTTTCTTTTTTTTCTTTGGCCTTTCCCCTTTTTTCTTTGGGGACAATGCTCTAATAATGATGATCATCACACTTCTATATATTTACAACTCATGAATTACAACTCGAAACTAGAACAAGATATGACTCTATATGAATGCCTCCGGCGTACCGGGATGGGTAATGAATCAAGAGTGAGATGTATGAAAATTTATGCATCGTGGCTTTGCCACAAATACGATGTCAACTAGATGATCATGCAAGGCAATATGACAATAGTAACGCATGTCATGATGAAAAACGGAACGGTGGAAAGTTGCATGGCAATATATCTCGGAATGGCTATGGAAATGCCATAAATAGGTAGGTATGGTGGCTGTTTTGAGGAAGATATAAGGAGGTTTATGTGTGATAGAGCGTATCATATCACGGGGTTTGGATGCACCGGCGAAGTTTTACCAACTCTCAAGGTGAGAAAGGGCAATGCACGGTACCAAAGAGGCTAGCAATGATGGAAAGGTAAAAATGTGTATAATCCATGGACTCAACATTAGTCAAAAGAACTCATATACTTATTGCAAAAATTTAGAAGTCATCAAAAACCAAGCACTACGCGCATGCTCTTAGAGGGATAGAGTGGTAGGAAAAGACCATCGCTCGTCCCCGACCGCCACTCATAAGGATGCACAATCCAAGGACACTTCATGTTTCAAATTTTTTACACAACTTTAACCATACGTGCATGCTACGGGACTTTCTAACTTCAACACAAGTATTCTTTAAATTCATAATCACCCAACTAGCATGACTTTAATATCACCACCTCCATATCTCAAAACAATTATCAAGTATCAAATTGATCATAGCATTCAATTCACTTCCTATGATAGTTTTTATTATACCCAACTTGGATGCCTACCATTCTAGGACCAATTTTATAACCATAGCAAATACCATGCTGTTCTAAAAGACTCTCAAAATAATATAAGTTAAGCATGAGAGATCAACAATTTCTTCAAAATTAATCCACTGCCGTGCTCTAAAAGATATAAGTGAAGCACTAGAGCAAAAATTATCTAGCTCAAAAGATATAAGTGAAGCACATAGAGTATTCTAATAAATTTCTATCAAGTAGGCTTCTCCCAAAAGGTGTGTATAGCAAGGATGATTGTGGTAAACTAAAAAGCAAAGACTAATATCATATACGACGCTCCAAGCAAAACACATATCATGTGGCGAATAAATATATAGCTCCAAGTAAAGTTACCAATGAACAAAGACGAAAGAGGGGATGCCTTCCCGGGGCATCCCCAAGCTTAGGCTTTTGGCTATTCTTGAATATCTTGGGGTGCCATGGGCATCCCCAAGCTTAGGCTTTTGCCACTCCTTATTCCATAGTCCATCAAATCTTTACCCAAAACTTGAAAACTTCACAACACAAAACTCAACAGGAAATCTTATAAGCTCCGTTAGTGCAAGAAAGAAAAACCACCACATAAGGTACTGTAATGAACTCATTCTTTATTTATATTGGTGTTAAACCTACTGTATTCCAAGTTCTCTATGGTTCATACCCTTATATAATAGCCATAGATGCATCAAAATAAGCAAACAACACACAAAAGGCAGAATCTGTCAAAAACAGAACAGTCTGTAGCAATCTGTAACTTTTGGTTACTTCTGGAACTCACAAAATCCTACCAAAATAGGATGTCCTAGGCAATTTGTTATTGATCTACAACAAAAGTAATCAATGCAAAAGCACGTTTCTGTGATTTATTGAATTTTTTCTTGTGAGCGCAAAGTTTCTGTTTTTCAGCAGAATCAAATTAACTCATACCATAGGTTATCCTATAGGTTCTACTTGGCACAAACACTAAATAAAACATGAAAACACATCTAAACAGAAAGTATATGCAAATTTTATTACTAAACAGGAACAAAAACAAAGAACACAAAGAAAATTGGGTTGCCTCCCAACTAGCGCTATCGTTTAACGCCCCTAGCTAGGCATAAAAGCGAAGATAGATCTAACTAGTGCCATCTTTGGCACTTGATTCATAAGTAGCTCGCATGATAGATTCATAAGGTAATTTAATCTTCTTTCTTGGAAAGTGCTCCATGCCTTTCCTTAATGGAAATTGGAATCTAATATTCCCTTCCTTCATATCAATAATAGCGCCAATCGTTCTAAGGAAAGGTCTACCAAGAATAATAGGGCAAGAAAGATTGCAATCTATATCAAGAACGATAAAATCAACGGGCACCAAATTTCTATTTGCAACAATAAGGAGATCACTGATTCTTCCCATTGGCTTTTTAATGGTGGAATCCGCAAGGTGCAAATTTAAAGAGCAATCATCAAGATCATGGAAACCTAGAATATCACATAAAGTTTTCGGAATCGTGGAAACACTAGCACCCAAATCACACAAAGCAAAACACTCATGATCTTTAATTTTAATCTTTATAGTAGGTTCCCACTCATCATTAAGTTTTCTAGGTATAGAAACTTCCAAATTAAGTTTTTCATCAAAAGATTGCATCAAGGCATCAACGATATGTTTGGTAAAAGCTTTATTTTGACTATAAGCATGAGGAGAATTCACAACGGATTGCAACAAGGAAATACAACTTTCTAAAGAACAATTATCACAATCAAATTCCTTGAAATCCGAGGTAGTGGTTTCAATGCTATTTAAAGTCATGACCTCTCCAATCCCACTTTTACCAAATTTAGCATCAAGATCTAAAAACTCCGAATTATTGGGACGCCTTCTAACTAAAGTTGACTCATCTCCAGTCCCATTATTATTAAGATTCATATTGCAAAACAAAGATCTAATAGGGGACACATCAATAACTTTAAGATCTTCATCATTATTTTCATGGAAACTAGAAGAACACGCTTTTACAAAGCAATCTTTCTTAGCACGCAATCTAGCGGTTCTTTCTTTGCACTCGTCAATGGACACTCTCATTGCTTTGAGAGACTCATTGATATCATGCTTAGGGGAAGTAGACCTAAGTTTAAGTGAATCAACATTAAGCGAAAGTCTATCAATGTTCCTAGCCAAATCATCAACTTTGAGCAATTTTTCTTCAAGCAAGGCATTAAAATTCTTTTGAGAGACCATAAATTCTTTCACACTATTTTCAAAATCAGAGGGCATCTTATTAAAATTACCATAAGAATTATTGTAGGAATTTCCATAATTATTAGAGGAATTGCTAGGGAACGGTCTAGGATTAAAGTTTCCTCTATAAGCATTGTTACAAAAATTATTCCTACCAACAAAATTTACATCCATAGATTCATTATTATTCTCAATCAAGGTAGATAAAGGCATATCATTGGGATCAATAGAAGCACTCTTAGTAGCAAACAATATCATAAGCTCATCCATCTTTCCACTCAAAACATTAATTTCTTCTATATCATGCACTTTTTTACTAGTAGATCGTTCGGTGTGCCATTGAGAATAGTTAGACATAATATTATCAAGAAGTTTTGTAGCATCTCCTAAAGTGATTTTCATAAACGTGCCTCCGACGGCCGAATCTAAAAGATTTCTAGAAGAAAAGCTTAATCCGGCATAAATTTTTTGTATGATCATCCATAAATTCAAACCAAGAGTAAGGCAATTGTGAATCATTAATTTCATTCTTTCCCAAGATTGGCAACATGCTCATGATCAAGTTGTTTAAAATTCATAATATCGTTCCTAAGGGAGATGTTCTTAGCGGGAGGAAAATACTTAGAGATAAAAGCATCTTTGCACTTGTTCCAAGAATCAATACTATTTTTAGGCAAAGACGAAAACCAAACTTTAGCACAATCTCTAAGTGAAAACGGAAATAACTTCAATTTAACAATATCATTATACATATCTTTTCTCTTTTTCATCTCACACAAATCAACAAAGTTGTTTAGATGGGTAGCGACATCTTCACTAGGAAGGCCGGAGAATTGATCTTTCATAAAAAGATTCAACAAAGCAACATTGATTTCACAAGACTCAACATCATTAAGAGGAGAAATCGGAGTACTAAGGAAATCATTATTATTGGTATTGGAGAAATCACACAATTTGGTATTATCTTGCGCCATGGCGACAAGTAATCCAACACACAAGCAAACAGAAAAAGGCAAGCAAAAGAGAGAGGAAGAAGAAGACAAGCGGAAAAGAGAGGAGATTGGGAAAGAGAGGGCGAATAAAACGACAAGGGTGAAGTGGGGGAGAGGAAAACGAGAGGCAAATGGCAAATAATGTAAATGCAAGGGAGATGAGTTTGTGATGGGTACTTGGTATGTCTTGACTGTTGGGGAACGTAGTAATTTCAAAAAATTTCCTACGATCACGCAAGACCATGGTGATGGCATAGCAACGAGAGGGGAGAGTGTCCGTCCACGTACCCTCGTAGACCGAAAGCGGAAGCGTTATGACAACGCGGTTGATGTAGTCGTACGTCTCCACGATCCGACCGATCCAAGCACCGAGCGTCGGCACCTCCGAGTTACGCACACGTTCAGCTCGATGGCGATCCCGGACTCGATCCAGCAAAGTGTCGGGATGAGTTCCGTCGACGACGACGGCGTGGTGGCGATGTTGATGCTCCACCGACGCAGAGCTTCGCCTAAGCTCATGACGATATGACTTCTCCGGCGCGGGCTTCGCCTAAGCTCATGACGATATGACGAAGTGGAATATGGTGGAAGGGGCACCGCACACGGCTAAGGAAAGATCCGTAGATCAACTTGTGTGTCTTGGGTGCCCCCGCCCGTATATAAAGGAGCCAAGGGGAGGTGGCGGCCCTAGGGGAGGCGCGCAGGAGGAGTCCTACTCCCACCGGAGTAGGACTCCCCCCTCTCCTAGTTGGACTAGGATTGGAGGAGGGAAGAGGGAAGGCGCCGCCCCTTCCTTGTCCTATTCGGACTAGAGGGGAGGGGCGCGCAGCCCACCTTGGCCTGCCCTTCCTCTTCTCCCATGGCCCATTAAGGCCCATGGACCTCCCGGGGTTCCGGTAACCTCCGGTACTCGATAAAATCCTGATTTCACCGGAACACTTCCGATGTCCAAATGTAGGCTTCCAATATATCAATCTTTATGTCTCGACCATTTGAGACTCCTCGTCATGTCCGTGATCGCATCCGGGACTCAACAACCTTGGTGCATCAATACTTATAAACTCATTATGAACTGTCATCCGAAGCGTTAAGCGTGCGGACCCTACGGGTTCGAGAACTATGTAGACATGACCTAGAACCATTCTCGGTCAATAACCAATAGCGGAACCTGGATGCCCATATTGGTTCCTACATATTCTCTGAAGATCTTTATCGGTCAAACCGCATAACGACATCGTTGTTCCCTTTGTCATCGGTATGTTACTTACCCGAGATTCGATCGTCGGTATCCAATACCTAGTTCAATCTAGCTATCGATAAGTCTCTTTACTCGTTCGTAATACATCATCTTCACAACTAACTCATTTAGTTGTAATGCTTGCAAGGCTTAAGTGATGTGCATTACCGAGAAGGCACAGAGATACCTCTCCGACAATCGGAGTGACAAAACCTAATCTCGAAATCGCCAACCCAACAAGTACCTTTGGAGACACCTGTAGTACTCCTTTATAATCACCCGATTCGTTGTGACGTTTGGTAGTACCAAAGTGTTCCTCCGTAAACGGAGTTGCATAATCTCATAGTTATAGGAACATGTATGGGTCATGAAGAAAGCATTAACATACTAAGCGATCAAGTGTTAAGCTAACGGAATGGGTCAAGTCAATCAGATCATTCAACTAATGATGTGACCTGGTTAATCAAATAACAACTCCTTGTTCATGGTTAGGAAACATAACCATCTTTGATTAACAAGCTAGTCAAGTAGAGGCATACTAGTGACATCTTGTTTGTCTATATATTCACACATGTATTATGTTTCCGGTTAATACAATTCTAGCATGAATAATAAACATTTATCATGATATAAGGAAATAAATAATAACTTTTATTATTGCCTCTAGGGCATATTTCCTTTAGTCTCCCACTTGCACTAGAGTCAATAATCTAGATTACAAAGTAATGATCCTAACACCCATGGAGTCTTGGTGCTGATCATGTTTTGCTCGTGGAAGAGGCTTAGTCAACGGTCTCGCAACATTCAGATCCGTATGTATTTTGCAAATCTCTATGTCTCCCACTTGGACTTGGTCCCGAATGGAATTGAAGCGTCTCTTGATATGCTTGGTCCTCTTGTGAAATCTGGATTCCTTTGCCAAGGCAATTGCACCATATTGTCACGAAAGATCTTCATTGGTCCCGATGCACTAGGTATAACACCTAGATCGGAAATGAACTCTTTCATCCGACTCCTTCATTTGCTGCTTCGAAGCAGCTATGTACTCCGCTTCACATGTAGATCCCGCCACGACGCTTTGTTTAGAACTGGACCAACCGACAGCTCCACCGTTTAACAAAAATACGTATCCGGTTTGCGATTTAGAATCGTCCGGATCGGTGTCAAAGCTTGCATCGGCGTAACCATTTACGACTAGCTCTTTGTCACCTCCATATCGAGAAACATATCCTTAGTCCTTTTCGGTATTTCAGGATGTTCTTGACCGCTGTCCGATGATCCACTCTGGATTACTTTGGTACCTTCCTGCCAAGCTTACAGCTAAGCATCGTCGGTCTGGTACACAGCATTGCATACATGATAGAGCCTCTGGCTGAAGCATAGGGAACATTTTCATTTTCTCTCTATCTTCTGCTGTGGTCGGGCATTGAGTCGACTCAATCTTACACCTTATGTCTGGTAAAAACCTTTCTTTGCTCGATCCATTTTGAACTTCTTCAAAACTTTATCAAGGTATGTGCTTTGTGAAAGTCCAATTAAGCGTCTTGATCTATCTCTATAGATCTTGATGCCCAATATGTAAGCAGCCTCACCGAGGTCTTTCATTGAAAAACTTTTATTCAATTATCCTTTTATGCTATCCAGAAATTCTATATCATTTCCAATCAACAATATGTCGTCCACATATAATATCGAAATGCTCTGAGCTCCCACTCACTTTCTTGTAAATCTGAGCTTCTCCAAAAGTGCATATAAAACCATATCTTTGATCACACTATCAAAGCGTTTATTCCAACTCCGAGAGGCTTGCACTGACCATAAATTGATCGTTGGAGCTTGCACACTTTGTTAGCACCCTTTGGATCAACAAAACCTTCTGGTTGTATCATATACAACTCTTCTTCTAGAAATCCATTCAAGAATGCAGTTTTACATCCATTTGCCAAATTTCATAATCATAAAATGCGGCAATTGCTAACATGATTCGGACAGACTTAAGCATCGCTTCTGGTGAGAAAGTCTCATCGTAGTCAACCCCTTGAACTTGTCGAAAACCTTTTGCAACAAGTCGAGCTTTGTAGACAGCTACATTACCATCGGCGTCGGTCTTTTCTTAAAGATCCATTTATTTTCAATGGCTTGCCGATCATCGGGCAAGTCAACCAAAGTCCATACTTTGTTCTCATACATGGATCCCATCTCAGATTTCATGGCTTCCAGCCATTTTGCGAATCTGGGGTCACCATCGCTTCTTCATAGTTTGTAGGTTCGCCATGGTCAAGTAACATGACTTCCGAATAAGATTACCGTACCACTCAGTGCGTATTTTACTCTGGTTGACCTCGAGGTTCAATAGCAACTTGATCTGAAGCTTCATGATCATCATCATTAGTTTCCTCACTAATTGGTGTAGTTGTCACAGAACCATTTCTTGTGATGAACTACTTTCCAATAAGGGAGCGATCTGATTATCTCATCAAGTTCTACTTTCCTCCCACTCACTTCTTTCGAGAGAAACTCCTTCTCTAGAAAGGACCCGAATTTAGCAACGAAAATCTTGCCTTCAGATCTGTGATAGAAGGTGTACCCAACAGTCTCCTTTGGGTATCCTATGAAGACACATTTTCCGATTTGGGTTCGAGCTTATCTGGTTGAAGTTTCTTTACATAAGCATCGCAGCCCCAAACTTTAAGAAACGACAACTTTGGTTTCTTGCCAAACCACAGTTCATAAGGCGTCGTCTCAGCGGATTTTGACGGTGTCCTATTCAACGTGAATGCGGCCGTCTCTAAAGCATAACCCCAAAGCGATAGCGGTAAATCGAAATAGACATCATAGATCGCACCATATCTAGTAAAATACGATTCGACGTTCGGACACACCATTTCTCCGTGGTGTTCGGGTGGCGTGAGTTGCTGAAACTATTCCACATTGTTTCAAATGTAAACCAAACTCGTAACTCAAATATTCTCCTCCACGATCAGATCGTAGAAACTTTATTTTCTTGTTACGATGATTTTCCACTTCACTCTGAAATTCTTTGAACTTTTCAAATGTTTCAGATTTGTGTTTCATTTAGTAGATATACCCATATCTGCTCAAATCATCTGTGAAGGTGAGAAAATAACGATACCGCCGCGTGGCTCAACATTCATTGGACCACAAACATCGGTATGTATGATTTCCAACAAATCAGTTGCTCGCTCCATAGTTCCGGAGAACGGCGTTTTGGTCATCTTGCCCATGAGGCACGGTTACATAAGTACCAAGTCATAATCAAGTGATTCGAAGCCCATCGGTATGGAGTTTCTTCATGCGTTTTACACGATATGACCTAAGCGGCGATGCCACAAATAAGTTGCACTATCATTATCAACTCTGCATCTTTTGGCTTCAACATTATGAATATGTGTATCACTATCTGTCGAGATTCAACAAGAATAGACCATTCTTCAAGGGTGCATGACCATAAAGATATTACTCATATAAATAGAACAACCATTATTCTCTGATTTAAATGAATAACCGTCTACGCAATAAACAAGATCCAGATATAATGTTCATGCTCAACGCGGCACCAAATAACAATTATTTAGGTCTAAAACTAATCCCAAGGTAGATGTAGAGGTAGCGTGCCGACCGCGATCACATCGACTTTGGAACCATTTCAACGCGCATCGTCACCTCGTCCTTAGCCAATCTTCGCTAATCCGTAGTTCTGTTTGAGTTGCAAATATTAGCAATGAACCAGTATCAAATACCAGTACTCTGCGAGTATTAGTAAGGTACACATCAATAACATGTATATCATATATACCTTTGTTCACCTTGCCATCCTTTTTATCCGCCAAATACTTGGGGCAGTTCCGCTTCGAAGGTCGATCGCTTGCGGTAAAACACTCGATTTCAGGCTTAGGTCCAGACTTGGGTTTCTTCTCTTGATTAGCAACTTTCTTGCTGTTCTTTTGAAGTTTCCTTCTTCTTCCCTTTGCCCTTTTCTTGAAACTAGTGGTCTTGCTGACCATCAACACTTGATGCTCTTTCTTGATTTCTACCTCCGCAGCTTTTAGCATTGCGAAGAGCTCAGAATTGTCTTAGTCATCCCTTGCATATTATAGTTCATCACGAAGCTCTTGTAGCTTGGTGGCGATGATTGGAGAATTCATCAATGACACTATCATCCGGAAGATTAACTCCCAGCTGAATTAAGTGATTGTTATACCCGGACATTTTGAGTATGTGCTCACCGATGAACTATTCTCCTCCATCTTGCAGCTATAGAACTTATTGGAGACTTCATATCTCTCAATCCGGGCATTTGCTTGAAATATTAACTTCAACTCCTGGAACATCTCATATGCTCCATGACGTTCAAAACGTCGTTGAAGACCCGGTTCTAAGCCGTAAAGCATGGCACACCGAACTATTGAGTAGTCATCAGCTCTGCTTTGCGGACGTTCACAACTTCGCTCGGCATCTGCAGCAGAGCTGTCACCCAAATGGTGCTTCCAGGGCGTAATTTTTCGTGCAGCAATGAGGATAATCCTCAAATTACGGACCCAGTCCGTGTAATTGCTACCATCATCTTTCAACTTTGCTTTCTCAAGGAACGCATTAAAATTCAACGGAACAACAAAGACGAGCCATCTATCTACATCAA
This sequence comes from Aegilops longissima, assembly GCA_021605205.1. Taxonomy (NCBI): domain Eukaryota; kingdom Viridiplantae; phylum Streptophyta; class Magnoliopsida; order Poales; family Poaceae; genus Aegilops; species Aegilops longissima. The sequence continues at coordinate 604,940,802 of CM038681.1, forward strand.
ACATAGACAAGCAAAATACTATCGGTACTAAGTTCATGATAAATTTAAGTTTGATTAATCATATTAAAACCTCCCACTTAGACAGACATCTCTCTAGTCATCTAAGTGATCACGTGATCCAAATCAACTAAACCATGTCCGATCATCACGTGAGATGGAGTAGTTTCAATGGTGAACATCACTATGTTGATCATATCTACTATATGATTCACGCTCGACCTTTCGGTCTCGTGTTCGAGGCCATATCTGTTATATGCTAGGCTCGTCAAGTTTAACTGAGTATTCCGCGTGCATAACTGTTTTGCACCGTTGTATTTGAGCGTAGAGCCTATCACACCCGATCATCACATGGTGTCTCAAAGACGAAGAACTTTCATAGCGGTGCATACTCGGGGAGAACACTTCTTGATAATTTTAGTGAGAGATCATCTTATAATGCTACCGTCAATCAAAGCAAGATAAGATGCATAAAGGATAAACATCACATGCAATCAATATAAGTGATATGATATGGTCATCATCATCTTGTGCTTGTGATCTCCATCGCCAAGCACCGCCATGATCACCAACGTCACCGGCGCGACACCTTGATCTCCATCGTAGCATCGTTGGTCGTCTCGCCAACTATTGCTTCTACGACTATCGCTACTCCTTAGTGATAAAGTAAAGCAATTACATGGCGTTGCATTTCATACAATAAGCGACAACCATATGGCTCCAGCCGATTGCCGATAACTTCGGTTACAAAACATGATCATCTCATACAATAAAATATAGCATCACGTCTTGACCATATCACATCACAACATGCCCTGCAAAAACAAGTTAGGCGTCCTCTACTTTGTTGTTGCAAGTTTTACGTGGCTGCTACGGGCTGAGCAAGAACCGTTCTTACCTCGCATCAAAACCACAACGATACTTCGTCAAATAGACTCCGTTTAACCTTCTCAAGGACCGGCGTAGCCACACTCGATTCAACTAAAGTGAGAGAGCAGACACCCGCCGGTCACCTTTAAGCAACGAGTGCTCGGGCGCGGTGAAACCAGTCTCGCGTAAGCGTCTGGCGTAATGTCGGTCCGGGCGCTTCATCTCACAATACCGCTGAACCAAAGTATGACATGCTTGGTAGGCGGTATGACTTGTATCGTCCACAACTCACTTGTGTTCTACTCGTGCACATGACATCAACGCATAAAACCAGGCTCGGATGCCCTTTGTTGTTGAGCGTAGTAATTTCAAAAATTTCCTACGATCACGCAAGACCATGGTGATGGCATAGCAACGAGAGGGAGAGTGTCCGTCCACGTACCCTCGTGAGACCGAAAGCGAAGCGTTATGACAACGCGGTTCATGTAGTCGACGTCTCCACGATCCGACCGATCCAAGCACCGAGCGTCACGGCACCTCCGAGTTACGCACACGTTCAGCTCGATGGCGATCCCGGACTCGATCCAGCAAAGTGTCGGGGATGAGTTCCGTCAAGACGACGGCGTGGTGACGATGTTGATGCTCCACCGACGCGAGCTTCGCCTAAGCTCATGACGATATGACTTCTCCGGCGCAGGCTTCGCCTAAGCTCATGACGATATGACCGAAGTGGAATATGGTGGAAGGGGCACCGCACACGGCTAAGGAAAGATCCGTAGATCAACTTGTGTGTCTTGGGGTGCCCCTGCCCCGTATATAAAGGAGCCAAGGGGAGGTGGCGGCCCTAGGGGAGGCGCACAAGGAGAGTCCTACTCCCACCGAGTAGGACTCCCCCTCTCCTAGTTGGACTAGGATTGGAGGAGGGAAGAGGAAGGCGCCGCCCCTTCCTTGTCCTATTCGGACTAGAGGGGGGGGCGCGCAGCCCACCTTGGCCTGCCCTTCCTCTTCTCCCATGGCCCATTAAGGCCCATGGACCTCCGGGGTTCCGTAACCTCCGGTACTCCGTAAAATCTGATTTCACCCGAACACTTCCGATGTCCAAATGTAGGCTTCAATATATCAATCTTTATGTCTCGACCATTTGAGACTCCTCGTCATGTCCGTGATCACATCCGGGACTCGAACAACCTTGGTGCATCAATACTTATAAACTCATTATGAGCTGTCATCGAAATGTTAAGCGTGCGGACCCTACGGGTTCGAGAACTATGTAGACATGACCTAGAACCATTCTCGGTCAATAACCAATAGCGGAACCTGGATGCCCATATTGGTTCCTACATATTCTCGAAGATCTTTATCGGTCAAACCGCATAACGACATCGTTGTTCCCTTTGTCATCGGTATGTTACTTACCCGAGATTCGATCGTCGGTATCCAATACCTAGTTCAATCTCGTTACCGGTAAGTCTCTTTACTCGTTCCGTAATACATCATCTTCACAACTAACTCATTTAGTTGTAATGCTTGCAAGGCTTAAGTGATGTGCATTACCGAGAAGGCCTGAGATACCTCTCCGACAATCGGAGTGACAAAACCTAATCTCAAAATCGCCAACCCAACAAGTACCTTTGGAGACACCTGTAGTACTCCTTTATAATCACCCGATTCGTTGTGGCGTTTGGTAGTACCAAAGTGTTCCTCCGTAAACGGAGTTGCATAATCTCATAGTTATAGGAACATGTATGGGTCATGAAGAAAGCATTAACATACTAAGCGATCAAGTGTTAAGCTAACGGAATGGGTCAAGTCAATCAGATCATTCAACTAATGATGTGACCTTGTTAATCAAATAACAACTCCTTGTTCATGGTTAGGAAACATAACCATCTTTGATTAACAAGCTAGTCAAGTAGAGGCATACTAGTGACATACTGTTTGTCTATATATTCACACATGTATTATGTTTCCGGTTAATACAATTCTAGCATGAATAATAAACATTTATCATGATATAAGGAAATAAATAATAACTTTTATTATTGCCTCTAGGGCATATTTCCTTCATTGAATTGAGCGAAGACCTCCCCGGCAACGGCGCCAGAAATCCTTCTTGCTACGTCTTGAGCTTGCGTTGGTTTTCCTTGAAGAGGAAAGTGTGATGCAGCAATAGTAGCGTAAGTATTTCCCTCAGTTTTTGAGAACCAAGGTATCAATCCAGTAGGAGGCTCCTCACAAGTCCCACGCACCTACACAAACAAACAAAGAAATCGCAACCAACGTGATAAAGGGGTTGTCAATCCCTTCACGGCCACTTACGAAAGTGAGATCTGATAGAGATAATATATAAGATAAATATATTTTTGGTATTTTATGATATAGATTGGAAAAGTAAAGATGCAAATAAAAGTAGATTGAAAGCTTATATGATAAAAGATAGACCCGGGGCCCATAGATTTCACTAGAGGCTTCTCTCAAGATAGCATAAGTATTATGGTGGGTGAACAAATTACTGTCGAGCAATTGATAGAAAAGCGAATAATTATGAGATTATCTAGGCATGATCATGTATATAGGCATCACGTCCGTGACAAGTAGACCGACTCCTGCCTGCATCTACTACTATTACTCCACACATCAACTGCTATCCAGCATGCATCTAGAGTATTAAGTTCATAAGAACAGAGTAACGCTTTAAGAAAGATGACATGATGTCGAGGGATAAACTCATGCAATATGATATAAACCCCATCTTTTTATCCTCGATGGCAACAATACAATACGTGCCTTGCTGCCCTAACATCCTTTGGAAAGGACACCGCAAGATTGAACCCAAAGCTAAGCACTTCTCCCATGGCAAGAAAGATCAATTTAGTAGGCCAAACCAAACTGATAATTCGAAGATACTTGCAAAGATAACTCAATCATACATAAAAGAATTCAGAGGAGATTCAAATATTTCTCATAGATAAACTTGATCATAAACCCACAATTCATCGGATCTCGACAAACACACCGCAAAAAGAGTTACACCGAATAGATCTCCCCAAGAGAGGGGGAGAAGATGGTATTGAGATCCAAAAAGAGAGAAGAAGCCATCTAGCTAATAACTATGGACCGGAAGGTCTGTGGTAAACTACTCACAACTCATCGGAAGGGCTATGGTGTTGATGTAGAAGACCTCCGTGGTCGATTCCCCCTCCGGCGGAGCACCGGCGAAGGCTCCAAGATGGGATCTCGCGGATACCGAAGGTTACGGTGGCGGAAATATTTTTTAGGTGGCTCCTTGGATGTTTTCGGGGTATGTGGGTATATATAGGAGGAAGAAGTACGTCGGTGGCCGCCCGAGGGGCCCACGAGATAGGGTGCGTGCCCTGTAGGGGTGGGCGCACCCTCCACCCTCGTGGCCGCCTCAGCTGCTTCTTGGCTTGCACTCCAAGTCCTCTGGATCACGTTTGTTCCAAAAATCACGCTCCTGAAGGTTTCATTCCATTTGGACTCCGTTTGATATTCCTTTTCTTCGAAATACTGAAATAGGCAAAAAAAACAGCAATACGGGCTGGGCCTCCGTTTAGTAGGTTAGTCCCAAAAATGATATAATTGTGTAAAATAAAGCCCATAAACATCCAAAACAGGTAATATAATAGCATGGAACAATAAAAAATTATAGATACGTTGGAGACGTATCACACAACAAGGGAGGAGTATCAGATCAGGAGGAGGGGCGACAACGAGGAGCAGAGGGCGCGGCGAGGCAGCACCCTGCAGGCGACGGCGAGGCCCTCCAGGCGGCGCTGCGGCGGACTCAAACGAGCAAAGGGGGAAAAGAGGGGATAGGGCAACCGTTCGGCCTGACCCCAAAATATATATGTGACTCACACTATCATCGAACGACCGACCGTGGTCGGACATCTGTGCACTGGTGGACGTGCCAGGCGACTGTCGATTGGTGAACCACGGACGTCAGAGACCCGGGGGTGATTTTTTGGGCTTGTGCAAGATTTGTTGCACAACATCCGGACTGCCGAAAGTAGTCGGTCGACAGAAGAACGGTGAGTCATCGGACGTCCGAGAACCGTCAGATGACCAATGGCAAAGGGTTTGTTAGATGACACACGCCATCTCTAGAGGAACCAATAACCAGGAATAGGTATATGAAAAAATGTGATGTACAAACAGACATGTAAAATACCACATGATGAGCACCTAGACACGCAGGTTAAGAACCCAAAACATGATTGGACAACCTCTCCTTTTGAGGAGAGTCGGTGGCCAATAGGCCACCATGTGTGAGTATAAGTGTCATGATGCCACAAAAATAGTGTCCTTGGGCTCAATAAAATGACTCCATCATTTTAAAGTACCATAGTTCGAAGAACATGGTAACTTTGAGAGTGTTTGTTTTATTTATGCATTATATAGGGTGAGAGTATTCGTGAGTTGAGAGTCTCCCCCTAAATATATGCCTACATCTAAACAAGACATGATGAAAATGCATGAGTTGGTACTAGATTTCACATAATGTTGTCAAGCTCCAAGATACCAAGTTCATGCCTAAGTTGACAAAACCTTCCTTCATCCAATGGCTTGGTGAAGATGTCTGCAAGTTGAATATCTGTACCAACATGATCAATATGAATGTCCCCCTTCTCCACATGATCTCTCAAGAAATGATACCTATATCAATGTGCTTGGTGCGGGTATGATCTTTGGGATTCTCAGCAATATTGATGGCACTTTCATTATCACACAGAAGAGGCACATGTCTATAGGTGATACGTTAATCCTTCAAAGTTTGCCTCATCCATAGTAACTGAGTTGCACAACTGGCGGTTGCAATGTATTCAGCTTTCATGTGGAGAGAGCAACACAAGTTGGCTTCTTCGAGGACCAACTTACCAAGGAGCGTCCAAGAAACTGACATGCACCGTAGGTGGACTTTCGTCCGACTTTGTCTCCAGCCCAATCTGCATCTGTGTACCCAATGAGATCAAAACTAGCATCCTTGGGGTACCAATACCATAGACCCAACTTTGGGTGTGAACAAGGTATCTAAGAATGTGTTTAACGGCCTTATGATGACTTTCCCTAGGGGAAGCTTGAAATCTAGCACACATGCATACACTGAACATGATGTCTGGTCTAGATGCACAAAGATAAAGCAATGAACCAATCATGGAGCGGTAAGTATATGGGTCGAAAGGAATACCATTTGTGTCTTCAGTGAGTACAATTTTGGTTGGCATGGGAGTCTTACACGGACTGGCATCAGACATGCGAAACTTCTCTAGAATATCCTTAAGATACTTTGCTTGATATAAGAATATTCCTTCTTAAAATTGTTGAATTTGGAATCCGAGAAAGAACTTCAAATCCGCATTGAGTGACATCTCAAAGTTTTTGGTCATGGAAGCCGCGAACTTCTTGCACAAATGAATGTTAGGAGAACCAAAAATGATATCATCTACATAGATTTGGCATAAGATCAAATCACCCTTGTCCCTCTTAGTAAAAAGAGTGGGATCGATCACCCCTCTCACAAAACCATCATCGGGTAAAAACTTCTTAAGATGATCATACCAAGCACGAGGTGCTTGTTTGAGGCCATACAGAGCCTTATGAAGCTTATGCACATAGTCTTTGTGATCGGGATCAACGAACCCAGGTGGTTGTGATACATATACTTCTTGTAGAGGACCATTAAGGAAAGCACTCTTCACATCCATTTGATGTAATGTAAAACCATTGAAAGCAGCATAAGCAAGTAAGATGTGAATAGATTCAAGATGGGCAACGGGAGCAAAGGTCTCACCAAAGTCCAAACCTTCAACTTGTGAGTACCCTTGTGCCACTAACCTTGCCTTGTTGCGGATGATTATACCATTCTCATCTTGCTTGTTCTTGAAAATCCATTTTGTTCCATTGACATCGTGTTTCGTAGTTGGCCTCTTGACTAATGACCACACTTGGTTACGTTCAAAACTGTTCAACTCTTCTTGCATAGCAATGAGCCAATCGTTGTCCATCAATGCTTCTTGTACCTTGAGAGGCTCAACACTAGACACAAACAAGAAGTGAGCTCAAAAGTTTGTCAGTTGTTTACGAGTGACTCTACCTTCCGATATGCCGGTGAGAGTTTTATCAACATCAACACGACTGACCACTCGAGGCATGATGGAGGTTAGGGTTTCGTGAGGTTCAACTTCATGTCCATCATCCATGTCCTCAACATATGGATCATTAATGTGTGGTGGAAGATCTTCTTCTTCATATTGCATTTGTTGAGGTTCGTTATCAATGATTGCACCTTCATGTTCTTGCCCTTGATGATGAACTTGTTCTTGAATATTATCATGAAGAGGGACTTGAACATCTTCTTGTACTTGGACTACGGGCATTGGTTGAGTAGTAGGAGCTTCAGGAGGTATGGGTGTTGAAGTGGTTTGATGATGTGTGAAGTTTGCATCTTCTTCCTCATCATCATGAGGTTCTTGTTCCATTGGAAGACGTGCACCAACACCCATGGTCAAAATATCTTGAGAAGAATCTTCTTCGCCTACATCACTTAGATTAACTTGCTCCCCATGGGAGCCATTAAATTCATCAAACACCACGTCGCAAGTTTCTACAACACATCCAGTAGATTTTTTGTAGCTCTATAGGCGTGAGAGTTTGATCCATAGCCAACAAATATGCCCTCAATTGTTTTGGATTGAAATTTTCCTAACCGTTCTCTTTTGTTGAGGATGAAACATTTGCACCCAAATACACGAAAGTACTTGACATTCGGCTTGTTCCCAGTTAGGAGATCATATGGAGTCTTTTCCAATATAGTGCGGAGGAAGAGCCGGTTTGATGCATGACATGAAGTGTTGACAGCCTCGGCCCAAAAACTATGTGGCGACTTGTATTCATCCAACATGGACCTTGCCATCTCCACAAGTGTACAGTTCTTCCTTTCGGATACACCATTTTGTTGAGGAGTGTATGGAGCAGAATATTGATGCTCAATCCCTTCATCACTAAGAAATTCTTCCAAGGTGTAGTTCTTGAACTCAGAGCCATTATCACTCCTTATTGCCAAGATGTCTTTATCAAACTTGAGTTGTGCTTGCTTGTCAAAATCAATGAAGGTGATCTTTGTCTCATCCTTGGATTTGAGGAAAAACACCCATGTATATCTTGAGTAATCATCAACAATGACAAGCCCATACTTTTTCCCACCAAGACTATCCCATGAAGGAGGCCCAAAAAGATCCACATGAAGGAGCTCCAAAGGCCTTGAAGTAGACACGATATTCTTGGGTGGGTGCTTTGATTGATGTTGCTTCCTGGCTATGCATGCACTACACACACGATCTTTCTCAAAAGAGACATTGGTTAGTCCAAGGATGTGATTAACCTTTAAGAGATCTTGAAGATTTCTCATGCCGACATGGGCTAGCCGGCGATGCCATAGCCACCCCTTGTCAGCCTTGGCCATTAGACAAGTTGCATAGAATGTGCTCTCTTTCGAGAAATCAACCATGTAAAGGTTGCCATCCAACTCTCCAACAAAGGCCACTTCGAGAGTATCTCTCTTAAAGACTTTCACATCTGTTAGTCCAAAGAGTGTATCATAACCAACAGAAGCCAATTTGCAAACAGAAAGCAAATGATATTTAAGAGATTGAACAAGCATGACATTTGCTAGAGGCATGTCATTTGTGATAGCCACCTTGCCCAACCCGAGTACCTGTCCTTTTGAGCATCCATCAAACATAATGCTCATAAATGGTTGAATAGCTTCCAGGAAATCGTAGAGAAATTTGCTATCTCCGGTCATATGATTGGTACATCCATTATCAATCACCCATTTTACTCCACCGGAGAAGGCAACTACACACAATTCTGACTTGGTTAGAGGCACCCATTTTGCAATGGGACCTCTCAAGTTAGTTATAAGGGTCTTCGGGACCCAAATAGCATAGAATAGGAATGCATTTCGAGGACCAACACATTTCGCATAAACTTCTCCATCCTTACTCTTACGAAGTACATAGGATGGAGGCATGAACTCTTTTGGCTTGTTGAGAGTGGGCATGCCCCTTATGGACTTCCCACTAACAACCTTACCTTTCTCCTTGTGCCCTTCTCATACAAATGTTTCTTTTAGAGGGGTGGTGCACTTTTGAGAGGACGACTTCTTCTTGCTTGTGCTTGGGTCAAACCCGAGCCCCTCTTTGGCAAACACCTCATTGTGTTGGCTCAACACCTCATTAAGGTTCTTTTGTCCTTGAGCACATGTCATGAGACCTTTCTCGAATAGAGCTTTGAGAAAGCGATTCTCCTCAAGAATAGATGCTAGATCACTACCAGAGTTAGTAGTACAAGCATCAACATTGATAATATAAGAAGAGTAGGCCTTGGCTAGAGTTTGAAGATAGGTAAGCTTGAGCATCTCAAAACTCTTTGTAAGAAGGGTGAGCTCTTCTTCCTTAGTCTTGAGGTACATGGATAGGAGCTCATAATCCTTAGAGAGAGAAGCATGAGACATCACAAGATTACTTTTATCGTTCATCAACTCTTCACAAGAGTCCTTAGCCTTTTTCAAGGAGGCAAGATATTTAGCATGAACATCAATGTTTGCACCAATTTTCAAGCATAGTTCATCATTTCGTGCTTCCTCATATTGGACTTTGCGCTCAAGGATTTCATATTTTTCCTTTTCCTCGGTGACGACGGTTTCGAGTTCCTTAATGGTCATGGTGTGCTTACTCACCATCTCCATAAGCATACAAAACATAGTGAGCTTCTTTCCTTTGAGGGAGCACATGAACTTATTAAGTTTAGCAAGCATAGGATCATCGATATCATCATCCTCATAACTATCCTTCGCGTCAAGATACTCATCACAAGGAGTAGAAGGAGTGAAAAGAGGAGGATTTGATCGTGGGGTTACCTTGACCTTGTCAGGAGAGCTTTGGTCTTCTCCATCTTCTACCACGGCCTTTGCCATTAGGCACTTGTGAGCGTTGCCCTTGTAGTATTTCATGTAGTTGTAGGTGACCACATCACCACTCTTGTTCACTAGCCTCAAAGTGTTTTAAGAATCTTGAGCAACTCCGACAACACCACTAACATCATCCGGATCGGATTCTTCATGAGCAACCATTGCTTTCCCGTCTCTCTTCTTGAGCTTGGAGTTCAAAGGATTTGGCAACTTCTTCTTGGGAAAGGTCTTAGGAAACCTTGGTTTATCTTCTCCTTCTCATAAGGGCACTCGTTGGAGAAGTGGTTGGTTTCTTCACAGTTGTAGCATTTCCTCACTTTCTTCTTTTGGAACCTGCACTAAACTTCTTGACAAAGAGAGCAATGTCTTCATATGACAGGCTCTCATCCGAGTCAATCTCATCACCATCCTCATCATCATCATCATCTTGTTCTTCTCTTTACTCTTCTTCACATACATGCTTGGCCTTCAATGCAAGATTGATCTTTGATGTTGAGGTACCATGCATGGCAAGATGTTTTGTGGCATTTGCCTTTGACTCTTCAAATAGTTGGAAAGTGGATATGATGTCATATGGAGTCATTTCCTTGAATCCATGGTGTTGTCTTATGTCCCACACCATTTCGTGATGATATGGAGCAAGAGCATGAATCAACTTATCCACGAGAAATTGCTTAGTCAAGTTGAATCCATCTTGAGTCTTGTCACATTCACATGACTCAATGTTGGCGGTGAGAGTCATGAGACGCTCAAGTAGTTGCTTGGGATATTCACCTTTCTCCATACAAAATTTTTGCAATTGACACTTGGAAATTTCATATTGAGCAAGCTGGAGAGTGGAAGTACCGGTCTTGGTCCTCACAATGCTATCCCATAATTCCTTGGCACTTGTGATATGTATGTATGGTGTCCTTTGCTTGTCAGTCATACCTCTTCTTATGCACATGGTTGCTGTGTCGTTGAGATTCTTTTCATAAACCTCTCTTGGAGTAAGATTCTTCGGGTCAACAGCTTGGTAGCCATACTCCAAGATGTCCAACATCTCATCATTTCCATATCGAAGATGATCCTGCATAGCAACTCTCCACAAAGCAAAATCGGTAGTGTCATCAAGTAAAGGAGGTTTGCCTTGAGGGTTATACTTAGGTTTCTCTATTTTAGGTCTTGCATAAAGCCAAGGAACACTGGAGTGTTCATTACTAGGAGGTTGTTGGCCAAGTGAGGGAGTAGGCACAGCTGGCCTCGAGGCCGCACCGCCAGAAAGTGGTGCAAGCATCGTGGTTAGTGTGGCTATCCTCATTTGACCAAGGCCTCAAGATAGGCATCATGATCCTCCTTTTGCTTAGCAAGAGATCGTACCAGATCCTCTGAAGTGAAGGACTTGGAAGCCGCACCCGTACTCTTCAGATCTGCAACAAGGGGAGTCCCATCGGGGTTCATCTCACTCTAGGGCGGTTAAGCCACAAGAATAGAGCACGAGGCTCTGATACCAATTGAAAGAATCGAGATGGACCTAGAGGGGGGGGTGAATAGGTAGAATTACAAATTTTAATTTTACTTAGCAATTTTAGGCAATAATCGGAATATGAAGTTGAGCCTAACAATTGCAAGTGTGAAGCTATGAGCTAAGCAAGGTAAACAAGTAACTCAAGTAGAAGAGTAAGCAAACACAATATGATATAAGTAAAGACTAAGAGACAAGTAACCACAAGTAGGGAGTTAGGGTTAGGAATAATCGCAACTCCTAGAGACGAGGATGTATGCCGTTGTTCACTTCCTTGGAGGGAAGCTACGTCACCATTAGAGAGGTGGGTGTTACCACGAAGGCACACCAATGCCACGAATGCTCACCCTATTCTCCCTTTGAGACAACACCACGAAGGCGTTTCTCAACCACTAGTGGTAGACCTTGGGGTGGTCTCCAAACCTTCAAACTTTCCGGGGGTAATCACAAAAAACGATTCCTCTTCGAATGACACCTACCGCCTAGGAGTCTCCAACCTCCAAGAGTAACAAGAACGATGGGGAAAAGCTCAAGTCTTGCTCAAATCACGAATTCCTTTGGTGGAAAGAAGGGGAATGAGTGGATCTATCACTTTGGTGGACAACTTCTATCAAATGCTCTCAAATACCTTAGGGATTTAAGATTTGGTGTTGGAGAGGGAGAGAGAGAGAGTGAAGGTGTATTCTTGAGGATGCTTGAAGTGAATGGTCAACCCTCTCACGGGATAGGAGAGAGATATTTATAGTATGCCTCAATAAGTGGCCGCCGGAGCCCAAAACAACACAGAAACCTCAGATGTCCAATGCACAACGGACGACCGAGGGCATGACAGACACCGGACGTCCGACATGGACCGGACGCCCGATGTTTTGGCACGGTCTAGTGGGTACCGGACAACCGGAGGATCCGAACGACCGATGTTTAGGCTCTGCGGAGAAAGTACGGGACAACCGAGGGCTCTGCAGACAATGGACGTCTGGGAGGGAGCGAAAGACCGATGTTTTGGTTCTGGACCGGATTTGCCGGACGTCCAGTGCAGACCGGACGACCGATATTTTGGCTCTGTATGGAAGCGGTCGGACGTTCGATGAGTATCGGTCGTCCGAGAGAGATGAAGATCAGACACTGATTTTGAAGAAGTTGTTTGAGCAAGACTTTAGCAATAACCCATGTTCCCCTCTTAATAGTGCGGGATCCTATACTCAAGAATAAACATAAATATAGTCTTGTTTATTTGTTCCTGATGAGGTTAAACATCTCCGAAGTCATAATCCACACACATAATTGATTCCGAGGGGACTAAAACCTGAGATATACTTGACAAACTTTGTTAGTCCCCCATGAGTATATTGTCATTAACATCAAAATAATATTTAGGGCATGATTGCACTTTCAACGAACTAAGGCAATGCCATAGTATATACATGTCAGATATTTAAATAAAAGACAAATGTCATTCGTAGAGTATTAATTGACAATGAAAATACCAAGGACCATAGATAAAACTTCAACTTGCAATATTTAGAACTTCTTTGTGTTCTAAACACCCATGACTTTCCTGCAATGGTCATGTCCAGTGAATTTTGCTCCGCGTGCACATTTTAAACAAAGAGATATGACTTATTACACTATTATAAATTAAAACAACCATGAGAGGATTCCTAATTGAAGTATCAAGATGTAAAATTGTTGGGGAACGTAGTAATTTCAAAAAATTTCCTACGATCGCGCAAGACCATGGTGATGGCATAGCAACGAGAGGGGAGAGTGTCCGTCCACGTACCCTCGTAGACCGAAAGCGGAAGCGTTATAACAACGCGGTTGATGTAGTCGTCGCGTCTTCACGATCCGACCGATCCAAGCACCGAGCGTCACGGTACCTCCGAGTTACGCACACGTTCAGCTCGATGGCGATCCCGGACTCGATCCAGCAAAGTGTCGGGGATGAGTTCCGTCGGACGACGACGGCGTGGTGGCGATGATGATGCTCCACCGGCGCAGGGCTTCGCTAAGCTCATGACGATATGACTTCTCCGCGCAGGCTTCGCTTAAGCTCATGACGATATGACGAAGTGGAATATGGTGGAAGGGGCACCGCCTGCGGCTAAGGAACGATCCGTAGATCAACTTGTGTGTTCTAGGGTGCCTTGCCCCGTATATAAAGGATCAAGGGGAGGGCTGGCCGGCCAAGAGGCGGCGCCGGGAGTCCTACTCCTCCGGGAGTAGGACTCCCCTCAATCCTAGTTGGAATAGGATTCCCGGAGGAAAGAGAGAGAGGGGCGGCCCACCTTTCCTAGTCCAAATAGGACTAGGGAAGGGGGGCGCGCCACCTAGGGCTGGCCCTTTCTCTTTTCCACCAAGGCCCACTATGGCCCATATAGTTCCGGGGGTTCGGTAACCTCCGGTACTCGATAAATTCGATTTCACTCGGAACATTTCGATGTCCAAATGAAGGCTTCAATATATCAATCTTTATGTCTCGACCATTTCGAGACTCCTCGTCATGTCCGTGATCACATCCGGACTCGAACTACCTTCGTACATCAATACTTATAAACTCATAATGAATCATCATCGAAGCGTTAAGCGTGCGGACCCTACGGGTTCGAGAACTATGTAGACATGACCTAGAACCATTCTCGGTCAATAACCAATAGCGGAACCTGGATGCCCATATTGGTTCCTACATATTCTGCGAAGATCTTTATCGGTCAAACCGCATAACAACATACGTTGTTCCCTTTGTCATCGGTATGTTACTTACGAGATTCGATCGTCGGTATCCAATACCTAGTTCAATCTCGTTACGGTAAGTCTCTTTACTCGTTTAAGTAATACATCATCTCACAACTAACTCATTAGTTGCAATGCTTGCAAGGCTTATGTGATGTGTATTACCGAGAAGGCCGAGATACCTCTCCGACAATCGGAGTGACAAAACCTAATCTCGATTCATGCCAACTCAACATATACTTTTGGAGACACCTGAGAGTACCTTTATAATCACCCGATTCGTTGTGACGTTTGGTAGCACACAAAGTGTTCCTCCGTAAACAGGAGTTGCATAATCTTATAGTTGCGGGAACTTTGTATAAGTCATGAAGAAAGCATAAGCAACATTCTAAAGCGATCAAGTGCTAAGCTAACGAAATGGGTCATGTCAATCACATCATTCTCCTAATGATGTGATCCCATTAATCAAATGACAACACATGTCTATGGTTTAGGAAACATAACCATCTTCAATTAATGAGCTAGTCCAAGAGAGGCATACTAGTGACTATCTGCTTGTCTATGTATTCACACATGTATTATGTTTCCGGTTAATACAATTCTAGCATGAATAATAAACATTTATCATGATATAAGGAAATAAATAATAACTTTATTATTGCCTCTAGGGCATATTTCCTTGATCTCCCACTTGCACTAGAGTCAATAATCTAGATTACACAAGAATGATTCTAACACCCATGGAGTCTTGGTGCTGATCATGTTTTGCTCGTGGAAGAGGCTTAGTCAGCGGGTCTCGCAACATTCAGATCCGTATGTATTTTGCAAATCTCTATGTCTCCCACTTGGACTTGGTCCCGAATGGAATTGAAGCGTCTCTTGATATGCTTGGTCCTCTTGTGAAATCTGGATTCCTTTGCCAAGGCAATTGCACCATATTGTCACGAAGATCTTCATTGGTCCCGATGCACTAGGTATAACACCTAGATCGAAATGAACTCTTTCATCCAGACTCCTTCATTTGCTGCTTCGAAGCAGCTATGTACTCCGCTTCACATGTAGATCCCGCCACGACGCTTTGTTTAGAACTGGACCAACCGACAGCTCCACCGTTTAACAAAAATACGTATCCGGTTTGCGATTTAGAATCGTCCGGATCGGTGTCAAAGCTTGCATCGGCGTAACCATTTACGACTAGCTCTTTGTCACCTCCATATCGAGAAACATATCCTTAGTCCTTTTCGGGTATTTCAGGGATGTTCTTGACCGCTGTCGATGATCCACTCTGGATTACTTTGGTACCTTCCCCCAAGCTTACAGCTAAGCATACGTCAGTCTGGTACACAGACATTTCATACATGATAGAGCCTCTGGCTGAAGCATAGGAACATTTTCATTTTCTCTCTATCTTCTGCTGTGGTCGGGCATTGAGTCGACTCAATCTTACACCTTGTAATGGTAAAAACCTTTCTTTGCCTCGATCCATTTTGAACTTCTTCAAAACTTTATCAAGGTATGTGCTTTGTGAAAGTCAATTAAGCGTCTTGATCTATCTCTATAGATCTTGATGCCCAATATGTAAGCAGCCTCACCGAGGTCTTTCATTGAAAAACTTTTATTCAAGTATCCTTTTATGCTATCCAGAAATTCTATATCATTTCCAATCAACAATATGTCGTCCACATATAATATCGAAAATGCTCTGAGCTCCCACTCACTTTCTTGTAAATCTGAGCTTCTCCAAAAGTCTCAGATAAAACCATATGCTTTGATCACACTATCAAAGCGTTTATTCCAACTCCGAGAGGCTTGCACTGACCATAAATTGATCGTTGGAGCTTGCACACTTTGTTAGCACCCTTTGGATCAACAAAACCTTCGGTTGTATCATATACAACTCTTCTTCTAGAAATCCATTCAAGAATGCAGTTTTACATCCATTTGCCAAATTTCATAATCATAAAATGCGCAATTGCTAACATGATTCGGACAGACTTAAGTATCGCTACGGGTGAGAAAGTCTCATCGTAGTCAACCCCTTGAACTTGTCGAAAACCTTTTACAACAAGTCGAGCTTTGTAGACAGTTACATTACCATCGGCGTCAGTCTTCTTCTTAAAGATCCATTTATTCTCAATAGCTTGCCGATCATCGGGCAAGTCTACCAAAGTCCATACTTTGTTCTCATACATGGATCCCATCTCAGATTTCATGGCTTCAAGCCATTTTGTGGAATCTGGGCTCACCATCGCTTCTTCATAGTTCGTGAGGTTCACCATGATCTAGTAGCATGACTTCCGAATAGGATTACCGTACCACTCAGTGCGGATTTTATTCTGGTTGATCTCTGATTCAAGGACAACTTGATCTGAAGTTTCATGATCTTCATCATTATCTTCCTCACTAAGCTGGTGTAGGTGTTACGAAACTGATTTCTGCGATGAACTACTTTCCAATAAGGGAGCTGGTACTATTACCTCATCAAGTTCCACTTTCCTCCCACTCACTTCTTTCGAGAGAAACTCCTTCTCTAGAAAGGATCCATTCTTAGCAACGAATGTCTTGCCCTCGGATCTGTGATAGAAGGTATACCCAATTGTCTCCTTTGGGTATCCTATGAAGACACATTTTCCGATTTGGGTTCAAGCTTATCGGTTGAAGTTTCTTCACATAAGCATCGCAACCCCAAACTTTCAGAAGCGACAACTTTGGTTTCTTACTAAACCATAGTTCATAAGGCGTCGTCTCAGCGGATTTTGACGGTGTCCTATTTAACGTGAATGCGGCCGTCTCTAAAGCATAACCCCAAAACGATAGCGGTAAATCGAAATAGACATCATAGATCGCACCATATCTAGTAAAGTACGATTCGACGTTCGGACACACCATTACGCTGAGGTGTTCCCGGTGGCGTGAGTTGCGAAACTATTCCGCATTGCTTCAAATGTAGACCAAACTCGTAACTCAAATATTCTCCTCCACGATCAGATCATAGAAACTTTATTTTCTTGTTACGATGATTTTCAACTTCACTCTGAAATTCTTTGAACTTTTCAAATGTTTCAGATTTATGTTTCATCAAGTAGATATACCCGTATCTGCTTAAATCATCTGTGAAGGTGAGAAAATAACGATATCCGCCACGAGTTTCAACATTCATCGGACCACACACATCTGTATGTATGATTTCCAACAAGTCTGTTGCTCTCTCCATACAACCGGAGAACGGTGTTTTAGTCATCTTGCCCATGAGGCACGGTTCATAAGTACCAAGTGATTCATAATCAAGTGATTCCAAAAGTCCATCTGTATGGAGTTTCTTCATGCGTTTTACACCGATATGACCTAAGCGGCAAGTGCCACAAATAAGTTGCACTATCATTATCAACTCTGCATCTTTTGGCTTCGACATTATGAATATGTGTATCACTACTGTCGAGATTCAACAAGAATAGACCATTCTTCAAGGGCGCATGACCATAAAAGATATTACTCATATAAATAGAACAACCATTATTCTCGATTTAAATGAATAACCGTCTCGCATCAAACAAGATCCAGATATAATGTTCATGCTCAACGCGGCACCAAATAACAATTATTTAGGTCTAAAACTAATCCCGAAGGTAGATGTAGAGGTAGCGTGCCGACCGCGATCACATTGACTTTGGAACCATTTCCCACGCAAGATCGTCACCTCGTCCTTTGCGGTGCTCGTCTATTCCGTAGTTCTGTTTGAGTTGCAAATATTAGCAATGAACCATATCAAATACCAGTGCTACTACGAGCTCTAGTAAGGTACACATCAATAACATGTATATCACATATACCTTTGTTCACCTTGCCATCCTTCTTATCCGCCAAATACTTGGGGCAGTTCCGCTTCCGGTGTCCATCCGCTTGCGGTAAAAACACTCGGCCTGTGGGCTTAGTTCCGACTTGGGTTTCTTCTCTTGAGCAGCAACTTTCTTGCTGTTCTTGAAGTTTCCTTCTTCTTCCCTTTGCCCTTTTCTTGAAACTAGTGGTCTTGTTGACCATCAACACTTGATGCTCTTTCTTGATTTCTACCTCCATGCTTTTAGCATTGCGAAGAGCTCAGAATTGTCTTAGTCATCCCTTGCATATTATAGTTCATCACGAAGCTCTTGTAGCTTGGTGGCGATGATTGGAGAATTTCATCAATGACACTATCATCCGGAAGATTAACTCCCAGCTGAATTAAGTGATTATTATACCTGGACATTTTGAGTATGTGCTCACCGACGAACTATTCTCCTCCATCTTGCAGCTATAGAACTTATTGGAGACTTCATATCTCTCAATCCGGGCATTTGCTTGAAATATTAACTTCAACTCCTAGAACATCTCATATGCTCCATGACGTTCAAAACGTCGTTGAAGACCAGTTCTAAGCCGTAAAGCATGGCACATCGAACTATAGAGTAGTCATCAGCTTTGCTTTGCCAGACGTTCACAACTTCGTGCAGCTCTGCGAGCAGCACGGCACCCAGCGGTGCTTCGGGGCGTAATTCTTACGTGCAGCAATGAGGATAATCCTCGTGTTACGGACCCAGTCCGTGTAATTGCTACCATCATCTTTCAACTTTGCTTTCTCAAGGAACGCATTAAAATTCAACGGAACAACAAAGACGAGCCATCTATCTACATAAACATAGACAAGCAAAATACTATCGGTACTAAGTTCATGATAAATTTAAGTTCAATTAATCATATTAAAAACTCCCACTTAGACGTACATCTCTCTAGTCATCTAAGTGTTTACGTGATCCAAATCAACTAAACCATGTCCGATCATCACGTGAGATGGAGTAGTTTCATGGTGAACATCACTATGTTGATCATATCTACTATATGATTCATGTTCGACCTTCGGTCTCCGTGTTCGAGGCCATATCTGCATATGCTAGGCTCGTCAAGTTTAACTCGAGTATTCTGCGTGTGCAAAACTGGCTTGCACCCGTTGTAGATGGACGTAGAACTTATCACACCCGATCATCACGTGGTGTCCGGGTACTCTGAACTTTTAGCAACGGTGCATACTCGGGAGAACACTTCTTGATAATTTTAGTGAGAGATCATCTTATAATGCTACCGTCAATCAAAGCAAGATAAGATGCATAAAGGATAAACATCACATGCAATCAATATAAGTGATATGATATGGTCATCATCATCTTGTGCTTGTGATCTCCATCTCCAAGCACCGCCATGATCACCATCGTCACCGGCGACACCTTGATCTCCATCGTAGCATCGTTGTCGTCTCGCCAACTATTGCTTCTCGACTATCGCTCTTCGCTTAGTGATAAAGTAAAGCAATTACATGGCTTTTGCATTTCATACAATAAGCGACAACCATATGGCTCCTGCCGATTGCCGATAACTCGGTTACAAAACATGATCATTTCATACAATAAAATATAGCATCACGTCTTGACCACATCACATCACAACATGCCCTGCAAAAACAAGTTAGGCGTCCTCTACTTTGTTGTTGCAAGTTTTACGTGGCTGCTACGGGCTGAGCAAGAACCGTTCTTACCTCGCATCAAAACCACAACGATAGTTTGTCAAGTTGGTGTTGTTTTAACCTTCGCAAGGACCGGTGTAGCCACACTCGGTTCAACTAAAGTGAGAGAGCAGACACCGCGGTCACCTTTAAGCAACGAGTGCTCGGGCGGTGAAACCAGTCTCGCGTAAGCGTCTGCGTAATGTCGGTCCGGGCCGCTTCATCTCACAATACCGCCGAACCAAAGTATGACATGCTGGTAAGCGGATGACTTATATCGCCCACAACTCACTTGTGTTCTACTCGTGCACATGACATCAACGCATAAAACCAGGCTCGGATGCCATTGTTGGGGAACGTAGTAATTTCAAAAATTTCCTACGATCACGCAAGACCATGGTGATGGCATAGCAACGAGAGGAGAGAGTGTCCGTCCACGCACCCTCGTGAGACCGAAAGCGAAGCGTTATAACAACGCGGTTGATGTAGTCGTGCGTCTTCACGATCCGACCGATCCAAGCACCGAACGTCGGTACCTCCGAGTTCTCGCACACGTTCAGCTCGATGGCGATCCCGGACTCGATCCAGCAAAGTGTCGGGATGAGTTCCGTCAAGACGACGGCGTGGTGACGATGATGATGCTCCACCGACGCAGGATTCGCCTAAGCTCGCGACGATATGACTTCTCCGGCGCAGGGCTTCGCTTAAGCTCATGACGATATGACCGAAGTGGAATATGGTGGAAGGGGCACCGCACACGGCTAAGGAACGATCCGTAGATCAACTTGTGTGTTCTAGGGTGCCCCTTGCCCCCGTATATAAAGGATCCAAGGGGGAGGGGGCTGGCCGGCCAAGAGGGGGCGCGCCAGGGAGTCCTACTCCCGGAGGGAGTCCTACTCCCCCTCCAATCCTAGTTGGAATAGGATTCCCCGGAGGGGGAAAGAGAGAGAGGGGCCCGGCCCACCTTTCCTAGTCCTAATAGGACTAGGGGAAGGGGGGAGGCGCGCGGCCACCTAGGGCTGGCCCTTTCTCTTTTCCACCAAGGCCCACTATGGCCCATATAGTTCCGGGGGTTCGGTAACCTCCGGTACTCGATAAATTCGATTTCACTCGGAACATTTCCGATGTCCAAATGAAGGCTTCAATATATCAATCTTTATGTCTCGACCATTTCGAGACTCCTCGTCATGTCCGTGATCACATCCGGACTCGAACTACCTTCGTACATCAATACTTATAAACTCATAATGAACTGTCATCGAAGCGTTAAGCGTGCGGACCCTACGGGTTCGAGAACTATGTAGACATGACCTAGAACCATTCTCGGTCAATAACCAATAGCGGAACCTGGATGCCCATGTTGGTTCCTACATATTCTGTGAAGATCTTTATCGGTCAAACCGCATAACAACATACGTTGTTCCCTTTGTCATCGGTATGTTACTTACCCGAGATTCGATCGTCGGTATCCAATACCTAGTTCAATCTCGTTACCGGTAAGTCTCTTTACTCGTTCCGTAATACATCATCTCACAACTAACTCATTAGTTGCAATGCTTGCAAGGCTTATGTGATGTGTATTACCGAGAAGGCCCAGAGATACCTCTCCGACAATCGGAGTGACAAAACCTAATCTCGATTCATGCCAACTCAACATATACTTTTGGAGACACCTGTAGAGTACCTTTATAATCACCCGATTCGTTGTGACGTTTGGTAGCACACAAAGTGTTCCTCCGGTAAACGGGAGTTGCATAATCTTATAGTTGCAGGAACTTTGTATAAGTCATGAAGAAAGCATAAGCAACATACTAAAACGATCAAGTGCTAAGCTAACGAAATGGGTCATGTCAATCACATCATTCTCCTAATGATGTGATCCCATTAATCAAATGACAACACATGTCTATGGTTTAGGAAACATAACCATCTTGATTAATGAGCTAGTCCAAGTAGAGGCATACTAGTGACTATCTGCTTGTCTATGTATTCACACATGTATTATGTTTCCGGTTAATACAATTCTAGCATGAATAATAAACATTTATCATGATATAAGGAAATAAATAATAACTTTATTATTGCCTCTAGGGCATATTTCCTTCAAAAATATGTGTCTATGAGAAATCTAATGAATTTTAAAAAGGTACACCAATGAGACTGAGGATGTCTCACAAATAATGATCAAGAGGCATAGCTAAGAACAAACTATCTAGAGAAAACATGTGTGACAATCCAAAAAGATTTTTTAAACTCATTTCTCATATCAAGCAAATCCAGTCATTTGCAAGTGAAGAAATACACAAACTGAACCTCATCTCCGCAATGTAGGAACCCTTTATCTGTACCGTATTGGTGACTACAATTCTTTTAACCAACTACAACATGCAGTACAAAAGTGGAATATAAATTGCTAACCTCTTCTCCTAAGAAGCGCATTGATCATTTTTGTCATCGTTGGTGTATTTCACAACTGTGTTCCTGGTAAATTGCACCCATTAGCATTTTCGTGACAGGAAGTTACTTGTTTGGTTGTTAATAGTATAGAACATCTATATTTTCAAGAAATCAAGATACGACAACAACAACAACGACAACAACAACAACAACAACAACAACAACAACAACAACAACAACAACAACAACAACAACAACAACAACAACATAGAAATGGTACAATAGAATTTCTGATTAATGGATGAGCATAGTGTTATATTTGGATAAGCTTTAGTGTTATATTTTAGGAGCTAACTTGTTGCATTCCTGCATAGATTTCTCCTAGAATATTCAAAAATATGCCATGTTCATCTATGCTCCAAAGGGAAATGGACTTCTTAGTATTTTCAGAAATATGCAGGAACCTTGTAATTGCTTGGAAATCTCTACATTCTAAAGGAGCAGATAACATAGATGTTGTGAAGTGAAAAAACAGATAATTATTTATAGAGATAAATGGATAGATAAATATTTGTTGCGCACAAAGAAATGCAATCCATAACATGGTTAAACTGACAAGAAATATAAACTAGGGTTGCGTACCCCAATGATGCCTATAAGTAACAATTGGCCAGTCACTTTAGAATTCATCCACAAGATTCATATGAAAATGGCATGGACTGCAAAAATAGTAGTAGTATGGAAAAATTTCTGGCTCTACTGGTGTGAATCAAAACAACCACTTTTTGGCCACTATACAAACATTAGGATTCAAATGGAGCTCAAAACATAAATAATGTAACAACTATGCAACAAACAAATCAATTATCGCAGTGTCTTGTTATCCATAAAAGTTAATATAAACCATCTATTGGGTTAGAGCGATACGTGAAGTCTTGACCCCGGTCTGAAGCCCACTTGCAATGATTTAAATGACAAATAATCACCAATCTCGTTAGGCATTTTCCCGAAAATTTCATTCAACTTCAAACCATTACATATGAAAAAAACAGTGTAACGGGGTACTGGAACTCATTATACACTCGAAAGGTTTTAAATTTCGAAAACAATGTAACAAGTAACATCGTACATTGACATAATGCTCTTCGAATGCCCCTCGATCGACATAATGCTCTTCATATCCCCCTTGGAGGTTGGGGAGATTTCACTACAAAGATTGAACCCTCGGAGGCTGCTGTCGTTGCACACATGAACACTAGTTAGTAACAACATACTACAACCAGCAACAGAGCATAATATCTCCTACAGAGAGCTTCTTACAGAGTCGCAATGGCGAAGGCGACATTGTTGCAGAGCACACCACACCAGGAGCAGGCATGCCCCTTTGCTGGACTTGTCATGCAACATGTTGACAACACTGCGAAAGGATTTTTTGATCTCCAGCAGTGCCCACCCTAGAAACATGAAGAATCACACTTGAATAGTAAAATCAACAACAATAAAATTACAAAAGAATATGGCACCATGATAAATTGACTTAACCAAGGGACTTTTGTGACACGTCATTGGTCATCTCCTTCACAAGCACTTGACCATGGGCAGCGAGGCAACTACAGGATCACATGCTCCTGGAGCATGAACCTGCCAGTGATTTCGACAACCATGGTAGGGGCAGCGTGGCTGGGTCTTGCTGGGTCAAAATCGATGGGCTAGGCGAAGCAGGTATGTTGGGCCTGCAACCGTGGTGTCGTGATTCGCTGGGGTCAAATCCCCTCGTCGTACTACCGCCGTCGTGGCACAATCCAATCCATGTCACGTCCTTGTCTAGTTCCCTAGAGTCTCCATTACATCTCCATTGTATCTCCATGCCTCCATGGACGGCATTCCGGCCCAGACCGCTGGTCACTGGCGGCACGACTCCTCCAATGACCACGGGGACGGAATCCGACAACCACTTGTGATGTCGCTTCAAGGTCGACGATGGCTAGGACGCAAGCATAGGGGGAAACGTGGCAAACAACCCAATGGATATGAAGGCGTAACACATGTAAGGCAAAGTTCTCCGTGAAGGCGATGCCGGAAAGGAGATGCCAAGATTGCAGCTAGGGTCGGGTTGGGGGTTTACAGGTTGAACTATTGCGTGGCCCGATACACCACGCGGTCAGCACCGTTGTCGCGCTCCTCTGCGAGAGCGCACTACCGGGCAGTCCAGGAGGCGTCCACCTCCAAGGAAGGCCGCCGCCACCGCCGCCGCCGACCTCGGGAGGCTTCTACATAGCATCGGTGGCTCCCCCGCAACCTCGCGTGTCCGCCGTGCATGAGGCCTTCGCGCGGGACAGGCCGGGGTGAGCGCCCCGCGAGCGAGGACGTATGCCAGGTAGTTCTAGATTGGAAGAGAGATGGAGATTATATGAGTGCATATAGATAATGACTATAGATGACATCGACGGTTCCTTATAACCATCAACTGACTATATTATTAACCATGCTCTAAGGCTACTTCCAATGCATTGGTGCTTACATGAGATGCTAAGTGTATTTAAAACCTTAGCAACTAGTCTCCCCAATGCATTGGTGCTTAGCTTTTGTAGCTAAGCTTCCCTCGTTGAATTTTTTAACAATTAAACTTCATCATCCATTGGTTGATAGTCATTTTGCATAGGTCCACGCGCTTAGCACCGTTTTCTTCTGTAACATCCCAAATTTTCAATTTGGCATGTATACACAGGTCATCCATGCATATCATATTTTATTGCATTCTCATTTGCTATCCTCGAAATCCTAAGCAACTCAAGGACCCTCGGAGAGAGTTGGGGATTTTCCGATTTTCATATTTGAATTTTATCAAATAATGAAAGACGAGGATTTTGGATTTTTTTATTTTTCTCTCCGGAAAATATTTCATGTTTAAAAATAAACGAGAGGAGATAATATGACTTCTCCAAAAATAACTGAAATACCGGAGGAAAAATGTTAAAATCATTATTTGGATTTTTATTTTATTTATTTGAAATTTTATTTGCCTAGAGAAAAATTTGCATATGTTTTAAAAATTGCATTTTAGGGGCCAAGAAAAGTTCATCTTGTTTTAAATATTTTATTTAGGCAAAGAAAACTTGTTTTGACATTTTTAGATTTTTATTTATTTTTCTAGGATTTTTATAATTTTCGGCGGAATGTTTTTTTTAAAGGAACCGCGCCGATCGGGCTAACGGCCCAGTGAAAGCAGGCCGGGCCGACCACCACCCCGCCGCGCTGCCACGCCGCGCCCGCCAGCCTTGGGACACTGGTCCGAGCCGGACTCCCTCCCGCCGCCTTGCCCTCCTCCAAGCCACCTCTCCCCCCTCTTTATATACCCCCTCTCCCTCCTTAGCCACCACCACCCCCCGCCGGGACGAGAGCCCGAGCCAGAGCAGCCGCCGCCGCCCTTGGCCGTCGCCCCTCGCCGAGCCACCGCCCCTAGCCGCCCTCGCCACCCCTCGCCGGACCCCGCCGGAGCAGCCGCCCGCCCCGCCGGACGACCTCGCCGGAGGTAGCCCTCGTCACTGGTTTTTTTAAAACAACCCTTCGGTTTTTTTTGAAAAAACCCTAGCCTGTTTTTTTATATAGATCGGTTTTATTTCCCGGTTTATTTATTTTAAGAACGTTCACCCGTTCGTTCGTTTTTACGAACCGTTCGTCGTTTAGTTTCCACTAACGAACGTTCGTTCGTTTAGCCGTTCGTCGTTTTCTTTTATCGGTTTTATTCCGTGATTATTCCGATTTGCGATTTCTGAACCGATGTTCAAATTAGTATAACTTTTCGCTCGTTTATCGGAATCAGGCAATTCAAGCGCCTGGAGTTTCATCTCGAAACCCTCTTTCCGAATAGCCAACTTAAATCATATTTTGCCTTTGTAAAATTTGACTCTAGTTCAAATTAGTAAACAGATCTTGTTTCTCTCGTCGTTTGAGTTCCGTTGTTTCGTTTGATTTGATTCTTTTCGCAAACCGGAGTTCTTAAGTTGAACTCTCTGGTCAACCTCTTTTAGTTGAAGTTTTGTTATGCATCGTTGTTTGTTGCTTATGTATGTATTGTTTTCTTGCGATAGAATTCCCGGAGTGCGAAGCGTGTTACTACGAGTCTCTAGGATTCACGGATCGTCAGCAAGGCAAGTAACACTTGATCATACCTTTTCATACCCAGTTTTTGTGCATTAGCTCAATCCTCAAACATTGCATGATTAGGATGTCATTAATTTGTGGGTTGGGAAGTAGATGATGAGGTAGGAACCTATTGTCACTGTTACTATCAAACCCTTGGGAGTTACTTCTCGTGTTGCTTATATTGCTATGCTATGCTCAGAGACGTGGTTTGGGTTTGAGAGATATTCACGACAGATGTGAGATTGTTAATTAATGGTTTACTTTAAGGTGGCAACTTAAATACACATCTGGGTGGATTGAGGCACCTGGGGAACCCAGTGTTGTCTGTTTTATTTTTGGAAATCCTGGGGTACCCGTGTGATCTTCCTAAGGACCGCCACCCGTGCTCAAAGGGAATCGAGACTATTCATGCTAGAAACTTCCGTGTGCAGCCACAAGCTATTATGGGCTCTAGCATAGTTGAGTAAGTTACGTGAAGCTCTCGAAGAGGTAGATCAGCAGGTAGTGGGTTTTATAGGTTTGGTATGATCTATCCGGAGTAGAGAGTTAATGTTTCCGAAAGACTGTGTCTTGGTCATCCGTTTCTCAAACACCATGTAGTGCGAGAAACCAACGGAGGCGATCGAGTCTTGTGGGGAAAAGTCATAAACCTCTGCAGAGTGTACAATCTAATCATGGTTAGCCGTGTCCCGGTTATGGACAATTCGAGTATCTAGTACTTGAGTATTCACATGTATCTCATCACTCTAAATTAATATTGCTGGGTTGGTAATCACTTTAATTGGGATTGAGTTGGGGTTATACCTTCTCAATGTTGTTTCAACCACCATGATAGTTAAAATAAAATTTATTCCTTTGATATAGGGAAAATTGGCTTTATGCAAAATCAGTAACCATAGAGCTATTCCACCAGCCATATATGCATGTAGTATAGCTTATTCTTTCATTACTCTCTATGTGTTACATTGCCAGCATATTCCATGTCTTGACCCGTTCTCGGGCTGCAACATATTATGTTGCGACTTTTCGAGACGAGGAGTAAGGATTGGTAGGTCGTTGCCGTGCAGCTTCGATTATGCCGTTGGAGTTGATGGACTCACTTTATCTTCCAAGCCTTCCGCTGTTATCGCATTAGATGGCCTTAAGCCATATTATTGTAATAAGTTCTCTTTTGAGACATTCGATGTAATAAGTGTGTGATTGCTACTCTGTTATAAATCCTTCGAGTACTGTGTGTGTCAGCATTATCAATCCAGGGATGACACAGAAGCAAAGAGACTTGACCATCTGAGGTCGGGTCGCTACAAGATGGTATCAGAGCACACGCTGAGTGTAGGACAC
Organism: Aegilops longissima; assembly: GCA_021605205.1. NCBI lineage: Eukaryota > Viridiplantae > Streptophyta > Magnoliopsida > Poales > Poaceae > Aegilops > Aegilops longissima. The sequence continues at coordinate 604,968,312 of CM038681.1, forward strand.
GGCCACTAAGATAAAACCATAGGGCACTCCTCTCTACTCATTTCTGACCCCTCTCCATTTTTCCACTCTTTAGGATGACGGAGATGAAGTACAAGTTTGCACAACCGGATGAAGACACACCTTTTGGACGCCACTTGAAGGAAGTCACTAGGTACCTGAATATTGGAATACCAAGCTTCACCGGACGCATAACGCCACCTTACCGAAGAAGAATGCTGGAAGATTCAAGCTCTAGTTCCCGGAAGGACGTTTGCGCCAAGCACGGAGCCAATAGTATGTGTTTTCAATGCACCAACATGGAGTTTGGGAAAGAGTATGGCAGCTCACATTACCATGGGACGCATTGGAGAAGTCTACAATAAGGAGCTTAAAGACACCATATACCAAATATGTGGGCGCCGAGACGAGCAATGGGAAGTAATCAGCACCAAGAAGGATAGATCCATTGCAGCCTGCATCCAGGAGCTAAACCAGCACATTCGACGTCAAGAGAACCAGATGTGCGCAGACATGATGGATTTGAAGAAGGCGAAAACTAAGATCATCGAGCTGGAGGAAGAACTCAAGTCTACACGTGATGGATATGAGGAAGAAATCAAAATACTACTGGAGAAGAACGACGACCTAGTCAAGAAGATCGGAGTCTTCATGGGAGGACCAGCACCCAAGGAAGAGGAGCAAGAAGAGGAAGAAGATCCCGCTTGTCCAGACAACTACATCATCATCGACGACACCGACTCAGATCCAAGTGATGATGACTATGAAGACGAAGTGGAGCGAGACATCATGGAGTCTTCCACCGATCAAAATTTCTAGATGACCACCATATAACAGTAGTATTTCCCCCATGTAACTAGTAGTAGTTGAGCACTTATGCGATAGTCCTAGATCGTTTTGTATGCCCTTGCTTGCTTGATTGGATGAATGTGTGTTTGCCTCATGTGCATATGGGTAGTGTTTTCTCACTAGACCTCTTTCTATTCTAATCTCTCCCATCTAAACCTTCAGATGCCTCCAGACGTGACCCGGTTTTGTTTTCCCACGGAGCTCACTCGATTGATCCAACAGCGAATGCCTTGATGCAATTGCTAGTTCGTAACCGAGGCAATGCCAACAACAACAACAACAACAACCCGCCGCCAAATGGACAGTTTAGCCCGTTTTCTAAGGTTACAACCGCGGTGTTTTCCAAAGAGCACCGAGCCAATAGTTGCTGATGATTGGTTACGCCCGTCTTGGAAGGAGTTAACCACCGCAGGATGCACGAGATCTTTGAAAGAGTGCGCTTTGCCGACATCAATTGGATGGACCAGCAGCCGCATGGTGGGAGAATTACACGGCTACTTTTCCTATAGCCAATGTCACTTGGGACCAGTTCAACAAGCTTTTCGCATGGCCCATGTTTCAACCGGAGCCATGCAGATAAAGCGTGAGTTCCGCAACTTACGCTAGGGAACCGTCTTGTGGCTCGATATGTGGATGAGTTTAGCAAGTTATCACGCTATGCCCACGATGATGTGGCCACGATGTCGCAAGCAAGAAAAGTTTATGGAAGGGCTGAATGATGAGATGAGTATGCAGCTGATGGTGGCAACTTTCAACAACTACCAGGAGTTGGTAGATAAGGCCCTAATGATTGAAGGGAAGCAGCAGCAAATTGAGAGTCGTAAGAGGAACTATGGACAAGGGAAGTATAACTCAGGAGCTCACCAGAAGCCTCGCTTAACCCCGAACTCGGGAGGACTAGTTCATAACCATGGAGGACATAACCATACTGGAGGAGGATCGCATAATGGTGCGAAGAATGGGAATGGAAATGCAGCCAACAATAATCAAAATCGCTCAAACCCAGCTACACCCGCCAAGAGAGACTTGAGCCAAGTTATTTGCTTTAAGTGCGGGAAGACAGGGCACTATGCCAACGACGCCTCAAGGAAAGAATGGAAACGAAATGGGAGCACCGGAAGAAGCCCAATCCATTCAACAAAGGACAAGTGAACCACGTTAACGTGGAGGAAGTTGAAGAGCAGCCGGACGCGTAATAGGTAAGTTTTGGTTCACCATTTACCGCTATTGTTCTTTTCGATACTGGTGCATCGCATTCATACATATCAAGGGGATTTGTGGATAAGTTTAAGTTACCAACCCAGACCCTTAGGACCCCTCTTTTAGTGAGCTCGCCTGGAGCAGAGTACATGGCTAGCAAGTGGTGCACCCAGATACCCCTAATCATTGGCACGCATGTTTTTCCGTCTGACCTAATTATCTTGGAGTCGCAAGGATTGGATGTGATATTAGGTATGGATTGGATGTCAAAGTTTGGAGGAAGTATTGACTGTGCTAGCAAGTCAATTTATCTTACCACCCCAGAGGGAAAAAGGATCAAGTATGTATCTAGGCATGTGCCTAGGAGGAGCCAAGTGAATACCCTCACGGGATTTGTACAAGAGGAAGTACACAGAGTGAAGGATTATCCAGATGTTTTTCCGAAGAGTTACGGGCATGCCACCGGATCGAGACATCGAGTTTCGATAGAACTAATGCAGTGCAGGCCAATATCAAAGAGACCCTATCGGATGCCCGCAAATGATCTGGAGGAAATTAAGAAGCGATCAAGGAGCTATTGGAGAAAGGTTACATTCGTGAAGTTCATCACCTTGGGGAGCCCGGTACTTTTGGTGGAGAAGAAGGATAAATCCCTAAGAATGGTTGTTGATTACCGAGCTCAATGAAGTAACGATAAAGAACAAGTATCCCTTACCGATGATTAATGATCTGTTTGATCGGTTGCAAGGAGCTAAGGTGTTTTCTAAGATTGATCTCGATCGAGGATACCATCGATTGAAGATCCGAGAGAAGGATATACCAAAGACAGCATTCACCACACGATATGGATTATATGAGTATACGGTCATGTCATTTGGACTGACTAACGCCCCTGCCTATTTTATGAGTATGATGAACAAAGTGTTCATGGAGTATTTGGACAAGTTTGTTGTGGTGTTTATCGATGACATTATGGTTTACTCGAAGAACGAAGAGGAGCACGCAGAACACCTACATTTGGTTCTTGAGAAACTCAGGGAACACCAGTTATACGCCAAATTCATCAAGTGCGAGTTTTGGTTGAAGGAAGTTGGATTTCTTGGGCATGTTATATCAGGAGAGGGTATAGCAGTAGATCCTAGTAAAATTCAGTCAGTCACTGAATGGTTGGCACCCACTTCATCGTGAGATTCGCAGCTTTCCTTGGTGGCGGCAGGATATTATCGGAGATTCATTGAGAATTTTTCCAAGATTGCTAAACCAATGAAAGAATTGCTAAAGAAGGATACCAAGTTCAAATGGACAGAGGATTGTGAGACAAGCTTCCAAGAGTTGAAGAAACGGTTGACTACAGCCCCAGTCTTGACATTGCGGATATACATAAGGAGTTTCAAGTGTATTGTGATGCCTCTCGCTTGGGACTTGGATGTGTTCTTATGCAGACGGAAAAGTTGTTTCAGATGCCTCACGACAACTGAAGCCTCATGAGTTGAACTATGCCACGCATGATTTGGAGTTAGCAGCTGTAGTACACGCGTTGAAGACCTGGAGACATTATCTCATGGGAAACCGTTGTGATGTGTACATGGAGCATAAGAGTTTGAAGTACATTTTCACACAGAAGGAGTTAAACCTCAGACAGAGGAGATGGCTGGAACTTATAAAGGATTATGACATGAAGCTACACTATCCTCCAGGAAAGGCCAGCGTCGTAGCAGACGCTTTGAGTCGGAAGAGTTATGCCAATATCCTTGAAAGTAGAGGACTGCCAAAGGAGTTAGCAGAGGATATTATGGAACTTCGGTTGGAGATTGTTCCAAGAGGTTTTCTTGCAACAATGGAGGTTCAGTCGACCTTGTTAGACAAGATTCGAGACGCTCAAAAGGAGGATAAAGAGATTGCTGAGATAAAAGAAAAGATGGGCAAAGGAAAAGCCAAAGGTTTTCGCGAGGATGAGCACGATACCTTGTGGTTCGAGGACCGGTTTATGTGCCCAACAACTCGGAGATCGGGAAGATAATACTTCAAGAGGCCCATGACTCACCATACTTGATTCACCCGGAAACACCAAGATGTATTTGGACTGAAGGAACGTTTACGGTGGACTGGTATGAAGAAGGATATTGCCGAGTATGTAGCCGTTTGCGATGTATGTCGAGAGTGAAGGCAGAGCATCAAAAGCCAGCAGGATCATTGCAGCCTATGCCAATACCGAATGGAAGTGGGACAAACTTGGCATGGATTTTGTCACCGGATTACCCGTAACCAAAGCATGATATGATTCAATATGGGTAGTTGTGGATCGTTTGACCAAAGTAGCTCACTTCATCCCAAAGAAAACAACTTATACAAGTGCCAAGTTGGCCAAGATATATATGACCAGGATCGTATGTTTGCACGGAGTTCCGAGGAGCATCGTGTCGATAGAGGAACACAGTTTACTTCAAAGTTTTGGCATCAACTACACGGACTTTGGGTACCAGATTGGAACTTCGATCTGCGTTCCACCCATGCAGACGGATGGATGACAGAGAGAGTTAACCAGATCCTGGAGGATATGTTAAGAGCTCGTGCGCTAGATTATGGATCTAGTTGGGATGACAATTTGCCGTACGCAGAATTCTCATATAACAACAGCTACCAGGCCAGTTTGAAGGTGGCACCGTTCGAAGCTCTGTATGGACGCAGATGTAGAACACCCTTGATGTGGGATGAGGTCGGAGACCGTCGGTTGTTTGGACCAGATTTGATCAAAGACTTCGAGAGGAGAAGGTTAAACTGATCGAGATAGACTAAAGATTGCTCGGTCTAGATGTAAGAGTTACGCAAATTCAAAACGCAAGGAAGTAACCTAGGAAATTGGAGATGAGCCTATCTGCGAGTATCACCCCGAGGGAGTGAAACGTTTTGGAGTAAAGGAAAGTTAGCCCCAAAATTTGTAGGACCGTGTCGTGTTTTGGAGCGAATGGGAGAAGTTGCCTACAAGCTGGAGTTACCGAAGGATGTCGAGTTCACGATGTGTCTCACGTATCTGGCGAAGAAGTGCCACGCTGAGATGGCCGACATACCGTTAAAGGATACAAAGGTGCCCTAGAGGCGTCTGAGTTGGATAGTAATTTGACTTATGAGGAGAAGCCAAAATATTTTGGATTTCGACAAATGAGTCACTCATGACAAAGTTATCAAGTTTTGTAAAGTTCAATTGGAGCCACCATACCGAGGAGGAAGCCACCTGGGAGCGAGAAGATGATATTCGCAAGGACCATCCGCACCTATTTTCTAGCCAAACCGAATCTCGAGGGCGAGATTATCTTAAGGGGGGTAGGTTTGTAACATCCCAAATTTTCAATTTGGCATGTATACACAGGTCATCATGCATATCATATTTTATTGCATTCTCATTTGCTATCCTTGAAATCCTAAGCAACTCAAGGACCCTCGGAGAGAGTTGGAGATTTTCCGATTTTCATATTTGAATTTTATCAAATAATGAAAGACGAGGATTTTGGATTTTATTATTTTTCTCTCCAGAAAATATTTCATGTTTAAAAATAAACAAGAGGAGATAATATGACTTCTCCAAAAATAACTGAAATACCGGAGGAAAATGTTAAAATCATTATTTGGATTTTTATTTTATTTATTTGAAATTTTATTTGCCTAGAGAAAAATTTGCATATGTTTTAAAAATTGCATTTTAGGGGCCAAGAAAAGTTCATCTTGTTCTAAATATTTTATTTAGGCAAAGAAAACTTGTTTTGACATTTTTAGATTTTTATTTATTTTTCTAGGATTTTTATAATTTTCGTCGGAATGTTTAAAAAAAGGAATCGCTTGGATCGGGCTAACGGCCGAGCCGAGCAGCAGCCGCCCGGCCACCACCGCCGCCGCCGGCCTTGGGACTGGAGTCCGAGCCGGACTCCTCCCGCCGCCTTGCCCTCCTCCAAGCCACCTCCCCCTCTTTATATACCGCCCCTCTCCTCCTTAGCCACCACCACCGCCGCCCGCCCCTTGGGACCGGAGAGCCCGAGCCCGCGCCGCCGCCGCCGCCCTTGGCCGTCGCCGCCGCCTCCCGCCGTCGCCCCTCGCCACGCCGCCCCTAGCCGCCCTCGCCACCCCTCACGGACCCGCCAGAGCAGCCACCCGCCTCGCCGGACGACCTCGCCGGAGGTAGCCCTCATCACCGGTTTTTTTAAATAACCCTTCGGTTTTTTTGAAAAAAACCCTAGCCCGTTTTTTTATATTAGATCGGTTTTATTTCCCGGTTTATTTATTTTAAGAACGTTCACCCGTTCGTTCGTTTTCTGAACCGTTAAATCGTTTAGTTTCCACTAACGAACGTTCGTTCGTTTAGCCGTTCGTCGTTTTCTTTTATCGGTTTTATTCCGCGATTATTCCATTTGCGATTTCTGAACCGATGTTCAAATTAGTATAACTTTTCGCTCGTTTATCGGAATCAGGCAATTCAAGCGCCTGGAGTTTCATCTCGAAACCCTCTTTCCGAATAGCCAACTTAAATCAGATTTTGCCTTTGTAAAATTTGACTCTAGTTCAGATTAGTAAACGGATCTTGTTTCTCTCGTCGTTTGAGTTCCGTTGTTTCGTTTGGTTTGATTCTTTTCGCAAACCGGAGTTCTTAAGTTGAACTCTCCGGTCAACCTCTTTTAGTTGAAGTTTTGTTATGCATCGTTGTTTGTTGCTTATGTATGTATTGTTTGCTTGCGATAGAATTCCCGGAGTGCGAAGCGTGTTACTACGAGTCTCTAGGATTCATGGATCGTCAGCAAGGCAAGTAACACTTGATCATACCTTTTCATACCCAGTTTTTTTGCATTAGCTCAATCCTCAAACATTGCATGATTAGGATGTCATTAATTTGTGGGTTGGGAAGTAGATGATGAGGTAGGAACCTATTGCCCTGTTACTATCAAACCCTTGGGAGTTACTTCTACGTGTTGCTTATATTGCTATGCTATGCTCGTGAGCGTGGTTTGGGTTTGAGAGATATTCACGACAGATGTGAGATTGTTAATTAATGGTTTACTTTAAGGTGGCAACTTAAATACACATCTGGGTGGATTGAGGCACTGGGGAACCCAGTGTTGTCTGCTTTATTTTGGAAATCCGGGGTACCGTGTGATCTTCCTAAGGACCGCCACCAGTGCTCAAAGGGATCGAGACTATTCATGCTAGAAACTTCCGTGTGCAGCCACAAGCTATTTTGGGCTCTAGCATAGTTGAGTAAGTTACGTGAAGCTCTCGAAGAGGTAGATCAGCAGGTAGTGGGTTTTATAGGTTTGGTATGATCTATCCGGAGTAGAGAGTTAATGTTTCGAAAGACGTGTCTCGGTCATCCGTTTCTCAAACACCATGTAGTCACGAGAAACCAACGGAGGCGATCGAGTCTTGTGGGGAAAAGTGCGCAAACCTCTGCAGAGTGTACAATCTAATCATGGTTAGCCGTGTCCCCGGTTATGGACAATTCCCGGTTGTTAATCACTTTAATTGTGATTGAGTTGGGGTTATACCTTCTCAATGTTGTTTCAACCACCATGATAGTTAAAATAAAATTTATTCCTTTGATATAGGGAAAAATTGGCTTTATGCAAAATCAGTAACCATAGAGCTATTCCACCAGCCATATATGCATGTAGTATAGCTTATTCTTTCATTACTCTCTATGTGTTACATTGCGGATATTCCATGTCTTGACCGTTCTCGGGCTGCGACATATTATGTTGCGACTTTTCAGACGAGGAGTAAGGATTGGTAGGTCGTTGCCGTGCAGCTCGGTTATGCCATTGGAGTTGATGGACTCACTTTATCTTCCAAGCCTTCCATTGTTATCGCATTAGATGGCCTTAAGCCATATTATTGTAATAAGTTCTCTTTTGAGACATTCGATGTAATAAGTGTGTGATTGCTACTCTGTTATAAATCCTTGATCTTGTGTGTCAAGATTACCGATCCAGGGATGACACAGAAGCACAGATACTTGACCATCTGAGGTCGGGTCGCTACATCTTCTGGGGTCATCATAAGGCTGGTCATAGTGGGGAGTAACTTAGAGTAGTAACATGTATATGTTACTAGGCTATGTTACTACCTTTATAGTGGGTAGTAACATATATGTAGTATCGTGCATCACTTCATTTATTACTTCATAGACTCATTTAGCATTGGGAACCGCTAGGTGATGGTAACATATTATGTTACTCTATTTGTCTCTCTCCTCATTAACTATTTGACACATCATCAGTTTTGCTTATGTGGCATCTATGTTACTACTTATGTTACTCCCACTATGACCAGCCTAATACTCTCTCCCCTCTTTAATTGCTTTGCCACGTCACTTTCTTGCATATGTGGCATTCTTAACACCTGTACACCATGGAGCACCGAAAAGGGCCTAAAACTTGCCGTTGGAGAACCCAGCAAAATCCCCCGCGAGTTTGAAAAAAAACCGCGGCCCACGACCCGATCTCGCCGCCCAAGATCTTCCGGTCTACCTCGCCCCTGCTCCTCCCCTGCTGCTCGGTCAAGTCGCCGCCGCCCCTCTTCGACCTCGCCGCCGCCAGAGGTAGCACGACGTCGCCGCCGTGAAAGGTAGCACCTCCACCCTTATTCCCCCTCCCAGTCCGCCCTCCTCATCCCCTCCTTCAACTCCTTCTCCCGCTTCCCTTCCTTCCGCTAACCCCCTGCCCCCATCCTTCCTGCCTCGTCCCTCGTCCGTCCTGTCGTGACGAACCCTAGCTTGTGAATTGTTTTATCTTGTACAGAGAGCTTTTTATGGCTAACTAGATTATGAGTATTTTGTTTTGTGAACTGCTTTATCTTCTGTACAGAGAGCCTAGTTCGTTGCATAATTTCCTTTACATCTCAAATGCATGAAGGCTGCCATTGCTATTAATTCTATTCCCTTCTGATTATGTTGTTTTGGTGGTAAGAACGAGCACTGTAGATGTTTCTCTTTCATATGTTGTAGCTATTGTGCTCAGATCTAGTTTTGTTGATTGCTTGTCATGCTGAAAAAAAATGGTGTGTGATAAGTTTTATTTGTTTTTATTTTTTTATATGGATGAAAAAAGCAGGCACAGGTGACACCAATCCAATCGTGTGCAAATTCCCTTGGTCGGGGCGTCAGACGAGGGCACACACACTCCGCAAGTGCCACCCCGAACTGAATCTCCCCCGCTGAACCGCAAGCAGCGACAGTGCTGCTGACTGAGGGGAGGAGGGGCTGCTGACAGTGGGATCGAGCGATGGCAGGCGAGTCCCGCGCCTGCCGCGCCCAATGGTCCTTCAACATGTCTCTCCACCTAACTGGAGGACCCGTCTGCCCTTGCAGCTGTCCGGCGGCAGGCAGCGGCGAAGCGGGGCGGAGGTGGCGCGGCCGGAAAGAGCGCATGGCTGGCGGCTGGCGGGAGCAAGAGGTGGGGGGAGAAGTTCTTCCTGCTATACACGCCCTTCTGGCTCACGCTCTGCCTCGGTGTCGTCGTCCCCTTCAAGCTCTACGAGGTACTAGTACTAGCCGCCGTCACCTGTTGCTGGGTCTATCTCATCTTGGGAGCATTTTGGTGGATCCTAAAAGGAATATGGGATTCTAAGAGAAAGATTTGATCTTGGCAATATGTTTTGTGCCGATTGGATTTACATTTTTCTTCCTCTTAATCATTCTTGTATTTTTTGTTACGATTTGCAGAGTTTCACGGAGCTGGAATATTTGGTTCTTGGATTGGTGTCAACCGTGCCTGCTTTTGTCATCCCTCTGCTCTTCGTAGGAAAGGTAATTTGGCACGCTCTTCCTACTCTCTCGTCAGATCAAGTTCGGAAGATCTGTTCAATGTGATATTCAGTCTTCAGAGGGTGCTCAATGCTCATGACTACTCTTTGTAGCAAAAAAGGGCAGTATTTGCACAGCAGTATTACTGTTTCACCAAATTCAGGTGTCTGCCGTTAAGTGAGAATCGCGAAACGTTATATGCATAAACATAGACATTAACATTTCGTTGCAATTAAGATGACAACCAGAGTTGAGAAAACATTTTATGTTGAGAATATACTAGCATTTTGGTGTTTTGGATCAGCGGGCAATTCATGTTTCCAACCATAGCAGCAGTGTCTCTGGCTTACACAAAGGAATCCATCAATGCTGCAGTAAATGAAAAATTAATAACAAGAGTAAGGGCAGGTATGCAAATATTAAATGCTGAGCGAACACATTACAAAAACTATAAAAGTGGGGAAAGAAATGGAAGAGCAGGGATGGCAGGAGAGGGTTGCCTCAGCAAGTCAGCTTCTCCATAAGGATGGGCTCCTCTCTCTTGCAGCTCTCTTATTTGAGCTTCAGTTATGCATTGCATCTTTTCCCTTTTGATTTGTCTTCCTATTTTCGATCCTAAACTACATCTTCTTTAATTTGGTCCATAAAGGATAAAATTTCGAGCTTATTATGTTACTCTTGTATACTGGTGTCATATATTTGAAAGTTAACTTCATTTTTTTTATTTTTCCATTTCAGGCAGATAGTATTAGAAGTTTAAAAGATCGTTACTGGGTCAAGGTATGTATTTTCAGTGTGGGTCTTTTGCAAGCCAATCTGAGTTCCAGAAATGGACACAGTACTGGAAAACCCACAGTTATATGTAATATGATTCTGATATATGGATCTGATTCAGGATTATATTTTTCACTACAATTATACCTTACTCAGATCTAACTTTGACCCACAGAAATTTATAAGTGGTTTTATAACAGTTGATGTATCAAATGTTTACCATATTTTTGTCAAGTGACACTCATGAAAGCTTTTGTACACATATGAAAGCTTTTGTAATATAAACTCAGCAAACTACCCTGTCTGAACAAACACTAGTGATATATATTCTTCAGTTACGAGAGCACTTACTTTGTTGCTAAACGAGTCGTACTTCTCATTGTCTATGGACTGTTTTATTTGGTAATGCATTCTCTTGTATTATCTATTTGGAACTGTTTGCTAAATCCACGATACATCTTTCAATTGCAGGCTAATGTTTGGATTATAATTTTCAGTTATGTTGGTAACTACTTTTGGACACATTACTTTTTCACGGTTCTTGGCGCATCCTATACTTTTCCTTCATGGAGGATGAATAATGTAAGATCTTCACACAAGGGATGGATGGGTGGAGAAATTTCACCGAGTGCTACACATGTCCTTTTTACTTACTAAACTTATTAAATCTTTTTGTGGAATACTAAACTTATAAAGTCAATCAATGGCTCAATGCTAAGGAAACTAGGAAATTGTCTCATTTCATTGCTTTGTTCCCACTTCATATATTCCCTTCCATCAATTCTGTTCTGCAAATTAGGGGTTAATAGCAGGGTTGATGTTTGTGCATATTAGTTGAGTACCATACGCTGACGGTATCATTCATCAATTCAGATTTTATATTTATTTTTTGATTTTAATTTAAAACTTTGTTTGGTTGCTACATAGTTTCCGTCCCGTTATGTACATTATTGACACAAACCAGATACATATCTGTTGCAATTCTGTTTGTAGTTAATCTGTGGGATAGTAACTAGTTATTCAAATGTGCTACACTAATTCTACTTATTTGTTTGCAATGCTTAATGATTTTCTTTCTTCATGTTTCAGGTACCCCATACAACATTTCTCCTAACTCATGCCTGCTTCTTGTTTTATCACATGGCATCGAATATGACACTTCGTAGATTACGTCACTCTACAGCTCACCTGCCACAGTCTATTCGGTGGTTGTTTGAAGCGGCATGGATTTTAGCACTCTCATACTTCATTGCATACTTGGAGACCCTAGCCATTGCAAATGTATGTTCCCGCATATATTTCTTCATGCATAGGGTGCTATGAATACTATGAGATTTTTTTCTCCCCAATCTACTAATATTTAACTTTCATCTGCTTGCTTACAGTGGCAATCATCAATATTTTGTGCCTTAATTCTAGAGTACAAACTATTTTGATTGAATCCAATCTGTTATTACTTTTTGTATGTGTATCTCATCTGGCTCAATTGCACAGAACCCATCTATTCTAACGATGTATCCTGCTGGACTAGGTAGATACCAGAGAACATGCAGCCAATGCCTGTTTTGAATCTCTAGTTATGGGCAATTATGGATAAGAACTTCTAGGCAATCCTTGATATCTCTTAATCTTTTTGCTAACTACTACTACGTCCGATCCATAATAAGTGTCGCAGTTTTGAACTAAGGTTGACCTTAGTTCAAAACTGTGAGACTTATTTTGGATTGGAGGGAGTAGGTTATATCAAATTTGTATTGTCCATTAACATATAAATCACTAGTAGCTTGTACAATGCTTTCGACACACGTTCTACTGTTCACTGTGCGGGCATTGTGAGCCTGCAATCAATTCTCTGGTGCACTCGGAAGAATAAAATAACAATTAGGTAAGTATAATCAAATACTTATACTTACATACAAAACAGATGTCATATGTAAATAATTTTTAAAACAGCGCCTGGTTATTGTCACTTAACATTTTGAGGAAATTACTGCTTCATATTTTGGTTGCTTGACTTGGAGAAATCCTTAGTTCCTAATGTAAATTGTATCATCTACTCCGTATTTGACTAAGATTCATTTACCTTATGTCTCACGAATTTAACGCTGTAGTGTTTACATTTTTGGTGTAAGCAGAGGTTTTTCTGTCAGTCTTGTTTATTTTCCATGCATCATAATTTCGTAAGGTACTTGTGGGAAAAATAAAAAAGTAAAACATTCTACCCCCATGCTGCAACTATTTTGTGGCACATAACACTATTATGAAGTTATGTTATACACAGCCACAGTATGTCATTATTTGTGATGTACATACAATTGTTGTTTTCACTTTTCAGTGATGCTATCCAGAAAGCTAAATGTTTCTTTGCTTATACTAAGATCTTTCAGCTTCTGCACCCTTTTTTTTATTTGTGAATGAAGTCTCCCCTTTCTGCTCCCCAAGATACTACATTCCTGATGTTGAAATTGACCTTGCAGTTTCCATATTACGAATTCGTCGATCGGGACATAATGTACAAAGTTGGATCATTGTTTTATGCAATATACTTCCTCGTCAGCTTTCCGATGTTCTCGAGGTAAAAGTTGTCTGAATTTAGACGTATACAACTGGTTTCATTGATAATGTCATCTTTGCTCTATTTCATATTGTTGATCTATCAGCTATGCATAGGGAGAATATTCTCCTTTGCTCCTCTATCTGCTATGACTTTATCTATCAAGCTCATTGTTAAACAGCAATATCTGGTTCTGAAGCCAAACGCATCAAAGTTTTCAAAACCATGGTTTTTTTCAGAAACCGCAGTATTCTTAGAAAACTTTAGAAAAACCTTGCTGCCAAACGCAGCCTACTTTTCTTGAGATGGCTATCTTAAACATCGCTAGCTTGAATACCCAAAAATGATAAGCATAGTTCTAAATTCCAACAACTTACTTTCGCTCACATCATCGCAGCTGGGTGGATAGGCCTCTCACTGTTTTCTCTTTACCTACTACTAGTTGTCAATCTCATTATCCATATTCAACTCTGTGCAACTTTTATTTGGCATTCAGGATCGACGAAAAAGCAGAGAAGTGGGCCCTTTCCAGGGTAGCCGTTGACGCTCTGGGCGCAGCGATGCTCGTCACGATAATACTTGATTTATGGCGCATATTTCTGGGGCCAATCGTGCCCATCCCCGAATCAAGACGGTGCGCCCAGCCGGGGCTAGCATGGTTCCATGCGCAGAATGAAAGCGTCTAGTCCAGGAACGATGTGGATTCTTCTGTTCCCGCGTGTTCCGTTGGCCCTCCGCCAATGCCGGTGTTCTTCAAGAATCAAGAATGTTCGCCTCTCTGTTGGAGGGATGAGAATCGCACCGTCAAGGCGTGGTTCTTGCTGATTAATGGATCGATTTATTGTCTGCATGTTGTATTTGCTTTGTGCGAATAGCGAACTGGTAATTTGTAAGTTCAGCCTGATCTTAGAAACCATCTTGATTAAGGTGGAGGCAATGAAGATTTGATGTCAACCAGAAAGGGATTCTTTTTTTTTTCTTTGAGAAAACCAGAAAATGGTTCTTGATGCACCACGGTCTGGGTGCGGCTCGACTGTACCATTCTGGGTGTTTGGGGCATGCATGTCTAAGGTTAACTCTGACGCATTTGATCCGTGCGTGTCCGTTTGGATCGAAGATCAGAACATCCACATGACTATCGAAGAAACCAGGAACAATGGTTACAGTTCTCATTTCAGATTGACCGAGTTGGTACGAGCGCAATGATCAGGACCAGTTAGTGTAGAGTTGCAGGTTGCGCGGCCCTAGGTTCCTCTACCCCATCAGCTTAGGATGAGTACTGAGAAAAACTATCATAATTGGGGTTTTGATTCCACAGGGCTACCACTTCCAAAACGTCAACAAAAAAGTACCAGGTGAAACTATTTTTTGATAAAAAACTACCATTTTAGGTTAATGGTTGTTTCAGACGATTTAGGGTCAGTTTTTTTGACAGCTTAAAAAATAAGCTGCATGTTTCCCAGCTTTTTTCATAAGCTGCCTCTTTCATTTATTGGAGCTTCTATACTAGTTATGAGATAACTAATTTAAAAGTCTCAACAAATTTAGGAGGCAACTTATATTTTAAGCTTGGGAGAGACAACTCATTTTAAAGCCATCCAAAAGAACTGACCCTTAAACGTGTTTATGACAGATGGGACCCACCAACAGAAGTGACGCGGTCAACTTCGTTATGTTTGACCGGGACCTAAGGCGTTATGACACGTGGGACCCACCTGTCAGTTCTACTAAGAAAACGCTACATGTTAAAAAAGAATAGCTTCTCCTTCCTCCTGACGTGCCCGGACAAGGTCCACGGCTGCGGTCCGCACCGCGCGCTGCAGGTTTGCTGCTTCCCTCCGGCACCAGTGCCAGCGCCCGCGGCACTTGCTACTCCCGCCCGGCCTCATGGCGCACGGCCCGGCGACCTCCTTGGCCACCTCGCCCAGCGACACGTCTCCGGTGGCTTGGACGCGGCCGGTTGTCTCGACGCACCGCGCCGCTGGTGGCCCCGACGCGGCTAGGACGTGGCCGGTCCCCGCGCTCGCTGAGCTCCCTGGCCACCCCTTGCCGCCGGTGGCCTGGACGTTGCCGGAGACCATCCCATGACGCACCACCATGTCCCAGAGCTTCGCCGGTGGCCTGGAAGTTGCCGGAGACCATCCTGTTTGAACTAAGATGACCTAGAACTTCGGCGCCCTTGTCGTTTAACTCGCCTCGGTCCGGCGGCTGCGCTGCCAAACTGGTGCCGTCCGACGTGCCCTGTGGCTTCTGTTACCTCCTCCGTCACCGTGGCGTCGTAAAGAAGCAAGTGGACAACAGCACGTCGAGCTCTTCTTCCACCTTTCGCCTCGCCACGACGGCATGCTCAGGTCGCCGCCTCCGACAGCCAAGGTGGCGACCTCGTGTCCCTCCTGAAGCTGCGACTTTCATGCACGTGCTCGAGGTAAGCCACACGTCCCTCCCTTCTCTCCCTGGTCCTGTCTCGCTTCCTAGACGTTGCCTAGTGCCAAGCACCTCCCGACACCGCCGGTGAGGTGTGGGAGAATGCCTCGGAGAGGTGAGGGAGTGGAGGGAGGAGAGAGAAAGAGACTGCTGATATGTGGGGCCTCCTATCAGAGCGGTCAAACATAACGGTCAGCCTGACATGTTGGCCACAGCTGTCATAATCTGACGTTTTGAAAATAATAGTTATGTATCAAAACCCAATTATGATAGTTTTTTTGTTAAATATTACTCGTTTAGGATATAAGTGGCCGTTAGAGCATCTACAGTCGGACTTGGTAAATTCGATCTCTTAAACACGCACATATGCGTCTGCGGCGCGTGCACAGATACTTATCGACCAAGCCTCATATTTTCCTTGTCATAATCAGACATCTCAATTAGCATACCTCAAATTCATACAAACTTATGCAACTACATAAATGGTGCATTGTACACATCCTCCGGCTACTACATCATAACATGCCATCAAACTAGCAAAATTTGGCATGTTTGGCTATGATGGAGAAGATCATGCCCGGTTGCCCTTGACCTTCCCAACGCCATTGCCGTCCTTCTTGCGAAGTACCGGTAGAAGACGCCGTAGGGATCAAGTCGGATCTGCTCGTCGCTAGAGCTGTCTAGCCCATCAGTATCCTCCTTCTCCTCCTTGGGTGTCAGGCCGCTGGGACTCAAACTCCGTCGGACCAGCAATGGGGAAGGGGAGATTTAAAGGCTCCTTGGACCGTGATGATCCAGCCTTAGAGGATCTGAGCGCCCGATGCGCTGACGTTATGGAGTCGCGCCGGATAGATCTTCCCGTGATCGGGCGTTGTCCTCCCCGAAGTGGCGGAGTGCAATGCGGACGGCCAATGCCTCCTTCAACCCATGCGGGACAACACCCCAGTTGACAGATCTGGACTGGCCGGAGTCAGATCCGCTGCCGGCCATGCCGGAGAAGACCGGAGATCGCAGGACGGAAGCTTGGGTGGCAGAGAGGAGTGGAGTGAAGTGGTTAGTGTTTGGTCCTGCGAGCAGATTGGGAGGAATATATGTGGGGCCGGGTAGGCCAGCGTGGGATGGGACAGATGTGGCAGACACGTGGTCGGACGCTCCATATACGCCCCATATTTGGGTTGGATATGAGAGGTGCCGATCAACCAGAACGTACGAGGCCCGTTTAGGGCGCCCGTCTAGGTCATAGTTTTGTGACCAGTTAGTGAGCGGGCCGTCCAGCCGGGCGTTTGTGATTTTAAGGGCAACTCCAACGTGCGACCCCCATTCTGTCCGCGCTTGTCCGTTTGGGCCTTTGGGCCAAAACGGACGGATGGGTTAGCCCAAGGTGCGACTGCATCCGCATTTTATGTCCATTTGGCGTCCGATCCACCCCATTTCCGGCGCAAACATGCGTCCGGTTTATGTTTACACAAACGCCGAATGGATGGGCACGCGGTTGCTCCTCACCCGCCTTGGGGACGCGTGGAAGCCGTCCACCTACCTCCACTGCCCAAAATTAATGCGTACGCGCGGCGGGACCCGAATTTCATTCACACGGGCGGAGGGTCATCATCCTTTCTTAATGTGCAAGCCGTGGACGGGCCAGTCCACAGCTTCCACTTCCTGGCCGGCCTGCCTCCTCGAGCCCCGACACGAGAAAACCCTAGCCACCACGTCGCACCCTACTCGCCCACCTCCCCGCCGGCGCCATGGGCTGGCATTGGATCGACAATGGGAAGCACGACCACAGGGCTGGCTCCTCCTCTAGCCAACGCCGCTCCAGCAGGTCCGCGCCGCCCGCACCGCCTGCTCAGCTAGCTTTCGAGATCGCGTCGCCGGCGGACGGGCATCATGACCGCTCGTACGTCCATGTCGGTGTGTGCTGGCGTTACTGGGAGACGGTGATGTCATTGCCGTGGGGAGATGTCCACCTGCCAAACAATTGGCATCTCTCCGCCGACCGCGTGCCGTTCCCTTCACTGCCCGTGAGCGGCCGCGGCTGCCGCGCCCGCCTGCCACCGGATCTGTTGGAGGACCCTAAGTACGCCATAGATTCGCCGTTGTGGGATACGTGGCTCCGCGACGAGCACGGCCTGCGGCGGCAATCATTTTTCGCCGGTCGTCCTCCTAGCCCGCGTCGCCCACGTCCTCCTCCTGCTAACAGCCCTCCCCAAACGAGGGGCCGTCGGCGTGTACACGGCATCACGCCGATGCCATCTCCGTCCCCGTCACCGCCACCGCCACCGCCTATGACCGAGGAGGAGGAGGCCCGCCTCATGAGGCGGGTCATGGAGGACTCCATGGCCACCCATGGCGAGCGGCAATGAGATGGCCTGGAGACCGTGCTGGCCCTCTCTGCGACCGGCGACGTAGCCATCCCGGAGCTGGATCTCGATGTCAAGGAGGAGGTGCAGGAGGAGGAGGCCCGCCTCATGAGGCGGGTCATGGAGCACTCCATGGCCACCCATGACGAGCAGCAATGGGATGGCCTGGAGAACGCGCCGACCTCTCAGCAACCGGCGACGTGGCCATCTGGAGCTGGATCTCGACGTCAAGGAGGAGGTGCAGAGGAGGAGGTCATGGAGGAGCCGCCCGTCGCCGTGTGGAGCCCTCGTCTTATGGGCTAGCGGTGGAGCTGGTCGTGCACGGCGCCGGAAATGGCCGACTCGGTGGGCGTCGACCCAGCGGTCACTAGAGTAGGAGCAGGTGCCATGGGAGGAGGTGGTGCAGGCGCCGGCGGCGCCCTACGGTCTGACAGGGGCCACTAGCACACCTTTGGCAGCCACCTCCCTATGTCGACCTCATCAGCGACGGCGATGAGTAGGAGGGTGACTCCTAAAGACGACGGCGGCCACCGGCGACGGGCCTTTATCTAGTTTTTTAATGTCTTTTATTAAGTTGTAGTTTAATTAAGACCTGCGTTGAACTTTGGTACTATGGACGTATGGGTGTCTATGTTTATATTTATGTTTTCGTATTATTTGCAAGTTTATTTTCCTTTTTTTTGGCAAAAAATCGAAGTCCACAACCGCGGATGGTTTGGGACGAGGCGTGCCGGTTGGGCGCACCGATATCCGCACGACCATGAGCGGACGGCCATGTCCGTTTTCTTGTCCTAAACGGGCGAATCGGACGTTCGTTTGGGGTCGTGTGTTGGAGTTGATCTGAGGTTTGAGGCGTCTGGCCGTAGATGCTCTTAGACATAATATTGATACACGGTGAAAAAACAACGCTTCTCAAAGCCGCCAATTGATAAGGTATCTGGCGCCTAAGCTGCAAATGAAATCCAAAATACAACTTCCCTTCGATCAAGAAGAAAAGGGAAGGAAGGATGCAACCGTGGATCATGAGCTCCGGCCTCTTATTTTATTTGTTCCCGGGAATGTGGAGCAGTCTCAGCCTTCGAACAGCTCGCCCAGCATCTCCTCCAAGTCGTCCGGAGTGGTGTTTCCGAAGATGATGCGCTTCTCCAGCTCCGGATGCTCCTCCAGGTACTCGCGGTAGCCCGAAATGACCCTCTCGGTGATGGTTTTCCGCAGCATGCGCCTGAGCTGGGGGCTTGGCACCTTCCAGAACTTCTGAAGCTTGTAGATCCGATGAAACGCCGACAGGAACCTAGCGAGCGACGAACCGTTGTTCCAGCGGAGCAGCTGCTCGGAGGTCGACTCGGATATGCAGGACAGCACGTGAGCCCATGACACCTCGAAGTAACAGTCGATGTACTTCTCGTTCTCCGGCGGAAGCTCCCAGTGGTTTTGGGCCCATGCTATGAGCTTGGATGACTCGAGCTGCTGCGTCACGAAACAGGAGTTGTTGAGCAGGAACAGGTACCTCAGGCTTTGGTCCGTGCACAGTTTCGATTTCCTCCACAACAGATCCTTCAGATACTCGATGGTGTCGTGTATCAGGGCACGGAGGTTCTCGAAGTGGTAGTTCAGCACGGCGCTCCTGATCAGCGCGACGCAGTCCACGATGAAGCGGGTGTTCCTGTGAACCTCGCCTCCGCCCCGCGGAACGTCGGCAGCCCACGAGTCCTCCTCCTCCATGAATGTCCGGACCTCCTCCATCGTGCTGAATATGGCTCCGTTCAACTTGTTCTCTTCTGTGGACAAGGAGCCGTTGATCTCGTCGATCACGCCCTGGGTTTCTTTCGAAATCCGCCTGCGTGACCAGTTGAAAGATGAGGCGTCGGAGACGCAGACGTACATGTTCAGCACGGCCCACAGCTTGTCCCCCGGAGCGTGGCCCTTTGGAGAGTCAGGGACGACGACGGCGTCGACGAAGGCGAGCATCTTGTCGATGCTCGCTTTGCCGAAGCGCGCGCTTGCAGGCGTCGGCTCGTCGACGGCCACGACGTTTAGCTCTCTCATGGTGAGAACGATTATGGCAAGAGCTCGGACCCACCTCTCTACCAGGTCCTGAAGCGACGGCGCCGACATGCCTGCTTGGAGCTGCCGCAAGTCATGCTCCACGTCCAGCTCCGAGAACCACGGCCCCAAGGCTTCGATAGGCGCGTCGTGGAAAGCCTGGACCATGTGCTGCGTGTATCCGTCGTGCACCATTCGGCGGGCGATCTCCCTGAGCTCGAGGTCGCAGAGCGCCCTGGCGCCCGCAGCGGCATGCGCTGAGCCGGAGGAGAAGCCGGAACCGTTGGACGGGTAAGACGAAGCACCAGACTGGCTGGAGTAGCTGGAGCCGGTACTGCCGTACTGGGCGAACAGAGCTGATCTGATCAGCCCGCCGGAGACGGCGACTCGCCGGATGGAGCCGCGGTAAGTGTTGCGCGGCGGGCGGGCAGCCGTGAACTCGTCAAGGCCGGTGCTCTCCTCCGACACTGCAGCGAGCCACCCAGCCATGCCGATACTAGTGCAGCTGTGCCTGTGGATTATGGTTTAGGAGGAACGAGATCTCACAAATGGATGAGTACCAGTGTACCACTACCTAAGGCATTGGGATCAAGCTCATAGGGGAAGCACAAGTGCCGACATGGGACACCGGAGTCAACACTAATGTCGACTGTACCCACCCTTGCACAACTGCGTAGTATTTTCTACACAGGTGCGTAGTACCCACACCCTTCCACGCGTTAAATTGGTGGACGAACAATATAATTCCATGGAGCCCTTATTTTGTCCCCATTCTCTTCTACGCTGTTCTTATCTTCCCGTGCAGTAAGCTGTTTTTCTAAATGGGTGTGTCTTAGGCTCTAAGCATCTGCATCAAGACTTTCACCACACTAGCAGGTTTCAACTTTTTTTTGAGAGAAAGAGCAAGAGAAAACGCGTCGACTTTCCCTTAAAAACAAAAATAAACACAAATTCCTCCAAAAAAGAGAGAGAAGAGAATGTTGCAAACTGATACCGGGCAGCTACACACAACTTGTTTATAGCTTGCTTAAGAGATGTTTTTGAAGTGTAAATCAAATCATTTTTGTTATTAACGTGTCTAGTGGGCGGCCGGCTGCCCACTAGCGCAATCGAGTCGTCCGCCATAAAAGGCAACTTCCTATCCCCGCGCGGTACAGAAAAAGCAGGATCGAGCTGCCACCAAACCGAGCGATTGCAGCGCCCAATCCCGAACAAAAAGCGATCCCCCCACGTGGCCAGCTGTCCACAAACTCGCTCGCCCCCACGTCCCAACCCCTCCCACGCCTGCACACCCAGGCAATTCCACGCTGCTTTCTTGACCTGCACGAAAGAAAGGGATCCAAAGCTCCTTCTTCCTCCTCCTGTATAGTCGCCATGGGAGCAGAAAGATAGATGAATCTGCTTCAACAAATTGATCTAAAAGGCAGGGTGATCAGACTCATACCAGGCAACAAACATCAGGCAAGTACTTCCTCTCTAACCCTCTTCAGTTGTCCCCTTTCTTGTACTGCATCTATAAAACACCCTCCTCCATGGATCCATCAGCAAATCCATGGAGAATTTGCTTCAAAAAAAGAGTAGATCTGAAACATCACCCTATTGTGAACATCACACCAGCCCCACCACCCCACCTCCCCCATGAGTTCATCTGCACACTAACTTGGGGTTCCCAGATCGAAACTGAACGTGTTTTTCTAAACATGCATGCCAAGCAAGTTTCCCCTGCCCCTTTAATGTGTTCAACAAGTCAACTAAGACATATTTTCTGGCCAACTAATACATGATTCTAGCCAACTGAACATGCATGCTTGCCAACTGGATATATGCATCCTGGCCAACTGAAACGTCTATTCTAGCCAGCTGAACACATTGACTGTGCAACGGAACATGCATGCTGGCCAACTGATATATGCATCCTGGCCAACTGAAACGTCTATTCTAGCCAGCTAAACACATGGCTGTGCAATAGAACATGCATCCTGGCCAAGCTGATATATGCATCCTGGCCAACTGAAATGTCTATTCTAGCCAGCTAAATACATTGGCTGTGCAATAGAACATGCATCCTGGCCAAAATGATATATGGATCCATGAAAATTCAAACATCTATTTTAGCCAACTGAACACATTGGCTGTGCAACTGAACATGCATGCTGGCCAACTGATATATGCATCCTAGGAAAATTGAAACATCTATTCTATCGAACTGAATACATGGACTGTGCAACTGAACATGCATGCTGGCCAACTGATATATGCATCATGGGAAATTGAAACATTTATTCTAGCAAAACTGAACGCATTGACTGTCAAACTAAACTTGCATGTTGGCCAACTGATATATGCATCCTGGCCAACTCAAAGATCTATTGTAGCCAAAACCAAAAAACTGCAGTACGACAACTTCTGCAGCAATATGTGCAACAGATAAATAAACAAGGTTATTGAAGCCATAAAACCACATTAAAGTAGTCACGCATATATTGCTTGTCCCACACATATATTCTGGTAGCACACCTATTGCAAAGCTACAGTTAAAAATATGTTCAAATATACTGGAAGTAGAAACAGAAATGGCGACGAAAAACATATATCTATAGTCTGTCATCAAATTCTTCTTTCTTCTTTCACCTGGATTTTGCATCTGAAAAGGTAGCATCAAATTGTGTCCCAATTATGTGCAGCAAAATCTGAATAAGCTCCTTGCCAACGGAAACCTTGCGGATCATTGCAACAAAAGCAGAGGAAAAAGTCAGAAAACTCTATGGTAAAAAGAAGTCAAGTTCTTGCCAACAATTTACTGCAAACTGTGCAACTAACATAACAACTCTGTGCAAAAACAAAAAAATGCATGCATGTTATAACAAAAGATTCTGCTACAGACATGTTGCTTTTGGAACTAAGATTGTCATAAAATGGTGTGCAACTGCCTATTTACTAAGTTTTTAGGTTGTTTGAAACACTCTTTTCTATGATTAACAACTGATGACATCACTTTCTTCTTTTTTATATGTGTAGTGAGTGTGTGGCAGCATCCAAAAAAAGGAAAAAAATGCTTGATCTCAATGAGTTGCCTCCTGATCTCAATGAGCTTCCTCATGATACGGATCAGCAGCAACCCATCATACCACAGGGAAACTAGACAGAAAATGTTCGATCTGTTTACTACACGCAGGCAAGTCATGGTGGAAACCCTATGGGCCATGACAATGTGGCAGGCCGGCCATCAACCCGTGGTGCCCCTGTAGTGGTGTCTTTGCAGTCAGAGAGCCATACTCTAGATGACACGGGGACCGAGCCAAATGTTCCTGGTCCAACCAGGACTGAGCTAGGAGCTGGGGCTGTTGACGGAGCTGTGCAAGAAGAAGGAGAGGATGAGGCTGGTTCTCAACCTATGGAACCCTATGTTGGCATGAGGTTTGACAGCCTTCAAATTGCTAAGGATCACTACAACAGCTATGCACTACGGATGGGTTTCTCTATCAAGATGAGCACATCTAGACGGACACCCCGCACCAATGAATTGATAAAACAACAGTTTTGCTGCAACAAGTTCAAGAAGCCCAAAGCTGATGATGGAGGAGCTGAGGCTCCTCCTATCCTGGACCCTATTCCAGATCCAAAATCTGTTGACAGTGATGAGGAGATGGAAGAAGAACCTCCAATATTTGCTGAAGAGGAGGCTGGTACTAGTAAGAAGAAGAAGAAGCGCAAACGCGAGACAATAAAGCAGACTCAGTGCAAAGCGAAAATGTTGGTGAAGATGATAGATGGGCGATGGGAGGTGACGCACTTTGTTCGTGACCACAATCATCCGCTCGTGAACAAACCTTCATTGTCCAAATACTTGAGATCCCACCAAGGCATCTCACCTGATGAAAAGGAGTTTCTGCGCATCTTGTATAACTGCAACTTGACTACAGGTGTGGTGTTTTTCTATATCCCTTAAAGAATGAAGTTTTCCTCTAGCCAGTCCAGTGTGCAACTGTTATGGTACTACTGTGCAACTGAAATGACTTAACTGTGCAACTGGTGTCCAACTGGTGTGCAACTGAAATGACTTCACTTTTGGTGCTTGTTATGCAACTAGATTGTCTTTACTGTGCAACTAGACAATGTCCTGTATGCAAAAAGTGCAAAAGTGTTTTTAAAAAGATGCAGCTAGGTGTCCATTTCCTGCGATTATCTTCTGTGCCAACACATGTCCTATTACTGTGCAGCTGGATGTGCGTATTCGTGCAACTAAAAAAAGGATATACTGTTTGTTTTTGTATTATGCAGGACGTATGATGCATGTAATGGCAGAGTTCTATGGATCTGAGATGATGGTGCCATTCGGACCAAAGGCAATAACTAATCTTTGTACAAGTTTCCATAGAGATGACACAAAGGAGGGTGATCTGATTGAGACAATTGCGCACTTCAAGGATATACAAAAAACCGATCCAGACTTCTTCTATAAGGTGAAATATGATGAAGAGGACAGAGTTGTCAACATATTTTGGGTGGATGGCTTAGCTCGAAAAGCTTATGCGGAGGCGTACCACGATTGCATATCATTTGACACCACCTACATGACCAACATGTACAATATGCTGTTCGCGCCCTTCATAGGAATAAACCGACATGGCCAATCTTTCATGCCGGGTTGCGCGTTTGTGAGGCAGGAGTTGGCATCAAGCTTTGATTGGGTCTTTGGAGCATTCCTAGAGGCTATGGATGGCAAACCTCCTGACAACTTCATCACCGATCAGGATGGTGCAATGAGGCAGTCAATACAGAGCATCTTTCC
Source organism: Aegilops longissima (assembly GCA_021605205.1). Classification (NCBI taxonomy): domain Eukaryota; kingdom Viridiplantae; phylum Streptophyta; class Magnoliopsida; order Poales; family Poaceae; genus Aegilops; species Aegilops longissima. Next base: position 604,993,088 of record CM038681.1, read on the forward strand.
AACCACCGTGCACCGCTGTTGTCGATGGCACATCATGAAAAAGGCTTAGGAAAAAGTTGGTTGGCTGCTGCGCCGGAATCCAGGACTCTCTGATGATTTCAACAAGTGTGTTGACTTCAGCTTCACTATAGACAAGTTTGAGCAGAATTGGGCTGGGTTAATGGTGAAGTACGAGGCTATGACACACACGCACTTTGAGAAGTTGTACGAATACATGTCAACTTGGGTGCCGTGCTACTTCAAGCACAGTTTCTTCCCGTTCCTACAGTCTACACAGCGTAGTGAGGGGTTCAACGCCGTCCTGAAAAGATATGTGAACCCACACAACTCAATGCTGAACTTCGTCAAGCAATATGAAAAAATCCAGAACCACATCCTTGCCAAGGAAGGCTGCAATGATTACAGGACAGAACACCTTGAGATTGAGCTGTGGTCCAACTTCCCAATAGAGAAGCAAGCTTACAAAACCTATGCTAGGGACCTTTACCGCATTGAGCTGATTGGACGTTATAATGCATTCCAAGTTGGTGCTGATATATTTGAGCTCGGACCGAACCAGGAATTTGTTGCTAAATATGGTTCTCGAAACTACTTGGTGCAGGCAAGGGTGGAGGAGGGTTCCTATTTGTGTGAGTGCTGTAAAATGGACAAGGACGGCATCCTCTGTTGCCACATCCTCAAGGTGTTCACCCATGTTGGAGTTGATGTCATACCGGAAAGGTACCTGCTAAGAAGGTGGACACCTACTGCTGTACCTAGTGCGCCAGGGACTGGTTATGAGCAACCGGATGAAATGCCTCCTCAGTCAAAGAAGCGAGATAAGGAGAGGAACATGATATACGATTTTGAAACTAGCAAAGTTTGCAGTGGTTCGATCCAGCACAAGCTATTGTATACAAGCATATGCGCGCAGACGCATCGAGATCGGCCACCGAACAAGTCCAAGAAAAAGAAAAAACGATCGCTGCCACGGGCCATCGATGATGGCAACCCTCGAGACCTCCTCCACCTCCAGGCAGCAATCAGGGGGCTCAATATCCAGGTAATTGCCTGCCCCAACTCCTGATCTAACTAGGTGTGTAACTTCAGTTGCACACATCATTGTGCCGAGTTGCACACATCATGGTGGCCAGTTGCACAGAAACAGGCTGCCTAGTTGCGCATGCTGTGTTAGTTCAAGCACCGAGATAACACAACTAACTTGTTTTTCCTGTTCTGGATATAGATGATGTCAACCCTCAAGGACATCCTCCACCTCCTGGCCCTACAGGCAGCACTCAGGGGCCTCATCGTCCAGGTAATTACCTGCCCCAACTCCCCATCAAACTAGGTCTGTAACTCCAGTTGCACACATCATGGTGCTCAGTTGCACAGAAAACATGCTACCTAGTTGCGCACGCTGTGTTAGTTCGAGCATCAAAGATAACACAACTAACTTGTTTGTCCTGTTCTGACTATAGGTGATGCCAACCCTCAAAGACCTCCTCCCCGGCCTGGCCCAACTAGCAGTGCCCTGCGTGCTACTCCCAATGGACCTACAGGCAGGACTCAGGGGGCTCATCACCCAGGTAAAATACCTTCCCCAACTCCCAACAAAACTAGGGTGTGTGACTTCAGTTGCACATATCATACTGCCCAGTTGCACAGAACATGCTGCCTAGTTGCGTGCGCTGTATTAGTTTGAGGATCAAGCTAAAAATCTAACTTGTTTTTTCTGTTCTGCCCATAGGCGATTACAATCCAAGTACCATGATGGGCCGTGCTACTACAGGTGTTTTTTTTCAACTTAACTTGCACACAACAACCAGTTAGTTGCACAACATGGGCTGTGTGGTTACAGAGAACATCAGTGCTGGTTGCACAACAAAAAAAGTACTAAATTTTTTATATGATTATTACACAGGTGATCATGATGGTCCTACTGCCCCGTTGGAGGCTGCATCCCCTGCACAAGCTTCTGCTGATTTTGTGCCCATGGATCCTCCAAGGTCTACTACAAAGGGTAGGGAAAAAAGTCGACGGTACAAATCGGCGCTGGAGCTACACCCAAAGAAGAAAAACAAATGCAGCCAGTGCCAATCTACAGAGCACACTGCTGGTGTGTGTCCACTCAGGCTACTGTGATTATATTTCATCGTTTGTAACTTTGAGATAAAAAAGGAAAAGAATGATGTTTTTTAGGAATGTTGGGACCAAGTGGACACATTCAGCATCTATGATTTCTCTTTATCTAATTTATGCTCCTTGAATTAGTTCATGCACTGTGTAAAAAAGGTTGCTATTTGTGCCTTTGTTGGCAACTGGTTAAATATTTAGTTGTTGAACAATTGTATGTCCAGTGCTCCTAATGTATCAACAAAAGTGATGATATTGACTTGCAAACGGAATTGCTACTAGTGTGCAACTTCAAAATCTGCTTAAAAATCATGCAAACCAGCAACTACCTCCATGGAGCAGAGAGAGAGAAAAAGAGTACTGACCTAGTCCTTGTCGTATCTCAGCAACTTCCTCCATGGGGAGGTGTTGTGCACGCTGGTGACCCAGTCATATGCCAGCTTCTTCCTTATGTTGAGTACTTCCTTGGGTTCGTAGTTGGGCAGTTGGCTACCGTTCCACTCGGTGGCGTTAAGCAGTGCGAACATCCCACACTCATTACTGCGATGGGCAAGAAAAGAAAATTTGTCACATAAAATTAAAACCAATAAAGATAATGCACTCTGTGCAACTGCTTATGTTCTACTGTGCAACTGTTTATGTTCTACTGTGCAACTGCTTATGTTCTACTGTGCAACTGCTTATGTGCCACTCTGCAACTGGCTAGATAATCCATTAGAAACTCATAAAAATGATAAACAGATTGCAGACTAGTACCATGTCTTAAAAAACTAAAGATTGCACATGTAGAAAAATTTAAAAACTACAAAATGATGGTAAGAAATTGAGAAGAGAGCCATGCTTATTGTCTTACTTGCCGAGCTGCTTCGGTACGTCAATGTCAATAATCTGGAAGTGCTCGATGCTGAACTTTGGGTAATGTTTCCTCCATAGCTGGCGTACTGCCCCCGTGATGGTAGAGGCGGTGGTCATCAGCTCAATGTCATCTAGCGTCCTGCTTGAATCAAGAACGTCGAAGCGTCCGTCCCTCAAGTTGACATTGAAGACCCAATAAGGCCTCCCTCCCTCCTTATCGGTTACATCAGCGCACTCGAGCACTGGTAGAATGACCTGCAAGCATGAACGATTTCAGACACAGATACAGGCTGTAGCTAAGGAAAAAGAGTAAAAGACTTGGTCAAGTTAAAAACAGGTTGCAACAAGTATGTGCCAACTAAAAGATGTGCCATGTGCAACTGAACATGCTGTGGGTGTCAACAAAAAGAGATGGATCATGTGGGCACAACACTCACCAAGTCCTTGTCGAGACGGTTCTTGTAATCAAACTTCTTGTTTATCTCATTCACGTTGTGGATACCTTGCTGTAAATTCATCTGCAGAGATTATAAAAGCATGACTCAATTGGTCAACAAAGAAGTGCTACAGAACAAAGATGAGGGTAAGGAAGGTTTTGGAAAAACTTACCGAAAACCTCAGTGGCATAACAACCTTCTTTGACCCTTCTGGTAAGCTCTCCATGATGTGTAAGATTCCAGTCTCAATAACAATTTTTGACAGCCATTGAACCGGCTTCATCGAATCAATTAACTCCTTTAAAGAAATGTAGAAATCACCATACCTGATTATCTCAGGGCTGAATTTTTTTGAAAGCAATAAAAAGACAAGTTAGCTTGAAGGGTCACAGCAACAAAAAAAATGTGCATGAAATTGAAAAACAGAACAGTGTGCAACTAAAAGCCCTGTTCTGTGCAACATGCTTTGCTTTATGTGCAACTAAGTGGCTGGTCCTGTGCAACTGAAAAAGATATGTATGTAGGCTGTGGGGAGTTAGTTTACCTGGTAGCTTCATCATTTGCTCCTTCGTGATGCCTGACCCAATACAAGAGGGCAGCGTAAAGCTTGTTCACTGCCTCATTGGAGCTGAAAGACTTCTTGTTGTTGTAGTCAATGAATGGAGACCTTTGAGATGCGGCGGGCCTTATTACCCTCCTCTGTCTTCGTGCAATAGGTGGTCCCGAAGAACTGCTCGTGCCAGCTTCTGGTTCTGCGCATATCGGGGTGTGGCAATTCTTTGGTGATCCAACATCTAGCTCTTGAGCTATAGCCTTGCCAGCATCAGCAGCAACGCATCCTTCATTCACAGCTGCTGGGTCCAACTCACACTCATCAATACTAATCACACCGGCTTCCGCTGTTTCTGCTGCTGGAGCAGGTGCTGGAGCATGACCATCTATGCCGAGGTCAAAAGATGGTGCATCGCAGAACCAGTCACCATGATAAGGCTTTGATCTTCGTATGGGTTCAAGGACCAGGGCATCTCCTTGCAGCACAAACACGGGTGCATCATTCACTGACTTGGTTCGCGATAGTGTTGTAGTTGGCGGCCTTGGAGGCTTGCACCTACTTATAATCTTGAACACCTCCTCTTGTGTTAATGGTTACTGAAAGTCAGCTCTTGGTGATGCAGGCTTGCTTGGCTGTTGTGGTGCAGGCTTGCTGGCTCTTGGGGACGGCAATTTGGTAGTAGGATCACCTCCTTTTGTGTTTGGCATTGAAGCATCTCTATGAGTAGGCACCTTGGGGCTTGCGATTCTGATGGTGCCTTCCTGAGCAGGCTTGGTGGTTTTGACTGTGACCACGCCGCTAATCGACACATCGGTTAGCACACCGGTATCTGTAGTTGGCATCTTTCCACCGAGTTGGCAGCAACCTAGCGAACTTGGCACCCTGCATCAATGGCTGCGGCTCATGATTCTCTCTCGTCTCTGAACCCCAAACCTTTTGTGGCCTGTTCCCCCTTTGTGCCCCTGGCAAACTTGACAATCTTTTTCTGCTTAGGTGGTTTTGGTGGGACTGTTGAAAGGGGAGTCTTCCCCTTATCTGTTGAACTCCTGTGATGGTGGTTGGCTCTCTGCTCACTACAGTTGGCATATCAGTTTGAAGCACAGCTTCCTTGACCATATTTACTTCAGCATCTGCACTCACCATCTTCTCCTTGGTTTGAGGCAACTGCAGATTTTTCTTCATTGAAACTGCTTTACGCTTCTGGACCACGTGAGGGTTTGCCATGGATGCTGCCTTGCTCTTGCAGGAGCTTAGGTCTGGAAGCTGCTTCAAATATTCCTTGTATTTTTCCTTTGAATGAACCCATTCAAGACCCTTTCCTGCTTCCTCCATGTCAATTTGATTCTTTTCAGCAACACTTGATAAGAACAGGCTCTTGTCAATGGCAAAGTTGATCTTCTCACACATATCTTGGGCGCTAAAATCTAGCACAGGAAAGGTGGTTGGCAAAGCTGGCTTCAAGTTGCAGAGCTTGAACATATCAATGCTGCCCTGGGACTCTGCTTCGTCATTTTTCTTTGATTTCTGCAAATCCTTATCTTTCCAGCAAGTTTTGTTAATTAACATCTGTAATGTGCTCCTGCTACTCAATGAATTTTTGCTGCTGGCAGGAGTGGCAGAAGTGCTAGTCCTCCTGGATGTGTTGCTGCCTGTACCACCAGAACCAGGGGCGTTGTCATCATCACCGTCATCGCTGCTGTCGCTGCCTCCATTGGATCCCCCTTTATCATCACCATAATCATCCTCATCTTCTTCATCGTCATCTTCTTCATCGTCATCTTCTTCCCTCTCACTGCCATCAACTGCTGCGCCTTTGTCTTCTCCCCTCTCACTGCCATCAACTGCTGCACCTTTGTCCCCGTCCACCTCTTTGGCCCCACCTTCTTCTTCCTCCTCCTCTGCCTCACTATCTTCTTCCTTGTCCTCCTCCTCTCCTTTGTCCTCTTCTTGTTTGTCCTCCTCCTCCTCCTCCTCCTCCTCTTCCTCCTCCTCTTCCTCCTCCTCTTCTTCTTCCTCCTCCTCTGCATCTTCTTCATTGTCATCCTCATCCTTGTCCTCATCCTCTGATTAATCTGCATCTGTGTCGTCGTCATTGTCAACATCTATCGCTGCTTCCATTTCCTCATCTTCTTCTGACTCATCCTCAACAAACTCTTCTTCTTCTTGTATAGTTGACCCCCGTCTCTTTCTTTTTGGAGCACGGCGTGATGCCCCGGTTTGCATTGATGGCTGCTGTACGCAAGGATCAATATCCGGTTCCTCGTCATCGATCTTGGAAACTGCTTCAATGAAGGTGCCAACCTGTTCAGTTACAGCCTTGCACAGGTCATTGGCCACTTTTGCAATCTTTGCCTTTTTCTACATCAACACAAAAAAAAGATTCAGTACTGATTCAGTTAGAAAAAAATTTAAAAAGTAAAATGTCTGTAACTGACCATGATGTGATAAGCAAAAACCGACTAATACACACTTTCTGGCCGACTAAAAACATGAATCTAGCCAACTACACATGCACTGTGGCACAAACTAAAAACATGCATTCTGCCAAGTTGATGTCAATGGTTGTAAACGAACACTTTGACTGTCCAAAAGAACATGTGCAACTACAGAATCTTATATGTGTAACTGAACATACATCACAGCCAACAGAATCCTGTATTCTCGCAACTACAAAAGTTATACATGTCCAACTGAACATACATCTCAGCCAAAAGAAAATGTTGGTAAGTGGTACAAATTTCTGTATGCAAAACACTAACCTGCGGATTGTAGGTTATTGGTAACTTGGATGCCACGAATGCTTCAGCTTGCAAATTCCACCAAACAGTGGTGTCTGCTCCATGCCTCTATACTCCTCTTTAAGCTGATGTAAAAAAAGAGAAAAAGAAAAGAACAAGGTTATCAAAACAGATTTGTGTGTTGAACGAAACCAAACATTATAACCTGTGCAACTACAACACGATACTGGGGTAGACAATTCGACTATACATATATGCAACTGAACAAAGACACAAAAACTATGCAACCCACATGGCACCTAATTTTTTTTCTACAAACTGATGCCACACATCTGTGCAACAAGATTAGTAAAACTGTGCAACTTAAAAAAGATGGTGTGCCAATTTAAAATGAACATGTGTGCAAATGCCAAACTTAAAGCTACAAGCTGTGCATTGTTGTGCCAACTGATGACAGTTTTTGTGCAATTTCCAAAAAAAGTGACCCGACATCAAAAGAACATAAAAAGAAAAAACTGTTGGAAAAAAACAAAGAGAACTCACTTGTAATTTGCCGAACACACCAGGAGAGCTGGTATCCTTCTTGATCACCTTGGCAATTAGAGTACTATCCCATGCATTCGATCGTATCACGCAGTTGCTTACCGGGATGTCATGGACAAGAGCATCAAGGTATAGTATCTTCACCAGACCCAACAAAAGAAAAGCCAAGTTCAGTTATTATTATGAGTATTTCAGCAAACTATAACTGCACAAAAAGAATAAGAACAGATGGAAGTGGTCGTTTTCACTAATCATCAAGTGATACAAGCAGCAACAGACAGTTTGCTTCTCCTGGTCCATGTTCCGGAAAGCTACGTTAATGTGTTCTGCTACAAAAAGGCAGATGTTTGTGTTCTTGAGGTTTTCATGATCTAGCACGAGTCCGTAGCACTTTGGGCTGAGCTTCAAGGCCGTGGTTGGTGCTAAGAAAGTGCTGAAGGCAACCGCAAGCCAGGCCATAAAGAATGTGTCATCCGTTCTTGCCCCCATATCCTTAATCATCGTGGTCGATGTACTTGATCCGGGATGAGAAGTTCCATTATGTTGAAGGTCTCTCTAAATCTCCTAGTTGTATCCTTGTCAACTTTGTAATGACTTTTAGACCCTGTTAGGAAGATCAAATACCCTTTGAACACTGTCAGCATCGACACGGATCCTTCCCCTTCCTGGGAAAACCATTTCAGAGGTCTGTGGCTGGTAGGACTGCACCAGGAACTTAGTGAGTGTTGGAAATATGCCCTAGAGGCAATAATAAAATGATTATTATTATATTTCCTTGTCCATGATAATTGTCTATTATTCATGCTATAATTGTGTTATCCGGAAATCATAATACATGTGTGAATACTTAGACCATAACATGTCCCTAGTGAGCCTCTAGTTGACTAGCTCGTTGATCAACAGATAGTCATGGTTTCCTGACTATGGACATCAGATGTCATTGATAACGGGATCACATCATTAGGAGAATGATGTGATGGACAAGACCCAATCCTAAGCATAGCACAAGATCGTGTAGTTCGTTTGCTAGAGCTTTTCCAATGTCAAGTATCATTTCCTTAGACCATGAGATCGTGTAACTCCCGGATGCTCTAGGTGTGCTTTGGGTGTACCAAACATCACAACGTAACTGGGTGACTATAAAGGTATACTACAGGTATCCCCGAAAGTATCTGTTGAGTTGACACGGATCGAGACTGGGATTTGTCACTCCGTATGACGGAGAGGTATCTCTGGGCCCACTCGGTAATGCATCATCATAATGAGCTCAATGTGACCAAGTGTTTGGTCACGGGATCATGCATTACGGTACAAGTAAAGTGACTCGCCGGTAACGAGATTGAACGAGGTATTGGGATACCGACGATCGAATCTCGGGCAAGTAGCGTACCGATTGACAAAGGGAATTGTATACGGGATTACTTGAATCCTCGACATCGTGGTTCATTCGATGAGATCATCGTGGAACATGTGGGAGCCAACATGGGTATCCAGATCCCGCTGTTGGTTTTTGGCCAGAGAGCTGTCTCGGTCATGTCTGCGTGATTCCCGAAGCCGTAGGGTCTACACACTTAAGGTTCGGTGACGCTAGGGTTGTAGAGATATTAGTATGCGGTAACCCGAAAGTTGTTCGGAGTCCCGGATGAGATCCCGGACGTCACGAGGAGTTCCGGAATGGTCCGGAGGTGAAGATTTGTATATAGGAAGTCCAGTTTCGGCCACCGGGAAAGTTTCGGGGTTCACCGATATTGTACCGGGACCACCGGAAGGGTCCCGGGGGTCCACCGGGTGGGGCCACCTATCCCGGAGGTCCCCATGGGCTGAAGTGGGAGGGGAACCAGCCCCTGGTGGGCTAGTGCGCCCCCCTTGGGCCTCCCCCTGCGCCTAGGGTTGGAAACCCTAGGGGTGGGGGGCGCCCCACTTGGCTTGGGGGGCAAGTTCCCCCCCTTGGCCGCCCCCCCCTTGAGATTCAATCTCTAGGGGGCTGGCGCCCCCCAGGGCCCCTATATAAAGAGGGGGGGGAGGGAGGGCTGCACACCCCTGCTCCTGGCGCCTCCCTCTCCCCTCGTAACACCTCTCCCTCTCGCTGAGCTTGGCGAAGCCCTGCCGAGATCGCCGCTACTTCCACCACCACGCCGTTGTGCTGCTGGATCTCCATCAACCTCTCCCTCCCCTTGCTGGATCAAGAAGTAAGGAGACGTCTTCCCCAACCGTACGTGTGTTGAACGCGGAGGTGCCGTCCGTTTGGCACTAGGATCTTCGGTGATTTGGATCACGACTAGTACGACTCCCTCAACCCCGTTCTCTTGAACGCTTCCGCGCGTGATCTACAAGGGTATGTAGATGCACTCCTCTCTCTCGTTGCTAGATGACTCCATAGATTGATCTGGTGAAGCTCAGAATTTTTTTATTTTCTGCAACGTTCCCCAACAATGGCATCATGAGCTAGGTCTATGCGTAGTTTCTATGCATGAGTAGAACACAATCTTGTTGTGGGCGTAGATGTTTTCAATTTTCTTGCCACTACTAGTCTTATATTGTTTCGGCGACATCGTGGGATGAAGCGGCCCGGACCGACCTTACATGTACGCTTACGTGAGACAGGTTCCACCGACTGACATGCACTAGTTGCATAAGGTGGCTAGCGGGTGTCTGTCTCTCCCAATTTAGTCGGATCGGATTCGATGAAAAGGTCCTTATGAAGGGTAAATAGAAATTGGCATATCACATTGTGGTTTTATGTAGGTAAGAAACGTTCTTGCTAGAAACCTATAGCAGCCACGTAAAAACATGCAACAACAATTAGAGGACGTCTAACTTGTTTTTGCAGCATATGCCTTGTGATGTGATATGGCCAAAAGGATGTGATGAATGAAATATATGTGATGTATGAGATTGATCATGTTCTTGTAATAGGAATCACGACTTGCATGTCGATGAGTATGACAACTGGCAGGAGCCATAGGAGTTGTCTTTATTTTTTGTATGACCTGCGTGTCATTGAATAACGCCATGTAAATTACTTTACTTTATTGCTAAACCGCTAGCCATAGAAGTAGAAGTAATCGTTGGCGTGACAACTTCATGAAGACACGATGATGGAGATCATGGTGTCATGCCGATGACGAAGATGATCATGGCGCCCGAAGATGGAGATCAAAGGAGCAATATGATATTGGCCATATCATGTCACTATTTGATCAATTAGAGGAATAAGCAGAGACTGACGAAGGACGAGGTGACGATGCGCGTCGGGAATGGTTCCAAGGTCGATGTGATCGCCGTCGGCACGCTACCTCTACATTTACCTACGGGATTAGTTTTAAACCTCAATAATTGTTATTTAGTGCCAGCTTTGAGCATGAACATTGTATCCGGATCTCGTTTAATATGAGATGGCTACTAATTTAAATCCAAGAATAATGGTTGTTATACTTATATGAGAGATATGTTTTATGGGCATGCCCTGCTGGTCAATGGTTTATTCTTAATGAATCTCGAACGTGATGTTACACATATTCATAGTGTGAATACCAAAAGATGTAAAGTTGATAACGATAGTCCCACATACTTGTGGCACTGCCGCCTTGGTCACATTGGTGTAAAACGCATGAAGAAGCTCCATGCTGATGGACTTTTGGAGTCTCTTGATTACGAATCATTTGACACATGCGAACCATGCCTTATGGGCAAAATGACCAAGACTCCATTCTCTGGAACAATGGAGCGGGCAACCAACTTATTGGAAATCATACATACTGATGTGTGCGGTCCAATGAGCATTGAGGCTTGCGGAGGCTATCGTTATGTTCTCACTCTCACTGACGACTTGAGTAGATATGGGTATGTCTACTTGATGAAACAAAAGTCTGAGACCTTTGAAAAGTTCAAGGAATTTCAGAATGAGGTAGAGAATCAACGTGACCGAAAGATAAAGTTCTTACGATCAGATCATGGGGAGAATATTTAAGTCACAAATTTGGTACGCACTTAAGGAAATGTGGAATCGTTTCACAACTCATGCCGCCTGGAACACCTCAGCGTAACGGTGTGTCGGAACATCGTAATCGCACTCTATTGGATATGGTGCGATCTATGATGTCACTCACCGATTTACCGCTATCATTTTGGGGATACGCTCTAGAGACAGCTACATTCACTTTAAATAGGGCACCGTCTAAAGCCGTTGAGACGACACCGTATGAATTATGGTTTGGGACGAAACCTAAGCTGTTGTTTCTAAAAGTTTGGGGATGCGATGCTTATGTCAAGAAACTTCAACCTAAGAAGCTCGAACCCAAGTCGGAAAAATGCGTCTTCATAGGATACCCTAAGGAAACCATTGGATATACCTTCTACCTCAGATCCGAAGGCAAGATCTTAGTTGCCAAGAACGGGTCCTTTCTGGAGAAAGAGTTTCTCTCGAAAGAAGTAAGTGGGAGGAAAGTGGAACTTGATGAAGTACTACCTCTTGAACCGGAAAGTAGCGCAGCTCAGGAAGATGTTCCTGTGGTGCCTGCACCGACTAGAGAGGAAATTAATGATGATGATCAAAGTACTTCGGATCAAGTTACTACTAAACTTCGTAGGTCCACGAGGACACGTTCCACACCAGAGTGGTATGGCAACCCTGTCCTGGAAATCATGTTGTTAGACAACGGTGAACCTTTGAACTATGAAGAAGCAATGGCGGGCCCAGATTCCAACAAATGGCTTGAAGCCATGCAATCCGAGATAGGATCCATGTATGAAAACAAAGTGTGGACTTTGACAGACTTTCCCGATGATCGGCGAGCGATAGAAAACAAATGGATCTTTAAGAAGAAGATGGACGCGGATGGTAATGTTGCCATCTATAAAGCTCGACTTGTCGCTAAGGGTTATCGACAAGTTCAAGGGGTTGACTACGATGAGACTTTCTCTCCCATAGCGAAGCTGAAGTCCGACCGAATCATGTTAGCAATTGCCGCATACTATGATCAGATATGGCAAATGGACGTCAAAACGGCATTCCTTAACGGCTTTCTTAAGGAAGAATTGTATATGATGAAGCCGGAAGGTTTTGTCGATCCTAAGAATGCTAACATGGTATGCAAGCTCCAGCTCTCCATCTATGGGCTGGTGCAAGCATCTCAGAGTTGGAACATTCGCTTTAATGAAATGATCAAAGCGTTTGGGTTTATGCAGACTTATGGAGAAGCCTGCATTTACAAGAAAGTGAGTGGGAGCTCTGTAGCATTTCTCATATTATATGTGGATGACATACTTTTGATGGGAAATGATATAGAACTTTTGGACAACATTAAGGCCTACTTGAATAAGTATTTTTCAAAGAAGGACCTTGGAGAAGCTGCTTACATATTAGGCATCAAGATCTATAGAGATAGATCGAGACGCCTCATAGGTCTTTCACAAAGCACATACCTTGATAAGATATTGAAGAAGTTCAATATGGATCAGTCCAAGAAGGGGTTCTTGCCTGTGTTGCAAGGTGTGAAATTGAGCTCGGCTCAATGTCCGACCACGGCAGAAGATAGAGAAAAGATGAGTGTCGTCCCCTATGCCTCGGCCATAGGGTCTATCATGTATGCCATGCTGTGTACCAGACCTGATGTAAACCTTGCCGTAAGTTTGGTAGGGAGGTACCAAAGTAATCCCGGCATGGTACACTGGACAGCGGTCAAGAATATCCTGAAGTACCTGAAAAGGACAAAGGATATGTTTCTCGTAAATGGAGGTGATGAAGAGCTCGTCGTAAAGGGTTACGTCGATGCTAGCTTTGACACAGATCTGGATGACTCTAAGTCACAAACCGGATACGTGTATATTTTGAATGGTGGGGCAGTAAGCTGGTGCAGTTGCAAGCAAAGCGTCGTGGCGGGATCTACATGTGCAGCGGAATACATGGCAGCCTCGGAGGCAGCGCATGAAGCAATCTGGATGAAGGATTTCATCATCGACCTAGGAGTCATACCCAATGCGTCAGGACCGATCACTCTCTTATGTGACAACACTGAAGCTATTGCCCTTGCCAAGGATCCCAGGTTTCACAAGAAGACCAGGCACATCAAGCGTCGCTTCAACTCCATTCGTGAAAATGTTCAAGATGGAGACATAGATATTTGCAAAGTGCATACGGATCTGAATGTCGCAGATCCGTTGACTAAACCTCTTCCGTGAGCAAAACATGATCAACACCAGAACTCTATGGGTGTTCGATTCATCACAATGTAACTAGATTATTGACTCTAGTGCAAGTGGGAGACTGTTGGAAACATGCCCTAGAGGCAATAATAAAATGATTATTATTATATTTCCTTGTTCATGATAATTGTCTATTATTCATGCTATAATTGTGTTATCCGGAAATCATAATACATGTGTGAATACTTAGACCATAACATGTCCCTAGTGAGCCTCTAGTTGACTAGCTCGTTGATCAACAGATAGTCATGGTTTCTTGACTATGGACATTGGATGTCATTGATAACGGGATGGCATCATTAGGAGAATGATGTGATGGACAAGACCCAATCCTAAGCATAGCACAAGACCGTGTAGTTCGTTTGCTAGAGCTTTTCCAATGTCAAGTATCATTTCCTTAGACCATGAGATCGTGTAACTCCCGGATGCCGTAGGAGTGCTTTGGGTGTACCAAACGTCACAACGTAACAGGGTGACTATAAAGGTATACTACAGGTATCCCTGAAAGTATCTGTTGGGTTGACACGGATCGAGACTGGGATTTGTCACTCCGTATGACGGAGAGGTATCTCTGGGCCCACTTTGTAATGCATCATCATAATGAGCTCAATGTGACCAAGTGTTTGGTCACGGAATCATGCATTACGGTATGAGTAAAGTGACTCGCCGGTAACGAGATTGACGAGGTATTGGGATACCGACGATCGAATCTCGGGCAAGTAACGTACCGATTGACAAAGGGAATTGTATACGGGATTACTTGAATCCTCAACATCGTGGTTCATTCGATGAGCTCATCGTGGAACATGTGGGAGCCAACATGGGTATCCAGATCCCGTTGTTGGTTATTGGCCGGAGAGCTGTCTCAGTCATGTCTGCGTGATTCCCGAACCCGTAGGGTCTACACACTTAAGGTTCGGTGATGCTAGGGTTGTAGAGATATTAGTATGCGGTAACCGGAAAGTTGTTCGGAGTCCCGTATGAGATCCCGAATGTCACGAGGAGTTCCGGAATGGTCTGGAGGTGAAGATTTGTATATAGGAAATCCAGCTTCGGCCACCGGGAAAGTTTCAGGGTTCACCGGTATTGTACCGGGACCATCGGAAGGGTCCCGGGGGTCCACCGGGTGGGCCCACCTATCCCGGAGGGCCCCATGGGCTGAAGTGGGAGGGGAACCAGCCCCTGGTGGGCTGTTGCGCCCCCCTTGGGCATCCCCCTGCGCCTAGGGTTGGAAACCCTAGGGGTGGGGGCGCCCCACTTGGCTTGGGGGGCAAGTTCCCCCCCTTGGTCGCCCCCCCCCTTGAGATTCAATATCTAGGGGGCCGGCGTCCCCCAGGGTCCCTATATAAAGAGGGGGGGGGGAGGGAGGGCTGCGCACCCCTGCTCCTGGCGCCTCCCTCTCCCCTCGTAACACCTCTCCCTCTCGCTGAGCTTGGCGAAGCCCTGCCGAGATCGCCGCTACTTCCACCACCACGCCGTCGTGCTGCTAGATCTCCACCAACCTCTCCGTCCCCTTGCTGGATCAAGAAGGAAGGAGACGTCTTCCCCAACTGTACATGTGTTGAACGCGGAGGTGCCGTCCGTTCGGCACTAGGATCTTCGGTGATTTGGATCACGACGAGTACGACTCCCTCAACCCCGTTCTCCTGAATGCTTCCGTGCGTGATCTACAAGGGTATGTAGGTGCACTCCTGTCTCTCGTTGCTAGATGACTCCATAGATTGATCTTGGTGAAGCGTAGAAATTTTTTATTTTCTGCAACGTTCCCCAATAGTGAGGTCCGCTGGAAGTGTGTCTGACAAGTTCAATAGCCCCCCGAACAACCTCGAAACTAGTTCTGACTTCTGTGGTGGGGTTAGAGAGGCGTTGAAATTTGCAAAGCACGCTGGTGATGCCCTTATCCTGCCCGCTTGTGATGGTCGCTCCACGGCTTCCCCTGCAGCCACCTCAACTCCTTCACCGCTGGCCTGTTGATGAGAATATAAAAACATTAAGGAAACATTAAAAACAAGAGAAAAAATAAGAATGAAAAAAAATCTAACAATCATCATTTGGATCAGTATTGGAAAAAGCTATATATTCATAAAATGGATCATGCCAACTAATATGATGTATTTGTGCAACTAATAAAGATCATGAGGAAACTGAAGACTGCCAGTGTGCAACCTTCAAAAAAACTAAGAAAATATACGATACCTGGCAACTACAAAAAGTTCTAACGGATGTGCAACAATAAGAAATGATATTGCAACAACATAACAGCAACTAAAAAAAGGTTTGTAAGGAACTGTTCAATAGCTCATAAACACAAAAAACCACATACCTCGGCATCATTTGTGGAAGATCGACAGCTCCTCCGACAAATCTGCTGCTGCACAAAAAATGATCAGTGATGTCAACTATAAAGAAGCCAACTTGTCAACTACAAGATGCCAACTAATGCCAACTGAGATCAAGATGACTAGAGATGTCAACTACAAGGTTGTTATTGACAAACTAAAAACAAAAATGGTGGTGAGAGCTGCTGCATAATTTCAACAGCGTCTAAAAAGCGAGAAACACTTATATTCGAGAATTTACTTACCCTAGAAGATGACTCAACTCCCTTTCCAACTGCTGCACGTCTAGTCCGCTTTACAACACGGAACTGATCAGCATCCTAAGAAAAAAAAATAAAAAACATGAGCATGGGAAAAAATAAAAAATGTTATATGACCCAAACAAAACCGAAAAATGGGCTTGTGTCATCAGCATGCCACTTACCTCAACATCCTCTCCCTGCTCAACACTCTGCGCAGGTCGTGGTGGCGATTAGCGGGGCGCTTGAACTCCGCCAAGGACGACTTCGAACGCTGATTAAGCAACCCAAAAAGAAAACATGAAAAAAAGGACATTAGCATACGTGCATAAGTTGAAAACAACTCAAAAACATAGAAAAAGTGAAAAAAATACATCTTCTTCATTGCAATCCGCATCTCCTCCTATTATAACCATTTTTGCCCCGCGGGAGGAAATACAACAAAAGAAAACATAGTTAGAAGATGCGGAAACAAACTAGGGAAATCATAGAAGGTTGCTTTGATCTGCAGACATCTACACATAAGCAGGACACAAAATGAAAAAAACCAAAAAACATGTGGACAACCAACTACTACAATGATGCATCCAACTGGGCAGTAAACCTTGTGCAAACTGGACAACATATAAGCCAACTAACTATTTTCTGCCTAGGTATTACTTGCCAACTGTGACAAGTAATAACTAGGCAGAAAATAGTTAACTAAAACAACAAGCTCAAGAAGATAACTTGTGCAAACTGGAACAAGCAAAAATGCAAAGCAAAAATCCAGCAAAACAATTGGGCATACTATATTGAAAAATTAGCAACCATTCAGTGCTAATTTGCAAAAATAAGCGTCCCCAGTTGCACATGAGGGGAAACGCATGAAAACAACCACATCCACAACAAAGACTTGCACATTGAGAAAAATTAAATTGGAAAATTGGCAAGCATTGGTACTAATTTGCACAATCAAGGGGGCCCTAGTTGCACAAAGCAGGAGAAAGCACATGAACCACCACAGCCACCACAATGCTGGTGGCTAGGGTAGACTATATTGGAAAAATGGCAAGCATTGGTGCTAAATTGCACAAACAAGAGTCCCTAGTTGCACACAGCAGAGGGGGGGGGGGGAACAGCAAAGCCAACTAAGTAGAGCAACTAGCACAAAGTGTATAACATATGAACAACCAACTAGTAAAAGTGATGCAGCCAACTGAGCAGGCAACTTGTGCAACTGAACACCGTATAGACAACCAACCAGTACAAACAGTGATCCAACTAACCAAAACAACTGCTGCAACTGCAGAGCATATGGACAACCAGTACTATATGGACGCAGCCAATCGAAAGCAGAATTTTGTGCAACTAACCACTTAAATTACTGAATCATGAACTTGCGGGATCAGGGAAAATCAGCCAATGCATTGCACACTACATCGCAGCATCTAATACAACTTGCGAATGACTAAGAATCATGAACAGATCTCAAACCTCTGCAAAATTGAGCGGAACATGAACTAAACAGCCAAATCGCCCTAAAATCGCATAGCGGGCACCGTGGACATGCATCCTTCTACCTAAAGACTACCGCGTACCACAGCCAACTACATCGTCGACCACGGCCGCCACCCCGTGCCGTCAAGGGAGTACTAATTTGCACAAGTGATGATATCTATTTGCACATAGCAGAATAAAAAAACACGTGGACCACCACACCCACCACAAGGCTGGTAGATTGGGTACACTATATTGCAAAAAATGGCAAGCCTTGGTGCTAAACTACAAACAAGGGTTCCTAGTTGCACACAGCAGCGGGAAAACACACGAACCACCAGATCAATCACAAAGCATGGAAGCTTGGCTAGTTAATGTTGGGAAATTGGCAAGCATAGGTACTGATTTGCACAAAAAATGGTCCCTAATTGCACACAGCAGGGAAAAACACATGACCCAGGAGAACCACCACAAGGCTGACACATTGGCTATATTGTCTCAAAAATTGTCTACTACTGATCCTAATTTGCACGCAAGGGGCAACACAGTTGCACACCGCGGGGGGAAAACACTCATCAAAAACACCAGATCCACCACGAGGCTACAATCCACAGACGAACCTCTATGGCCTCTAACCAATCATCCTCCCTGAACCACTCATCCCGTACGTATATAGACGAAATCTCCCCCTATTGCAACGCAAAAACGATGGGATGAGCAAGACCCTAGCCCGTCCCTGCCAATCCGACAGTTTCCCAAACGAAGTAGTCCGCGGGGGTGACCTCAACCTCGCCGGAAAATGAGTTCGACCTCCCTACCCCCGACCGCGATCTCGAGTTTGACCTCTACCTCAACCTCACTGGAAAACGTGCGACCTCACCGAAAAAAAGGAGGGGACGGGGACGAGTATCGGGGAACGCGTGGTAGGAGCAGTGCCTGTGCCGCCACGGATGACGACCCTCGCGGCGCGCCCCGCCGTCGACCACAACCAGCGGCAGATTTGGAGCCGCCTCCGAGCACCAACCAGCGGCGAGAGCAGGGGGGAAAGAGGAGGAATGGGCGGCGATAGGTGCGGGGTGGACGGGGGTAATGGCAGGAAATTCGAAACCGCCGCCCACTACGCACGACGGCTATCACGCTGGGGAACTGCCTAATCCTCTATGACGTGTGGGTCCGTCGGGAAGTTTATCTCGCACGGCGTGGCTCGATCGGACTAGGCGACCGGTCCACACGCGGTCCGAGCGGCGCGGCTCCACCACCCGACCAGGGAACACCTAGACATCGCGCGCCGTCGATCGGAACGAGATCGAGCGGCTCCCGTTCGGCCGCTCGTTCTCTCCAGATAGTGCGCGGGCACTTTTTAGGTTTTGGGTTTTGTTATTGTGATCTCACATCGCAAAGGCCCGCCTCTTCGCAAGCGATTGTGTCTTGGCTGTGTTTGTGGTATATATACTATCTCTGCTTTATTTACTCTGCATAATTTTTGTGGTGATTATTTACTCTGCATACACCACATGAAAAATATTGTATGCCAAGTGTCGGTACTGGCGACAACACTCTAAAAAAATGAGAGCAATTGACAAAAACTACCACATTTCACGTATCTGTCCCACAGAACTACCACATTTTGAAAAGTGACCGAAAACTCCAGATTAGTACTAATTTTGTGACAAAAAACTACCAAGTTGAGTTGATGACCGTTTTTATGATTTTAAACCTGTTTATGACATGTGGGACTGGCAGCAAAGTCAACTCTGTTTATTTTGACCGTCAAGTTAACCGTTATGACAGATGGGACCCACACGTCAACCTTCTTCTTCCTCCCCTCCTCTCTCTCTTTGGCATTTCAACAAACACCTCTTGTGCATGAGAAGGAAGCAGGGGAGCTCGGCACCGCTACGCTTTACACCACGTCGATCTCAAAGACGAAGCGCCGGTGAACCAGCTCCGGGTCAGCTCTGCCTCGCACTGAACGATGGCAGTGGCGGCAGCCTTTGCGGCGACATCGATGTCGGTGTCGTGAGCTACTGCTCAATGGTAGATGCGGGTGTTGGTGTCAAAACCGGCGGATCTCGGGTAGGGGGTCCCGAACTGTGCGTCTAGGCGGATGGTAACAGGAGACAAGGGACACGATGTTTTTACCCAGGTTCGGGCCCTCTCGATGGAGGTAAAACCCTACTCCTGCTTGATTAATATTGATGATATGGGTAGTACAAGAGTAGATCTACCACGAGATCGAGAGGCTAAACCCTAGAAGCTAGCCTATGGTATGATTGTTGTTAGTCCCACGGACTAAAACCCTCCGCTTTATATAGGCACCAAGAGGGTTAGGGTTGCACAGAGTCGGTTACAATGGTAGGAGATCTACATATCCGTATCGCCAAGCTTGCCTTCCACGCCAAGGAAAGTCCCATCCGGACACGGGACGAAGTCTTCAATCTTGTATCTTCATAGTCCAGGAGTCCGGCCAAAGGCTATAGTCCGGCCATCCGGACACCCCCTAATCCAGGACTCCCTCAGTAGCCCCTGAACCAGGCTTCAATGACGACGAGTCCGGCGCGCATGTTGTCTTCGGCATTGCAAGGCGGTTTCCTCCTCCGAATTCCTCATAGAAGATTTTGAACACAAGGATAGTGTCCAGCTCTGCAAAATAAGTTCCACATACCACCGTAGGGAGAATAATGTTTACACAAGTTCAACCTGCTGATGTATTCCACAGTGTGATATCACACCACGGCCAAGCCTTTATTCGAATCGTTTTTACTGTCCCACCTCAGCGCGTTTAGCGAGGCAGTTTCCTTGGCACGTCTTGTCAAAGCAGAGATCGTGTCCCCTTATTCCGGGATTCTCATCAATACGGGCGTGGGTAACCTAACCGCGCCATTGATTACGGTGCTTGGGAGATAAGCGAGTTTTATCGGCCGGTGGGGACGCATAGCTTTGTCCGTCCATATAAGGGATAAGGATCCACTTTTCACACACGCCTTCTTCCTCCTTTGCTCATCCATTTCCGCGTGCTTGAGCTCTAGCGCCCAAGTCCGCGCATCCCACCTCAACCTTCTCCAACTATGTCCGGAGGCGGGAGGCAGTGGATGGCCTCCTCCGTCACGGAGGGCACATCAAAAAAGCTGCGAAGGCGGATACTTGTCCGACGACATCGCGTATCGGCTCCCCGACAAGGGGCAGCTCATCCCCACCCCCAGGCCCCATGAGAGGGTGGTGTTCCTCCCCCACTTCCTCCGCGGACTAGGTTTTCCACTTCACCCATTTGTCCGAGGGCTCATGTTCTACTACGGCCTAGATTTCCACGATCTGGCCCCGAATTTCATCCTCAACATCTCGGCGTTCATCGTCGTGTGCGAGGCCTTCCTCTGCATCCAGCTGCACTTCGGCTTATGGATGAAGACCTTCAATGTCAAGCTGAAGATAGTGGGCGGCCGCCAAGCGGAGTGCGGAGGTGCCATGGTGGGCAAGATGGCCAACGTCCTATGGCTCGAGGGCTCCTTCATGGAGACCATAAAGGGGTGGCAATCGAGGTGGTTCTACATCACCGAGCAGCGACCCTAAATGGGCAGCGCCCCAATTCAATCTGGATTCCCTACGGCTCACCTCATGGAAAGAGACGGGCTGACATGGGGTAATTCGAAGAGCGACCGGACTCCAAACTGCGTCCAAAACACGGTGAACAAGAAGCTCAAGCTTGTCAACGTAGTCCAGGTTATGCTCATCCGCCGGATCCTCCCATGCCAGCAACGGGCCTTCAACTTGTGGGAGTTTGATCCGGCACAACACCGAACCTTGAGCCGGCTCTTCGACACAACATACGAAGATGCCTGGAAGGTGCTGTTCAAGGGTGCCGAGGCTCCCGCATCCGCTACCGAAGATCGCGGATTCAGCTCGCGGCATCAAGCCAGCGAGGTACGCTGTTTTACCCTTTACGGGACTCTTTTTTCATAGTTTAACTCTATGCGGGATCTAAAACTCCCTCTCCTTTGACAGGACTGGCAGAAGACGTCCGGACAGATCGACTGTCCGGCTCCTTTGCCAGAAGACCCAGCGGACGCCCGATTGACGGGGCTGCTCGCTCCGGCACCTCACGTGGTGCCGGAGAAGAAGGCCAAGAAGAAGGCCACGGGAACTCGAAGGAGTTCCCGGTGCCAGGTGTTGTCGGACTCATCGTCCAATGACTCTGAGGCGGACTCCTCTCGCGAAGACGAGGAGGAGGGAAAAGAGGCCTCTCCCCCAGCGGGGGAGAGAAGAAAAGGAAGGACGACCCAACTGGGGAGGCCAGAGGGTCCAAGAAGGGAAGGACCCTTCCTCCGGACTATGCCACCAACGCTGACGATGGCGAAGAGGGGTGGATGCCGAGGGCCAAGCCCCTGGCGAAATCGTAAGTGTCCGGATACCAGAATAACTCATGGCGTTCCATTCGTCGCACAACATCTTCTAATGCCGAATATAACCATGCAGCCCGCCCAAGGACGGGCTCGATGCTTCGTCGAGCGGCTCCCTAGATTCGTCGGATGTGAATAGCGCCTCACTTCTGACCGCCTCGTCTCTTCCCGCCGCGGATGACGCCGAGGTGGAGTCCCAAAAGGGGCCCAGCCAGGAGGAGGTGGCGCTGGAGGCGCCGCAAGGCGACCTCCCGGACTCCGGGCGCAAAGGGGATAAAACCCCAAAGGGCTTTAAGTCCGGCCCTGTGCCGGACTCCGTACCGGAACCTTCAGTGGTTCCGGAGTCCGGCAGGCGACCCCTTCGTAAGAAGGGCAAGATCATGACGCCGGTGACCTCCGTCCAACCGAGGCACCGGATAATTTGATGGGGCGCTCAACGGCGCTTCCATCGACGAGGACCACCTTTCATATGAGTGTGGTGATCCGAAAGTTCGATCCGCCAAGAGCGGGCTGGTGAAGCTTGTGCCAGCCTTCTAACAGGCTTTGAGGTATGTATTTAAGATATGTAAAAATATTACCGCATAGACAAGAGCCCTCGATGCTCAGTTTGGTGTTCGGAAAGAAAAAGCCGAACGAGGATCTAAAAGATATACGCAGGAGTCTAACATAAGTATGTCAATATGGGAATGCAGGCTCTTGCTGGTGACCTCTGCCCGTCTTGATGCGGAGGTTGATGCATTAAGCGAGCCTCGGCGGTCCGAGAACGAGCTCGGCCTTGCCAAAAGCAGCTCGAGGACAGGAAGCTAAGTAATACCTTATTGGAGTATTTGAAAGATGTGGTTGCAAAAATGACAGGAGTAACGTGAATATTGCAGGGCCACGAGCGAGGTGGCGACCCGAAGGAAGCGGTGTCCAAGGCCGAAAGCAATGCGGCCGCGGAGCGCACTGAGCGAGAGAAGCAGGAGGCGTGGGTGGCGGAGGTGCGGCAAGAGCTCTGTGGCTCTCGTGGAAAAACACGAGTTTGGGCGTGACTCAAAGACTCGAGTCAGAGCTCGCCTCGGCCCTTGAGAGCGCCAAAGCCACTAAGGCCGAAGCCCACAAAGCCCTCCAGGAAATTGAGGCGATGAAGAAGATAGCGGCGGGTAAGGCATTCTATATGGAAAGCAAGCATGTGAAAGTGAATTATCTGTTACTTACCCGAATCCGGAGCTCTCCAGGAGCATTCGCAGATCTGCCCCACAGTGTGTCTGATGCTGCCACATTCTACCGAGCAAAGGAGGGGAGCTCGACGGAGAAGGTGTTCTGGTCTCACTATGTTGAGGCCGGAAACCCGGTGCCCTTGAGCGACCAGCTGAAGCAGCTGGTCGAGCTCCATAAGGTGGCCGAACAGGCCATGAAGGGCCTCATAGTTCGGCTATGGCCCAAGGAAGCCATGCCTGGGAGCTACTTCGGGTTGGTGAGGCGGCTGGTGGACGCCTGTCCATGGGTTGAAGTCGTCAAGCGCTCCGTCTGCATCGAAGGTGCCCGTAGGGCCCTTGACCGTGCTAAGGTGCACTAGGGCAGGATGGACGCTGAGAAGCTTGTGACGGACGGACCACCACCGGGCAAGGAGCATCGCAAGCCTGAGATGTATTATGAGGGCGTCCGGAAGGGTGCCCGCCTTATAGCGGGTGAATGCTCCAAAGATGTAATTTTTTAGTAGACTCGCATTTGTTATCCTGTACGCTGAAAACTTGTTCATATGCGATAAGCAACACTTTTGAATTTAAAATATTACCTTCTGTGCGGCTGTTTATTAGATTTGAGAGATGGCAAGTCGTCGGCTTCAGCCCCCATGCCACGAGTGCTGGGGTGTTCGGGATAAACTTGAGCGCTCTTGTTCCCATTCTTGGGTCCTTCGAGGGAGGCGCTCAATGCAACGAACAAGGCAACCGGACTATAATGCTTGAACACTCTCACTTAGCCATAGAATTCTATAATTTTAAATTTCGGTGAAGCCCCTGGTATTCGGAAGACCGATTTCGGGGCGCTATCCACGCCTAGGCCGGACAATGCCGACTCCTCGCTCTAAGCGGCATAAGTCTTTAGGGACTCGAAAACCTCTCGAACAGCGACCGGCTCTCGCCCTATCATGACGGTCAGTTTTAGCTTTCTCCACCGAGGTGCTTAACCCAGCTCAACCGGGGCACAATCGCAGTGGTTCTCCCAGCGCTACCTTAGCCAATATAACAGAACATAAGGTACCAAAACATGGGAGCCGGGCAAACCCAACTATTGACCCAAGACATGATTCGGAGCCGATGCATATAATGCTATAAGTTCGGGGTGCCGCACTTGTGAAAGTGTTCGGACTTATCACACCATATTGTGGGGTACTTAAGCCCTGGTGTATTGCCTGCACCAAAGTGTACAGTTGCGCAATGTCATAACTGAACATATATATATATATATATATATATATATATATATATATATATATATATATATATATATAGAAAAAGGAATTCAATAATAGGCAGAAGCTATGTATTGTTTATTTAAAAGGGGCTGCAGTTAGAGCAGAACGATACAAATAGTGCGATAAGCAAGGGATGAGACTTTTTAACATGTCCCCCTCCAGGGGTAAGCTGCGGGATGGTATGTAAAACAGGTATGCTGCTCGTAATAGAGACCACCTGGACACTCGACGTAGCTTTCTGCTTCCCTGGCTGTTGCATCGTGTGTTCGGCGATTCTATTGCCGGACAGGGCTTCGTGAGAACGGAGTCCTGAAAGTAAAAAAGAAATAAAAAAGAATGACACAATTGGGAGCCCCTGGTGCGGTTGAGCCGCATTCTGGGCATGCCGTTGTTGGGGAACGTAGCAGAAATTCAAAATTTTCCTACGTGTCACCAAGATCCATCTATGGAGAAACTAGCAACGAGGGAAGGAGAGTGCATCTACATACCCTTGTAGATCGCTAAGCGGAAGCGTTCATGAGAACGGGGTTGAAGGAGTCGTGCTGCCGTGATCCAAATCACGGAGATCCTAGTGCCGAGCGGACGGCACCTCCGCGTTCAACACACGTACAACCCGGTGGCGTCTCCCATGCCTTGATCCAGCAAGGAGAGAGGAGAGGTTGAGGAAGACTCCATCCAACAGCAGCACAACGGCGTGGTGGTGATGGAGGAGCGTGGCAATCCCGCAGGGCTTCGCCAAGCACCAAGGGAGAGGAGGAGGAGGAGAGGCAGGGCTGCACCAAGAGGGAGAGGTTCTCGTGTATGTTGGGCAGCCCAAAACCTCAAGTATATATAGGGGGAAAGGGGGGCTGCGCCCCCTTTAGGGTTTCCACCCCAGGGGTGCGGCCAGCCCTAGATGGGACTTGGGGGGCGGCCAAGAGGGGGAGGAGTGCCTCCCAAGTCAAGTGGAGGCCCTCCCCCTTAGGGTTTCCCCCCTCCCATGCGCATGGGCCTTGGGGGGGCTGGTGCCCCTGGCCCATTAAGGCTAGGGCGCCCCCCTACAGCCCATGCTACTGTATTGGACGTGGTGGAACTATTTCGGACCTCCGGACCCCTCGAAATCCTCCGGAACCTTCAGAAGCTTCCCTGCATACAATACCGAAAAACCCGAACTTTTTCCTAACCCAACAACAACTTTCCATATATAAATCTTTACCTCCGGACCATTCCGAACTCCTCGTGACGTCCGGGATCTCATCCGGACTCCAAACAACATTCGGTAACCACATACAAACTTCCTTTATAACCCTAGCGTCATCGAACCTTAAGTGTGTAGACCCTACGGGTTCGGGAACCATGCAGACATGAACGAGACGTTCTCCGATCAATAACCAACAACGGGATCTGGATACCCATGTTGGCTCCCACATGTTCCACGATGATCTCATCGGATGAACCACGATGTCAAGGACTCAATCGATCCCGTATACAATTCCCTTTGTCTAGCGGTATTGTACTTGCCCGAGATTCGATCATCGGTATCCCGATACCTTGTTCAATGTCGTTACCGGCAAGTCTCTTTACTCGTTCCGTAACACATCATCCTGTGATCAACTCCTTGATCACATTGTGCACATTATGATGATGTCCTACCGAGTGGGCCCAGAGATACCTCTCCGTCACACGGAGTGACAAATCCCAGTCTCGATTCATGCCAACCCAACAGACACTTTCGGAGATACCTGTAGTGCACCTTTATAGCCACCCATTTACGTTGTGACATTTGGTACACCCAAAGCATTCCTACGGTATCCGGGAGTTGCACAATCTCATGGTCTAAGGAAATGATACTTGACATTAGAAAAGCTTTAGCATCTGAACTACGATCTTTGTGCTAGGCTTAGGATTGGGTCTTGTCCATCACATCATTCTCCTAATGATATGATCCGTTATCAATGACATCCAATGTCCATGGTCAGAAACCGTAACCATCTATTGATCAACGAGCTAGTCAATAGAGGCTTACTAGGGACATGGTGTTGTCTATGTACCCACACATGTATCTGAGTTTCCTATCAATACAATTATAGCATGGATAATAAGCGATTATCATGAACAAGGAAATATAATAATAACTAATTTATTATTGCCTCTAGGGCATATTTCCAACAGTCTCCCACTTGCACTAGAGTCAATAATCTAGTTCACATCGCCATGTGATCAACAGTGATAGGTCACATCGCCATGTGACCAACATCCAAAGAGTCTACTAGTGTCTTAAACTAGTTCACATCACCATGTGATTAAGACTCAATGAGTTCTGAGGTTTGATCATGTTTTGCTTGTGAGAGATGTTTTAGTCAACGGGTCTGAGTCAACGGGCCTGAACCTTTCAGATCCGTGTGTGCTTTGCAACTTTCTAGGTCATATTGTAAACGCTGCTTCCATGCTCCACTTGGAGCTATTCTAAATGGTTGCTCCACTATCGTATCCGGTTTGCTACTCGAGTCATTCGGATAGGTGTTAAAGCTTGCATCGGCGTAACCCTTTACGCCGAACTCTTTATCACCTCCATAATCGAGAAACATGTCCTTATTTACTCCAAGGACAACTTTGACCGCTGTCCAATGATCCATTCTGGATCATTCTTGTACCCTATACCGACTCATGGCAAAGCACACTTCGGTGCGGTACACAAGATAGCATACTATAGAGCCTATGTCTGAAGCATAGGGGCGACCTTCGTCCTTTCTCTCTTTTCTGCCGTGGTCGAGCTTTAAGTCTTAACTTCATACCTTACATCTCGTGCAAGAACTCCTTCTTTGGTGATCCATCTTGAACACCTTCAAGATCATGTCAAGGTATATGCTCATTTGAAAGTACCATTCAGCGTTTTGATCTATCCTCATAGATCTTTATGCTCAATGTTCAAGTAGCTTAATCCAGGTTTTCCATTGAAAACACCTTTCAAATAACTCTATATGCTTTCCAAATTCTACATCATTTCGATCAACAATATGTCAACAACATATACTCATCAGAAATTCTATAGTGCTCCCACTCACTTCTTTGGAAATACAAGTTTCTCATAAACTTCGTATAAACCCAAAATCTTTGATCATCTCATCAAAGCGCACATTCCAACTCCGAGATGCTTACTCCAGTCCTTAGAAGGATCGCTGGAGCCAGCATACCTTTTAGCATCCTTAGGATCGACAAAACTTTCTGATTGTATCACATACAACCTTTCCTCACGAAAACTGGTAAGGAAACTTTTTTTGACATCCATCTGCCAGATTTCATAAATGCAGCTTATGCTAACATGATTCCGACGGACTTAAGCATCGCTACGGATGAGAAAATCTCATCGTAGTCAACTCCTTGAACTTGTGAAAAACTCTTCGCCACAAGTCGAGCTTCATAGACGGTGATATTACCGTCCACAT
This sequence comes from Aegilops longissima, assembly GCA_021605205.1. Classification (NCBI taxonomy): domain Eukaryota; kingdom Viridiplantae; phylum Streptophyta; class Magnoliopsida; order Poales; family Poaceae; genus Aegilops; species Aegilops longissima. Next base: position 605,020,867 of record CM038681.1, read on the forward strand.
CCGTCTTCTTCTTAAAGATCCATTTGTCTCAATGGCTTGCCCATCATCGGGCAAGTCCATCAAAGTCCATGCTTTGTTCTGATACATGGATCCTATCTCGGATTTCATGGCCTCTAACCATTTGTCGGAATATGGGCCCACCATCGCTTCTCCATAGCTCGTAGGTTCATTGTTATCTAGCAACATGACTTTCAAGACAGGATCACCGTACTACTCTGAAGCAGTACGCGTCCTTGTCGTCCTACGAGGTTCGGTAGTGACTTGATCCGAAGCTTCATGATCACTATCATAAGCTTCCACCTCAATTGGTGTAGGTGCCACGGGAACAACTTCCTGTGCCCTGCTACACACTAGTTGAAGTGATGGTTCAATAACCTCATCAAGCCTCCACTATCCTCCCACTCAACTTTCTGAGACAAACTTTTCCTCGAGAAAGGACCCGATTCAAGAAACAATCCCTATTGCTTTCGGATCTGAATTAGGAGGTATACCCAACTGTTTTGGGTGTCCTATGAAGATGCATTTTATCCGCTTTGGGTTCGAGCTTATCAACCTGAAACTTTTTCACATAAGCGTCGCAGCCCCAAACTTTCAAGAAACGACAACTTAGGTTTCTCCAAACGGTGTCGTCTCAACGGAATTACGTGGTGCCCCATTAAAGTGAGTGCGGTTGTCTCTAATGCCTAACCCATGAACGATAGTGGTAATTCGATAAGACATATCATGGTACGCACCATATCCAATAGAGTGCAACTATGATGTTCGGACACACCATCACACTATGGTGTTCCAGGCGGTATTAATTGTGAAACAATTTGCACAATGTCTTAATTGTGTGCCAAAACTCGTAACTCAGATATTCATCTCTATGATCATATCATAGACATTCTATCCTCTTGTCACGAAGATCTTAAACTTCACTCTGAAATTACTTGAACCATTCAATAATTCAGACTTGTGTTTCATCAAGTAAATATACTCAACATCTACTCAAATCATCTGTGAAGTAAGAACATAACGATATTCACTGCATGCCTCAGCACTCATTGGACTGCATACATCAAAATGTGTTGCTTCCAACAAGTTGCTATCTTGTTCCATTTTACTGAAACCGTGGCTTTTCAGTCATCTTGCCTATGTGGTATGATTTGCATATCTCAACTGATTCAAAATCAAGTGAGTCCAAACGATCCATCTGCATGGAGTTTCTTCATGCGTATACACCAATAGACATGGTTTGCATGTCTCAAACTTTTCAAAAACGAGTGAGTCTAAAGATCCATCAACATGGAGCTTCTTCATGCGTTTTATGACTTACATGGCAGTGCCACAAGTAAGTGGTACTATCATTACTATCTTATATCTTTTGGCATGAAAATGTGTATCACTATGATCGAGATTCAATAAACCATTCATTTAGGTGCAAGACCATCGAAGGAATTATTCAAATAAATAGAGTAACCATTATTCTCCTTAAATGAATAACCGTATTGAGATAGACATAATCCAATCATGTCTATGCTCAACGCAATCACCAAATGACAATTATTCAGGTTTAATTCTAATCTTGATGGTAGAGGGAGCGTGCGATGTTTTGATCACATCAAATTGGAAACACTTCCAACACATATCGTCAGCTCTCCTTTAGCTAGTCTCCGTTTATTCCGTAGCTCTTTTATTTCGAGTTACTAACACTTAGCAACTGAACCGGTATCTAATATCCTGGTGCTACTAGGAGTACTAGTAAAGTACACATTAACATAATGTATATCCAATATACTTCTATCGACCTTGCCAGCCTTCTCATCTACCAAGTATCTAGGGTAATGCTGTTCCAGTGGTAGTTCCCCTTATTCCAGAAGCACTTAGTCTCGGGTTTGGGTTCAACCTTGGGTTTCTTCACTAGAGCAGCATCTGATTTGCCGTTTCATGAAGTATCCCTTCTTGCCCTTGCCCTTCTTGAAACTAGTGGTTTTACCAACCATCAATAATTGATGCTCCTACTTGACTTCTACTTTCGTGGTGTCAAACATCGCGAACACTTCAAGGATCATCATATCTATCCCTGATATGTTATAGTTCATCACGAAGCTCTAGTAGCTTGGTGGCAATGTCTTTGGAGAAACATCACTATCTCATCTGGAAGATTAACTCCCACTCGATTCAAGTGATTGTTGTACCCAGACAATCTGAGTACAAGCTCAACGATTGAGATCTTCTCCCTTAGTTTGTAGGCTAGAAACTCGTCGGAGGTCTCATACCTCTTGACGTGGGCACGAGCCTGAAATCCCAATTTCAGCCATCGAAACATCTCATATGTTCTGCGACATTTCGAAAACGTCTTTCGTGCCTCAACTCTAAACCGTTTAACTGAACTATCACGTAGTTATCAAAACGTGTATGTCCGATGTTCGTAACATCCACAAACGACGTTTGGGGTTCAGCACACTGAGTGGTGCATTAAGGACATAAGCTTTCTACTGTCCGCATAATCGCTACTGTCAACTTTCAACTATATTTTCTCTAGGAACATATCTAAACAGTGGAACTAAAGCGCGAGCTTACGACATAATTTGCAAAAGGTCTTTTGACTATGTTCAAGATAATTAAGTTCATCTTATGAACTCCCACTCGAATAGACATCCCTCTGGTCATCTAAGTGATTACATGATCCGAGTCAACTAGGCCGTGTCCGATCATCACGTGAGACGGACTAGTCATCGTCGGTGAACATCTTCATGTTGATCGTATCTCTATACGACTCATGCTCGACCTTTCGGTCTCGTGTTCCGAGGCCATGTCTGCACATGCTAGGCTCGTCAAGTTAACCCCAAGTGTTTTTTTGTGTAAATCTGTCTTACTCCCGTTGTATGTGAACGTAAGAATCCATCACACCCGATCATCACGTGGTGCTTAGAAGCGACGAACTGTAGCAACGGTGCACGCCGTCGGGGAGAACACTTCTTGAAATTTGTAAGGGATCATCTTATTTACTACCGTCGTTCTAAGTAAACAAGATGCATAAACATAATAAACATCACATGCAATTATATAGTAGTGACATGATATGGCCAATATCATATAGCTCCATTGATCTCCATCTTGGGGCTCCATGATCATCATCGTCACCGCATGACACCATGATCTCCATCATCATGATCTCCATCATCGTGTCTTCATGAAGTTGTCTCGCCAACTATTACTTCTACTACTATGGCTACGGTTAGCAATAAAGTAAAGTAATTACATGGCGTTGTTTAATGACACGCAGGTCATACAATAAATAAAGACAACTCCTATGGCTCCTGCCGGTTGTCATACTCATCGACATGCAAGTCGTGAGTCCTATTACAAGAACATGATCAATCTCATACATCACATATCATTCATCACATTCTTCTTGGCCATATCACATCACATAGCATACCCTGCAAAAACAAGTTAGACGTCCTCTAATTGTTGTTTGCATGTTTTACGTGGCTGCTTTGGGTTTCTAGCAAGAACGTTTCTTACCTCATAAAACCACAACGTGATATGCCAATTGCTATTTACCCTTCATAAGGACCCTTTTCATCGAATCCGTTCCGACTAAAGTGGGAGAGATCGGCACCCGCTAGCCACCTTATGCACCAAGTGCATGTCGATCGGTGGAACTGTCTCACGTGAAGTGCGTGTAAGGTCGGTCCGGCCGCTTCATCCCACAATACCGTCGAAACAAGATTGGACTAGTAACGGTAAGCATATTGAACAAAATCAACGCCCACAACTACTTTGTGTTCTACTCGTGCAAAGAATCTACGCAATAGACCTAGCTCATGATGCCACTGTTGGGGAACGTAGCAGAAATTCAAAATTTTCCTACGTGTCACCAAGATCCATCTATGGAGAAACTAGCAACGAGGGAAGGAGAGTGCATCTACATACCCTTGTAGATCGCTAAGCGGAAGCGTTCATGAGAACGGGGTTGAAGGAGTCGTACTCGTCGTGATCCAAATCACCGGAGATCCTAGTGCCGAACGGACGGCACCTCCGCGTTCAACACACGTACAGCCCGGTGACGTCTCCCATGCCTTGATCCAGCAAGGAGAGAGGGAGAGGTTGAGGAAGACTCCATCCAACAGCAGCACAACGGCGTGGTGGTGATGGAGGAGCGTGGCAATCCCGCAGGGCTTCGCCAAGCACCAAGGGAGAGGAGGAGGAGGAGAGGCAGGGCTGCACCAAGAGGGAGAGGTTCTCGTGTATGTTGGGCAGCCCAAAAACCTCAAGTATATATAGGGAAAAGGGGCTGCGCCCCTTTAGGGTTTCCACCCCAAGGGGTGCGGCCAGCCCTAGATGGGACTTGGGGGCGGCCAAGAGGGGAGGAGTGCCTCCCAAGTCAAGTGGAGGCCCTCCCCTTAGGGTTTCCCCCCCTCCCATGCGCATGGGCCTTGGGGGCTGGTGCCCCTGCCCATTAAGGCTAGGGCGCCCCCTACAGCCCATGCTACTGTATTGGACGTGGTGGAACTATTTCCGGACCTCCGGACCCCTCCGAATCCTCCGGAACCTTCCGAAGCTTCGGTACAATACCGAAAAACCCGAACTTTTTCCTAACCCAACAACAACTTTCCATATATAAATCTTTACCTCCGGACCATTCCGGAACTCCTCGTGACGTCCGGGATCTCATCCGGGACTCCAAACAACATTCGGTAACCACATACAAACTTCCTTTATAACCCTAGCGTCATCGAACCTTAAGTGTGTAGACCCTACGGGTTCGGGAACCATGCAGACATGAACGAGACGTTCTCCGATCAATAACCAACAGCGGGATCTGGATACCCATGTTGGCTCCCACATGTTCCACGATGATCTCATCGGATGAACCACGATGTCAAGGACTCAATCGATCCCGTATACAATTCCCTTTGTCTAGCGGTATTGTACTTGCCCGAGATTCGATCGTCGGTATCCCGATACCTTGTTCAATCTCGTTACTGGCAAGTCTCTTTACTCGTTCCGTAACACATCATCCTATGATCAACTCCTTGATCACATTGTGCACATTATGATGATGTCCTACCGAGTGGGCCCAGAGATACCTCTCCGTCACACGGAGTGACAAATCCCAGTCTCGATTCATGCCAACCCAACAGACACTTTCGGAGATACCTGTAGTGCACCTTTATAGCCACCCATTTACGTTGTGACGTTTGGTACACCCAAAGCATTCCTACGGTATCCGGGAGTTGCACAATCTCATGGTCTAAGGAAATGATACTTGACATTAGAAAAGCTTTAGCATACGAACTACGATCTTTGTGCTAGGCTTAGGATTGGGTCTTGTCCATCACATGATTCTCCTAATGATATGATCCCGTTATCAATGACATCCAATGTCCATGGTCAGGAAACTGTAACCATCTATTGATCAACGAGCTAGTCAATAGAGGCTTACTAGGGACATGGTGTTGTCTATGTACCCACACATGTATCTGAGTTTCCTATCAATACAATTATAGCATGGATAATAAACGATTATCGTGAACAAGGAAATATAATAATAACTAATTTATTATTGCCTCTAGGGCATATTTCCAACAGCCGTGGTCGTGCCCCTCCCCCTATGCCCATGGTATTTCCAGAGCGTAATTATGTACGCCTAGTACTGGTTTCGCAATTTCGCGAGGGCTGGGGTTTGGGCCGCATTGCTATGCGTGCTCGGAATGTGCCAGGTGGTCTTGTTGTAGGTTACTCCGGGCGCGCTTGACGGTGTCCGAACGTTTAATAGCTGTACACGAGAATTGCCGTAAGAGGCTGCTTTGTACTTCCGCCGCGAGAGCCGCCGTATGCTCCTCCGTCCGGTGAGAGCGTTCGGTGTTTCCATTGACCGTAATGACTCCTTGAGGGCCTGGCATCTTGAGCTTGAGATATGCGTAGTGCGGCACCGCATTGAACTTTGCAAATGCGGTTCGTCCAAGCAGTGCGTGATAGCTGCTGCGGAACGGGACTATGTCAAAGATTAACTCCTCGCTTCGGAAGTTATCCGGGGATCCGAAGACCACTTCAAGTGTAACTGAGCCTGTACAGTTGGCCTCTACACCTGGTATGACGCCTTTAAAGGTCATCTTTGTGGGTTTAATCCTTGATGGGTCTATGCCCATTTTGCGCACTGTATCCTGATAAAGCAGGTTCAGGCTGCTGCCGCCGTCCATTAGGACTCTAGTGAGGTGAAATCCGTCAATGATTGGGTCTAGAACCAATGCGGCGAATCCGCCATGGCGGATGCTAGTGGGGTGGTCCCTTCGATCAAAAGTGATCGGGCAGGAAGACCACGGGTTGAACTTTGGGGCGACTGGCTCCATCGCATATACGTCCCTTAGTGCATGTTTCCGCTCCCTTTTGGGTATGTGGGTTGCGTATATCATGTTCACTGTCCGCACTTATGGGGGGAAGCCCTTCTGTCCTCTATTTTTCGGCGGCCGGGGCTCTTCCTCGTCATCGCTATGCAGCCCCTTGTCATTGTTTTCGGCATTTAACTTGCCTGCCTGCTTGAACACCCAACAATCCCTGTTGGTGTGGTTGGCTGGTTTTTCGGGGGTGCCGTGTATCTGGCACGAGCAATCGAGTATTCGGTCCAAATTGGACGGGCCCAGAGTATTTCTTTTAAATGGCTTTTTCCGCTGACCGGGTTTAGAGCCTCTGAGTCCGGCATTGATTGCCGTATCCTCAGCATTATCGCTGTTAATGCGGCGCTTGTGCTTGTTGCGACGCGACCTGCCATTGCTGTCCTTGGTATCCGAATTACCAGGGCTCTTGGTCATGTTGTTACTACAAGCTAGCCAGCTGTCCTCTCCCGCGCAAAAGCGGGTCATGAGTGTTGTGAGGGCTGCCATGGATTTCGGCTTTTCCTGTCCTAGGTGCCGGGCAAGCCACTCGTCGTGGATGTTGTGTTTGAAGGCTGCAAGGGCCTCTGCATCTGGACAGTCGACGATTTGATTTTTCTTGGTTAGGAACCGTGTCCAGAATTGTCTGGCCGATTGAAAGTGCGTTATATCGACTAGAGGGGGGGTGAATAGGCGATTTTTAGAGAATTTTACAAATTCTTCACTGAGGAATTTGCCGGTGAGGAAATTCCTTAGCGAAGAAATACATGCAGCGGAATAAGTACTCAGAAGTAAGCATAGCAGATTACAGGCATAGTCATCATGATGAAATGAAGACAATCACAGAGTACAGAAAGCGTAATCACAGGATAACACAAGATGAAGACAAACAGATCAAGAAATTGATCCGAGGAAATTGAGAAAGTCTTCACCAAAGTCTTCAAACACAGATATGAACAAACACTCAACACAAGAATGAGGAAATGAAAGGGTTGAGGAAATGGAACCATTAGGTTGGTGAAGACAATGATTTGGTAGACCAGTTCCAACTGCTGTCTCGGTTATGCGTCTGGTTGGGCGGCTGAGTATTTAAACTCGAGGACACGCAGTCCGGACACCCGATCCATCGAGCACGCAGCTCGGACACCAAGTCCTCACCGTATTCTCCTTGAACTAAGGTCATGCAGACCTCGTCCAATCACTCGTGGTAAGTCTTGAGCGACTTCCAAACCTTCACATACTTGGTCACTCGGCAATCCACAATTCCTCTTGGATGCTCTAGACCGTGACGCCTAACCGTCTGGAAGAAGCACAGTCTTCAAAGGTAAAAGCGTCGGATCCACGCTGGATCAATTTCTTCATGATGCTCAATCACTTTGGGTTTGTTGGGGTTTGGTTTTGGGTTTTCCTCACTTTTGGGTTTTCCTCACTTTTGGGTTTTCCTCACTTGATGATTTTCGCTCAAATTCCTCGGAGGATGGGTTGCTCTCAAATGACAAGTGTCAAGTTCTCTCGAGCAGCCAACCAACTAGTGGTTGTAGGGGCGGCTATTTATAGCCTAGGAGCAGCCCGACATGATAAGACATAAATGCCCTTCAATGATATGACCGTTAGGTGGATAAGATATTTGGGACAGGTGGCGCAAGAAGACAAAGAACGGTCGGAAATTTGAACATCAAATTCCTCGGGGCTATCATGTTCCTCATCGTGTAGGCAATTCGACTTTGGCGAATTCCTAACTCCTCGGTCGAACAAATTCTCAAGGACTGTAAGAGCTTCGTCTCACATCAAGAAATTGACTGAATCTGTATGAGATTTCAAAAGCTTCACTCGAGGGATTGGTAGGTGTAGGATTTTGAGTTGAGCATCAAATGGAAATTTTTCCTTAGTATTTCCTCGACCCCCTTTAACAGTACGGTGTTTCCTATGACTCAAGAAAGAGAAAATGAAACTACGAAAACAAAAGTCTTCACGCTTCATGTTCCTCAAGCGACTACCAAGTCTTCGTGATCACACCAATTTCTTCACTTTCAAAGTCTTGAAAAGTCTTCGAATATCAAAGTCTTCATTGAAGAACTTCATTTTAGGGTCGACTTTCACGCTAATTATCAAACTCCTCATAGACTTATAGACCTGTGTACACTCACAAGCGCATTAGTTACTTAACCTATAAGTCTTCAATACACCAAAATCACTAAGGGCACTAGATGCACTTACAATCTCCCCTTTTGGTGATTGATGACAATATGAGTTAAGTTTTCAACGAGGATAAACATATGAAGTGTAAATACGATAATGAGGATTTTGATTGCAAGATATAGAAGAACTCCCCACGAAGATGTGCATAGTGAGGAATTTGCTTTTGAGGCAATGCACATTTGAAGAATTGAATCATGGAGATCTCCCCTATATCTTGTAATTCATACACGATTTGACATATAATATGAGGAATTTGAAATGCATGATGAAATATGGTGCTTGATGATATGCGAGCATGCAAAATAATGCATAAAGAGTATCGAGCCCAATGCGTATGAGGAATTTGAAACTATCATGAGTATCGATCCCAAATCGATTTGAAGATTTTCAACGAGCTCATGAGGATCGAGCATAACAAATATCGAGCATATCAATACTCACGTAATCGAGCATAGAGCAAAAGCATAATGCATCAAAAGTATCAAAGCACCATTGGGTTTAAGATTACAACTCGATCCAATAAAAAGGTTTCGGAAGAACGAGAGTTGTGACTTAATAAAATACTGTATATAGACAAAAACGAGACCCGCTTGAAGACTAACTCAAATTTCTCCCCCTTTGTCATCGAATGACCAAAAGGATCGAAACTGAGGACTAACGCTCTTGAGGAATTTCAAGTTGAAGACGGAGCGCCAGCATTGTTGGGGTCGGTTGTCGAAGTAGGACCAGCAGCTGTGTCTTCCAAATCTTCATTTTCATCAGTGTCGCGAGATGAAGAATAGGAGCTGGCCACCAAGGAAGGAACTTTGACTTTCTTGAATTTCTTGGAGGAGGTGCGACCAGTCAAATTCTTCCTTGAGTCCCATTGATTGCAGTTCTTCTTCATTATAGACATGTGAAAGAACAGCCCAGAGCGCTTGAAGGTTTCATGAAGATAGTAGTGGTTTTTCTTCACCGCATTGTGAGTTGAGGTCAGGTTGTAAAGAAGAGTACCAAACCGACGTTTGACCCACTTATGATTGCGATCAACCTTCCGATGAAGACCGAGGAGTAATTCACGATCGATCATCACCACAGGTGCGATAGCTTGAGGACTATGCTTAATCGAGGTATTTGCTCTTGAGTCATGTGTGGCGAGTCATCATTGGTGGAGTAGGATGCTGCTTTGGAAACTGTCCATCCAATGGACGAATGCCTTCATCTATCACAGCAGTAGCCTTTCCCTTTTCATCACCGAGGTAATTGGCCGCTTGAGGACTTCAATCGAGGCGGTAGCTGCAGTGGTTCAAAGTGTCGACCTTGTAATTCAGTGAAGATCTTGACTGATGAATCTCATAATCCAAGGCGCATAAGGCTTCAGCTCAAAAGGTGACATGGCAATGTTAGCCAGAGTCCTCATGAAGAAATCATGGAAATTGACGGGAACGCCATGGATGATGTTGAAAAGCATATTCTTCATGATGCCAACGACTTCTTCATCGTTTGAGTCGTGACCTTTGATAGGACTCATAGTCTTCGTCAGAATCCGATAGACTGTTCGAGGCACATATAATAATTCCTTGACGAGGAATTTGGTCCTTGGAGCTTGCCTTGGTTTCAAAGGCTTCATCAGCACTTGCATATAGTGATTTGAAAGTTCCTTTTCTTCATAGATGCGACGTGCACCATCAAGCGGAGGACTGAGTGGGAGGGCACGAAGCAATTCACTTGCTGGTGCCTTGTAGTGAGTGTTTTCGGTCATCCAATCCAAGACCCATGAAGTTACATCTTCAGCGTCTCCGTGATGTGCGAGGTTGCATAGAACTCAAGAATTAGCTCTTCGCTCCAATCACAAATATCGGTGCAGAAGTTTAGGAGTCCTGCGTCGTGAAGAACACTTAGGACGGGCTCAAAGCTCCGGCAAAGACTCCATATCCACATGAGGAATATGAGCATGATCAAGATTTTGTCCTTGTTGAAAAGCACCGAGGAATAGAAGTTGGCTTGACCGGCAGTCCAGAAGCGCCTCTTCCTAATCCGAGCAGAATCATAAGGATTATATTCAGTGAAGAACACGTGCTCGGCAAAGAAATCTTCAGCCTTGAACTTTTGCTTGGTTGAGAACGGATTCTTCTGCTTTGGCAGAGGGGTGTCGATGAGTTGCATCACCACCTCGTGAATCGTAAGTTCAGGTTCTTCACTTGAGGAATTTCTTGGTCCTCAACTTGTGCGATCGAGGATTTTCAGCAGCAAGCAGCAGTTTCATCAGCACTAGTGGCTGGAATTTCTTCATGCACGTAACTTGTGGGTTGATTTTCTTGAGTCTATCCGACACAATGCAGGGGAGTGAGGAACTTGTTGAAGCGGGGTGAAGAGCGGAGTATTGGGATGCTGATTTTCCCAAAAGTCATCATTGATCACTGGAGTGGTGCATCCAATATCCACATCTTCATTTTCAATTTCCTCGATACCAGCTTGAGGAATTTCATGGTCCGATGAGGAATGACGGGGTTGAAGGGATTGCTTCCACTTCAATTTCTTCATCAATTTTCTCCGACGAAGCGGAGATTGATGTTCTTCATCGATCCGGTTGGCATCTCATATTCTTCTCCAAAAGGAACGACTTCCTTTGATGGTATGGAGGAAATTGGAATAGCATCAATTGGGTTCTCAACAGAGCTGGTCATTGGCTTCATTTTCTTCGCAACCGAAGAATCTGACGCAGCTGATGCTTTCCTTTTCTTCACAGCAGCTCGCTCAAGATCCTTGGTTTTCTTCACATCGAAGCGATGGAAGAATTGGAGTTGGAGTTGGCGCAGGAGGAGCCGAGGAATTTGGTGCAGTTTCTTGAGAGCAACCGATGCGCTTCCCTGTCTTGAGCAATTTCTTAAGCGCAACGATGCAGTTGCCTCGACTTGAGTAGCTTTCTTCAGCGCACCACTAGTGGGTGCCTGGCAGTTTCTTCAGCCGCTGGAATTGGATCATCAGCCCGGAATCAGCATTTTTCTTCAAGAGGCTGGCGGAGGCTTCACCGAGGATTTTCACGTTGCACAGGTGCAGCAACACTTGTGATTTTCTTCGTCAGATTGACGAATCTGGTCTTGACTACTTGCCAATCAGCATAGTATGTGTCGAAGTTCTTGCTGAGGTTCTGAATGTCAGTTTGGATTTGAAGGAGTTCCTCAGGTGTCATCTTGACAACATTTTCTTCGTGAACCTCTCCTTCTGTATTGAGCCTTTTTGATTTCCCTCGCCTTCTCAAACTTCCATTTTCTTCAGCGATGAAGTGAGTCAACGCATGACTTTGACCAGGTGTCAAAGGAAGATCAGCAGAGGGTATTGGGATCATTGTGCCGAGGTCGATGAAGTCGAGGACTTTCTTTGGGTCCAAAAGCAAGGGCACAGATGTACCTTTGGCTCTAGCGGCCCTAACTTGACGGTCTCGATGATTTCTTCAAGTTCTTCATCGATGCCTCATCATCGATGGCACGTGGACTACAAGCTGTTTCTTCCTTGGGCTAGGCCGAGGACCACGCCCAATTGTTGCTTTTGTCTTCAGCAGAGTCGGGCCGATGAAGAATTGAGGGCAGCCGAGGAACTTGCAGAGATGCTCGAGGCAATTGAGAAACCAGCAGTCCTTTGACAAGTAGCTAGGTGCACGAGAACCGAAGGTTTGGACGGAGCAGTTGAGGACTTTGATGGAACAATGGCGGTGTGAGGAATTTGTTGCCGAGGAATTTGCCCGGAGGAGTCTGCCGATGAACTTGGCCGTGAGGGCGCAGATGATGAAGCACTTGGCTTATTAGCGAGACTTCTTTTGCATTGATTTCCTCGGTTTGACCGAGACCTCGATGGCAGCAGCAGCGCAGAATCCTCATTGAATTTCTTCACCGCTTCCTTTGCTTGCTTAGCCAACTTTGCTTGGCGCTTAGCCCACTCATCGGAAAGTCCTCACCGCGTTTGACGCTAGTGGGATCAGCTATTTGGCCTGGTGCCAAAGGAGCTCTTGGGCATGGAGGATTTAACGCTAATTTCTTCATGTACTTAGGTGTTACATATCGGTATTCCTTCCATTCCCGTGCCCATCTCCGCTCAATCTTCTCAATACGCACCTTGCGTTGATTTTTGCTTTCCTCATCCGGTGTACATGAGTCGGCATATATTTCCTCGTGGATTTGAATGCTGTCATGACCTCGGGTTTCTTTCCTCCCTTCTGCGGCTTCTTACCATCTGCCATTTTCTTGATTGAGGAAATTGAACAATTGAGTTCTCTCAAGAAGTGTGCAGTTTTTCTTCGAGGAACGCTGCAAATGAGTTAAGTTGATGAGAACCTAGGGATTCAGCAGCAGACATTTGTACTGTGAACAGAGTATAGGTGCGAGGAATTTGAAGAGGTCATATCGTTCTTAGAGGGTTTTTCAAAAGAACAAGTTTGAGGATTTTGACCAGATGAGCCTTGAAGAATTTCAATAAGCGTTCTTTGTCTTAGGTTCCAGAGTTGTATAGATCGAAGATCCACACAATTGAGGAATCTTGAAGAAAATCATTGCTTAGAGAAATGAGTCAAGAGATTTGAGGTGTTCATATGTATGAAGATTTGGAGAATAAACACCTTTGAAGAATTTGAAGAAAATTTGAGAATCAAATCGAGTAGTAAAAGTAACTTTTAATTTACCCGAAGTGAAGAACACGACGAACTGAGATGAACAGTTGGGAAGTTCGTCCGTTCAGATCTTCTCCGCCCTAACTTGGCAGAGGAAATCAGCTACGGCGACGGCGGAGTGAAGATATTCCACGGTCGGCGCGAGTACGTCGGCGAAGAGGTCAAGGCAGTGAAGCTTTTCCTCACCGGCGACGATGGAGTAGCGGCGGCGCTAGGGTTTTGAGGAGCTCGAGCGGGAGAGAGGTCGAGCGGAGTAAAAGAGTGAGGAAGGGAGAGAGGGGTATTTATAGCCACGGTGAAAACGGATCGTCCGAAGATTTAGGACGAACGTGCCCCTGACCGCTTCCCTTCTCACGACATGTGTCACCCACGTACTGTGTAGTGGAGATCGTGTACGATCGTGGGTGAATAATGCATCGTGGGATGCGGAACGGTTTGAGCGGTAGGAATGAGGGTTTGAATAAGATTCGTTTTAAAAGTTCCGTTGCAATTTCTTCAGCTGTCAGGGACACAGTGAAGAATTTGAACGAGTTTCAAAGTAGAACGCACATGAAGAATTTGTGAATGGATTGGGTTGAGTATAGCATAGAGGGGAAAGGGTCCGATCACATTCACTTAGCAGAAAAAAGCGACTTGAAGAAATAGCCATAAGTGAATGTCTGTAGAGGACATAAATCCATATATATATATATATATATATATATATATATATATATATATATATATATATATATATATATATATATATATATATATATATATATATATATATAGCCAATGAAGAAAGACGACGGAAACAGTGAAGATTTTGCAAAGTTGAAGAATTTGAAAACTGAAGAATTTGAAAAACTGAAGAATTTCAAAACTGAAGAATTTCAAAACGAGGAAAAACTCAAATTGAAGATTTTCAACTTTGGTGGTGGCGTGACCCATCAGATAAGAATGATGATTTCAGACACCGCGTACAATTGTCGAGGGTTCGAGAATCAAATTCTTCATTAATTTCTTCACATTTAGAGTGTTATTCTTCATTGATTGAAGAAAACGTTTCTTCATGTGTTGCACATCTAAGTCATCAATTTTGCATAAGTGTTAGGATGTGTGTCCTTTTCAAGAACGTTCAAGATTCTAAGATATTTAGCTCACACCGCAACTTGCTAAATCTCTTCTCATCCAAGGGCTTAGTGAAGATATCAGCTAGCTGTTCTTCGCCTTCACGTGCTCGATGGAGATGTCGCCTTCAACACATGATCACGAAGAAAATGATGACGAATTTGAATGTGCTTTGTCTTCGAGTGCTGAACTGGGTTGTGAGCAATCTTGATGGCACTCTCATTGTCACAGTAGAGAGGCACATTCTTCACGTTGATGCCGTAGTCCTTGAGGGTTTGTTTCATCCATAGTAATTGAGCACAACACAAGCCAGCAGCAATGTATTCAGCTTCTGCAGTGGAAAGTGATACGCAGTTCTGTTTCTTCGAGGACCAACAGACCAAAGATCGTCCAAGGAAATGACAAGTACTAGATGTTGACTTGCGGTCCACACGATCACCAGCATAGTCAGAGTCAGAATATCCAATGAGATCAAAAGTAGAGCCCTTGGGGTACCATAATCCTAGTGTTGGTGTGTGAGCTAGATATCGAAGAATATGCTTCACAGCCTTATGGTGTGATTCCTTCGTGTAGCTTGAAATCGGGCACACATGCAAACACTAAGCATTATATCTGGCCTAGATGCACATAAGTACAATAAAGAACCAATCATGGAGCGGTATACCTTGTGATCAAGTCAATACCATTTTCATCGAGGCATAGATGGCCATTTGTGGGCATAGGAATTTTGACACCTTTGCAATCTTGCATGCCAATTTCTTCAGACATCTTTGAGGTATTTCTCCGAGATATGAATATGCCATTGTGTTGTTGATTTAATTTGAAGACCTAAGAAGAATTTCAACTCTCCCATCATAGACATTTGATATTCTTCACTCATCATATAGGCAAATTCATCACTATAACGTTGGTCAAGACAGCCAAAGATAATATCATCAACATATATTTGGCACACAAACAGTTCACCATCATAAGATTTAGTAAAGAGAGTAGGGTCGAGTGAACTGGTGTGAAGCCATTCTTCACGAAGAATTCCTTCAATGTATCATACCACGCCGAGGGCTTGCTTGAGGCCATAGAGGGCCTTATTTAGTCTCAAGACTTTGTCGATTCTTTGGATCTTCAAAACCTGGGGTTGAGCAACATATACTTCTTCCTCAAGCTTACCATTGAGGAATGCACTTTTCACATCCATTTGATATAAAGTGATATTGTGATGGTTAGCATAGGCGAGTAATATGCTAATAGACTCAAGTCTAGCAACAGTGCAAAAGTTTCATCGAAATCAATTCCTTCAACCTGCGTGTAGCCTTGAGCTACTAGTCGTGCCTTATTCCTCACCACAAGACCATTTTCATCTTGCTTGTTGCGGTAGATCCACTTTGTGCCAATGATATTATGCTTGCGAGGATCTGGACGTTTGACCAGTTCCTGACGTTGTTGAGCTCGAATCGATGTAATTCTTCTTGCATGGCCTGAATCCACTCCGCCTCGAGAATGCTTCATCTACCTTAGTGGGCTCTGTGATAGAGACAAAAGCATAGTGCCCACAAAAGTTAGATAAATGTGAAGCTTTTGAGCGAGTGAGAGGACTGGCGCTTCAATGTCATCGATGATCTTGTCAACTTGCACTTCTTTTGCAACGCGAGGATGAGCTGGTTGTCTTCGAGGAATTTGATCATTTTCCTCAAAGCACCATTTTCTTCAGCATTATCTTGGTGCACCAGCCGACGTTCTTCACGTCAGAGGATGAATTCTTCAGCAGTTTCTTCAAGAGGAATGACATCCTCGGTTGCCTTGAACCTGATAGAATCCTCAGTGCTGGTTCGCCTAACACGAAGGTAGGTGCTCTCTTTGCGAGCCATTAGTTTCATCGAACCGCACATCTACAAGGTCAACAATCTTGTGAAGTGCGATGTTGAAGACTCAGAGGTGTGCGAGTCCTTTCCGTAACCAAGCATAAAACCTTCATGTGCTTTCGGTGCAAATTTAGAGGTGTGGTGAGGATCTCTAATCCAGCATTTAGCACCGAAGACTTTGAAATAACTTACATTGGGTTTCTTGTTAGTGAGGAGTTCATAGGCAGTCTCTGTTGATGATGTGGCACGCAGTGTCAATTGCTTCAATCCAGAAACGACTAGGCGTTTTGTATTCATCAAGCATAGTGCGAGCCATCTCAACAAGAGTTCTGTTCTTGCGCTCCACGACGCCATTTTGCCGAGGAGTATAGGGAGCAGATAACTCATGAGTAATACCAAGTTCATCAAGATAGTCATCAAGACCGAATTCTTGAACTCAGTTCCATTGTCACTCCCGATGTGCTTGATCTTCACACCAAAGTTGGTTGAAGCCCTCGAGGAAAATCGCTTGAAGATTTCCTGCACTTGATTTTTGTAAGTAACAATGTGTACCCATGTGTAACGAGAGTAATCATCAACAATAACAAAGCCATATAGTGATGCTTCATTAACGACAACCGAGTAATGATTGGGACCAAAGAGGTCCATGTGAAGCAATTCAAGGGACGTAGTGGTCATGATAGTCTTCACTGGATGCTTGGCCTTGGTCATTTTTCCAGCTTCACAGTGCACCGCATAGGTGATCCTTGAGGAATTTGACATTCTCAATGCCAATGACATGCTTCTTCTTCGCGTGTGCAAATTCCTCATGCCTGCGTGACCAAGTCGTCGATGCCATAGCCAGCCTTACGAAGCTTTTGCAAGTAGACACACGGCTGGTTGTGGTCCTGTGGAAAAATCAACAATATACAAGTCTCCTCTCCTAAAGCCTTCAAGACTTTGGAATTGTCACTTCCATAATCACAACACAACGATACTTGCCAAAGATAACAACCATATCAAGATCACAAAGCATTGAGACCGACATGAGGTTATATCCTAAAGACTCAACAAGCATGACTTTGTCCATGTGCATGTCCTTAGAGATAGCAACCTTACCAAGTCCCAATACCTGACTTTTGCCTTTGTCAAGAAAGATGATATGCTTCAGATGTGACGGTGATAAGGAGCATCCATCAATAGATTCTTGTCACCACCATGTGATTTGTACATCCACTATCGAGAACCCACTCGGTGGCTTTGGGTTGATCATCCCGCAGATGAATTAGTACAACTTACGATCTCATATACTTCATCAATGAAGAATATGATATCAAGTTCATCGATGAATTTCATCACCAAGATTTAGATAAGCAAGATGAGGACGTGTGAAATGAAAGTTCATTTCATCATGATTAGCCTGCGCCCTTTCGTGCAATTTTGTCGTGCCCCCAAAGAAATTCTTCAGACGCTTAAGACACGCCCGAGACCTGACCCTGCAGAAGAGATTAGTTCTTTTCTTCACCACCCACATCTGAAGGGGTGGCAAAGAGTTCATCATTCTGCGAGCACACCATATGAGAATGGTGGCATAGAGGCCAAACCATTTCGCTTCACATAAGAGGGTTAGGGTAAGCATATGAATAAGCGAGAGAAATTCTTCGAGGACTTATGAACATATTGGTTTGAAGAATAATGCACATATTCATAGCCCTTAGCTCTACCTCGAAAACAGAGTTGTTAGCACGATGATAATCATATGAGGACTTTGATCCTTTTGAGGAATTTGATCCACGTGAGGAATTTGGTCCGTATGAGGACTTGGATCCATATGAAGAATTTTGTCCATATGAAGAATTTTGTCCATATGAAGAATTTTGTCCATATGAAGAATTTGATCTGGGGTTCCTTTTCTTCACAGGTGGTGTCATGAGGACATTCACCTGAAGATTTTCAAGGCACTGCTTGGGAACCCAGATTTTCTTCATAGGGGACCGCTCTGCAGCTTAGTGCCAACATATCTAGCAAATACTTCACCATTCTGATTTTTGAACAGTTTATAGTTTGAGTCAAATGACTCATCATCGTAATGAGGAAATTCACATGTAAAGCCAGATAAGGTGGATGGATCAATCGGAGGTCCCTTTGCAGCAACCCATGAGGTTTTGGGATACCGCTCGGGCTTCCAAAGACGCTCCATCAACATTGAGTTTCCTCTCAAAGGCAATACCCTCTTTCCTAGGGTTTCATTGAGGATCTGCTTTTAAGCACATCACAAAGAGTCTGATGCCCTTTGAGGCTTTTGTACATGCCTGTCATGTACAATTCCTTCATCCCTGCATCGTCAAGAATACTAGCAATGTCCTCGATGAGGAATTAGTGATAGTAGAGGCAGGTGAAGAATTTGTAACAGTTGAAGCATTTGAACATTCAGTGAAGAATTAGCGATTCACGCTCAATGCATTTTAAGCATGGAGGAACAAATTCTTCTTGAGAAGCGCTGATTTGTTGAGCAAGTAATGAATCGCGCTCCTTCAAGATCTTCATAACTCGCTCTTAGCTTCTCAAGATCTTGCTTTCTTTGAAGAAATTCATAAGAAAGTTTCTCATGATCGATAAGAGAGTGTTATGATGACCTTGAAGGCTGTCAAGCCTAGATGAACTTTCTCAAGATTTTCGCTAGGGCTTGAGTGCGATCCATTTCTTCACCTAACATATCATCACTCTTATCTAGCATGTTTTGAACCTTTTCAAAAGCCCTTTGTTGTTTTATAGCAATCTTAGCAAGTTTAGAGTAGCTGGGCTTGAGATCCTCATCGATTCATTTTCACTAGATTCGGAGGAGGTGTAATTGAGTACCTTGGCACCTTTTGCCATGAAGCAATAGGTGGGGCGTAGTCATCATTTTCCTCATCGGGCTTGTCGGTGGAGTCAGTTTCTTCAGTGTTGAAGATGGACTTGCTAACATAAGCGATAGCAAGAGCCGATTAGCCACACCAGATTCGGATTCTTCAGACTCCTCCTCTTCCTCATTTTCCTCGATTCAGCTTCGAGTCCATTTCCTTGCCAATGAATGCCCGAGCCTTTTGGAGCTGCTCTTCTTGTGAGAAGAAGGCTTTGAGGATTTTGATGATGAAGATTTGATGATTTCTTCTTCTTCTTCACGCCATCGTAACTGTAATCCTTGTGTTTCTTCTTTCTTAATTCCTTTTCCCATCGAGGACAATCTTGGATATAGTGACCAGGTTTCTTGCATTTGTGGCAAAGTCTTCGCTTATAGTCACTAGATGAGGAATCACCGCTTCTTGAGGATTTTCCAAAACGACCACGCCTTGTGAATTTCTGAATTTCTTCACGAGCAAAGGCTAGCTCTGGCCAAATTCTTCAGATCTCCAAGGCTACTACCAGAGTCTTCACTCTCGATTCAGATTCAGCCTTGGCCTTCGTGGCACGTGTTTTCCATAGCCGTAACCATAGAGATCTCTTTTCAAGAAGTGGAACTCGTGAGTATTTAGCCTTCGAGGATATCAGCAGGATCAAGAGACTTGTAGTCAGCTCGTTCTTGTATCATCGCACAGCGAGTGTCAAATGAGGAATCAAGCGATCTTAGCAATTTCTTCACCACCTCATGGTCGGTGATGTCAAGAGCACCAAAGCTTGAAGCTCATTTGAGATGTCGGTGAGGCGATCAAGGTTTGTTGAACATTTTGTTGTCGAGTCTTTTGAAGCGGTTGAAGAGATTCCAAGAACATCAACTCGAGAGTCACGCTGAGTTGAAACACCTTCATTTACTTTGGACAGCCTGTCCCAAATGAGTTTGGCAGATTCCAAAGCACTCACTCTTCCATATTGGCCTTTGCTCGATGGCCACATATGATATTCTTCGCTTGAAAATCGAGTTGCTTGAATCTCTTCACATCAGCATCATTCGTAGAGGGTGTGACCGAGGAAACACCTTTTGTCACAACATACCGTAGATCGTTGTCAATTGCTTCAAGATGCATTCGCATTTTGTTCTTCCAAGAGGGGTAGTCCGTCCCATCAAGGTAGGACACCCTGCTGAGACCTTGATCATACTGCGGTCGACATAACTAAAACTCCGTGGTTAAACTAAATCACACGTAACAAGGGAGTACCTTGCTCGATACCAATTGAAAGTGCGTTATATCGACTAGAGGGGGTGAATAGGCGATTTTAGAGATTTTACAAATTCTTCATCGAGAATTTGCCGTGAGGAAATTCCTTAGCTAAGAAATACATGCAGCGGAATAAGTACTCGAAGTAAGCATAGCAGATTACAAGCATAGTCATCATGATGAAATGAAGACAATCACAGAGTACGTAAAGCGTAATCACAGGATAACACAAGATGAAGACAAACAGATCAAGAAATTGATCTCGAGGAAATTGAGAAAGTCTTCACCAAAGTCTTCAAACACAGATATGAACAAACACTCAACACAAGAATGAGGAAATGAAAGGGTTGAGGAAATGGAACCAGTTAGGTTGGTGAAGACAATGATTTGGTAGACCAGTTCCAACTGCTGTCTCGGTTGTACGTCTGTTGGAGCGGCTGAGTATTTAAACTCGAGGACACGCAGTCCGGACACCCATCCATCGAGCACGCAGCTCAGACACCAAGTCCTCACCGTATTCTCCTTGAACTAAGGTCACGCAGACCTCGTCCAATCACTCGTGGTAAGTCTTCAGCGACTTCCAAACCTTCACATACTTGGTCACCCGGCAATCCACAATTCCTCTTGATGCTCTAGACCGTGACGCCTAACCGTCTGGAAGAAGCACAGTCTTCAAAGGTAAAAGCGCCGGATCCACGCGGATCAATTTCTTCATGATGCTCAATCACTTTGGGTTTGTTGGGGTTTGGTTTTGGGTTTTCCTCACTTTTGGGTTTTCCTCACTTTTGGGTTTTTCCTCACTTGATGATTTTCGCCAAATTCCTCGGAGGATGGGTTGCTCTCAAATGACAAGTGTCAAGTTCTCTCGAGCAGCCAACCAACTAGTGGTTGTAGGGGCGGCTATTTATAGCCTAGGGAGCAACCCGACATGATAAGACATAAATGCCCTTCAATGATATGACCGTTAGGTGGATAAGATATTTGGGACAGTGGCGCAAGAAGACAAGAACGGTCGGAAATTTGAACGCCAAATTCCTCGTGGCTATCATGTTCCTCATCAGTGTAGGCAATTCAAGACCGGCGAATTCCTAACTCCTCGCCGAACAAATTCCTCAAAGACCGTAAGAGCTTCGTCTCATCACATCAAGAAATTGACTGAATCGTATGAGATTTCCAAAAGCTTCACTCAAGGGATTGGTAGGTGTAGGATTTTGAGTTGAGCATCAAATGGAAATTCTTCCTTAGTATTTCCTCGACCCCTTTAACAATCACGGTGTTTCCTATGACTCAAGAAAGAGAAAATGAAACTACGAAAACAAAAGTCTTCACGCTTCATGTTCCTCAAGCGACTACCAAGTCTTCGTGATCACACCAATTTCTTCACTTTCAAAGTCTTCGTAAAGTCTTCGAATATCAAAGTCTTCATTGAAGAACTTCATTTTAGGGTCGACTTTCACTCTAATTATCAAACTCCTCATAGACTTATAGACCTGTGTACACTCACAAACGCATTAGTTACTTAACCTATAAGTCTTCAATACACCAAAATCACTAAGGGGCACTAGATGCACTTACACCGATTCCTCTGGCTGCTGAATTATGTGGCTTAGGTCATCGGCGTCTGGTGGTCGCACACATGTGCCCTGGAAATTGTCGAGAATGCGGCTTCCAGTGTCTTCCCAACAACCAATTGACTCACCGGCAAGCTGTTAAGCCAATGTCGGGCTGGTCCTTTAAGCTTGAGTGGGAGGTATTTGATGGCGTGTAGGTCATCACCGCGGGCCATGTGGATGTGAAGGAGATAGTCCTCGATCCAAACCGCATGATCTGTTGTGCCATCGTATGATTCAATGTTTACGGGTTTGAAACCCTCAGGGATTTGATGATCCATCACTTCATCTGTGAAGCATAGTGGGTGTGTGGTGCCTCTGTATTGGGCTATATCACGACGCAGCTCAAATGAGCTTTGTCTACTGTGTTCGGCCCGGCCAGAGTTGCCATATCCGGCGTGACGGTTATCGTCACATGTCGTGGGGCGCCCACGTGATCCGTAGATCGATCTTGTTTGCCTTGCCTTGTCCTCCAATATATCTCACAGGTCTGACGCATGTCCCCGCGCCTTGGTATTTTTTGAGCGGCGCCGGGGTGCGGCTTGAGTTGAGGGCCGAGAGGCCTCTCTGTCATGCGCGTGAGGTGGCCGGTCACCCGATCATCGCGCTGGTGATGTAGGTTTGGGTGCTTCCTCCTCTAATCGGGTAGCAGCCTGCGTTTTGGGTAGCTCTTGGAGGGCGCCGAGTTCATACTCTTCGCCGCAAGGACTTCATCCATCCGTCGCCTAGCAAGTCTTGGTCAGCTCTAAGTCGTTGCTGCTTTTTCTTGAGGCCGCTTGTCGTGGCCATAAGCCCACGCTTGAAACGCTCTTGTTCGACGGGATCCTCGGGCACGACAAATTCGTCGTCGTCGAGGCTTGCCTCATCTTCGGAGGGAGGCATGTAATTATCGTCCTCTACCTCTCTTTCTGCCGCTCTCTCATGAGGGTTGGCTTCTCCATCCTGCTGCGCTGAATCTTGCTGGAGGATGTTGTCTTGACCGTCCGGGTGTTATTTTCTCCGCATCGAATCACCGCTTTTGCCGTGGCGGATTTAGAGCGGCGCCACGACGCCGGGCGCTTAGGCTGTTTCTTGGAGGGGTCCTCCTCCACTGTTCCATCGCCATTCCCATCTTTTGGGATGTCCACCATGTATATGTCGTATGACGAGGTGGCCTTCCAGTGCCCTGTGGGTGCTGGTTCTTGGTCGTCTCCTGCATCCTCGTCCATACCGTCGATGCCTTCGGAGTCGAAGTCGAGCATGTCGGTTATATCATCGACAGTGGCTACGAAGTGGGTGGTGGGTGGGCTTTGAATTTCTTCGTCGTCCGCATCCCAACCTTCCCGACCATAATCCGCCAGGCTCTCCGATAAAGAGAGAGACTTTAGTGAATTCCAGATGTCGCCAAAGGGCGAGTGCTGAAAGATGTCCGTGGCAGTGAATTCCATGATCGGCGCCCAATCGGATTCGATTGGCGGGGGCGCGGAAGGCTTCGAGTCCGGAGAGGAGTCCGGTACCTTGGAGTCACGAGCTTCGCAAAGGACGGGGTAGGTGTACGGCTCAATCGCCGTAGAGATCGCAGCCCCCGAGGCGGTGTCCAGTCACCCATCCTCGATCGGCGTAGTCGGCTCTGAGCTAAAGGTCGCAGCGAACACTGGTGCGGACTCCAGGACACTGTTCGCTGGCAGAGCTAGATCATGCCCTCGTGATAAAGGCGGCACGCTTGGCTGTGGCTAGAATCCGTCGAAGATCAAGTCTCCACGGACGCCACCGTAGTTCAAACTTCAAATCTGACCGATGGCTGGGCGAGCTTTTAATTTGCTCCGATGGCTGCTTAATTGCCCGCAGCAAAGCCGCCGAATCGAAGATCTGTCGGGGAGAAAAGTCTCACTGGACCGCATCGTCGTTGATTTATCGGAGGAGCCATCGGGCCTAAAGATGACGATACAGAGGAACTCTCAAAGAAAGCACCAATGCCGGTGTCAAAACCGGCGGATCTCGGGTAGGGGGTCCCGAACTGTGCGTCTAGGCGGATGGTAACAGGAGACAAGGGACACGATGTTTTTACCCAGTTCGGCCCTCTCGATGGAGGTAAAACCCTACTCTGCTTGATTAATATTGATGATATGGGTAGTACAAGAGTAGATCTACCACGAGATCGAGAGGCTAAACCCTAGAAGCTAGCCTATGGTATGATTGTTGTTCGTCCCACGGACTAAAACCCTTCGGTTTATATAGGCACCAAGAGGGTTAGGGTTACACAGAGTCGGTTACAATGGTAGGAGATCTACATATCCTTATCGCCAAGCTTGCCTTCCACGCCAAGGAAAGTCCCATCCGGACATGGGACGAAGTCTTCAATCTTGTATCTTCATAGTCCAGGAGTCCGGCCAAAGGCTATAGTCCGGCCATCCGGACATCCCCTAATCCAGGACTCCCTCGGCGGGCTTGGCTGGCCGCCGGGCGCGGCCGTGTGTGGGCTGCAGGGGGCGGTGCGGCGCTGGGAGGAGGAGGTGGGGCGAGCCGTGAGCGTGGGTCGGGGAGGGTTCACGCGGCGGAGGCAAAGGCGGGAACCAAGCAGCGGCGGGGCTGCGGCAAGGCACGCAGCCCGACGGGAAGCGCGGACGGCACGGACGGTCTGCGGCGGTGGGCCGGCAAGCCGCAGTGGTAGCAAGCCAGCAGGGGGCGCGGGCAGGAGCTGCATGGCAACGGGCAGGGGAGGCCAGGGGCTCGCCGGCGCGGGCTGCAGAGGCCAGCAGTGGGGATAACGGCGGTAGCGACAGGTAGCAACGACAGCAGATAGAGCAGCAGCGGCGGCGCCTAAGATCAGCAGCAGCAACGACGAGCTTCGGCAACAATGGCGGCGGTGGCTACCAGCATGGAAACGAGCTGGAAAGACATCCTGGAGCAGGCGAGCGCCGTTAGCCGTTAGCGCGGCAGCCGTCCCGACAGCTGGGCCAGCTCTGTGAGAAAGGGGTTGAAAATGGTTAAAGCGGTCTTCAACTCGATCTGGTAGTTTTTTGTCACGAAATTAGCACTAATCTGGAGTTTTTGGTCTGTTTTCAAAATGTGGTAGTTCTGTGGGATGGATACGTGAAATGTGGTAGTTTTTTGTCAATTACTCAAAAAAAGATACTCGACAAAAAGGTGATTTGCCAAGTGTTACACTCGGCCAAAAAAAAGCTTATTTTTCTAGAGGGAATTTAAAATGGAGTATATAAGTACCTAATATGTGTTTTTCTTGA
The DNA here is from genome assembly GCA_021605205.1 of Aegilops longissima. NCBI lineage: Eukaryota > Viridiplantae > Streptophyta > Magnoliopsida > Poales > Poaceae > Aegilops > Aegilops longissima. The sequence continues at coordinate 605,045,994 of CM038681.1, forward strand.
ATTTTAACCCATTGTTTATATACATGTAGTTCAAAATTGAATATTCCACAATAAATAGCTAGAAATGCAATTTATGCTCTTAAAATTAGCACATGGTCTAGAAAAATGTCATAAATTGGCGTTAGGAACATAATGGAACATGTTGCGTGTCAGAAAAATTAAGGATGTTTTAGATAAAATGTGTTCCTATTCTTAAACCATTAAGTGCATTTCTAGGCATTGAATACATATAAGAAAGGGTGGATGAACCCTCTACGACAAGCCTTGAATTTACCAAAAGTGAAGTTTCCGGACATACATTCCAACGGATAACACAAATCAAAGCTATTTTATGTCTATGAGGCTAGTTTGAACTATGACTTTTCTCCTTTCTATACCCCTCTCACACAAGTTTCGCACATTAGACTTCCCTGAACCATCCATCTGATCCCCACGGTCGTGACACCACTTTCTAAACTAAAGTTTCAAAAATCCAATGCAGAATCAAGCAATAAGAGAAATTCATCATGGTAATTATTAGTCGAAAACCAAAGTGGAACGGAGAGTCAGTTACAATGAATTTTTTTATCTAGGAATCATGTTGAAAGAACAACATTCTTAATTGAATTTTGAATTGCAAATGCACTAAACAATACACAAAATAGGTTAATTTATGTTATTAATTCAATGTTTAGGCCTTATCCAAGAAAATAGAAGAAATTCCAAACACCATATTGCCGAAACTCGACATCAAACATGAGTTTATTGAAAAATAATAATTGAAAAAATGCAAACGAGAGAACATGAAACTTGACATGATATTATTATATTATCCCTAGCGGCTGTCATAAAAACTAGAGAAGGATTGACAAAATTTGTCAGATGGATTCCTTAGAAACCGAACCTTCTGCCAGGAAGAATCGTGGTATTGAGAGGAAACGTGTCATGTTTGAAAGAAAAGTGAGAGTTGCTTCGTTGTTTAAGCTTAAAAATATTCTACACTCATCAAACACCATAAAATGTTCTCTGTCAAAATTTATCTTTTTTTTGAGTTTGTCTACTATATTTAAGGAATTAAGTGTACTTTTCTAGATTTAATTGATATAATTCAAATTTAAACTACAAGTGCATGAAAAAGTTGGCAAAATGGCTTAAACAATCTTATATGTGTTCATGAGTCTATGTGTAGACCTTATCCAAGAAAAATGAATTCCAAACATCAGGCAGACAAGACTCGACCCCAAACATTGAGGTTATTGGTTTTGAAATTCTAAAAAAATGCAAACAAAGTCTAAAAACCGTGGAACTTGGCATTGCGTCATTATTTACCCTAGAGGTTGTGATAAAATTTTCCAGAAGGTTTTACAAAAAAGATAGACGTACCCTACTTAGAAGCCGAACCATCTTAGATGAAGAATCGTGATTTTAAGAGACAACATGTCAAGTTTAAAGGTGAAGTGACTGTTGCTTCAGAGACTAACCTTGGAACTTTTTTCTACACTCAATATGCATCGTGCAATGTTACATGTCAAATTTTGGCATTTTGTGCGTTCATTTGCTAACTTTAAGCCATTAAGTGCATTTCTAAACATGTAATAGATATGAACTACAAGTATGTGGAAAATTGGGTTAAAAATCCTATTTTATGTTTTTGAGTCTATGTTTAGGGTTAATCCAAGAAAAAAAGAGGAGTTCCAAACATCCGGGTGGTGGGATTCAACTTCGAACATGGTGTTATTATATGAACCCTAGAGGCTGCGATAAAATTTTCATAAGATTTTACAAAAGTTATGACGTATATTGTTTATAAACCAAGCCATCTGGCATGAAGAATTCTTGTTTTGATATCAAACCGGCGAGGTTTGAAGGCGAATTGTGTAGGAGATATACCCTAGAGGCAATAATAATAGTTATTATTTATCTCCAAGCTTGCAATAAATGCTTATGTTCTATGCGAGAACTACAATGGTCCTTGAGCCCGTATATCCATAAAGGATCAAAGGAAAATCCATGTGCATATGTGGAATAATAGACGGTAAAATATATTCCTAGTCGTGCCCTAAGACTAGCTCAAGTGTTGAATGATGGTCATGTTTTCCTGATCATGGGCATGACTATGCCAACAATTTTGAGGACACGATGTTAGAAGAACACTTGTGATGCATTGACCAAATTTATGTAATGCCATGAGATACATTCGTCACAAGTTAATGGTTATATAACACAAAGAAAGTTATATGTTTACATAGTTTCTTAGACCATGAGAGTATCGAGTTCCTTCATACTTGCTTAGTAAACTTTGGGGTTTGTTAAACGTCATGTGTGACAAGGTGGTTATTACGATGGCATACATGTTCATGGAAAAGTATTACAATGAATTAGATAGCTCAAGATTGGATTTGCTCCTCCGGGGAAGGAGGGATATTCTTAGGGCACTCTCGGTGTTATGGTATCCATTATCGTCTAGCAGACACAATGTGATTTCATCACAAGGATACCAGAACGCAGGAAGGAAAGAGAACAAAACCGATAACGAGGAAACTAGCAGAGTGAACAAGTTGTTGATTCACGGGGATGTCATTAAATATCTCCTCGGGTATTTGTAACATATTATGAAGAAACAAGAACAACATTCGATAATTACAGGTTCTCTCGAATATCCATTCGTGTGGGTATAGGGATCAATGTGAATGTCCATAGCTCCCCAATTGATCATTGATCGGAACCAGTTCTGGTCATGTCTATACTTCACTGAACCTATAGGGTCACACACTTAAGGGTCATTTATCTGTCGGAAATGTTCTGGACCTTCTAGAAGTTTTAAGGGGGTGCCAGAAATGTTCTGAATTGTCAGAGTGTGTACTCAAGACACCAGGGATCAAGGATAATCTGTATTTGTGAGTTCGTCCAGGGGCTAAACGCCTTGTCAATGCACAAGCAAAGGCACGCAAGAACAAGATGAGACAGGGGGATTTTATACGGGTTCAGGCCGCCATGTTAGCATAAAACCCTATGTCATGTTGGTATTGATGTAAACTAGGGGGGGGTACTAGTGCTTTTGGTCATGGGTGAGACCAGTGTTGGACAGGGTACTAGCTATAGTCCCCGAACACTCCTAATATAACACTCTACCTTCTTTGCTCTTCTTCTGCTTGCTAGTAGTAGTTGGTGGTGTGGTGGTTGCTAAGTGTTGTCCCTCCTTTTCGACCATGGTCCTCCCCTTATATAGGCATGGGGGGGGTGCCACATTTAGTCTATAATATATGTGTGAATGTATACGAATAATGGTCAGCGAGGCGTACAACTTGCCTCCGACATGTTTCAGTAGATGAGCTAACACAGATGTGTGTCAGGTGCTCGAGTATTCTGGTTGACGTGACGCGTGAAACCGCCCTTCTCACGCTTTACGACGCGCTAGCGTCGGGTCTTGTCATCCATCCCTCCTGGTCATCATGATGATGGCATTTATTCGTAGCCCTGACGGGGCTACGTGGGGTAGGCTGGCCAAGCATTAAATGCCTGGTCGATGGAGTGCACTACAAGGCCACTCTCCCCAGGTGATGTGTGTCCTGTCTGCTCGGGGCCTCAGCCCCCCGAGTGCGTCAAGGCTGACGTAACGGGTCTCTTTGGGGATCTTCTGTGACATATTTTACAGCATGCAACCCGTAATTCGTAATCCCTGCACAAAGTATATTTACAAAGATAGATTCCTGGTCATAATTACCTCTTCTTGACGTTAGATATATTCAAGGAGGCATTGATGTATGGTTTTTACGCATACCCTAGTATTCATTGTTCTGTCAGTATCCCCCGGGCCCGCCCATAGCGGTGGATTTTGGTCAAAGCGAGGAGTTCCAGACATCAGGGTGTCAAGATTCAAATTCGAGCATGGTGTTGTGATATGACCCCTAGAGGTTGTGGTAAAATTTTGATAATATTTTGCAAAAGCTATGATGTAGATTTCTTATAAACCGAGCCATCTCCCATGAAGAATTCTTGTTTGGATATGGAACTGACCAAGTGTGAAGGCGAAGTGACCGTTGCTTCATCAGTTGACCTTGTAATTATATCTACACCCTATATACACAATCACACATTATGTATAAAAGTTCCGCATTTTCGAGGTTCGTTTACTATATTCAACCCGTCAAGTGCATTTGTAGGCATTCAATGGATATAATTCAAATTTGAACTGCAAGTGCGTGAAAAATTGGGTTTAAAATCCTATTTATGTTTTGAGTCTATTTAAAGGACTTGGATGTCGTCTAGAGGGGGTGACTAGGCACTTCACAATAATTTTGGTTTAGGCTTGAATAAATGAGGAATAAAACTAGCGTTTAATTTACCAAGCACAAAACCTAAATAAACTAGGCTCAATTATATGCACCAACAACTTATGCTAAACAAGGTAACTTAAAGCACGATGTCCATCACAAAGTAAGTGCACAAGTAATGGGCTCGGGGTAAGAGATAACTGATACGTCTCCAACGTATCTACTTTTCCAAACACTTTTGCCCTTGTTTTGGACTCTAATTTGCATGATTTGAATGAAACTAACCCGGACTGGCGCTGTTTTCAGTAGAACTGCCATGGTGTTGTTTATTGTGCAGAAAACAAAAGTTCTCGAAATGACCTGAAAATCCACGGAGATAACTTTTGGAAAATATAAAAAATAATGGCGAAAGAATCAAGGCCAAGGGGCCCACACCCTGTCCACGAGGGTGGGGGGCGCGCCCCTCCCCCTAGGCGCGCCCCCTTGTCTCGTGGGCCCCCTGATGCTCCACCGACCTCAACTCCAACTCTATATATTCCGTTTTGCGGAGAAAAAAATCAGAGTGAAAGTTTCATCGCGTTTTACGATACGGAGCCGCCGCCAAGCCCTAATCTCTCTCGGGAGGGCTAATCTGGAGTCCGTTCGGGGCTTCGGAGAGGGGGATTCATCGCCGTCGTTATCATCAACCATCATCTATCACCAATTTCATGATGCTCACCGCCGTGCGTGAGTAATTCCATCGTAGGCTTGCTGGACGGTGATGGATTGGATGAGATTTACCATGTAATTAAGTTAGTTTTGTTAGGGTTTGATCCCTAGTATCCACTATGTTCTGAGATTGATGTTGCTATGACTTTGCTATGCTTAATGCTTGTCACTAGGGCCCGAGTGCCATGATTTCAGATCTGAACCTATTATGTTTTCATGAATATATGTGAGTTCTTGATCCTATCTTGCAAGTCTATAGTCACCTATTATGTGTTATGATCTGACAATCCCGAAGTGATAATAATCGGGATACTTCTCGGTGATGACCGTAGTTTGAGGAGTTCATGTATTCACTATGTGTTAATGCTTTGGTCCGGTACTCTATTAAAATGAGGCCTTAATATCCCTTAGTTTCCACTAGGACCCCGCTGCCACGGGTGGGTAGGACAAAAGATGTCATGCAAGTTCTTTACCATAAGCACGTATGACTATATTCGAAATACATGCCTACATTACATTGATGAATTGGAGCTACTTCCATGTCACCCTATGTTATAGCTATTACATGAGGAATCGCATCCGACATAATTATCCATCACTGATCCAATGCCTACGAGCTTTTCACATATTGTGTTTCGCTTATTTACTTATCCGTTGCTACTGTTGCAACTACTACAAAACTGTTATCTTTACTTTTGCCACTGTTACCATTACTATCATACTACTTTGCTACTAAATACATTGCTGCAGATACTAAGTTATCCAGGTGTGGTCTAATTGACAACTCAACTGCTAATACTTGAGAATATTCTTTGGCTCCCCTGGTGTCGAATCAATAAATTTTACTCTACCCTCAAAAGTTGTTGTGATCCCCTATACTTGTGGGTTATCAAGGCTAATTTCTGGCACCGTTGCCAGGGAAGCATAGCTCTATTCTTTGAGTCACTTGGGATTTATATCTGCTGATCACTATGAAGAACTTGAAAGACGCAAGAACTAAGATTTTTCCCTCAACTACGAGGGGAGGTAAGGAACTGCATCTAGCTCTGCACTAGATTCTCCTTCTGTTTTGAGTAAGCTTGCGACACCTAAACCTGCTACTGCTATGAATTGTGATATGTCGCATGTTATTGATGATGCCACTTCTACTATGCATGGTACTTATGATGAAACTACTTCTGTGCTTGATACTACTGTGCCATTACGTGAATTTCTTGATGAACAACTTGCTAGGGTTAGAGAGAATGAAATTATTTAAAATGAAATTATTGATGATAGTGATGATGAAGGTTCTCCCCTTAATTATGAATTGCCTGTTGTTCCTGAGGGTTATGTTATGGATGAAGAAGCTGCTAGAGCTATTTTTGCTTGCAATGATAGATATGATCTTAAGAAGTTATTAGCTAAATCGAAGCAGCAATCTCTTAATGCTAGAATGAAACATGACCCCGCTTTTGCTACTTCACCTATCTGTGTAACTGATAAGGATTATGAATTCTCTGTTGATCCTGAGATTATTACTTTGGTTGAATCTGATCCTTTTTATGGCTATGAATCTGAAACTGTTGTGGCACATTTTACCAAGTTAAATGATATAGCCACCCTGTTTACTAATGATGAGAAGTCTCGCTATTATTATATCCTTAAGATATTTCCATTCTCATTAAAGGGTGATGCTAAAACTTGGTTTAATTCTCTTGATCCTAGTTGTGTGCGTAGTCCCCAGGATATGATTTATTACTTCTCTGCTAAATATTTCCCTGCTCATAAGAAACAAGCTGCCTTACGGGAAATATATAATTTTGTGCAAATCGTAGAAGAGAGTCTCCCACAAGCTTGGGGGAGGCTTCTCCGATTACTTAATGCTTTGCCTGATCATCCTCTTAAGAAAAATGAAATACTTGATATCTTTTATAATGGACTAACCGATGGTTCCAAGGACTACTTGGATAGTTGTGCTGGTTGTGTTTTCAGGGAAAGAACAGTCGACCAAGCTGAATTACTATTGAATTATATGTCGACAAATGAAAATAATTGGACCCTTCTTGAGCCAATTCCTGAGCCAATTGAGCCAACTCCTGAGCCTATTCCTAAACCAACTCCGAAGAAGAGGGGCATTCTATTTCTCAGTCCTGAAGATATGCAAGAGGCAAATAAATCAATGAAAGAAAAAGGTATTAAAGCTGAAGATGTTAAGAATTTACCTCCTATTGAAGAAATACATGGTCTTAATTTACAGCCTGTCGAAGAAACACATTGTCTTGATAACCCGACATAGGTAGTAAAGGTAAATTCTCTCTACAGATATGATAAAGTTGAAATCCCGTCTACTAAATTTCATAGCCAATGCTTAGATGAATTTGATGACTTTATGGCTAGACAAGAAAGTTTTAATGCTTATGTTGGTAGAGAATTAAAGAATAATGCTTTCGAGATTGGACGCTTGAGTAATTATATGGCTAGATTTAAAGGTGAACTTAAACTCATTAGCAAATATGCTTCTATGGTGACCACTCAAGCTGAGCAAGTACTTAAAGCTCAAAGTGATTTGCTTGATGAATTAGATAATAAACATGATTTTGCTGTTAGAGTGGCTACTAGAACTAGTAGAATGACTCAGGAACCTTTGTATCCTGAAGGCCACCCTAAGAGAATCGAGCAGGATTCTCAGAGAAATAATTTAGAGGCACCTAGTTCTTCTAAAAAGAAGAAAAAGAAAAATGATAGGAATTTGCATGCTTCTAGTGAACCTGTTGTAGACACACCTGAGAATCCCAATGATATTTCTATCTTTGATGCTGAAACACAATCAGGTGATGAACATGAACATGGTGATAATGCCAAAGATAATGTTCATGTTGATGCTCAACCTAGCAATAACAATGATGTAGAGGTTGAACCTGCCGTTGATCTTGATAACCCACAATCAAAGAATCAACATTATGATAAAAGAGACTTTGTTTCTAGGAAGCACGGTAAGGAAAGAGAACCATGGGTTCAGAAACCCATGCCCTTTCCTCCTAAACCATCCAAGACAAAGGATGATGAGGATTTTGAGCGCTTTGCTGAAATGATTAGACCTATCTTCTTACGTATGCGCTTAACTGATATGCTTAAATTAAATCCTTATGCTAAATATATGAAGGATATCATTACAAATAAAATAAAAATACCGGAAGCTGAAATTTCCACCATGTTTGCTAATTATAATTTTAAAGGTGGAATACCAAAGAAACTTGGAGATCCAGGGGTACCAACTATACCATGCTCCATGATGACCCACAAGTATAGGGGATCTATCTTAGTCCTTTCGATAAGTAAGAGTGTCGAACCCAACGAGAAGTAGAAGGAAATGACAAGCGGTTTTCAGTAAGGTATTCTCTGCAAGCACTGATATTGTAGGTAAGAGATAGTTTTGTGATAAGATAATTTGTAACGGGTAACAAGCAATGAAAGTAAATAAAGTGCAGCAAGGTGGCCCAATCCTTTTTGTAGCAAAGGACAAGCCTGGACAATTTCTTATAATGAGAAAAGCGCTCCCGAGGACTCACGGAAATATCGCTGCTTAGTTTTCATCACGCCATATGTTTCACGTTCGGTACTTTGATAAATTGATATGTGGGTGGACCGGTGCTTGGGTACTGCCCTTTCTTGGACAAGCATCCCACTTATGATTAACCCCTATAGCAATCATCCGCAACTACAAAAGAAGTATTAAGGTAAACCTAACCATAGCATGAAAGTAGTGGATCCAAATCAGCCCCTTACGAAGCAACGCATAAACTAGGGTTTAAGCTTCTGTCACTCTAGGAACGCATCATCTACTTATTACTTCCTAATGCCTTCCTCTAGGCCCAAATAATGGTGAAGTGTCATGTAGTCGACGTGTCGGGGAAGCTGATCATGGCCCACGAACACCTATGGGACCTGGGTCCCTTGTGATTCGGAGGGGGGCGGAGATTGCACAAAGAGCGGATCGAGGCGATGCACACGAGAAGATTTACCCAGCTTCGGAGCTCTCCGGAGAGATAATACTCCTACTGCTGCTTTGTGGATTATATTGTGTTCTTGCTAGGGAGCGATGGGAGCTACAAAACCTAGCCTGAGTGTGGTCTCGTATGAATATGATGAACTAAGCCGGAGCTGGACCGAACCCTTTCTACGTTGCACTCGGGCCTCCTTTTATAGGCACAAGGGGTCACCACATGTGGCAAGTAGGGAAGGGTAAGATAGTAAAAACATAGGTTGGTACACCGCTTTGTACAGTGTACAATAATCTATACCTAACTCGACGGCAAGGGACAAGAGTCATCAATGCCCGCCTCGGCCGCCTCAAAAAGGTAATGTAGACCGCTGGCGCTCTGCTTGCCACGATGGTAGCTTGTCGTGCCGCTATCGCTGCTCCCCACTGGCTGCACAGCCCGTCGACACGCTGCAGCTTGGGAGAGCCCGTGGTGACACGCTAAGGGTGAGCTGGAGCGGAGATGAAGAGAGGTTACTTGTCATGGCGAGTACCTTGCTGCGCAAGGTTCTTGTCGCGCTGAGCTTATCGCCACCAAGCCTTCCCGCAAGCTCCTCTTGCCGGGCCTTGTTTCCTTCGCTACCGAGTATTCTTCCGGCAAGCTCCTCTTGCCGGGCCTTGATTACTTTGTTCTTGAATGGCTCCAAAGGAGCCGCCGAGGATCTTGGCGGTCATCGGGCCAGCCTGCCGCTGGTGCTATAACTGCCCGTGCACGAAGTTCGGGATACTAGGGTACCCTACCTAGTACACCGACAGAGCCCCGGCTCGGGCCACACACGGCGCCGAGCTCATTGGGCGGGCCCAAAACAAAGGCACGGGCACACGTGGTCTTGATTACGCCGTTATTCGCCTTGGACCCACCACGCCTCCCACGAACGCCACGCACCGGACGTGGCGCCGTGGGGAGATCGTGGGGCTTTTTTAATGGGAAAAATCGAACGCCTGCCCCTTCCCCTTTATAAGCAGAGGGAACAGGGGCAGGGCGCCCACTTGCCCTTGCTGTCACATCAGAAAACCCCCATCGCTTTCCCCTTCCTTCTCGAGCCCAAAGAGAGCAACGCTCCGCCCCCTCCATTGCCACCGGCGCCACCAACGCCGTCGACCTCCTCCACCACCTCCTCCTATGGCTCAAAGTCGACAAGGAAAAGGCGGAATCGCCGAGGCGCAGCGCTCACGCAAGGCCGCGGAAGGAGCGGGCCTCTTCGACCCCGCTGACAGAAGGAGCTGCGGAGCTGTACTATCTCTTCGGTCGACGGCGACGCTGGCGCACTCCGCAGCACGATGGTGATCTCCGCCGCCACGTCCGATAAGGTCTCCATAGGGTACCCTTTTTGCGATTTTTTCCATCATGGGCTCGCCCCCTTTTTCTCAATTCTTCTGCGATGTCATGAACACATATGGCCTCCGCCTCCTTGACTTCACCCCAACGCCATCCTCACCATGGCTGCTGCGACACCTCTGCGAGAAATTTGTCGGGTCCATCCAAATGTCGTGACTCTTCCGCCACTACTTCACCCCAGCGAGAGAGAGGAGAGCCGCTGTCGGAGGAATTGCATGGACCTCGTGATCGGCAAGAAGGAAGCGATCTTGACGGAGAGTTGCGCAGCAAATGGGAGGAGCGGAGAGCTGACTGGTGTTGGATCTTAGAGGAGGAGCCACAGCCTTTCACCGCCTCGCGCGGACCCCATAGTTCGTGATCAACGATTGGAGCAACTTGGCGCGGAGGACGACAAGTTGAAGATTGCCGTGACTAGATTTTATGCGTCTCCGCAAGCAGGGCTTACCGAGGAACAGTTGGCGCGATTTCCTTCTCCGCCGCATTGCGCCTTGCAGGAGAGAGGAGGCCTGCTTGGGAATTCCGAACGCGGCGGACATCATGAGGCTGCGCCTGGTTTGAATTGGAATTTTACTACCTTGGAGCTTGACGGCATGCTGCGGGAGTTGTTCAAGCCTCTGAAGCGGATAACCCCGGTGGTGCATGTTGCCGAGGGAGTTGTGCCTTGTGCAACAACTCGTCACTTGACAAAGATCCGCGGCGATAATGCCAGTCGCGATTCCCATGGAATCGCTCCAACTTGGCAGGAGCCCGCCGACGACGCCGTGCAGCAGTTCTTCGACAACTTGGTTGAAGTGCCGATCCGCGCCGACGAAAGCAGAGGCGGCTCACCGCGACACCATCGACCAGGAGATGGCGCGACGCCACGAGGTTGGAGGAGGCTGCAGGCTGCTGCCGCCGCATATTTGGGTTCACTGTCGAGGAGGCGGAGACGGCCGAGGCGGCAAGCCTTGCCGACCGAGAAGAGTTCATCGCCGAGGAGGAGCAGATCAACCTGCCGACGAGCCGAGCGAGCCTGCCGGGTCGCTTCTCCTCCGCCGCCAAGTAGCTTGCCGCAGGGGAGCCTGCCGCCCGCCAAGGAGACGCCCGTAAGATTGGAGAAGTGGCGGGGGGCATACGGTCCAACAGCCGCCTGCGCTCGACGCGCTTCCACCGCAAGGGTAAGCACTGCTGCTGCTGAGCGCCTCATTCCGCCACGGGCGACGGGTGCGGGTCTTCGAGTCGCGGTCCCTGCACCCGCCAAGCGCCCGAGGGAATCTTCTCCCCAATCCGTCACGCCGAGCGGAGTTTGATCTCTCTCCCTCAGCTCCGAGGAAGAGGAGGAAGAGTAAGATCTTGTCGTTGCTACTTGTAATCTTCCAATTTATTGCTTTATCTTATATCCGACTGATTTCACTCAACCTTCTCCTTCGTGACGCTTAGCTCAGGTGGGCGTCGAAGAGGGCTAAGACTCGTGGTCGCTGCTCAGATGACTCCCACAGCAACAGGGCACGTCTGGGACTCCTTGCCGGATCCGCAACCTTCCACAGAGCAGCCCCAAAGACAGCCCCCAGCAGAAGTGTTTGGTTTACTTTTCAGTAGTTGGGTGTGCTTGGGTGCTTCTCCGTCACTAATATCTGGTTTGTTGAATCTTGTAGGAGCAGAGCAGCCACATCAGAAGCACCGGAGGCTACTCCCGAGGTCCAGCCTCATCAGAAGCTCCGGAGGTCACCCCAAATTCTGCTTGTTTCAACCACGCCACCAAGGGAGAATTCTCCGCCAAGGGAGCGCCTCCGCAAGGGAGGCCTCCCGACAAGGGGACCTTCTCCGCAAGAGGCAGCGCCGACAACCCTCCGTGGTGGAGACCGCGCAATGCACCCTACCGCAGTAATCTTCTTGTTTGAGAATTTCCCTTGGGTTCTTTTCTTCTGTTCTTCTCTTCAACATTCGCTGACTTGTGCTTTCTTCTTCGACCATCGATCCATCTGCCGGAGATCCGATGGAGACCGAAGCTGCCGGGCGAGGAGGACGCCATGGGCGAAAATGTCGACGCCGCCAACAGGGAAGAGGAGGTCAAGGCCGACGGGCCCGGCCGCAGGAGGTTGCCAAGGCTGCCGGGCGCAGGGCTGGGAGGAATCTAGCGATCACACCGACGGCCCCGAGGTCGCAGGAGCGCCAGCGCCAGACCGACCGCTGATCCTCCTTCTACCGATGCCGCACTAGACCAAGAGCTCAGTCCGGGCGCCTACCAAGGCCGGCGAGGGTGTCTTTATTAAGCTCCCATGGGCATCAAGCTCAGGCACCGCCGAAGGGGAGACCTTCGATGCGGAACTGCTTGCCTCCGCCGCTATCGCTGGTTGATGCCCCGAGCAGCAGCAGCGGTGAGCCCGAGGAGGAGCAGCTGCTAAGGAGGTTGTTGTCGCTTCACCGCGCCCGACAAGCCAAACTGGAGTCTGTGGAGGCGCTTGTCGCGAGGGCGGAGCTGACTTGAGAAACGCTGCTGAAGAGCTCCGACGCCGCCAACAAAGAGACTCTCCGGGATATAGCAGAGGCGCGGAGCAGCTTGTCGAGGAGCGCACGGCCTTCATCTTGGAGAAGGGCGAGGTCGAGGAGCAGCAGAGGCTTGCCGGGCGAGAAGCTCTCCGCGCGGGAAGGTGAGCTGGCGCAGCGGAAGATCAACCTCGACAGCTATGAGGAAGATCTCGCCGTGCACGAGCAAACGATTAGCGGGTGACTTCAGGAGGCAAAGGATGCTGCTGCGGCTGCCGAGGCCGCCAAGAAGGAATTGGAGACGAGGGTGGCTCAGCTGGAGTCCACCCTCCAGAAGAGCGCCGAGGAGGTCGCCGGGTTGAGGCGCGAGCGTGAGAAGGACGCCTACACCCTTGGCGAGCTGCAAGGTCACTTCGCTGAAAAGATCAAGGAGATCGATGCCGCCAAGGACGTCAAGGCGGATTTGGAGCTGAAGCTGACCACCCTGACGGAGACGTTAAATGGCGCCAAGGAACGGGAAACGGGCCTGCTGGAAAAGATCAAGGCCACCGAGGAGTTGCTGTCGAATGCTGTGACCGCCCAGAATAATCTTCGAGACAGCATAATGCACTGGACAGAAGGTCTCGTGGACACTGCCGCCGGCATCCATAATGAGCTGATGGAGTTGGGGATGACGGATCTTGGGTACTCCACCGACGAGAACCTCCAACCCAGCGTCAAGCTCAGCCTATTCTTCAAAGGCGTCTTGACGGGTTCCAGCTGCCCGGAGGAGATCCCAAAGCAAGTGGCGGAGGAGTCGCGCCAAGTCTCGCGCTGGGCTCTCCAAAGGTGTTGATGAAGGTGGCCTTCCGCAACCCAAAGGCCGACTTCACCAAAGTCCTCAAGTCCCTGCCTCCATCCGCAGACGTTGAAGCGCCAAGTCCCTTGTCGCACTCCATTGTGGACAGGGTGAGCGGAGTCAAGAGGCTCGATGGCGCATCAAGGTGGATTAGGCCGCCAAGCTTATCTTTCCCTTGTCGCTGAGATCATGTTTAGGTAAAAATCTATTAGATCCGCGATAAGTTATTATGTAATATACACTATCTTAGGCAATCGAATGCAATGTTATTTCCTTTACTCGATTCCTTCCTTGTATGTTTATACCCTACGCTTTTAGGGGAACTTGTCGGTCTGAACACCTTTGTCATGAAAGCGCTGAGTGCGGAACTTCAGCAGCCTGTCATGGCGATGCTGCCTCCGACAAGCAACCTTGTCGCAACTAGTTGCAGCACACTTAAGTTGTTGAGCGGACTCGAAACAAAGTAAGGGCGCAAGCTAGTCACGAGTCGGTTCGTCTGCCGCATGGTTTTCCATACAAAGTACTATCGCTCGAGGAAGATAACTTAAAAATTTAAAACTGGTCGCTTAAACTTAGCAACTTAGCTTCTTCGTTGTCCATTTCCGGCAAGGCGACAGCCTCGAGCGACGCTTATGCCCACACTATTACCTTCTCCTTCCTGTTAACTTGTGGGTGGATGAACCTTCTTCTTGTTTGAGAAGAAAGAAGAGAAAATAAAGTTATGGAGCCTATTGGCTCGTTATCGCTATCGGTGTGGATGCTGCACAAAATGTTAGTAAACACATGCATATAAGATTATGAGAGCATGTATTGACAAGTTGTGCGCAACACATAGGCTTTATCGATGCACGGGTCTCGCGCCGCTTTGTACAAAGGATTACATGCAACAGCGGCAAGACTTGTATAAAGAGTGGTTGCCGAACGGGTCCAAGAATCGCGCTTTATGGGTAAACTTGCTAAGATGCTCTATATTCCAGGAATTGCTCACCGAACGCCATCTTCGCTCTCAAGGCGGACAGCGCCGGGCCTAGTGACTCGCTTTCACCCGATAAGGGCCTTCCCACTTCAAGGCCAACTTGTTGGAATTCTTGGCGGACTGAACGCTACCAAGAACAAGGTCGCCTTCCTCGAAGCTTTTGGCGTTAACTTTGCGGTTATGGTAGCGACGCAAAGCTTGCTGATAATGAGCAACTCAGACAAAGAGCTCAAGACGATCTTCCTCGAGGAGCAGCGTCATCTTGTCGCAGCTGCTCTTGCTCAAGCTCATCATAAGCGAGCACTGTGGTGACCCGATACGAAGTTCCGTGGGGAGAACTGCCTCGCTCCATAGACTAGAGCGAAGGTGTCCGCCAAGGCTCGATTTGGCGTCGCCCTGATCGACCAAAGAACCACCGTAGCTCTCGATCCAATTTCTTCCGCACTTGTGCAGCCTCGTCGAAAGTTCTGGTCTTGAGTCCCCGCAGCACTTCAGCGCTTGTTTCTCTCGCTGACCGCTGCTTCTGGATGAGCAATGAAGCAAAGCAGATCTTGGCGCCAAGATCTTGGGCGATCGCATGAAGGTGCGGCTCGTGAACTGTGTGCCGTTGTCGGTGATGATCCGTTAGGAATCCCAAAACGGAAAACAATTGACCAAGAACTTGATCTGCTGTGCTGTCACCTCCTCATCGGTTCCAGCTTCCGCCACTTTGTGAACTTGTCGATTGCAACGCATAAGTACTCAAAGCCCCGACAGCTCGGGGAAAGGGCCGAGGATGTCGAGCCCCTGCATCGAGAAGGGCCAGGATAAAGGGATTGTCCGGAGAGCTTGAGCTGGTTGGTGTATCTGCTTGGAATGGAACTGCACGCTTCACACTTGGTTACTTGTGCAGTTGCATCCGGAGGGCTTCGGCCGAAGAAACCTTGCCGAAAGCTTTGCTTAAGGGCTCTTGCGCCAATGTGGTGACCACATATGCCTCCATGTATCTCTGCCAACAGCTTCTGTCCATCTCCCCGGCAAATACACTTCAATTTCACACCATTGAGTCTTCTGTACATGATGTTGTCAACAAACTGATACATACTTGACTGCCGGGCTACTTTTTCCGCTTCTTCTTGCTCTTCGGGAAGTTCTCCTGTCTGAAGGAAATGGACGATTTGCTGCGCCCATGCTGGAGCCTGTGGCTCGACAACAAGGACCAAAGGCTCATCTACCACTGTGGGAACATTAGCTTCCACGGCAAGAACCTGTGGTTCTGCCGGAGCTTGATGATCCCCGGCAAGCTTGCCGGAACAAAGCTTGTCGGGAGCGTCTGCTTCAACGAGACAAACCACAGGGTTTGTCGGAGCAGACTGCTCCTCAGTGATATTTTTATTGATTTTAGGGACCTTCTTGGTGGCGGCTCTGTGGAGCTCGCCGAAAGTAGTCGCCGGAAACCAATTTTCTCTTCTTGCTCTGTCCTGCTGATTGTGTTACGGTTGGTTGAGTCAGCTTGAGCACAAAAATTCCTGGTTCCATGTGTAACTTAAGTGCGGAACATTTGGAGAGGCCATCAGCTATATCATTCGAGCTCTTGAACGTGTTCCATTTGCAGGCCTTCAAAGTGCTCTTCTAGCTTTCTCACTTCATCGACGAGGCTTCCATCAACGGACTCGATAATCTTTATTTACTTGGCGGACGACAAGTTGCGAGTCCCCTCGACAATGAGCTTCTTGATCCCAAGGTCTACCGCATCTCGAGACCGCAAGCAAACCTTCATACTCTGCAGTATTGTTTGTTGCTTGCTCCTTGGGAAAGTGCATCCGACTATGTAATTGAGGTGCTCTCCGTGGGTGCGATAAGCAGCACGCCGGCACCGGGCGCTTTGCAGCGAGAAGGCACCATCAAAGTACATCAGCCACTCTTTATTTGCCTCATTGACGGGATGCTCGCTCGAATTTCTTCATCTTGCGCTACGCCCACTCAGCTATAAATTCTGCCAATGCTCTGCTTTGGATAGTTGAAGTGCTTTCAAACTTGAGACCAAAGCTTGATAGCCCAAAGGCCCACTCGACAATTCTGCTCGTTGCTTCGGATTTTGCAAAATCCTCTTCACCGAAAGCGAGTGACAACTGTTATCTCGTGTTCTTGGAAGTAATGGCGCAGCTTTCTCGATGCCATGAGAAGGCCGAAAAGCAGCTTCTGCACACCAGAGTACCTTGACCTAGCCCCCTGCAGAAGGGAACTGACAAAGTAGACTGGGCGCGCACCATCCTTTTCTGTATCTTGTTGCAACCCTGTGCTGATCTGTCCTTGTCGGGACCAGAGCTTGACGGCGAAGCCCCCCGCTTGTCGTTGGATACATCTGCCTCGGTTGCCGGCTCATCATCTGCCTCCCTCTCCGCTACTAACGCAGCACTAACCACTTGATTGGTTGCTGCTATATACACCAGCAACTTCTCTTGTGGCCTAGGCGCGACAAGTATTGGAGTGGAGGACAGGTATCTCTTCAAGTCCTGCAGCGCAGCCTCCGCTTCGGGAGTCCATTTCATTGGACCTGCCTTTTTCAAAATCTTGAAAAATGGCAGGGCGCGCTCAGCAGACTTAGAGATAAACCTGCTGAGAGCAGCCACGCAACCGGCAAGCCTTCTGACATCCTTGACGCGTTTTGGTGCTTCAATCTGCTCGATGGCTTTGATCTTGTCGGGATTGGCTTCAATTCCCCGCTGAGACACAAAGAACCCGAGAAGCTTGCCGAAAGGGACTCCAAACACGCACTTCTCGGGGTTGAGCTTGAGGTTGATCTTGCGCAGATTTGCAAATGTTTCATCCAAATCTTGAACCAGAGTTGCTTTGTCCTTGCTCTTGACCACTATGTCATCCATGTAAGCTTCTACATTTCTGTGTATCTGTGGTTCAAAGGCATCATGGACTACCCTTGCAAAGGTTGAACCGGCATTCTTCAAACCGAAAGGCATCCGTATGAAGCAGTACGTGCCACATGGTGTAATGAATGCGGTTTTCTCTTCATCTTCTTCTGCCATGAAGATCTGATGGTATCCTGAATATGCATCAAGAAATGAAATCAGATCACATCTAGCCGTGGAGTCAACAATCTGGTCGATACGCGGCAAGGGAAATGGGTCTTTGGGACAAGCGTTATTAACATCAGTGAAGTCAATACAAAGTCTCCATTTCCCATTAGCCTTATGCATAACTACCGGATTGGCCAACCACGGGATGGAGGACTCCTCCGACAAGCCCCGCTGCTTCCAACTTCTTGATTTCTTCTCGCTATGAACTCTTGGCGCCCACCGCCTGCTTTCCTAACTTTTTGCTTGACGGGCCGCGTGAGGACAGACAGCTAGGTGGTGCTCAATTACTTTCACAGGAACACCAGGATGTCGATGGTTGCCATGCAAACACATCGACATTCGCCCGCAGGAAAGCAACGAGCTCGCCTTCCTATTTGGGATCAAGCGTGGCATCGATGGTGAAGGTACCACCAGTGCCGCCCTCCTTGGCGGCACCTTCTTGGTCTTCGCGGAGCTGCCGTCGCCTTCTTGCACTTGCCGGTGGAGCTCAATGGTGCGCCTCGACGGTAGCGCAGCACCAAGAGGTGCGCTTGCCGGAGGGCAACAGAGCTCTTGCCGGACTTGGTGGTCTTCTTCCCCGGAGCTTCAGCGCAAGTGGTTTGCTATCCGTTGCGGCTGCTGCATCCCGAGAATCTTGTCGGCGCAGATAAGCGATCCTTCTTGTCGCCATGGACAGAAATGATGCTTATCGGGCCGGGCATCTTGAGTAGGTTGTAAGCATAATGAGAGGCGGCCATGAACTTGGCGAGTGCCGGGCGGCCAAGTATGCCATTGTAGGGCAATGGGAAATCGGCAACGCCAAATGTGACCCTCTCGCCTGAAGTTGAGCTCGCTGCCAATGTTACCGCAACGTGATCTTCCCTTTGGGCTTGCCCTTCCGGGTTGATTCCTTGAAAGTACCAGTTTCTTAGAGCTCATTGTCGTGGATTTGAAGCTTCGAGCACCGCAGGAGATCAATTCAGGCCGCCCCGCCGTCAACCAACATCTTTGTGACCTTGAGGTTGCGGATGGTTGGTGAGACCAACATCGGCAAGCACCCTACCGCAGTGATACAATCGGGTGGTCCTCAATGTCAAAGATGATGGGCGTGGACCACTTCAGAGGTTTGCGCGACTCTATGGATGGTTCTCGCCGCATTGACCTCACGCATCCATTGCTTGAGTTGGCGGTGCGAGGTATGCAGAGAAGCACCACCGCCCACGCAAAGGACCTCTGTTGCCTTCTCGAACTCCCCTCGTCGCCTTCATCGCCTTCCATGTCCTCGCCATCTTCATCTTCGCCTTCTTCCTCTCGCGCCGCTGGGAGGTTCTGTCACCTTGCCGCTGCTTGGCCTTGCCGCAGCGCCCTCCCCCGCCGGGTCTCTTCTTACTTGCTGCACCTGCACCTTCCTGGGCCTTCTCCTTGTCTCGCCGTCAGATTCAGCTTTACAGAGCTCAACAAGCTGCTCGACTTTCTTGCAGCTCGAGATCGTGGCCCTTGGTGCGGTGGATCTTACAAGATCGCTTGTTGAGCTGTCGGGCTTGTCGACGGCCGCCACAGCTTAGCGGTCGGCGCTCGGCCGCAACCTCCTTGCCGGAGCCGCTAGCCTTAGCCTTGCCGGGCGCCACCTCCGCTGCCGGACTGCTCGACAACTAGTACTTCTTGGTTTTTCTTCTTTCGTTGTTTCGCCACGGCTCTTCCTTGCCGGGCGATCTCCTCACCGCCGACTCTGCTCCCACATTCTCTCCCGAGTCTTCTTCCTTCTTCAGCGTGTGCACACTTGTCGGCCGTATGAGAGCTCACCGACGTCTTTCACTTTGCACATCGCCATCTCCTCCTCATCTCGCGGTTTCGCACATTCGATGGAATGCACCGATCACCGCGCAGGTGGACATCCGGATGTTGTAATGCACTCGATCAATCTCGGATGAATTTGCGCAGGACTCTCCCTCCTTCGGGCAAGCAGGTGGAGGTCACTCTCCGCCATGAGGCTTGTGGTCACCGTGAAAGCGCCTAACAAACCGGTGGCACAAATCTGCCTAAGAAGAAATTGAGCCATCCGGCAAGTGCATGAGCCAAGATCCGACGCTTGGCTTGAGCACCGGGGAAAGTAGTTGGTGAGGATCTTGTCGCCTCGCCCCCGCAGCCTCGCACCGCGATGGTGTAGATGCCGAGGAACTCCGATGGGTGTGTCCTGCCATCATACTTCTCCGCACATCTGGTTTGAAGTTTTTCTTGTCGGGCCACGGACTTGCCGCAGCTCACGAGTGAACGCAGGGCAACCTATCACAGACGGTAAGTCGCTCGTTCTTCGGGCGCATGCATATCGACAAAGGGCCCAGCGCGCTGGTCGATTGACGGCGCGCTCTCTTCGCGCGCCGATACGGGTCCGGCGCCTTCTTCTTGCCGCTCAAGAACTTGGCGCTGGTCGCGACGAGCTCATGGATCCGACGACGCCTGTGGAGTCGCTGCCGAGGTGGATCCGGCGAGTCGGCGATCTTGGCCTTCGAAGGGGAGTGCACGGAGGCTGCACCCCGCAAGTCTCGCCGCCATCAGCTCGTGTTTTGTCGCCTTGCAGCGCTGCGCAGGCACTCGTTGTCATGGGACGCGCCGCTGGCGGCCGATGAGACTCGATTGTGGCCCTCCATTCGTCGACCTTTGTCGGCTGTTGGAGGGTAGTCTAGAAGTAGTTGTGCTCTTGCCAAGGCTTCTACTGGCGTGGTGGGTGGCAATGGCGTATGTAGCGAGGAACGGGATGTGCTCGGACTCCTAACCAAGTTAGAGGAGCAGCATCCCGCCCGAGCGATCGTATTCCACTGCATCGGCATGCCGAGGTGCATGCGGTCTCGAGGGCCTCGGATCCTCCAGCTTGGCCTTGATCCAACGAGCGATGGTGCCGCGAGCATCATGACGCTGTCGGTCCCGCGCCTCGAGAAGGACGCGGTGCGGACTCGGACGCCGACGCTCTGCGCTGCCCCTCGCCCTTGACTGGCGGCGCTAGGGCTCTCTCGACGACGCTGTTCCTCCGCCAGCAGCTTCCCCACCACCGACAGCTCCGGTGGTGGTGGGTTCGACGCGACGGTTACTGCTTGCTGCTGCAAGACTTCTTCTTCGGCGCCATGTTGACGAAGATGTTGATGAAGCTGCTCGTGTGACCGCCGGATCGGGTTCACGCAGCCTCGACGCCCCCTACCTGGCATGCCAAAGATGTCGGGGAAGCTGATCGTGGCCCACGAACACCTATGGGACCTGGGTCCCTTGTGGTTCGGAGGGGGGCGGAGATTGCACAAAGAGCGGATCGAGGCGATGCACACGAGCAGATTTACCCAGCTTCGGAGCTCTCCGGAGAGATAATACTCCTACTGCTGCTTTGTGGATTATATTGTGTTCTTGCTAGGGAGCGATGGGAGCTACAAAACCTAGCCTGAGTGTGGTCTCGTATGAATATGATGAACTAAGCCGGAGCTGGACCGAACCCTTTCTACGTTGCACTCGGGCCTCCTTTTATAGGCACAAGGGGTCACCACATGTGGCAAGTAGGGAAGGGTAAGATAGTAAAAACATAGGTTGGTACACCGCTTTGTACAAAGGTACAGAATCTATACCTAACTCGACGGCAAGGGACAAGAGTCATCAATGCCCGCCTCGGTCGCTCGAACAAAGGTAACAGAGACCGCTGCGCGCCTCTGCTTGCCACGATGGTAGCTTGTCGGTAGCGCTTATCGCTGCTCCCCGCTGGCTGCACAGCCCGCCGACACGCTGCAGCTTGGGAGAGCCCGTGGTGACACGTTGGCGGGTGAGCTGGAGCGAGATGAAGAGAGGTTACTTGTCATGGTGAGTACCTTGCTGCGGCAAGGTTCTTGTCGCGCTTCGAGCTTATCGCTCACCAAGCCTTCCCGGCAAGCTCCTCTTGCCGGGCCTTGTTTCCTTCGCATACCGAGTGGCCTTCCGGCAAGCTCCTCTTGCCGGGCCTTGATTACTTTGTTCTTGAGTGGCTCCAAAGGAGCCACCGAGGATCTTGGCGGTCATCGTGCCAGCCCCGCCATGGGTGCTATAACTGCCTGCACGAGTTCGGGATACTAGGGTACCCCTACTCTAGTACACCGACACGACGTTCACATAACACCACTAGAGGAGAGACACCATACATCTCATCAAAATATCGAACGAATACCAAATTCACATGACTACTAATAGCAAGACTTCACCCATGTCCTCAGGAACAAACATAACTACTCACAAAGCATATTCATGTTCATGATCAGAGGAGTATTAATATGCATTAAGGATCTGAACATATGATCTTCCACCAAGTAAACTAAATAGCATCAATTACAAGGAGTAATCAACACTACTAGCAACCCACAGGTACCAATTTGTGGTTTTGGATACAAGATTGGATACAAGAGATGAACTAGGGTTTGATAGGAGATGGTGCTGGTGAAGATGTTGATGGAGATTGACCCCCTCCCGATGAGAGGATCGTTGGTGATGACGATGGTGATGATTTCCTCCCGAGGGAAGTTTCCCAGTGGAACAGCTCACGAGCCCTAGATTGGTTCCGCAGGTTCCGCCTCGTGGCGGCGGAGTTTCGTCCCGTAAGCTTGCTTATGGTTTTTTTCAGGGTAAGAGGCTTCATATAGCAGAAGATAGGCACCGGAGGGCCACCGGGGGCCCAGGAGACAGGGGCGCCAGGGGGGGCCCCACCTCCCGCCAGGTGTGGGCCCCTCCGTAGTTTATTCGCTCAATAATTTTATTAATTCCAAAAGTGACTTCCGTGGAGTTTCAGGATTTTTGGAGCAAGGTCGTAATAGGTTTCAATATTTGCTCCTTTTCCAAATGAATCCCGTAATTATAAGCATTCTCCTCTTCATGATAAACCTTGTAAAATAAGAGAGAATAGCCATAAGTATTGTGATATAATGTGTAATAACAGCCCATAATGCACTAAATATCGATACAAAAGCATGATGCAAAATGGACGTACACTACAGAAAAAATACACTTCCTTGATGATATGTGTTTGTCACAGTAGGTCGCGTTTTTTGTCATGCATGTACATCCATGACGATTTTATGACAGAATCAAGATAGTCATACCTGTGTTGTCGTAGAAATGTTCCATGACATTACCAAAATTATCATCACGGAAGTGTCCACTTCCATGACGATAAATAGCGCGTCACATAAGTGCTTTCTTCAAGGGTGACCGACACATGGCATCCACCGTAACGGAACGCCGTTAAGCTACCGGGTTGGGTTTTGGATCCGATAACCCGTTAACAGCCCCGACCAATGGGAAATTTCCACGGTAAAATTCTTATCGGCCGGACGAAACACGGTCACTCGTCGATGGTCGATAGGCACCTATGATATGTCGACACGTGCCACGGCCCACCATCGCCCATTTAGCTTACAAAGCCGCCCGCTTGACTTGGTCAAAAGTTAATGGGCTGGCCCATTAAAAGCCTCGTTAACGGTCTCTTCAAGAATAGCCCATTTGACGGCCGTTAACTCACGGCCCGTTAGGGCACTAAAGGAAATCGCCCAACAACGCCATGTGGGCCATCGAATATAACACCAAATTTATTTCACTTTTGGCCCATGTATGGCCCACGACGCCTTTCGACCCATATGAGGCCTTTCAGATCTTTCGCCCTTTACAGCCCACGGTGACTCTAGCCCATAATGAACAAAGAACTTTCTTTGTACCCTTTAACGGCCGTGATTTACATGGGCCATTTCCAGCCCGTGTTAGCTTTCGGCCTATTGACGCCCATACGGTCTTGGACTCCTTTTCACCTTCGACATTACTTCGCCCACATCGCTGTTCCCTAATGGGCCAAATTCGCCCATGGCAAGAGTCGGCCCACATCGGCATGTTCCCCAAATGGGCCAAATTCGCCCATGGCAAGAGTCGGCCGATTCTCGGCCTGTTACCCTAATGGGTCAAATTCGGCCCATGGCAAGAGTCGGCCCGTTTCTGGCCAGCCCGTCCTATATTCTGGCCCATTAACGACCCGTTATGCCTTTGACAGAATTAAGCTTTTGCAGTCCTACGGTCTGTTAACGGCCCGTTACCGTGCTGGGCCAATACCAACTACGCCCGATTACAGCCCATGTAGACCCATTTATCCGACGGCCCGAGGCCCACCGATTACAGGCCCATTTATCGATGGCCCGAGGCCCACCGATTACAGGCCCATTTATCGACGGCCCGTAGGAGACCCTTGGATCCTACGGCCCATATATGGCCCATGGTAGTTGCGGCCACTAGCAAACCAGGGAAAAAGAAGACTAGGAAATAAATAAGGCCGAAACTAATGCTAGGCTATTAAGGCGATTGCACGGATTACATCCACTTGGCATCAAAGATCGCCACCAGTGCAAATATAGGGAACACCCTACAGTATACAAAAAATGGCTTGTTGTTTTCTTTAGCCGATGGCTGCACGTTAAGAATAAATTTTGTATCACACCAAAACAAATTACAACTATATAACAAAAGGAAGGTTGGCATAAAACTTAACAGTCTAGCAGATAAATGCACCACCAGAAGTTCAGAAGCTCGGTTCATTTGACCTGACTGTTACGTTTTCATGCTGTATTGTCCGATGGAGCACCATAACCCTCGCCTTCATTTCCCCTAGGCTCCTAAACAACATAGCAAATGTTTGATAGTCTGGTTTCAAAACCATGCATATCTTGACGACATTGAGCAATGTTTCTCCTTGTTTCACAAAGGGCCTCTGTTAGGGAATGGACTTGTGTCTGGAGCGCAGATACAACATTGCTTTGAGCTTGCATATCTTGATCATGAGGCAGTTTGGATGATATTGCCTTAACAACCAACCCAGTATTACGCAGGAACATGCTTTTGGCACTGTTAGTGGACAGGTACTGACCCACTGCAGCAAGAGCTGACATTGCGGTTATAGTTGCCTCGCCACCTTCAGAAGGTGGTGGTTCCACCATTTTTTCCATAGCTCGCTGAAAAGTTGAGGTTTTACATTAGTAGTACCGCATGTAAGATATTAAGGAGGCAGCAAAACCAAACAAAAAGCTTTGGTCTATATACGTAACTTATTCTGGTGAACCCATGTAAAATATTAGTTGTATTTTATTGCAAAGTACATAATAAAACCAGGTTCCAAACATATGACCATGTACCATCGCTAATGTATTGTCTATTTCTTCACATTGTATTGAGGGCTAAGGATAAAGAGACGAAGTTTATAATACGGTAAGCATAGTATGACATCATTCATATCACAAAACAACCGAGACATGCATAAACAGCAATTGTAACGTTGTGTGGGCAAGTCCAAAGACGGAACTAGATTACAGGTCAAGATCAAAGGAACATCACTCCTCTCTTTTAAACCTTGTAAGGTGCAATGATACGCTAAGATAAATGTGTATAAAATTGAAAAGAGTAATAGACATTGGCTGCAAAGCATGCAGTTCAAGGCACAAGTCAGAGTAAGTAGTAGTTAAAAGGCATGAGGATTAAAGACTTACAACATCGGCTTTGACTGGTGTAGTCATGCCCTTCTTCTTGCTGGTGTGGCAGTCCTTGAAGATTTCCACAACATTTGGTTCAGGTACTTTTTGGTCCTTGCGGGATTTCCTCTGCATTTCGAACAAGTCAATATAGATCTGATAATATGGTACAGCGAAAAGAGTGAAACAGCAGCTAATTACAAGAGCCTCGCAGTGTGCAATATAGCTACGAGATCCATCGCTGCATTTGAATTTCACTTTAAATGCGGTTGGCCTTGTTCTTTGAACAGTTCACCTACAAGAATATAGATTTGTGTGGCACATGCATAAATAGGACTTCAACATGTGATATGATCACATATATATAATGTACCTGATACTTTGGATCAGACCAGTGTTTAACAAGGCCCCTCCAGTCTTCATCCGATATATTTTCCACTGGAGATGTTTGGGAAAGTTCACTGTTAGCCTTGCCTTCAAAGTGAGTTTTCCTCAAGTTATACCGATATTGTCGCAGAGCAGACTTGAAAACATGGGGGCAAGCTTGTCTGGTTGCATCGTCTTGGCTATCCAACTTGAACCTCATCTGTTGAAAATTATGGGAGTCTCATTATCAGCAACCTAGAAAGTATAGGACAGAGCAAGACGATATTACTAGTTTCCATACATAACCATACTTACAGATAAATGTTCGAGGAAGGTGTTGAACTAGGTTTTGTCTTTGTCATTCCTGTACTGAATCCATGTTGGGAGGATACGTACATGACACCTAACGGCAACCGCTGCCTCTGATACTAACTTGGCTGACTCTGTAGCATCACGTGGCCTTTTTAAACCTGCCTCAAAACAGATCTCCATTCTTCCTCCTCTAGATTTAGTTAACCTATCGAGCATTATCCTGATGTTTGTTTCCTCTTGCGCCTAGGTGCTAGTCCAACAACGAACATAGGAAGTGTTAGTGTACATCAAACTGTGAGAATACATATAAAGAAGCATGCAATTGTAACTTGACTCCAGCAACTACCTTCTTCCTGTTGAAGCTCACAAGGTTCATCTGATATTGCCAACTCGTCTTGTGTCAAGAGTGCTTGGGAAGTAGTGTCAGGTGGCAAGGGAGCTTGGGAACATGCTGCTAGTTTCGATTGACGACGAGTAAGTCGTGCAGCCGGTAGTACTGTGGTAGGTGTTGCAAGAACTAGGGTCGTCTCTGCTCGTTTGGTGGCAGCTATTTGTTTCTGTTTGGCTTTTTTTGCAGCTCGTGTAGCATGGGATGCCGTGTTTGTAGAATTTTTCGCTGGACTTTCACCTTCTATTGCACCATCGCATTCAGCAGAATCTGCAGGATTCATCCGCTTCTCCTTCCTCGCCATTCTGTGTTTCTTCCTCTTTCTCTCGTGCCATGTTAAGTCAAGTTTACAAGAAAAACGAATAAAATTTAGTTCTTCGTAACAAATTGATGCGTGATGCATTTAACCGAGCTTTGATGTTAGACAACCACATGATAGGAGGATGTAATATGTATGAAAAACAGGACGGAAGAGATAACCGAACTATGATGTGTAAACTAAGAAGAAGGCATTTCACCAAATTAGAAGCAATGCAATGGAAGGTAGACACCATATGAAAGATGCTACAAATATCGCTCTGCCAAGTTAACAGTGTCTCATCATAAATGGCGTTTAAACAAATGTGAAGCAGTACAAGAAATAAATCATATGCAAGATGCAAACAACATCACACTACCATGTTAGAGGTCTCTCGTCATTAGTGCCATTGCATATTCACAGCATTGCATATTCACAGCTTATGATGTGTAAACTAAGGAGAAGGCATTTCAACAAATTAGAAGCTAAGGGAATATTTGGGAAGAGGAAGTAGGAGATGGCTCCTTCCACCTCCCCCTCCCCCTCCCTCCCACCTGCTCCACGCCATGGATCTAACCTCTGATCTTCGCTATGGAGGGCCTCCTACACTGGGATTTCAATCCTGGCCTTGCGGTTGCCGATCAGGTACGTCGACGGTTTGGAGAAACGGTCCATTTCTCTCCCTCTCACCCTACCAAGGAGTTCTTCTTGGTGGTCTCCTTCTCTTCGGCCTCCTTCCCTCTCACTGAAGATTCAGTGGGAGTAGCCCTTCAATGTTGCATTGGAGGTCATCACAAAGGTTTTAAGGTTTCTAAGATCAATGAAAGATCTTTTCGCTTCTCTGTGGCCGGAAATAAAGTTAGTCATTTCATATATTGGCTCAAGGATCGCATATGGCCAGACTTTGTTTGTCACTTCCATCTTTTCAATGGTCATTTTGCTCGGTTTTCTCATTTCACTTCGACATGGCATGCAGATGAGGAATTGAAGGATATCTCTGCTAGGAAGCCTATAGCGATTAAGTCCAATTTGGGTTCACTTCAAGAAGGAGCATCTTTACACCCTTCCTCTTTACAGGAATTGGGTAAGTTTAATTTGGTTCCTTTGTCAGCAATGGCTTTCTCCAATTCTCATCACAATGAAGCTTCTTCATCCTTGGCAAAAGTTCATCCCCATGATCATGAGAAGGCTTCTCATAATTTTGGTAATATCCAATCGGGCATTAATTTTCTGGCGCCGGTCATGGCCGCTGATGGCCGGACACATTTAATGGCTAAATATCAACGGCAAGCGGAATCGGAGGAATCGGTGTCACCTCCTTATCTGTGGTTAGGACGCTTCAAATGCGCCCTCCGACAAGATTATCCTCCTTTGCCCCAATGTTTTCTGGCCTCGGCATTCAAATATGCACCTCCATTTTCGGCCTGGCCACCTATTCTCTCGGCCCAACATAAGGTGGACTTGGCCCAGGCCTGCTACTCGGAGCAAGACATTTCTAAGCTTTCTACGCACTGGGCTAATCTGTGCAGCCATTGCCTACAATGGCGGCATCAAAAGATTATTTGCCATGCTCGGCTCATTTGCTTTAATTGTTCGGCTCCTGATCACAAAGCGATTCATTGCCCTTTGACAAAGCAGCTGCCAAAACCATACGTTCAAATCCTTGGAAATAAGCACAAACAATCTGATGACCCCGATTCGCCTCTCCCCCTAAGTTTTTTTCTCGACAGCGACCTCATGCTTCTACTGCCGTCCGATGCACTGCATGTGGGGCCTATGGACACATGGCTCGATCATGCTTTCACAGGAGAAGACGAGAAGGCTGGCGATGGATTCCAAAAAGGAAACTTTCTTCCTTTCCTACCCCTCGCGCTCCGCATTCCACTCTGCCCTCGATTGCCACATCACCTACGCCACCGCCCAGTCCTGTCCTTTCACCATTGCTGCCACCCTCATTGCCACCCTCCTCGGTGACTCCAATGGCCAACTACCCGCTCAACCGTGTGCCTTTCCTGCCGCCGGGGTTCGCCGTTAAGCCGGGCCTGGCCAACCACGTCGTCCGCGGCGGCATGGTGGTAGGGCCGATTCCACCTCTCAGCCATGAATATCTCGCCATCGCCGAGACCAGTCAGTACGTGCCTCTCCATCGTCGGGCTGCCATCCGCCATGCCATCACTGGATTGCTGCAAGAATCGCAACTCTTCACTACTGAGGTCAGCGACCACCCTTTCGGTATTGGGATTTATGGCTTTGTAGATTCGTTCATGCGAGATACTGATGTGGCTACCCCCCTTGAGCTTGAAGAAGAAGATTTACTTATTACGTTTGTGCCTCACAATGAGGCTCTGAATCGCCGCTCCACCACATTTGGCCGGCCATATGGTTGATGTATTTTGGATTTCCATATGACTACCAGACTGACTACTACATCAACAAATCACTTGGGGGTTTCGGTTCTTTGATCTCCTGGTATAATCCTAGACAGGATCAGCGCTTCATGCTGCTCAAAGTTCAGGTTATTCATCTTGGTTGATATCTAAGAGTTTTGTAGTTTGGCAATTGGGAGGAGCCCGTGATTGTTGGACTGTCCAAGTTACAATCCTGCGTAGCAATGACTGGAACGGGCTGCTCCCGGAGGTTCCACCGGCCGGTGAGGAACCACCGCCTCCGGACGGCAACCCTCACCCTCAGTTTGGCCCCGACCTTACGGCGGAGCAGCTCTATCAGCAGCAGGTTCACAATTGGCTAGTTCAGAACGCTGCACCTGCTCCTGCTCAAGACAACGATGGTTGGGGAGAATGGCCTGCGGATCCAGCTCCGCCTGCCCCGCCTGCTCCGTCGGTGGCCATGCCTCCACATTTGATGAACTTTCAGGCTTGGCTTTCTGCGCAAGGTCTAACATTTGAGGCTGGCATCACTCATGAGCATAACATCTCTGATAATGCTGCAGATGCCTGGAATGAATCTGTCACGATTTCGGATGATAGTACTGCTGATTCTGCCTTGGCACTGTTAATTGTGGATGATCTTGTTGCTGTCCAAGGTGAACCTAATATCCAGTCTGCTGCAAATGAGGTTTTGACAGTTACTGTGGATGTTCATCATCAGGGTCTGAGCTTCGGTCTTTCAAACCAAGGAACCAACCTCATGAATCTTCTGCTCACTGATCCCATCCCTAGGCAGCAACTCAATGCCTCCATTTATCTTGCAATGCGCCCTCTTCGGGCCACCATGGGTCCATGGGCTCAAGGTTATGGGATGCGACATGACCATTTTCGAGTTGAAGTTCAGGTTTCTGTGGGTGATCATGGACTGCAATTTGTATCTGTTCATCAGAATGTGGCACCTGCCCCCAATGTGCGTATTCAGGAACTGTCTGACAGTATTGAGCTCTCTCCTCTGCAGATCGAGCCCGCTCCTCCTGTTGATTCCACCTTGGCAGTCTTCAGCCCCCCCCCCCCCCATTCTGAATCCTAAGAACTCTGTTGTGCCTGCCGATGACCTCACTATGCCTTCTCCCAATTCAGATCAGGTGGAGGGTATTGGGACTACTCAGCCATGTTTGGAGATGCTTGCTCTCCCTGCTCCCAGTGTTCCTACTGAGTTGGACGCCATGCTGCCTTCGTCAGAGTCTTTCAATGAGTCTGCACTTGCTCCTAACCTGCCTGCTGATACTGATCTCTCAGGTGACTGCAGCAATGATCCATTGCCTTCTTCACTTCGCAAAGGTCTTTATCTTCTTTAGTTAGTGAGTCCAGTAATTCAACTTTTCCTTCCTCAACTTTAATGTCTAACAAGACCCAAGTGCCATTGCATGCGCTTTACGTTTGCATGTCTTAATTAAGCGAGCATGTGCATAAAATTAATCAACTACCGTAAACCGTATACACTTAATTATTAACATCTAGCTAGCTAGTAAGCAAAAACAGAATTTGTAGTACAAGACAGTGTGACTCACAGGAAGTTGTAAGGAAGTAATATATCTTCATTGGTATTGAGGCGCTTCAAGAACTCTAGCATGCTTTCCTCTACACCTGCTTGATAAAATGGAAGCTTCCATATGTCCTCATTAATGGTATTTGGGTCAATGAACCCAATGCCATAGCATCCAGATTTTTTCATTTCATACATCTTCGTCCTGCATATAATACCATAGAAAAGAATATAGTGAGGATAATTACATGTAATGATTGATCAAAATTATCACTACATAACTAGCTTGAGACTTAAATTACAGAAAGAAATCACTTACGGACAATAGCAACTAACGATAGACTTGTCGAGTGCGTCTTGATTGTATAACTGAAATAGTTCTGGATACTCAATGGCCAGAGCTTTCTCATGGTAAAAATGCTCATACTTGACATTCACCATGAGGGACTCTCGATTGGAAATCTTGGTAATGTTCATGTACCATTGATGCAATTCATACATTCTCGTTGGGAGGTCCTTGACCTTGTCTGGATGGACCAAAGGTTGGCCCCAGACATATTTCCATTTTATTTCCGATTCTCTAAGCGAAGACATGGGCTCGATTTCGAGGAGTTGTCTAACAGAGATCTTGATCATTTCAGCCTGCATTATATGCTCCTCCGTTATTACCACATCGCCCTGCTGGGGAACGCTAACGGTTTGCGCACAATAATATTTGGCGCGCGTACTCCTCTCATGTGTTGTTGGCACAACAAGCGGGGGGATCGCTTGCGCCGCCTGTTGTCCCAACTGGGGAACGGTTTTCCCGCATTTTTTGCCAGCTGCCTGTTGGCTCGAGCTCGAGCTCGCTTCCTTCTATAGCCGTGCTCGATGTAGCTTCCTGATTTGATGCTCATAGTCTGAGTCAACAGGCTTGGGAGCTGGTGCTCTAGCCATACGAATGAAGTGGTCAATCGTTTTCTCAGGCACTTTCTCTTTTGGCGGCGGTGCTGGTTTCGGTCCAAAATGGGCGTCCACTTGGGCCTGCACTATGGCTGCGTTTTGCTCCTCGGTCATGTCGTAAGGCCTCTGAGGAAGAGGAGCGAGGCTTGGACCATATTTATATCGCTTGTCTCCGCCTGTACTTCCTGTACTACCTCGACTCGTACTGCTACGCACCATAGCTGCGGCGTGTCTCTTCTGTGATTGCTGAGACGGCGGAGACGGCTGACGTGGCTGACACTGTGCCGGACTTGAAGCAGGAGGAGTGGCCTGACACTGTGCCGGACATGAAGGAGGAGGAGTCTGCTCAAGCATTAGGGGACTTGGAGGAGGTGGCGGACTTCGAGGAGTCGGCTCACGCGTTTGTGGACTTGGAGGAGCGGGAGTCTGCTGACTCGGTGGCGGACTTCGAGGAGGAGTCGGCAGACGACGCGGTGTCGGTGTACTTGGAAAGATGATGCAATCCTTTCTCCATAGGATGATATGATGTACGGCCTCTCCCAGTGTGCGCTCGCTGTCACCTCCAGCAATGTCAAGTACTAGCATCGAATATGGCTCCACCACTTCATCAACCATGACACGAGCATAGCCCTCTGGAATTGGGATGCAATGGAAGGTTGCTTCAGGGGTAATTGTGAAAGCAACGCCGTCCGCCACCTTCATGGATATGTTCTTCATTTTGGAGTGTAGCTCACAGTTAGTGTTCTCTATGATGTCATCCACGGGTGGTATGTATCCAGCAGTGTGTCGCCTGGGCGAACCAACGCTGCTTCTCGGCATGGATGGGGCGGTGCTATCCAATGATGGACGATCATCCGCTTGTCGATGCCGCTTTGAGACCCCTTTCCGGCTAAGTGAGTCGATCTGCTGCTCCTGCTGCTGGAATTTGAGTGCCAAGTCCGCGTGCCTTGCTTCTAGGCCTTGAAGGCGTTCTGCGTCCTGCTTCCTCTGCTCCTCCTCCAGCTTCCTCTTCTTCTCCTCCTCCATATTCTTTCTTGCACTGGACCTGTAGTCATCGTTCCAGTCCGAAAAGCCCTCATAACAGGGAATAACGCCCTTGCCTCGTGTTGTTCCCGGGTGTTCAGGATTTCCCAGGGCGCGCGTAAGCTCGTCGTTCTCTATTTTCGGCGTGAACACCCCCGTTCGAGCTTCTTCTATTGCGTCAAGTATCTTTTGTTCGGCTTCTTTTAGACTTGCCTTCTTGCTAACCAGGCCTGTCTTCGGGTCCAACGCCCCCCCCCCCCATGCGCATAGAACCAAGTTCTGCACCTGGGGGGCCAGCACCTAGTAATTGGAGTGACCCCTGCATCTGCCATCTCTTGCTCGTACTTATCCCACTTAGGCATTTCCACCGCGTAGCCACCTGGACCCAGCCTATGGAACTGGGTCTTTCTTGCGGCATTGGCCTTGTTTTTTATCGACCATTCCTTAGTTAATTCTGAATCCTTGAATTTCACGAAATCGTCCCAGTGTTCTCTTTGCTTCTCCAGTGTTCCCGTGAATTCTGGAGTCTTCCTTCTTGCAGCGAGGAAGTTGGCCCATATAGTTTTCTTGTGGGTGTTGAATGCAATTGCCATCTTCTTAAGAGCAGCGCCCTTGACTTTCTTCACATCTGCTTCAGTGAAATGATCTGGTAGGGTGAAATGTTCCATCAGAGATTCCCAAAGGTCTTTTTTGGCTCTGTCGTCGACCCAAGTAACATCTGGACGCTTAGTCTTTGGCTCTTTCCATTCTTGAATGGAGATCGGGAGTTTGTCCTTCACAAGAACTCCGCACTGACGGGTCCACTTGTTTGCAATGTTCTTAGGCGTCAGGGGTTCGCCACTAGGTTTGACGGATTCGATGTTATACTTTACACCATCCTTCAACAATCTGCACGGGCCTCGCTTTGTCTTGCTGTCTGTAGAAGCAGATTTGCTCGATCTGGAGGGCTGAAAGAAGGAAGATCGATGCGTTCATATATCTTAAAATAAAAAAAACATGTGATGATCACCAGATGCCTGATATACCTTGCCGGTAGTCTTTGTTATTTGAAGATCAGCATTCTCTGTGTCATCATAAACATCGTTTGTGTCATCATAATCATAATCATAGTTCATGACTTCATCAGCTTGGTCGTCGAGATCGAATATCTTTTCATCACCCTCTCCGATATTGTTCAGATATTGGGAGTCGTCATCTGCTTCATTCAGATCATCTAGCCTGCTAGGGCTGCGTATGATATCGAACAATTCCTCTTCTCTGTCTCTGCCGGTATTGTCCGTCATAGCTTTTACTTAACTAATACAAAAGAAATATAGAACAATTTAGTATTCAAATTACAATGCATGGATGCAATCAATAAGGAAAAACTGAATCATATAGTACATAATATATATGCATCGTCTCGATTAATATATAATCTCGAATACATCATCGTCTCGAATAATATATATAATCTCGAATACATCGTCTCGAATATTATATATCGAATACATCACTGGCTAGGTACCTAATAGAGATCGAGTACTACAGAAGAATCTAGGGCGCCACTCGCGGTTCCTGGGGCGCGGGCGGTGGACACCCAAAGAGAAGGAACCATCACATGATCATATCTCCGGTCATCTGCCCAAAGAACCTGCCAAGTAGTGGAGAACCTGACGTCGTCCATAGCAGCCATGTAGCGATGGACGTGCTCGTCTTCCTCCACGACACGGCGACGCACCACCTCCGGCGGGCCGGCTGCCTCTGCACGAATGTGGCCCACGCGAATGCCACCAAAGGAGATCAGGGTCGACGATGGGACCCGAGGCGGGTTCCTCACCAGCGGCGCCCCCTCCGGTAGCACCTCCCAAGCCAGCCAGTGGAGCCAGTCCGGACATGGGTCCTCTGAAGCATGACGTCGTCACGAGCGGGTCGATGGCGAGGATGCGGGCCGGGCATATCGTCGAGAATAAATACTATATGCCCGCAAAAAGTAACATTAATCTAACATTCTATATATGCAAATTCTAACATTTTGACATTAATCTAATTCATCTAACTAAAACTAATTCTAAAATTTCTAACATTTCTGATTATGTAACTAACATTTCTAATATTTCTATAACTAAAAAACAGAAAAATTGCTAACATTTCTATAAATATTCCTATAACTAAAAAATATTTCTATATAACTAACAATTCTAAAAATATTTCTATAACTACAAAACAGAACAATTTCTAACATTTCTATAACTAAAAAATAGAAAAATTCTATAACTAAAATTCTGTAATGTGTGTGTGTGTGTAGTGTGTACATGTGTGTGTGTGAACATGGCGGCGGCCGGGGTGAGCTCACCGGCGGGCGACGACGGGCAGCGATTTAGGCGACGAGGGACAGGCGGGGGGCCAGGCGGCGACGACGGGACGGGCAGGCGGCGACGAGGGCAGGCACGCAGCGACGTGGCGGCGGCGCGGCAATGGGGACGACGGGGACGGACGGCCGGGCGGCGACGTCGACAGGACGGCGTCGATCGGGCAGGGCGGCGACGGAGGGAAGAAACAGAGAGGAAGTGAAATTTTTCAACTGTTGTATATAGGAAGGACCTTTAGTACCGGTTGGAGCCACCAACCGTACTAAAGGTCTGTTTAACCAAACCAAGCGGCGGAGCGCCCCCTTTAGTACTGGTCGTGGCACCAACCGTACTAAAGACCCCTCTTTAGTACGGTTGCAGCCACCACCCGGTACTAAAGGTGGTCTTATTGGCCTTGATCTTGGTCTTGACAAGTTTAGTCCCACCTCGCTAGTCGAGGGCTACCACACTGGTTTATAAGCCCGGTCGGTAGCTCTCGACCTCCTCTCCTAGCAGGCCTACTAGGCCTACATTCAGGTTGCTTGCAGGGGCCTCTCAGGCCTTTTTGGGCCTGCATCCTGGCCCAACAAAAGGTTGTGTTTCTAGTCGTATGCAGGCGCTTTGGCCCAATAGGCGAGCTTTTTATTTTCTTAATCTTTTGTTTTATTTATTTTTGTTTTATTTATTTTTGAGTTGTTTTTTGCTATTTAGAGTTTCTTTGTGAATATTTTTGCTTTAGGTATAAAAATTACAAACTTTCTGTTAGTGCGGTAGTTTTCAAATTTGAATAGTTTAAATTTTGAATTATTTGAAATTTGTATGAATCACTAGTTTGTGAATAACTTAACTTTGAAAAAGATTTTCAGTGATTCTTTTTCTTATGTTTAATATTAGTGTGTTTTATCATTATATTCAATTTGGTAATGCTTAGGTTATTTAAAAAATGAAATGCCTTTGTAACAGATGAGTTTTCGTCCGAAACCCTGATACTTCGAAAGAGATTGTCCATTTTGTACACGAAGTGCATCCAGTTTTTGCCGTAACCCTCTCTACTTTTCTGCACATGCTATGTGGGTGAAATTATGTTACCATGCCAACTTTCAACCTTTTCTGAGTTCATTTGAAATGCTTTTCAATTTCAGGGTCATTTAGCTGTTAAAAATCAGTAAATGCAGGAAAGAATTAGTTTGCACATAAAATTTCTTCGCGTTTCAAATGCCAAAACACATAACTCTCTAACTATTACAGAGATTCCCTACTGGGTGTGAAACACAGAAGAAAGTGATGATACTGAAGCCGATCACATCCCAGATCTTTGGGTGTGAAACTTTTTCTTCGCGTGTGTCCCTTTGCGCCGTAACCATGGAAAATCTTCATCATTTAACTGGATGCTTGGGTCAATATTCACTGTGAATGGAGCAATTTCATCAAACTTTTCATAATCTTCTGATATGTCTGTCTTGTCATCCACTCCCACGATGTTTCTTTTCCCTGAAAGAACTATGTGGCGCTTTGGCTCGTCGTATGATCCATTCGCTTCCTTATCTTTTCTTTTTCTCGGCCTGGTAGACATGTCTTTCACATAAAAAACCTACGCCACATCATTGGCTAGGACGAATGGTTCGTCTGCATATGCAAGATTGTTGAGATCCACTATTGTCATTCCGTCTTGGGGTCTTCCGTTACCTCCTCGTGTCATATTGACCCAGCTTGCACGAAACAAAGGGACCTTCAAACCACCTCCATAGTTAAGTTCCCATATGTCCTCTATGTAACCATAATATGTTTCCTTTCCGTGTTGGTTGTTGCATCAAAGCGACACCACTGTTTTGGTTGGTGCTCTTCTCATCTTGGGCGATCGTGTAAAATGTATTCCCATTTATCCGTACCCTTTGAAAGTCATTATATTCAAGATGGTAACGGGACAGCGAGTACAGGTCATTTTGAATATCGCCATCATTCATGGCACGTTTTTTGCAACCAACCGGCAAAAGTCCTCGTTTGTTCACGTGTAATCAAGTCGTTAGACTTCTCCGGGTGTTTGGAGTGTAGAAAATTCTTGTGTTCCTCTATATACGGAGCCACCAAGGCGGAATTCTCAGAGAACTGTGTGTGCTTCAGTGAGAGAATGCCCGTCCATACATATTATTTGATCCCCTCCTAGCGTGCCTTTTCCATCTAGTCTGCCCTTATGCCGCGATTCAGGAACACCAATCGGCTTAAGGTCAGGAATAAAGTCAATACAAAACTCAATGACCTCCTCATTTTCATGGCCCTTCGCGATGCTTCCTTCTAGCCTAGCACGGTTATGAACATATTTCTTCAAGACTCCCATGAACCTCTCAAAGGGGAACATATTGTGTAGAAATACAGGACCCAAAACGTTAATCTCTTTGCAAAGGTGAACTAGGACGTGCGTCATGATGTTGAAGAAGGATGGTGGGAACACCAACTCAAAACTGACAAGACATTGCACCAAATCATTCTGTAACCCTGGTATGATTTCTGGATCGATTACCTTCTGAGAGATGGCATTGAGGAATGCACATAGCTTCACAATGGCTAATCGAACGTTTTGGTGAAGCCCCTCAATGCAACCGTAGCGGTGCGTCATAATCACGTGGCAGTCATGAGACTTTAGGTTCTGTAACTTTTTCTCTACCATATTTATTATTCCCTTTATATTCGAAGAAGATTTCCTTCTCTTCTTTGGTAAGAGCGTAGCTGGCCTGACCCTGATGTATGTCGTCTTTTCCGTGCATACGTTGTTGGTCCTCCCGTGCCTCTGGTGTATCTTTTGTCTTCCCATACATGCCCAAGAAGCCAAGCAGGGTCATGCAAAGATTCTTCGTCACGTGCATCATGTCGATTGCGGAGCGGACCTCTAGGTCTTTCCAATAGGGCAGGTCCCAAAATATAGATTTCTTCTTCCACATGGGCGCGCGTCCGTCAGCGTCCTTCGGAACAGGTTGTCCGCCAGGACCCTTTCCAAAGATTACCTTCAAATCCTTGACCATATCATGTACATCAGCACCAGTACGGTGGCGAGGCTTCGTCCGGTGATCCACCTCACCTTTGAAATGCTTGCCTTTCTTTCTTACGGGATGCCTGCTCGGAAGAAATCGACGATGTCCCAGGTACACATTCTTCCTACAACTCTCCAAATATATACTGTCGGTATCATCCAAACAGTGCGTGCATCCGCACTACAAGAAATATGTCTACTAGTGACCTTCTGTCAGTGACCCTGGAAGAATTGGTCATAGATCTATGATCATTTGAGACCAATTGGTCAAAAGCTGTTCGGGGGGCTCCAAACCCTAAACCATTGCGACCATTTTGGTCAGAAAGGTCGTAATTTCCTCATACGAAATGGTCACAAAGCAAACAGTGCAGGTCCGCTGCCTTATTTCTAGTTGTTAACGACCAATATAGATGGTCATAGCCTTGTAGATTGTGGTGGGTTGTGATGACTAGACGCCACCTCATCAGTTTTGCCTATGTGTCATGTCCATGTGGCAGTTTTTTCCCTAGGTTGTGAAGCAACCTATATTTCTGTCATTCCCAAAATTCCCAAAAAATCTCATAAATTCTTTGGGTCATATCTTCACAAATATGTAAAACCTTCCTTGCCTAGTTCAAAAATAATTAAAAAATATTCATTTTCCTATTCTGTTCAAAACAACAGTTTGTGAAGGAAGTACCACTTTGGCATGTCCAAATAGTATCCATTTTCTACAGTGCTTTCCTATGCCCAAATAACCATCCTCCACCAAATGCCAGCTCAATCCATTCATTATTTTGAGCCGAGCTTCAACATTCCTATTTATGTCCAGTGTGGTAGTTTGCAAAGCAAGTACCACCTAGGCTCCTCCTTTTGAGGTGAAAATTTGTGAAGCCGGTCTTCTTAGTAACTGTTCATCCTCAGCCAAAACTCACGCCCATTAGCCATGTACATTTCCCATACCGCTAATCAAACACTTGGCTGCTAATTCATGTTTGAGCATCGATCGGTCTCCTCGTGAGAACCTTATGTTGTGATTTTCTTACTAGCACCTACCTGGTGAGTGCCCAACCCACTAGACATGCCTAGGCCGCCCAGAACACATGGAAACTCCACGGTCACGCGGTGACCATGCGGCGAGCATGCGAGCTTACGCGCTCTAGAGTTGGGCCCCTCGGCCACCGTCCAAACCTCGATGTCTCGCCATCAAAGCATGTATTTCTGATTAAATAGATACTTATTTACCTAGAAATTATTTTTGGAAAAAATAAAGAGCAAACTATGAGGCAGCTGCAGTTCAAATTTGACCCTCTTCCAACTGAATCGACGGCAATTTGTCTTTTTCACCAGAGGTGGATCAAAACTTTTTTCACCCAACCATTTTGTCAATTGTGCATTATATATGGCCTAGTATTTTATAAAATTGATTTGGTCCATTTTTGCAACAATTATTTGGTAGTTCCTTCACAAAAAAACCTCCTTTTGGGCACTCGGAAAATGAAAAGTGAATTTTCCGTGCAGAGAAAATGAAAACTTCCTTAGGCAACATTGTTTGGAATTCCAAGATGGACCCTTATGCACAATATGAGATCATTTGAACAAACTATGCCATGAATGTGGCCATAAGATTGATCATTTGGCTTGAAAGCCATGAATCTTCACGCATGATAGCTCATTTCTGAGAACAATTTTTTAAAATAATTACCGTATTACAAGTTTATTATTTTTCCTGGAAACTTGGTCACATATAATGACACAATGCGAAGATTTACCAATTTTTTGACTTTTTTTGAATTTTTTTTGCCCGTTTCAAAATGCGGTCAAAACGGCGGGCTTGACCGTTCCTAGCTAGTGGTTGAATCTTGGAATTTTTTTGGTGTTTCTATGATTAAATAGATACTTATTTACCTAGAAATGATTTTTGGAAAAAAATAAAGAGCAAACTATGAGGCAGCTGCATTTCAAATTTGACCCGCTTCCAGCTGAATCGATGGCAATTTGTCTTTTTCACCAGAGGTGGATCAAAACTTTTTTCACCCAACCATTTTGTCAATTGTGCATTATATATGGCCTAGTATTTTATAAAATTGATTTGGTCCATTTTTGCAACAATTATTTGGTAGTTCCTTCACAAAAGAACCTCCTTTTGGGTACTCGGAAAATGAAAAATGAAATTTCCGTGCAAAGAAGATGAAAAATTCCTTAGGCAACATTGTTTGGAATTCCAAGATGTACCCTTGTGCACAATATGAGATCATTTGAACAAACTATGCCATGAATGTGGCCATAAGATTGATCATTTGGCTTGAAAGCCATGAATCTGCACGCATGATAGCTCATTTCTGAGAACACTTTTTTAAAATAATTACCGTATTACAAGTTTATTATTTTTCCTGGACACTTGGTCACATATAATGACACAATGCGAAGGTTTCCCAATTTTTTGAATTTTTTGAATTTTTTATGCCCGTTTCAAAATGCGGTCAAAACGGCGGGCTTGACCGTTCCTAGCTAGTGGTTGAATCTTGGAATGTTTTTGGTGTTTCTATGATTAAATAGATACTTATGTACCTAGAAATGATTTTTGGAAAAAAAAAGCAAACTACGAGGCAGCTGCAGTTCAAATTTGACCCGCTTCCAACTGAATCGACGGGAATTTGTCTTTTTCACCAGAGGTGGATCAAAAATTTTGACACCCAACCATTTTGTCAATTGTGCGTTAAATATGCCCTAGTATTTTATAAAATTTATTAGGTCCAATTTTGCAACAAATATATGGTAGGTCCTTCACACAAAAAACTCATTTCGGGCACTCGGAAAATGGAAAATGAATTTTCCGTGCAAAGAAAATGAAAACTCCCTTAGGCAACATTGTTTGGAATTCCAAGATGCACCCTTGTGCACAATATTAGATCATTTGAACAAACTATGCCATGAATGTGGCCATAAGATTGATCACTTGGCTTGAAAGCCATGAATCTTCACACTTGATAGCTCATTTCTGAGAACACTTTTTTAAAGTAATCATCGTATTACTAGTTTATTATTTTTTCTGGAAACTTGGTCACATATAATGACACAATGCGAAGGTTTTCCAATTTTTTGATTTTTTTTGAATTGTTTATGCCCGTTTCAAAATGTGGTCAAAACGACGGGCTTGACCGTTCCTATCTAGTGGTTGAATCTTGGAATTTTTTTTGTATTTCTCTGATTAAATAGATACTTATTTACCTAGAAATGATTGTTGGAAAAAATAAAGAGCAAACTACGAGGTAGCTGTAGTTCAAATTTGACCCGCTTCGGTTTAATCGACGGAATTTGTCTTTTCACTGAGGTGGATCAAAAATTTTGACACCCAACCATT
The DNA here is from genome assembly GCA_021605205.1 of Aegilops longissima. Lineage (NCBI taxonomy): Eukaryota > Viridiplantae > Streptophyta > Magnoliopsida > Poales > Poaceae > Aegilops > Aegilops longissima. The sequence goes on from CM038681.1 coordinate 605,087,110, forward strand.
TTGTCAATTGTGCATTAAATATGCCCTAGTATTTTATAAAATTGATTGGGTCCAATTTTGCAACAAATATATGGTAGGTCCTTCACAAAAAAACTCATTCCGGGCACTCGGAAAATGGAAAATGAAATTTCGATAGTTAGGCATTGAATCTTACAAACATTTCAGAGTATCTCTGATGAAATATATACTTTAGTATCTATAAATTATTTTTAGAAAAATTAAATAGGTACTTTAGTACCTATTAATGTGAAAAAAGTAGAAGAAAACAAAAATGTAAACACAATTTGTTTTACTTTATTCTCATTGGTGGAACTAGCTCTCACCTGGATCGATGACGTGGCGGCCATCCATCCATCCATCCAACCCCTTGCCCTAAAAAAATCTACCCATCCCTTGCCCTCGTCTCCCACCCACCCACCACCCCGACCCCTTCCCTCCCCTCGCATCGCGCCGCCACCCATCACGCCGCCATCCACATCCATCCCCTGGCCGCTCTCCCCCGTTCCGAGCACTTGACGGCGTCGGCCCGGCCCCCAAAACCCCCGCGGCGGCCACCGCATCGTTCGTCGTTGCCGCCGCCGCCGCGTGATGCACTTGGGGATCTGCTTTGTGCGACCCCAAGCGGCCCTTCTCCTCCTCGCCCTCCCCCACCTCCCTGCGCCATCGCACACGAAGAAGGCCAAGCTCCCCACCATCTCCTCCTCTTCCGCCGGTCACACCACTCGTCCCATCCTCTCTGTCCCCCGCACACCCCAGAGCTCCACGCAGCAAACCCCAGCGCTCCCCGATCCAGATCCCCCTCCTCCCCTCACCGCCACCCACCCCTCCCCCGCCGCCACCCACCTCCAACACCCACCCCTCCCCTCGCTGCCACCCACCTCCGCCACACCTCCCCTCCCCACCTCAGATCCTCTCCCCACTCCCAGATCCAACTTGCCACCGGAGAACGAGGAGGTCGCGGCCAGGATCTTCGAGACGCGGTGGTCGTCGACGCGGGGTCATGACGCGGGGCCGGCCATGGAGGCGGTGGTCGTCGACGCGGTGTCCAAGCTGCTGAAGGCCGGCATCGCGCTGTCCGAGATCTCCTCTGCTCCCTGGGCCGGTGAGTCGCCAGATCTGCTCTGCTCTTGTTTGATTCGCTTGAGATTTCGCTAGGCGTTATGCATATGCGTGACCCTCCCTGTTCGATGTGTGTCTGCAGTCAGGTGATGCCCTCGAAGGTGAAGACGGGCTGAGATGGCAGGCGCTAGTTGCCTCGGCCCCGAAGATGAAGATGAAGGTGGAGGAGAGCGACCGTGGGTGAGATGGCCTCTCGCAGCATGTCCGACCGCCCCTACTCCCCTGACGAGCGCATGCTGCAGCTCCTAGGCGAGGTATGCATCTCCCTCTGTCCTTTCCCCTCCCCTTCCCCTACTGCTGCTGCTCTCCCCGGTCTCACTCCTCATCTTGTCTCTTGTGCAGGTACACGAACTCCACTTCTTCCACCAGCCACCTCCCCTCTGCGCCCACTTGTGGAACACCTCCACACCATCTTGAACCACCGCCGGTGAGATTGGTGTTCATTTTGGCGCAATAGTGACTACACATGCCATCGAGTTAGTGATGTAGTCATGTAGGCAGCGAAGCTTAAAGTGTTATGTTTACTTCACATAAACTGAAAAGGGTATCATTTCATACTTTTGGTTTGGTTTGTGAATCTGCTTCACTTAAATTTCAGCCTGAGCTAGTAGTTGACTAAAGGAATGCTCGGTACATTTAGAGATATTATATCACTATGCTAATGTGTTTCAACAAGGGAGTACCGTCTACTAGTCTGTTAATCTGTGAGCGATGGATAGTTTAATCACGGCTTGTTTCCAGACTTGTATTAACACAACATTCCCCTTTTAAAATTTCTACTACTAGTCTGTTAAAAGAGATCTCAACAATGCTGTTTTAGTGAGCTTATTTGTTGTCGGAGACTGGGTAATGATAAAAGACTGCCACGATTAAGTTCAGAAACGATAGTATGTGCTACATTCGATCCTGGGTTGTATAACATATTTGTTACTGCATGTCACCCATCCTCGAGGAGCAGGAGGGACGCATCTAGTTGGCCATCAAGGGCCTGCTCTGCTCCTCTTGTTCATCTTATGGTATCTTGTACTCTGTGATAACTGTTGACTTGCAAGATACAATGTTGATTTACTATATATGCTCTTGTCTCACCCATAACTTTGTTTATATGCCTGGTTTCAAGTGAACTTGTCATAGCTTATATTGTTGCTTTTGTGGATACTGCTACCCGTTGCTTCAATGCTGCCTTAACTTGTTAGCATGTTCATGTGAATTGGCTAACTGCTGCCTGTTAATTACTACTACTCACTGTTGTTGTATTCTATTGGCACCAACTCTGTTGCCCGTGTATTATATATATTCTTCTTGCTCAAGCACAAGAGCACTAGTGCTATGTTGCTGCCTGTGACAGTCCATGGACAAACACTGTTAATTTATTGACCCTGTCATTCTATGATTAAATGATGAAAAAGTCGCATTTTGCTTGTTCTAACATGTTGTTAGGTTTGCTTTTATTTTGTTCCTAACCATTTTGTTTGATAACTTGCAGATGCTAGCCTTCCTTCGTGTTTTGTCGTGAGGTCCAGGATGAACAAGTCGGGCTCATTGGAGATAGCCTGATGTAAACCTGATATATTATTATTGTATATAGCATCGTGAGGTCCAGATGCTTGTATATATTATTGTAAACCTGATAGTTACCTGATGTAAACTTGATGGTTGATTGTAGTAATGTGCCAAGTTTGGCTCTGTTTGATTGTATTCATGATGTGAACCATGTTTTTCCGGATTAGTTATGCTCTGTTTGAAGCATTTTATTTTTTGTCTGTTTTGATTTAATATTGTTATTTATTTACTGGAAAATTGAGATCTGAAGAATATAACCTACTTATTAGAACTGGTCCCATCTCACTAGTGTGCCCATCTTTTGAAAAAAAAATCGTAAACTTTGTAGCCAAAAAGGCCACGACCCAGAAAATAAAAAGGCTGAATTGGTGGGCCTGGTCCATGGGAACTAACAATAAAAAAGGCTGCAATACTGGGCTTGGCCCATGAACCTGACCAAAAATTGGTAAAAATAAAAACAAAAGGCTGCATTGTTGGGCTAGGCCCATGTAGAAAACCGAATTGGACCGGGCTGAATCTTGCGCCACATCAGCTTGCCACGCTGGATGCCTACGTGGCCTGGGGAGGTTGCTAGTGACCAAAACGAGACAGTAGGAATATTTTGGTCGTAAACGTCCACGACCTTCTCACAGAGAAGGTCGCTATAGTCAGTTAACGACCCTCAGCTTTTGACCTTCTGTTTTTGGTCAAAAAAAAAGGTCACAAATGAAAAAAATGACCTTTCAATGACCAATAGTCAAGGTCACAAGTTGACATATTTCTTGTAGTGCCGCGGTATCCCTTGTTTGTCTGTCCTGAAAGGTTTCTGAGAGTAGGCCAATCATTGATGGTCACGAACAGCAACACCTTTAGGTCAAATTCTTCCTGTCCGTGCTCATCCCACGCATGTACACCTGTTCCATTCCACAAATGTAATAGTTCTTCAACTAATGGCCTTAGGTACACATCAATGTCGTTGCCGGGTTGCTTAGGGCCTTGGATGAGCACTGGCATCATAATGAACTTCCGCTTCATGCACAACCAAGGAGGAAGGTTATACAAACATAGAGTCACAGGCCACGTGCTATGGTTGCTGCTCTGCTCCCCAAAAGGATTAATGCCATCTGCTCTTAGACCAAACCATACGTTCCTTGGGTCACCTGCAAACTCCTCCCTGTACTTTCTCTTGATTTTTCTCCACTGCGAACCATCAGCGGGTACTCTCAACTTTCCGTCTTTCTTACGGTCTTCTCTGTGCCACCGCATCACCTTCACATGCTCTTTGTTTTGGAACAAACGTTTCAACCGTGGTATTATAGGAGCATACCACATCACCTTGGCAGGAATCTTCTTCCTGTGCACTCGCCCTCGACATCACCAGGGTCATCGCGACTGGTCTTATAACGCAATGCACCACATACCGGCAGCGTTCAAATCCTCAGACGCACCGCTGTAGAGGATGCAATCGATAGGGTATGCATGTATCTTCTACACCTCTAACCCTAGAGGGCGAGACAACCTTCTTTGCTTCATCGTACTCTCGGGCAATTCATTGTCCTTTGGAAGCATATTCTTTATCATTACCAAGAACTTTCCAAACCCCTTGTCGATACACCATTCTCGCCTTCCATTGCAGCAATTCCAGCAGTGGTGCCCAACTTTTTTGTCGCCTTCGCAATTGGGTACAACAATTTCTTGTGATCCTCTAACATGCGCTGCAACTTCTTCCTCTCCAAATCACTTGCGCAGTTTCTCTTTGCATCGGCAATGGCCCGACCTAGATCATCAGCGGGCTCATCTAATACCTCTTCTTCAGCTTGTTCCCGCATTGACGGCTCAACTTCTTCCCCCATTGTTGTATCATCGTATTCAGGGAACCCATGTCCAGGATAGATGTCGTCGTCCTCTTCTTCTTCATTGTCTTCCATCATAACCCCTCTTTCTCCGTGCTTGGTCCAAACATTATAGTGGGGCATGAAACCGGACTCAAATAGGTGGACGTGAATGGTTCTTGACGTAGAGTAATTGTGACCATTCTTACAACCAGCACATGGACAAGGCATAAAACCGTCCGCTTGCTTGTTTGCCTCGGTGACAAGCGAAAAGTATACACACCATTAATGAACCGGAGAGCATCGGTCATCATACATCCATTGTCGGCTCATATCTTCATTATACACAACACCGAATAGACCAAATTAATACAAGTTCATACATAAAGTTCATACATAAAATTCATACATAAAGTTCATATACAACACTAAATTAAATGCAACATACAAATAACTGTCACATCCCAGATAGACCATGCATTAGAGTGTGCATCATGTTTAAATTTCATTTGAACTTGAAATGGGAAGGCAGAAACCCTGAACACCCCCCTTAAAAGAACTAGGGTTTACTAAAATTTATTTCAATGAATCCGAAATGCCCTTCAAAATGCTCATCCTCTTTGTTTGGGTTCGAACCCATGTCAAAGGAGGTGCACCATTTTCTAGGTCATCTAAGGGTTCTAGAATTAATCCACAAGTTTTTGAAATGAGCATTTCAAATTATGAAAATATTTTAAATGTTCAAAATTGTCAAACTAAAATGTTTCATGTTGGGAATATTCCAACAAGTGACCAGGAGCATTTTGGTAATTTTAAAATAGTTTTGGTATTTTTAAAACCCTATCAAAGTTACTGAAAAATAGAAAAGACTAAAAAAGGAAAACCTTACTGTCGCATGCGCCGGCCCACCTGCTGCCCAGCCCAAAGAATGCTGGCCAATGGCTGCTTGGCTCGCCAGAGCGAGCAGCTCGGTGTCGGCCGGCCGCGCAGGCGCGCCACGCAGCTGGCCGCCGCCTGCCTCACCCTCGCCGCCACCGCCTGGGCGACCCTCGCGTCGTCGCCCGACCCCGACACGTCACTTTTCCCCTGCCCCTCTCTCTCTCTCCCCAACCTGGCCGACGCCATCGCCGACGCCAGCGCCACCGTCGACGCCGTGCTCCCGCCGTCCATGCTCCTCCCCACCATGTCCAGCAGCTCCGCCGCACCCCACTACCCCTAGCTAGCGGGTCCCGCCGCTCTAAGCACCCCGAGGCCACTACACCGACCTCGACCGAGCTCGGCCACCGGAGATCCCCATCGCCGTCGCCGCCGCATCAGACCGCCCCCGACCCCGACGAGGCTCTCTACGGGATCACAGTGAGACTGGCTACTCCCCCGTCCTCTCCGCTCTCTTCCTCTTGCACCACAACGAGCGCCCGCCGATCACCCGAACGCACTGCCGCGAGCTCGTCGCCGACGAGGCTCCCACCACAACAGCCACGCCACCTTGCCCATCGCACTCACCGAGTTGCGCTGGGCCTAACTATGCACTTCCCGCCTCGCCGTGCCCCCTAGCAACTAGTTCGACATCACCCGAGCCCGGCCGCCCCGACTTCGTCGCCGGTGCCAACTCCGCCACCCCGACCAAGCTAACCCCACCACTAACCGCGGCTCACCTCCAGCTCCACGTAGATGCTCCCGCGCCCCATTTGGTGGCGGAAAGTGCAAAGCACTTTGCTCCGCCACTTTGCTGGCCTCGGCAAGGCTAAACGCCAGCGAGTTGACCATCGACCCACTGTGGGCCTGTTGACTGCCTAAGTCTATGACAGTGGACCCCCGGTTAACTAATTAGGATTAGTTCTAATTAATTTAATTAGTTTAAGCTAACCACGACATGCGGGTCCCACTGGTCAGTTTGACTGGACGACCCGTTGACCCTGACGTCACGCTGACCTCATCTTGACGCATTAATTCAAATTCTGGAATTATTTTATATAATAAATTCTAGAATATAATTCAAATTTCAAATGCTTATAACTTTTATTCTATAACTCCAAATGCAAAGATTTATATATGAAAAATTATCAGAAAAATACACTCTATCCATTGGTACAGGTTTCATGCATGTTAAAACAAGTTAACTATGCTGAATAACCAGAATAAGATATTGCACCATTAGGACTAACTCAAATGAGCTATCATTTGAATCCTTGATTCAAATGAGTTCATCCCCTGTTCTTTCAACCTGCATTAGGCCAACACACATCCATATTGCCATGCCATAGCATGCATCATATTGTTGCATATTGTTTTGTGTGTTTATTTTGGTGTGTTTTCATGATAGGTTCTGCCCCCGAAGATAACCTCGATTACCCATCTGAAGGGCAGCTCTCTACCCCAGTTCCATCAGGCAAGCAATTCATTGATCATTCCGATACAAACCCATGTTCTCGCTTCGCTCTCGTTTATGCATTAAGACAACGCGATTCAACTGCTGTGTGCTGCGGTAGTTGAACCCACTTCCTTTGCATGACTGTCATTGCCACAAGAACTAGATGAAACCCACTAGTATGTGTAGGAGTTGATTGAGCCATGTTTGTGATTCCTACCATGCTATGCTTGCTATGCTTAGAGTTGTGTCAGGTCCGGCTCATCGGGATGATGAACTGGAGTGAAAGGTTGTGTTGGTTCGAGAGTGAAAGTGTTGAACACGATTTGGTAAAGGTATCGATGAGAGGCCATGTAGGAGTACATGGTGGGTTGTCTCATTGAAGCCGAACTTAAGAACTGAGATCTGTGTTTGTGATCCATGAACCAGTTACTACCACACATTGGGATCCTTAATTGACCCTCTCGGCTTCTTAACCACCCCTGTTCATAGTCCGGGAGTTGCAAGTAGTTTCTGGTGTTTGTAGCATGCTGGGGGCCGCACGCAACGCTGACCTTAGGGGTGGGTTGTGTTGCGGTAGGCACCGTGGCGGTGTACCGAGTGCCGTTTGGTATCTCGGGAACCCCGCACACATCGTTCGAGGCTGTATGGGAAACCTCGGCGGACTCCTGCGGATGGAACCGAATAGGCGATAAACCCGACTAGGGACTTGAGTGTTTGGGTAGGCTGTGGCCGACACCCACGTTGGGCTTCCGCTTGAAGGTTGCAGTACATATCGTGTAAACGATTTATAAGTGGTGAGAGCGTGTGTGAAGAAGTATACCCTGCAGGTTAAATATGATCTATTCGAATAGCCGTGTCCACGGAGAAGGACTTCTGGGTTACCTATATCAGTTCATAGACAAGTAAATGGATACTACTAAAAGCCTCAAGATAAGTGTGAGTATCGTGGATGGCCCTCTCGGGGATGACGAGAGAGGATCCACGGTGGAGTATTGTGATGGCGAGTAGTGGACTCGTGTGCGACAAAATGCTTTACAAAGTGTGTCACGTAGGATAGCTTAGCCAAGAGTCAAAGCTGGCTTGCTGCAAATAACTCCACCTCCTTCTTGAGAATGTGCATGTATGATAGGATTCTGTGGTAAGACTTGCTGAGTACTTTTGTACTCATGTTTGCTTAATCAATCTTTTACAGAGGACTATACTACCCCCTCCGACGGATTCTATGTAGATGTTGACTTCGACGAGTAAGCTAGCCACCCAGGTGGCGATCTAAGACTTGTGAAGGGCCATTGTAGATAGAAAGGCTCCAACAAGCTTTCTTTCTTTCTAGCGTCTGTACTCAGACATAATTTGCTTCCGCATGTGCTTGTATGATTGTATGACTTGAGTGTTGGGTCATGTGACCCCTACCTGTATGAATATGTTATGTATGGCTCCTCGGAGCCACTTAAATAAAGTACCTGAGTTGTAGAGTTTTGTTGTGATGCCTTGTTGTATTTACTCATATCGGGCATATTGCGTGTATGATTGAAATGCTTGGTATGAGTGGGATCCGACAAACTAGTTGTTTATCCTTGGCAGCCTCTCATATGGAGAAATGTAGTCTCGTGCTTCGGCGATAGTAGTCCGCTTCTGCCGGTTCACGGAGTCCTGCTAGCCCAAAGACTACTGCTTGGACACTTGATCGGCGGCATGTGATTCATTTCGTTCCTATGTCTGTCCTTCGGGAAATGTCACGCGGTGATACTCGAGTCCTGCCTAGCTGCTATAGCCCGGATACCGGAGTCCTGTTAGCCAGTGCTACAGCCCGAGTTCATACGTTGATGACCGACATGCTCAAGTGATTCATGTATGCATGTCCCCATAGGTTAGTGCGCTTTGGGTTCACGACTAGCCATGTCGGCCCGGTTCTTTGTCATGTGGATGCTAGCGACACTGTCATATCGTGAGCCAAAAGACGCCAACGGTCCCGGCCATGGTAAGGCGACACCGTGGGAATACCGTGCGTGAGGCCACAAAGTGATATGAGGTGTTACCAGCTAGGTCGATGTGACTTGGAATCGGGTCCTGACAGGTTGGCATCGAGCGGGGCTGCTGTGGGTCCGCTAAGCCAAACTGGTCGAAGTTGAGTCTAGAAATGCTTTAGTTATATGTAGGGGAATTGATTGTGGGAGGGAACGTAAGGCTCTTTTACTCCTTTACCTTATGCCCGCTGATCTGAGTCATCCTCTTCTCATTCGACGTGGGTATAGGACTAGGCTCTCTTCTCTCTATCAGGTTCACGTGTTACTAATCCGTAGTAACTTATAGGATTGTTGGTTACATCCTCAGTTCAGTGCTACTAAATTTTAGTATGCTATCATTTGAACCAGAACCTTGATATGATGTTGTTGAGTGGTTATGCAATCTGTTTTTGAATGTCTCAAATCTGATTTTGAGCATTTACAGATGTTATGCTGCCCGATTTTCCCTAGAAATTCTAATGCCTTTGCATTGTGGCTGTGCTTTCAGATGGCCACCCGCCCCCAGAACCAAGTGGTTCGCCTGACTCGTTGCATTGATGTGTGCGGTCACACGGCCATGTTGGTTAGGGTGATGATTGAGTCTGGTTATCGATGGTATCCCGAATATACCGTCGAGGAGTAGTTCAGGGATTTCAATCAAAGCCAATATCTATGCACGGTCCGGATTTATCCATCTTATCCCGGAGCTACTGAGCCACTTCACTGTTCTTATGGGCTCGGAATCACTATTGGAATGTCTGTGCAAGATGCAGCCTATTCCATGATGACTATTATTCGAGCGAAACTGCTTTCTTTGAGCAACACGGATTTCCGCTATATGCCAGCATCTCTTCCTGGGGCGCATGGCTACCTTCAGGGTTTGTACAGCGATGCCTCCCATGAGGATTCACTCCTTCGCACTACTACTGAGTTGCTGGAGGACAAGGACCGTGAGAACCGGGCCTTGCGTATGGAGCTGTTTAATGCCCGTTCTGACCACTGGGCTACTCTGACTAGGTTTGCACCTGCCGTGCAAGCCGGATATATGGACATGAGAGACTTGTACCCTGTGCGGGCGAGTCTGCCAGACTTTATGGAGTGGCGTGAGGTTGGAGGCATCACTCCTCCTCGTGGGCCTCGTCTGCCACCGTTTGTTGGTCCACGGCCACATCCGAGTCCTTATGGTCCACAGGCCCCACAGGATTGTCTGTTTCCGGACGATCATGTTCCACTGCCAGGTCTGGGTGGTGACTTCTATGAGGATTACTACGGAGCTGCCTGAGATAGTAGTAGTATTCCTAGTATGGTACTGGTTGTGTTTCCACCGTCCTGCGAGACTCGTGGAATACGACTTAGTGTGTATCGTTCCGGAAGTGTAGAAAAATAATGTATAGGAGTTGGAATGCTTCCGATGAGATGTAAGGCCTTTCCTTATAGTTGTACTCCGTCAGGCTTGTACTAAACTATGAATGGTGTGTATGACCGATGGTATATATATATATATGGCAGTTTTATATTACCATGTCATACGGATGAACATCTTTGCATTCCATGCTGTCCATTACCTTCCGCACTTCCTTGTTAAATTCTGCCATCCTGGTTTAAACCTTTGCTTTGTCTCCCAGGATGGTCAACACTCGAAATACTCCTGCTGTTCCAGAGCAGGGAGAAGCCAGTGCAGCCAGAGATGTGAATCTGCCGCAGCCGCCATCTTTGGCCGAGGTGATGGAAGCGAAGCGTAACGCATAAGCGCTGAAACCAACCGCTTATTGGAGCGGATTGAACAAAACACAGACGCCAGCCAAGAAACGATGGGGTTTCACTCAATGATTTCGTCAAGCTATATCCTCCGGTTCAAATGTTCCGTCGAGCCTCTCGACGCAGATGATTGGCTCCATGATATCCACCACAAGCTGCGTTCCGCCAACGTGGCTGAGGTGACAAGGTTACCTTTGCCGCCTATCATCCGGAAGGCCCCGCCGATCTCTGGTGGGAAAATTATGAGGCTATGCGTCCGCTGGACAAGTTACAACTTGGGATGAATTCAGTGCCGCCTTCGTGAGCACCATATCCCGAAGGTCTTATGGACCGCAAACGTGAGGAATTCTGCAGTTTCACCCAAGGCGGTGACGGTGGATGCCTACACCGTGAATTTGGGAAGTTAGCACGTTATGCTCGAAGAAGTTTCTACCGATGCTAAGAAGCGTGCAAGGTTCCGTAAGGGACTTAGCCTCGAGCTACGCCGAGATCTCCGTCTGCATGAGTGCACCTCTTTCCGAAGCTAGTCAATAAGGCTATCGGCGCCAGAGGCTCAAGCAGACTGATTTCGAGGCTTCACGCAAACACATCCGTGATTCTGGATCGTCATCCGGCTCTGGATCCCAGAAGCGTCGGGTTTGGGTTCCAAATACGGCTCTACCACCCAGGTACACCCCGAGGCCATCCTTCGAGGCGCCTCGCCCCAACCAGCCGTATTTTCCACCCAAGACTTATGGAGGTCCAACTGCTAATGTTGCTCCACGGCCAAATGTGATCACTTGCTTCAAATGTGGAGAGACGGGCCACTATATCCGAGAGTGTCCCCAGAACAACCCCAATCAAGCTGGAAAGTCTGTTGGCCGCGGCAAGCCAGCAGGAAAGGTGCCCTATGCTAAGCCGCCACCACGCTCGTGGCCATGTCAACTATGTTTCTGCTGAAGAGACCTATGAGGATCCTAACGTCGTCCTCGATGCGCTTCTTGTTAATTGCCATCCGCAACTGTTCTTTTGATACCGGAGCATCTCATTCTTTTATTTACGAGAGCTATGCTCGATTGCACAACACCACATTCTGTGACATGCCTACCTCCATGGAAATTCAAACTCCACGGTTCTAGATGGCAAACCTCTAGAATAAGTCATGGAATGAAATTCTTGTCGACGATTAGTCTTTCTTGCATCTCTAATAGCTCTCAAGTCCTCGGACATAAACATCATCTTGGGTATGGACCGGATGTCACCCATTATGCTAAGATTGATTGCTCTACCGAACTGTTCAACTTACCCATCCTTCGGGCAAAACGGTGGATGTTTTAACCCGAGTGTCTAAGCGCCAACTTTACTCCTTAAATGCCAACCCTCTTCCGGACCTCAAGATATTCCGGTAGTCCGTGATTTCCGGATGTCTTTCGGAAGAACTGCCAGTGTTCCACCCGACAGGATGTCGAGTTCGTGATAGATCTTATTCCGGAACCGTCCCCAATCTCTAGAAGACCTTATAAGATGTCACCCCTAGAACTAGCTGAACTTAAGAAACAACTCGATGAGTCCTTGCAAAAGGGTTTCATCCGTCCTAGTTCATCTCCATGGGCTTGCCCGTCCTCTTCGTCAAGAAGAAGGATGGTACGGATCCGATGGTTGTAGATTACCGACCATCAATTTGGTCACTATCAAGAACAAGTATCCGCTCCCGGGATCAACGACACTGTATGATCAGCTCGCTGGATCCTCGCCTCTTTTCAAGATGGATTTGAGGTTGGGCTACCATCAAATCAAGATCAAGAACGGGACATTCCTAAACGGCCTTTGTCACTCGTTATGGCCAATGAGTACACCGTCATGTCCTTCGGGTTAACCAATGCTCCAGCCACTTTCTCTCGGTTAATGAACTCAATCTTCATGGAGTACTTGGATAAATTCGTCGTGGTATACCTCGATGATATACTCATCTACTCCAAGAATGAGGAAGAACATGCCAACACCTAAGGCTAGTATTGATGAAACTTGAGAGCACCGCCTTTATGCCAAATTCTCTAAATGTGAATTCTGGTTACCGTAAGTGACCTATCTAGGACATGTAATCTCTGGTAAGGGTATTGCTGTCAATCCCGAAGCGAGTTCAAGCCGTCCTTGATTGGACTCCACCTGAATCGGTCAAGCAAGTTCGAGTTTCCTCGGTTTAGCGAGCTATTGCCGCCGCTTCGTCGAGAATTTCTCTAAAGTTGCTAAACCTCTAACCGAACTCCTCAAGAAAGATAAGAAGTTCGAATGGGCGCCACAAGTGCGAGATCAGCTTTCGAGGCTGAAAAGACGCTCGACATCTGCTCCGTGCATTTGTTCCACCAGATTTCTAAGGACTTTATTATCTATTACGGCGCCTCGCGACAAGGACTAGGTTGCATACTCATGCAAGATCGTCATGTGATTGCCTACGCTTCTCGACGATTCGTCCACATGAGGATAACTACCCCACACACGATCTAGAGCTTGCAGCGATGGTTCATGCACTCAAAACCTGGCGACATTACCTTACGGGTAATCGTTGCGAAATCTACACCGATCACCAAAGTCTGAAATATATCTTCACCCAACCGGTTTGAATCTCGTGCAAAGACGTTGGGTCGAGTTGATTACAGATTTCGACTTAGGAATATCTTACACCCCAGGCAAAGCCAATGTCATGGCTGACGCACTAAGTCGCAAATCTTATTGTAACAATCTGGTGTTACAACAAAGTCAACCAATTCTCCACGAGGAATTTCGCAAACTTAATCTTCACATTGTACCTCGAGGATTCCTTTCTACCCTGGTGGCGAAACCTGACCTCACGGATCGAATCATAGCTGCTCAAGAAGATGATAGAGGATATCTCGGATCAAGGAGAACATTGCTAGCGGAGCTGCTAAATGTTTCTCCATAGATGAACGAGTGTTGTCTTCTTTGAAAACCGCTTGGTGGTTCCCAAGAAACAACAGCTACGGCAATTGATCCTTAAGGAAGCTCATGACTCTCCTCTCACCATTCATCCCGGTAGTACTAAAATGTATCAAGATCTCGCCAGAGGTTTTGGTGGACTAGGATGAAGAGAAATCGCTCAATACATTGCTAATCGCGACGTCGCCGTCGAGTTAAAGCGAGCATCAACGGCCTGCTTGGTACCCTTCAACCTTTGGAAATTCCTGAATGGAAATGGGATAAAATCGGTATGGATTTCATTACCGGGTTTCCAGGACCAAGAGAGGAATAACGCTATCTTCGTTGTTGTTGATCGTCTTTCCAAAGTAGCCCACTTCCTACCTGTTCGTGAGAGTATAACCGCTAGCCAGCTAGCTGAATTGTACATCTCTCGAATAGTTTCTCTTCATGGTATTCCATTGGAGATTAACTCCGACCGCGGAGTCTTTTCACCTCTCGATTTTGGGAAAGTTTCCAAAGCGCTATGGGAACTCGTCTCTCCTTTAGCACCGCTTTCCATCCCCAATCAAGTGGTCAAGTAGAGCGAGTCAATCAAATCCTAGAGGATATGCTTGAGCTTCATCATCTCTTTCGGCATGAATTGGGAGAAATGCCTTCCATTCGCCGAGTTCGCTTATAACAATAGTTATCAAGCCAGCCTGGCAAAGCCCTTTCAAGTTCTTTATGGACGAAAATGTCGAACGCCTCTTAACGGGTCGAAACCGGGAGAGACAACTCTTTGGCCCGGATATGATCCAGAAGCGGAAGAGCAGGTTCGCGTTGTTCGTGAGAAATTGAAAACAGCCCAATCTCGTCAAAAGAGCCAATATGATCGCAAGCATAAGCCTATGGCTTATGAAATTGGCGAAGAAGCTTACCTTCGGGTTACTCCTTTGAGGGGAACCCATCGATTGATATCAAGGGCAAGTTGGCCCTCGTTACATTGGACCCTTTCGCATTCTTGCCAAACGAGGGAAGTTGCCTACCAATTGGAACTACCTCCGCATCTTTCCAAGGTCCATGATGTCTTCCACGTTTCCCAACTCAGCGTTGCTTCTCGGATCCTATCCGTGGAGTGGACCACAAACGCTTGATCTCCAAGATAACCTCACCTATCGAGAATATCCCGTTCAGATCCTCGATCAAGCCGAGCGTACCACTCGGCGTCGGAATATCAAGTTTCTAAAGGTTCAATGGTCAAACCATTCCGAGCAAGAGGCAACTTGGGAAAGGGAGGATCGTCTTCGACTTGAGTATCCCACCTTTTCGCATCAGATCCTAAATCTCGGACGAGATTCTTTTGAGTGGGGTGAGTTGTCACATCCCGATAGACCATGCATTAGAGTGTGCATCATGTTTAAATTTCATTTGAACTTGAAATGGGGAAGGCAGAAACCCCGAACACCCCCTTAAAAGAACTAGGGTTTACTAAAATTTATTTCAATGAATCCGAAATGCCCTTCAAAATGCTCATCCTCTTTGTTTGGGTTCAGAACCCATGTCAAAGGAGGTGCACCATTTTCTAGGTCATCTAAGGGTTCTAGAATTAATCCACAAGTTTTTGAAATGAGCATTTCAAATTATGAAAAATATTTTAAATGTTCAAAAATTGTCAAACTAAAATGTTTCATGTTGGGAATATTCCAACAAGTGACCAGGAGCATTTTGGTAATTTTTAAAATAGTTTTGGTATTTTTAAAAACCCTAACAAAGTTACAGAAAATAGAAAAAGACTAAAAAAAAGGAAAACCTTACATGCTTGCTCAGCCTGCCCACTGCCGCCCAGCCCAAAGAGCAGCCCAATGAGCTGCTTGGCTCGGCCAGCAGCAGCTCTGGTGTTGGCCCGGGCAGCGCAGGCGCGCCACGCAGCTGGCCGCCGCCTGCCTCACCCTCGCCGCCGCCTCGACGGGCGACCCTCGCGTCGTCGCCCGACCCGGACACGTCACTTTTCCCCTGCCCCCTCTCTCTCGCTCTCCCCCAACCTGGCCGACGCCATCGCCGACGCGCCACCGTCGACGCCGTGCTCCCCGCCGTCCATGCTCCTCCCCACCATGTCCAGCAGCTCCGCCGCACCCCACTACCCCTAGCTAGCCGGGTCCCGCTCGCTCTAAGCACCCCGAGGCCACTACACCGACCTCGACCGAGCTCGAAGCCGCCGGAGATCCCCATCGCCGTCGCCGCCGCATCAGACCGCCCCCGACCCCGACGAGGCTCTCTACGGGATCACAGTGAGACTGGCTACTCCCCCGTCCTCTCCGCTCTCTTCCTCTTGCACCACAACGAGCGCACGTCGATCACCCGAACGCACCGCCGCGGAGCTCGTCGCCGACGAGGCTCCGGCCACCCAACGGCCACGCCACCTTGCCCATCGCACTCACCGAGTTGCGCTGGGCCTAACTATGCACTTTCCGCGCCTCGCCGTGCCCCCTAGCAACTAGTTCGACATCACCCGAGCCCCGGCCGCCGCCCGACTCGTCGCCGGTGCCAACTCCGGCCACCCCGACCCAAGCTAACCCCACCACTAACCGCGGCTCACCTCCAGCTCCACATAGATGCTCCCCGCGCCCCATTTGGTGGCCGGAAAGTGCAAAAGCACTTTGCTCCGCCAGCGCTTTGGCCTCGCTCTGCGCTAAGCCATGAAGTTGACCATCGACCCACGACCGTGGGCCCTGTTGACTGTCTAAGTCTATGACAGGTGGACCCCCGGTTAACTAATTAGGATTAGTTCTAATTAATTTAATTAGTTTAAGCTAACCCTGACATGCGGGTCCCACTGGTCAGTTTGACCTGGACGACCCCGTTGACCCCTGACGTCACGCTGACCTCATGCTGACGCATTAATTCAAATTCTGGAATTATTTTTATATAATAAATTCCAGAATATAATTCAAATTTCAAATGCTTATAACTTTTATTCTATAACTCCAAATGCAAAGATTTATATATGAAAAATTATCAGAAAAATACACTCTATCCATTGGTACAGGTTTCATGCATGTTAAAACAAGTTAACTATGCTGAATAACCAGAATAAGATATTGCACCATTAGGACTAACTCAAATGAGCTATCATTTGAATCCTTGATTCAAATGAGTTCATCCCCTGTTCTTTCAACCTGCATTAGGCCAACACACATCCATATTGCCATGCCATAGCATGCATCATATTGTTGCATATTGTTTTGTGTGTTTATTTCGGTGTGTTTTCATGATAGGTTCGCCCTCAAGATAACCTCGATTACCCATCCAAGGGCAGCTCTCTACCCCAGTTCCATCGGGCAAGCAATTCATTGATCATTCCGATACAAACCCATGTTCTCGCTTCTGCTCTCGTTTCTTCGCATTAAGACAACGCGATTCAACTGTTGTGTGCTGTGGTAGTTGAACCCACTTCCTTTGCATGACTGTCATTGCCACGAGAACTAGATGAAACCCACTAGTATGTGTAGGAGTTGATTGAGCCATGTTTGTGATTCCTACCATGCTATGCTTGCTATGCTTAGAGTTGTGTCAGGTCCGCTCATCGGGATGATGAACTGGAGTGAAAGGTTGTGTTGGTTCGAGAGTGAAAGTGTTGAACACGATTTGGTAAAGGTATCGATGAGAGGCCATGTAGGAGTACATGGTGGGTTGTCTCATTGAAGCCGAACTTAAGAACTGAGATCTGTGTTTGTGATCCATGAACCAGCTTACTACCACACATTGGGATCCTTAATTGACCCTCTCGGCTTCTTAACCACCCCTGTTCATAGTCCGGAGTTGCAAGTAGTTTCGTGTTTGTAGCATCTTTGGGGCGCACGCAACGCTGACCTTAGGGGTGGGTTGTGTTGCGGTAGGCACCGTGGCGGTGTACCGAGTGCCCGTTTGGTATCTCGGGAACCCTGCACACATCGTTCGGGCTGTATGGGAAACCTCGGCGGACTCCTGCGGATGGAACCCGAATAGGCGATAAACCCGGACTAGGGACTTGAGTGTTTGGGTAGGCTGTGGCCGACACCCACGTTGGGCTTCCGCTTGAAGGTTGCAGTACATATCGTGTAAACGATTTATAAGTGGTGAGAGCGTGTGAAGAAGTATACCCTGCAGGGTTAAATATGATCTATTGAATAGCCGTGTCCACGGAGAAGGACTTCGGGTTACCTATATCGGTTCATAGACAAGTAAATGGATACTACTAAAAGCCTCAAGATAAGTGTGAGTATCGTGGATGGCCCTCTCGGGGATGACGAGAGAGGATCCACGGTGGAGTATTGTGATGGCGAGTAGTGGACTCGTGTGCGACAAAATGCTTTACAAAGTGTGTCACGTAGGATAGCTTAGCCAAGAGTCAAAGCTGGCTTGTCGCAAATAACTCCACCTCCTTCTTGAGAATGTGCATGTATGATAGGATTACGTGGTAAGACTTGCTGAGTACTTTTGTACTCATGTTTGTAATCAATCTTTTACAGAGACTATACTACCCCCTCCGACGGATTCTATGTAGATGTTGACTTCGACGAGTAAGCTAGCCACCCAGGTGGCGATCTAAGACTTGTGAAGGGCCATTGTAGATAGAAAGGCTCCAACAAGCTTTCTTTCTTTCTAGCGTCTGTACTCAGACATAATTTGCTTCCGCATGTGCTTGTATGATTGTATGACTTGAGTGTTGGGTCATGTGACCCCTACCTGTATGAATATGTTATGTATGGCTCCTCGGAGCCACTTAAATAAAGTACCTGAGTTGTAGAGTTTTGTTGTGATGCTTGTTGTATTTACTCATATCGGGCATATTGCGTGTATGATTGAAATGCTTGGTATGAGTGGGATCCGACAAACTAGTTGTTTATCCTTGGCAGCCTCTCATATGGGGAAATGTAGTCTCGTGCTTCGGCGATAGTAGTCCGCTACTGCCCGGTTCACCGAGTCCTGCTAGCCCAAAGACTACTGCTTGGACACTTGACTGGCCGGCATGTGATTCATTTCGTTCCTATGTCATCCCTTCGGGAAATGTCACGCGGTGATACTCGAGTCCTGCCTAGCCTGCTACAGCCGGGATCTGAGTCTGTTAGCCCAGTGCTACAGCCCGAGTTCATACGTTGATGACCGACATGCTCGAAGTGATTCATGTATGCCTGTCCCCATAGGTTAGTGCCGCTTTGGGTTCACGACTAGCCATGTCGGCCCGGGTTCTTTGTCATGTGGATGCTAGCGACACTGTCATATACGTGAGCCAAAAGACGCAAACGGTCCCGGGCCATGGTAAGGCGACACCCGTGGGAATACCGTGCGTGAGGCCACAAAGTGATATGAGGTGTTACCAGCTAGGTCGATGTGACTTGGAATCGGGATCCTGACAATAACTCTCTAGCTAAACAATTTAAATGCAACAACAAATGCGATCAATATCGCAACTAAGGTAACAATTGATCCAACAGCATAATGATACCAAGCCACACTATCAATGGCATATTTTCTAATCTTTCTAGTCTTCAACCTCATTTTCTCCATCTTGATGTTGTGATCATCGACGACATCGGAAACATGCAACTCCAATTCCATCTTCTCCCCCTCAATTCTTTTCAATTTTTCTTTCAAATACTCGTTTTCTCTTCCAACTAAATTTAACCTCTCGACAATAGGGTCGGTTGGAATTTCCGGTTCACATACCTCCGAGATAAAAATATCTATGTCAACTTGATGGGCATAATTTGTCATAAACATGAAATGCAACAACTAGTTTTAAAAGAGAATATACCACATCCGAATCATAACAAGGACGAGGGCCGACGGGGACGGATATCAAAACCATGGCACTATGTATAACAAACAACGTACGTCTAAAACAATTATATGAGTAACTATATATACAATTATATGAGTAAACAAATTCGCATGGTCATATGAATATATCCATCAATGCCACTCGTCTGGGCGGGAGATTATATTGCTCAAGCTTGACTTCGCCAAGGCATTTGACATGATTGAACATGTCCCCATGTTGGAAATTATGAGACACATGGGTTTTGATGACAGGTGGCTAGGTTGGATGGATACAATCTTTGGTTCGGGAGTTTCATCGGTCCTTTTAAATGGTGTTCTGGTCGGAAATTCAAATGCAAATGTGGCGTCGTCGGGTGATCCTCTCTCGCTTTTAATCTTTGTCCTCGGCCGATTTGCTCGAGCAGCGATCAATGACGCTTACGCTCAAGGTCTGCTGGAGCTCCCCTCCCTCGTGAGAATGCAGGTGATTTCCCGGTGGTGCTGTCTGGCGACGACACAATCCTGATTATGCAAGCGTGTCCTACTCAGCCGCCTGCATGAAACTTATCTTGGAGGATTATGCGGCCTCGGTAGGACTAAAGATCAATTTTCATAAATCCACCCTCATACCCATTAATGTCGACCAACCGCATCTTTGGCGGGTTGGCAGGATTTTCGGCTGTTCGTTGGCACCCCGCCGTTCACTTACCTTGGTCTTCCCATGGGGACGACGAGACCAACCGTTCTCGATCTCATGCCTTTAGTGCATTCTGCTGAAAGGAAAACCTCCACCGCTCTAGCACTTATGTCATCGGGGCCAAGTCGACGCTGGTGAATTCGGTGATCACCTCAATGCTAATTTATGCAATGTGCACGATCAAACTGCACCCTAAAGTGATTGAGCATCTTGACAAACTTCGCCGACATCGCCTCGGGCCAAAAACTCGATGACGGTGTCAAAGCCAATTCTCTTGCCGCTGGGAGCTTGTCATCGGCAAACGGTCTTGGCGGTCTTGGGGTTATCGATATCAAACTGCAAAATGCCGCGCCTCCTAAAGTACTTGTTCAAATTCTATAACCGTGAGGATGTGCCTGGTCCAGCTAGTATGGGAGGCATACTACGAACAAGGTACCGCGCGCCGCTGAACACTGTGGGTTCGCTACGGTGGAAGGATGTGATGCAGCTCAATGGAACCTTCCGAGGGGTCACCAGAGTCATCCTGGAGATGGTTGTAGCTCTCTTTTTGGAAAGACGTCTGGTCTACTGATTCTGGTTCCGCTCTGATGGACACGCACCCGCGAGCCTTCTCTTCTGCTTTGGACGAGGATGCCTCCATTGCCAAGGTCCTCAGGACCACTGATCCGACCACGATCTTCACTCTACCCCTTTCAGTCCAGGCTAGGGAGGAGGTCAGAGAAATCCAAAAAGGTCCCTACAAGTCGGTCTTGACCTGATTAAATCGACGCTTGGGTCTGTGACCTTGGGCGATATTCATCAAAGAAATACTACGACTACTGCTTCGGGCAAGTGAAAGCTGATGAGGCCTTTGGATGGCTATGGAAATCCAAGTGTCCGATCAAGTTTAAGATGTTTGGATGGCTGCTTCTGGTTGATCGTTTGAATACCAGGAACATGCTGAAGAGACGACACTTTGCTGTGACCGGGGGCAACTACGCTTGCATGCTATGCCAAACCCACCAAGAGACTGAGAACATCTCTTCTTTGAGTGTCCTTTTGCCAAACAATGTTGGAGCAAGATTGGCCTAACTCGCCGAAGGAACCAATCGGTTAGCCATCTTACATGGCGGGAACGAGGAATGGCGTCAGCCGCTCTTTATGGACATTTTTCTTCTTGCAGCTTGGAGCCTGTGGATGGAAAGAAACAATCAACATTTCAGGGGGATACCACACTCGTTCGTCGCGTGGCTGGCCAGGTTCAAACATTTGTTAGGACTAGTAATTCACAACTGTCCGGAGAAGGTTCATCCTTTTCTTTCTGAATTTATTGTAAATTTGGATCGCTAGTCCTGCTTTTGATTCCCATATGGCCGGGGGGGCCTAAAACCCATTGTAACACTCTTGTAATTAGTATGTGGTGAGTAATACAAAGTCAGTGGGAGCCTCTCCCACTGTCACTGATTCTTCAAAAAAAAACTATATATACAAATCACACAAACATCAATTTGGTAATGTAAAACATTCATGAACAAGAGCCTCACCACAAGGTGGTGCCGGCGACGGGACGGTGCGGGCGATCGATGGTGGTTACGACGGAGATTTAGAAGGCACTAAGTAAACCACACCTACATATGCAAACTAAGTGTTATTTTTGACCTCAAATTGCATATAAGTTAAATACTAGCAAATATAATTCCTCCCAAATTAATCACTATACAAAGCATTGCAAGAGCTAATCTAGCAATGAGAGTTGAAAGGACAAAGTTGCTAACCTTTGTGATCATTTGAATGGATGGGGGCCTTCAAATCTTGACAAATTTTGGGCAAATTTTGTGAGGAGCTCGAGGAAGAGAGAGGACGAATAGAGGAAGTGAGGGGAAAGGGGAAGAACAGAGTGGCTCGGGTGGACGAAGGGTTTATGTACGTCGACCTTTAGTACCGGTTCGTGCCACGAACCGGTACTAAAGGTGCTGGACGGGCCCCAGACTGACAACATCCTGCCACCGCTCTCATTAGCACCGGTTCGTGGCACGATTCGGTGCTAAAGGTTCGCCATGAACCGGTACTAATGGGAGCGGCCGGCTAGCCGTTCGAACCGGCACTAATGGACACATTAGTGCCGGATCAAAATCGAACCGGCACTAATGTGTCTCATATTAGGTCCTTTTTCTACTAGTGGGAGGCGCCCTCCGTACTGTGGGAGGCACTAATGTGTTGGAGTGGCGCCCTCCGTACTGTGGATTTTCCAGGGTCCGTTGAGCCATCCCTCCAGTACGGTTCCGTACCCTTTAGGGGGTTTTGCTTTTTGGTTTCTAACCCAGGTGCTTGAGTATGAAGCACCCTTTTATTTTGGACTGGGTTTGTATTCGGGGCGGATTGTCCCAAAACCTAGTTTCGGTTTTCAGGCACTCTCCATCGCAAGATATTTTTGTACGATGGTCGCTAGGTCGGCGAGGCGTGAAACTTCGCGACGATCGATGGCTTTATGATTCCTTGTCCGTGCAATTGTTGCGTAAGATTGAAATCGCGCTTTCTTCACGGCAGTCCTTTATCCTGTTCATAACCAAGAGGAATCTGGCCCAGTAATGATGTATTGTTTCATCGGGCTCTTGCCGTATTTGAGATAGATCGCTTATGTTTGGGTGGGCAGGTGGAATTAAGTTCGGAACCCCCGCCCGGTCTGAGGCTCAAAGGCCAAGAAGCTTCCGGATTCGGAAGCTTGGTTTGCTGGCGCTTTCAACAAATCTGGTCCGATGCGACTTTAGGTTCAGATTTGATTAGCGTCCGTCCTCCGCGGGAATCCGACATGGAGGGATCCGAATCGGACATGGTTGGATTTAACATAGAAGAAGAGTCGCGCATTGTTCCTCTACCACGACAACGTGGTGGGTAACCCGGGAGAGTTAATTTCTCTCGATCGGTTTTAAGCCCAATCTGATCGCAATCGGTAGCGACTCCTGAGGCGGCGATGCGATCCAAGAGCTCGTTCTGGAGGAGAGCTCAATCGGATCTAGCTGCTCGGCGAATTCGAGCTGACGTGAAGATCGCTTTTAATGACTTGAGAGGTCATTGTCGGGCGGTGGCGAACAGCGGTCATGAGAAAACCGCCTAGCGATAGTCGGCGGCGCCAAAGCTCCTTGATTTATGGTGCCGTCTTTAAAGACGGGAAAAGGCATCCTTCCTGATGGTGACGGCACAGAGGAACTCTCAATGAAAGCACCAATGTCGGTGTCAAAACCGGCGGATCTCGGGTAGGGGGTCCCGAACTGTGCGTCTAGGCGGATGGTAACAGGAGACAAGGGACACGATGTTTTACCCAGGTTCGGGCCCTCTTGATGGAGGTAAAACCCTACGTCCTGCTTGATTAATATTGATGATGTGTGTTACAAGAGTGGATCTACCACGAGATCAAAGAGGCTAAACCCTAGAAGCTAGCCTATGGTATGATTGTTGTTCGTCCTATGGACTACAGCCGTCCGGTTTATATAGGCACCGGAGAGGGCTAGGGTTACACAAAGTCGGTTACAAAGGTAGGAGATCTACATATCCGTATCGCCAAGCTTGCCTTCCACGCCAAGGAAAGTCCCATCCGGACACGGGACGAAGTCTTCAATCTTGTATCTTCATAGTCTTGGAGTCCGGCCGATGATGATAGTTCGGCTATCCGGACACCCCCTAGTCCGGAACTCCCTCACATATGTTTGCTTGTTTAATGATTCTATTTGAGGATAGGAGTATTAAATATGCAGAGGAATTTAGTATTCAATGTTGAATAATAATTTTAGTGATTTGTTACAGTACAAATTGATAAGGTTTTGCATTGGTTTATACTAACCTATCTCACGAGTTCTTGTTGAGTTATATATGTGGATGAAGCTTTTGATAAAAAGAAGAAATCATGTTATGAGAGGAATTAAGGAGACACACAAGTTCAAGCTTGGGGATTCCCAAGGCACCCCAAGATAATATTCCAAGAAGTCTCAAGCATCTAAGCTTGGGGATGCCCCGGTAGGCATCCCACCTTTCTTGTTCAACAACTATCGGTTAGTATCGGTTGAGCCTAAGTTTTTGCTTCTTCACATGAGTTGTGCTATCCTTACATTGTCATTTTATTTTGTTTTGCTTGCTCTTTGAATACAATACCAAGATCTGGAACTCTTTAATGTTAGAGAGTCTTCGCATAGTTGCACAATTATTCGACTACTCATTGATCTTCACTTATATCTTTCGGAGTAGTTTGTCATTTGCTCTAAGTGCATCCCTTATATATTTTAGAGCATGGCGGTGGTTATATTTTGTAGAAATTTCTAGTATCTCATGCTTCACTTATATTATTTTGAGAGTCTTTTAGAACAGCATGGTATTTGCTATGGTTACAAAGTTGGTCCTAGAATGATGAGCATCCAAGTTGGGTATAATAAAAACTATCATAGAAAAGAATTGGATGCTATGATCAATATGATGCTTGATAATTGTTTTGATATATGGAGGTAGTGATATTAAAGTCATGCTAGTTGAGGTGATTATGAAAAGTACTTGTGTTGAGGGTTGTGATTCCCGTAGCATGCACGTATGGTGAACCGCTTTGTGATGAAGTTGGAGCACAATTTTATTTATTGAGTGTCTTCCTTATGAGTGGCGGTCGGGGACGAGCGATGGTCTTTTCCTACCAATCTACCCCCCTAGGAGCATGCGCGTAGTGCTTTGGTTTTTGATGACTTCTAGATTTTTGCAACAAGTACATGAGTTCTTTTAACTAATGTTGAGTCCATGGATTATACGCACCTCACCCTTCCACCATTGCTAGCCTCTCTTGTGCCGCGCAACTTTCGCCGGTACCATACACCCACCATATACCTTCCTCAAAACAGCCACCATACCTACCTATTATGGCATTTCCATAGCCATTTCGAGATATATTGCCATGCAACTTTCCATCGTTCCGTTCATATGACACACATTACTTTTGTCATATTGCTCTTTGCATGATCATGTAGTTGACATTGTATTTGTGGCAAGGCCACCTTCATAATTTTCATACATGTCACTCTTGTTTCATTGCATATACCGGTACACCACCGGAGGCATTCATATAGAGTCATATCTTGTTCTAGCTTTGAGTTGTAAATCCATAAAAGTGTGATGATCTTCATTATTAGAGCATTGTCCTAGTGAGGAAAGGATGATGAAGACTATGATTCCCCCACAAGTCGGGATGAGACTTCGGACTTTACAAAAAGAAAAAAAAAGAAAGAAAAAAGAGAAAGGCAAAAAGAAAAAAAGGGAAAAGAAAAAATAAAATGAGAGAAAAAGAGAGAAGGGACAATGCTACTATATCTTTTTCCACACTTGTGCTTCAAAGTAGCACCATGATCTTCATGATAGAGAGTCTCCTATGTTGTCACTTTATATACTAGTGGGAATTTTTCATTATAGAACTTGGCTTGTATATTCCAATGATGGGCTTCCTCAAAATGCCCTAGGTCTTCGTGAGCAAGCGAGTTGGATGCACACCCACTTAGTTTCTTTTGTTGAGCTTCCATATATTTATAGCTCTAGTGCATCCGTTGCATGGCAATCCCTACTCACTCACATTGATATCTATTAATGGGCATCTCCATAGCCCGTTGAAACGCCTAGTTGATGTGAGACTATC
Organism: Aegilops longissima; assembly: GCA_021605205.1. Lineage (NCBI taxonomy): Eukaryota > Viridiplantae > Streptophyta > Magnoliopsida > Poales > Poaceae > Aegilops > Aegilops longissima. Next base: position 605,112,764 of record CM038681.1, read on the forward strand.
TTCTCCTTTTTGTCTTCTCCACAACCACCATCCTACTCCACATATAGTGCTATGTCAATGGCTCACGCTCATGTATTGCGTGAAAGTTGAAAGAGTTTGAGATTATTAAAGTATGAAACAATTGCTTGGCTTGTCATCGGGGTTGTGCATGATTAAATACTTTGTGTGATGAAGATAGAGCAACAGTCAGACTATATGATTTTGTTGGGATAACTTTCTTTGGCCATGTTATTTTGAGAAGACATGATTACTTTGATTAGTATGCTTGAAGTATCACCATTTTCATGTTAATATGAACTTTTATTTTGTATCATTTGGATCTGAACATTCATGCCACAATAAAGAAAATTACATTGAGAATTATTCTAGGTAGCATTCCACATCAAAAATTCTGTTTTTATCATTTACCTACTCGAGGACGAGCGGGAATTAGTATATCTCCACGAGAGGGGGATATGGAGTTGCCTCCTGCTTATTTAGATTATGACGCGATGGTCAGACATCGTTTTCTTTCGAGGAATGAACAATTCCTCCAGTATCGACTAATCTTTGACAGACGCCGCGCTGTCCATGTTACTTTCCCTGCTCCTTCCCTTTTTGATTACCAGGCAAAGCATAGATATGTTGTTACCAGGGAGGAGGTAGCCGAACACGAGGGGAGAGCGGAGGCATCTCGTCAACATACCGCAGCTCAAGATGCATTGGCTGCTGCATCTCAGTACGACCCCAGTTATAACTTCGGATATCAGCCAAGCTATCCTTGGCATTAGACCAACTTAGGCCAAAAGCCTAAGCTTGGGGGAGTATGTATTTCTCACCGACTTTACATTCATGTTCACACACTATTCTAGTTGTCGGTGCTCATACTCTTTCATTGTATTATCCATGCTAGTTTAATTTCTTTTTCTAGCTTTCTTCTTGTGTGTTTTAATAAACCTTAAGAAAAACAAAAAAAAATAGTTAGTTTAATTTCCATGCTTGTAGTAGTAATTAAAATGTAAACCCAAAAAGATTTCTCGTTCTTCTTTTACTTGTTGGGAGCTTTCCCATGTAAATAGTTTTATTTTCTTTTCTTTCCTTTGGGGTCCGAGAGTAGAAGACCATAATGAAATTGTTTAGAGGCTCTCATATGCATGATTGTTGATTTAACTTAGAGCCCATATTACTTTGCCTTCTCTCTTGAATTGAATGCTTGCAGATTCGAGCTTAGTCCAATGCACGTGCATTATTATTATTATACACACCGTTCGGTCGTGCAAGTGAAAGGCAATAATGACGATATATGATGGACTGATTGAGATAAGAGAAGCTGGTATGAACTCGACCTCTTTTGTTTTTGTAAATATGTTGAGTTCATGGTTCCTGATTCAGCCTATTATGAGTAAACATATTTGCAATGACATTTAGAGATTATAGTTTCTTATGCTATGCTTAATTAGCTATGAGTTTATAATGGTTTACCTTGCGTTTCAACATGCTATTAAAATGGTCATGATGTGGTATGATGGGATGGTATCCTCCTTTGAATGAATTGAGTGACTCGACTTGGCACATGTTCACGCATGTAGTTGAAAACAAATCAACATAGCCTTCACGATATTTATGTTCATGGTGGATTATATCCTACTCATGCTTGCACCTGGTGTAAATTAATTTTAATACATGTTCATGACTGTTATCGCTCTCTCAGTTGGTCGCTTCCCAGTCTTTTGCTAGCCTTCACCTGTACTAAGCGGGAATACTGCTTGTGCATCCAAAACTCCATAAACCCCAAAGTTATTACATATGAGTCCACCATACCTTCCTATATGCGGTATCTACCTACCGTTCCAAGTAAATTTGTATGTGCCAAACTCCAAACCTTCAAATGAAATTCTGTTTTGTATGCTCGAGCAGCTCATGTTTTAACTAGGGTTGTCTGTATCTTCCATGCTAGGTGGGTTATTCTCAAGGGGAGTGGACTCCGCTCCTCATTCACGAGAAAATGGCTGGTAACCGGGATGCCCAGTCCCATGATCAAAAAGATCAAAGCAAATCAAAATAATTAAACAAAACTCCCCTAGGGCTGTTGCTAGTTGGAGGCACTCGTTGTTTCGAGCAAGCCATGGAATGATGCTTGTTGGTGGTGGGGAGTATAAACTTTTACCATTCTGTTTGGGAACCGCCTATAATGTACGTAGCATGGAAGATATCGCCATCTCATAGTTGTTGCGTTGACAGTGAAAGTATGCCGCTCAAAATGTTATTCATCTCTATTTCAAAATCGAGCTCTGGCACCTCTACAAATCCCTGCTTCCCTTTGCGAAGGGCCTATCTATTTACTTTTATGTTGAGTCATCACCTTCTTATTAAAAAGCACCCGCTGGAGAGCACACTGTCATTTGCATGCATTACAATGTTTAGTCAGTCCTTGATCTTTAAAGGTGCTCTGCATTTATGTTTTGTAGTCTCAGAAAGGGCTAGCGAGATACTATCTTGTTATATCATATTTTGATTGCTTTGAGAAAGTGTTGTCATCCGAGATTTATTATTATTACTCGCTAGCTGATTATGCAATTGACATGAGTAAATATGAGACCTAAGTGTTATTGTGAATATGGTTAGTTCATAATCTTTGCTAAAAACTTGAATGCTGGCTTTACATATTTACAACAACAAGAACAAGTAGAGTTTGTAAAAGTTTTTCTTTATCACTTTCAGTTTATCAACTGAATTGCTTGAGGACAAGCAAAGGTTTAAGCTTGGGGGAGTTGATACGTCTCCAACGTATCTACTTTTCCAAACACTTTTGCCCTTGTTTTGGACTCTAATTTGCATGATTTGAATGAAACTAACCGGACAGACGCTGTTTTCAGCAGAACGCCATGGTGTTGTTTATTGTGCGAGAAAACAAAAGTTCTCGGAATGACCTGAAAATCCACGGAGATAACTTTTGGAAAATATAAAAATACTGGCGAAGAATCAAGGCCAGGGGCCCACACCTGTCCACGAGGGTGGGGCGCCCCTTCCTGGCGCCCCGTCTCGTGGGCCCCGATGCTCCACCGACCTCAACTCCAACTCTATATATTCCGTTTCGCGGAGAAAAAAATCAGAGAGAAAGTTTCATCGCATTTTACGATACGGAGCCGCCGCCAAGCCCTAATCTCTCTTGGGAGGGCTGATCTGGAGTCCGTTCGGGGCTCCGGAGAGGGGGATTCGTCGTCGTCGTCGTCATCAACCATCCTCCATCACCAATTTCATATTGCTCACCGCTGTGCGTGAGTAATTCCATCGTAGGACGGTGATGGGTTGGATGAGATTTACCATGTAATTAAGTTAGTTTTGTTAGGGTTTGATCCCTAGTATCCACTATGTTCTGAGATTGATGTTGCTATGACTTTGCTATGCTTAATGCTTGTCACTAGGGCCCGAGTGCCATGATTTCAGATCTGAACCTATTATGTTTTCATGAATATATGTGAGTTCTTGATCCTATCTTGCAAGTCTATAGGCACCTATTATGTGTTATGATCCGACAACCCCGAAGTGACAATAATCAGGATACATCTCGGTGATGACCGTAGTTTGAGGAGTTCATGTATTCACTATGTGTTAATGCGTTGGTCCGGTACTCTATTAAAAGGAGGCCTTAATATCCCTTAGTTTCCACTAGGACCCCGCTGCCACGAGAGGGTGATGACCCACAAGTGTAGGGGGTCTATCTAGTCCTTTCGATAAGTAAGAGTGTCGAACCCAACGAGGAGCAGAAGGAAATGATAAGCGGTTTTCAGTAAGGTTTTCTCTGCAAGCACTGAAATTGTAGGTGATAGATAGTTTTGTGATAAGATAAATAGTAACGAGTAACAAGTAAATAAAGTAAATAAAGTGCAGCAAGGTGGCCCAATCCTTTATGTAGCAAAGGATAAGCCTGGACAATTTCTAATAATGAGAAAAGAGCTCCCGAGGACACATGGGAATTATCGTCAAGCTAGTTTTCATCACGTTCATATGATTCGCGTTCGGTACTTTGATAATTTGATATGTGGGTGGACCAGTGCTTGGGTATTGCCCTTACTTGGACAGGCATCCCACTTATGATTAACCCCCATTGCAAGCGTCCGCAACTACAAAAGAAGTATTAAGGTAAACCTAACCACAGCATTAAACATATGGATCCAAATCAGCCCCTAACGAAGCAACGCATAAACTAGGGTTTAAGCTTCTGTCACTCTAGCAGCCCATCATCTACTTATTACTTCCCCGTGCCTTCCTCTAGGCCCAAATAATTGTGAAGTGTCATGTAGTCGACGTTCACATAACACCACTAGAGGAAAAGACAACATACATCTCATCAAAATATCGAACGAATACCAAATTCACATGACTACTAATAGCAAGACTTCACCCATGTCCTCAGGAACAAATGTAACTACTCACAAAGCATATTCATGTTCATAATCAGAGGAGTAATAATATGCATAAAGGATCTGAACATATGATCTTCCACCAAGTAAACCAATTAGCATCAACTACAAGGAGTAATCAACACTACTAGCAACCCACAGGTACCAATTTGTAGTTTTGATACAAGATTGGATACAAGAGATGAACTAGGGTTTTGAGAGGAGATGGTGCTGGTGAAGATGTTGATGGATATTGACCCCCTCCCGATGAGAGGATCGTTGGTGATGACGTTGGTGATGATTTCCCCCCGAGGGAAGTGTCCCAATGAGAACAGCTCATGGAGCCCTAGATTGGTTCCGCCAAGGTTCCGCCTCGTGGCGGCGGAGTTTCGTCCCGTAAGCTTGCCCACAATTTTTTCCAGTGTAAAAGCTCTCATATAGCAGAAGATGGACACCGGGGGCCCACCAGGGGGCCCAGGAGACAGGGGCGCGCCCAGTAGGGGTGGGCGCGCCCCCCACCCTCCTGGGCAGGGTGTGGGCCCCCTGGTGTATTTCTTTCGCCCAATAATTCTTATTAATTCCAAAAACATGTTTCGTGGAGTTTCAGGATTTTTGGAGCAGTGCATAATAGGTTTCCAATGTTTGCTCCTTTTCCAGCCAGAATTCTAGCTGCCGGCATTCCCCCTCTTCATGGTAAACCTTGTAAAATATGAGAGAATAGCCATAAGTATTGAGATATAACGTGTAATAACAGCCCATAATGCAATAAATATTGATATAAAAGCATGATGCAAAATAGACGTATCAACTCCCCCAAGCTTAGACCTCGCTTGTCCTCAAGCGGGAGCCGATATCGAAAAATATGTCCACATGTTTAGAGATAGAGGTGTCGATAAAAATAAAATACGGACATGAGGGCATCATGATCATTCTTATAACAGCAACATATATAGATTTTATCATATGATTTCTTATGCTCAAGTAACAATCAATTCACAATGTCAAGTATGGTTCAAAAAACCTCATTGAGAACTAACAAACTATAATCTCAGTCATTGAAACAATTGCAATTTATCATAACATTAGAAAGAGTCAACAATAGAGCTTTTCAGCAAGTTCACATACTCAACTATCTTGTAGTCTTTTACAATTGCTAACACTCACACAATACTCGTGGTTATGGAGTTTCAGCCGGACACTGAGAAAGATAGGGGCTTATTGTGTTGCCTCCCAACATATTCACCTTTAGGTGATGTCAACAATAATAGCCCATGCTAACTTACATCCAATTGGATATATATATCATGATATTTCAAACACGAGGAGCTTGCCAAAGGATAAAATGAAAAAGGGAAATGTGTGGATCACCTTGACTCAAGCATTAAGTAAAAACATAAAGTAAAAGATAGGCCCTTCGCAGAGGGAAGCAGAGGTTGTCATGTGCGTTTAGGGTTGATGCACAAAATCTTAATGCAAAAGAACATCACTTTATATTGCCCCTTGTATGTGGACCTTTATTATGTAGTCTGTCGCTTTTATTACTTCCACAACAAGATTGTACAAAGCTTATTTTCTCTGCATTAATAAGTCATACATATTTAGATAGCAATTTTTATTGCTTGCAACATGACAACTTACTTGAAGGATCTTACTCAATCCATAGGTAGGTATGGTGGACACTCATGGCAAAACCTGGTTTAAGGATATTTGGAAGCACAAGTAGTATCTCTACTTGGTGCAAGGAATTTGGCTAGCATGAGGGGGAAAGGCAAGCTCAACATGTTTGGAAGGTCAATGACAATATACTTTAACTGAGATGTGCGAAAACGTAAACCATTACGTTGTCTTCCTTGTCCAACGTCAACTCTTTTAGCATGTCATACTTAATGAGTGCTCCCAATTATAAAAGGTGTCCAACTGTCCAAGATAATATATTTGTATGTGAACCCCTCTTTCCTTATCACTTCCTATTAATTGCAACGATGACCAAAACTATGTTTATGAACTCTCAACAATTTTTATGCCTCATACTTTCTATGTGTGAACTCATCACTATCCATAAGATAAATATGAACTCTTTTATTCTTTCTACTTTCTCAAGAACATAGCAACATAGCAAAGCCATTGACTCAACACTAATCTTTATTATAGATAGCTCACGGACTCGATTACAAAAAGAGATCACAAAGCAAAACTCAAAACTACTTGATATCAAAATTTTAATCTACTAGATCAAGATATTACTAAAAGGATCGAGCTAAATAAAACGGTAAAGATAGGAGTGTGATGGTGATACGATACCGGGGCACCTCCCCCAAGCTTGGCGGTTGCCAAGGGGAGTGCCCATACCCATGTGATTATGTCCTCGGAGGTGATGGAGGTGGTGATGATGATGGTGGATAATCGCATATTGAGCGTAAAAGCTCCTCCAACTTGCGGATAATGCCCTTGAGTCCGGCGATATGATCCTTCAACAGAATATTCTCCTGTGTGAGATACTTGTTCTGTATGCGAGCTAACTCAATCATCTTGAAAGCTTCAATCTCTGTTGGAGTAAAGAGGTTAGGTAAAGGTTGAGGGATGTCTTCCTCTTTCACTGCCGGAGCTTGAACCTCCATGGCCTTCTTGATGCCTTCATCCTTGTTGATCTCCTCCGGTTCTTCTCTTTTCAGCTCTATCTTCAATAGCCAGGCATCCTTGTCTTCGTTATTGGAGGAGGGCGACGTCATGGTGCTCTTGATTTGCAACAGAAACAACTCGAAACGAAAACAGAGGATATTTGCGTGATACGATGGTCAAAACCTTCGGGAGTATATATAATAAATTTTTACCGACCAAAATACGTAACGTGCAAGAAAACGGAGTCCGGGAGGCACACGGGGTGTCCACGAGACAGGGGGCGCGCCCAGTAGGGGGGGCCTCCACTCTCGTGGGGGCCTCGTGTCCCTTTAAGACTACTTCTTTCTTCCTAAAAATCTTAAATATTCCAAAACTGATAAAAATTGCCATTGGAGTTGTTTTGGAGTCGGTTTACTTACCGTACCACATACCTATTCCTTTTCGGAGTCTGGAACGTTCTGGAAAGTGTCCCTTATGTATTCCTCCGGGGTTACAGTTTCGATAATATTAGTTTCAACATTGATAGGATTACCTAAAATACAATGTTTAATTCTTTGACCGTTCACCACCCTCGGACTTGTGCCTTCGAAGTTGTTGATTTTTATGGCACTAGAACGATAGACCTCCTCGATAACGTAAGGACCTTCCCATTTAGAGAGACGTTTTCCTGCAAAAAATCTTAAACGAGAGTTGAATAATAACACATAATCTCCTACGTTAAACTCACGCTTTTGTATCCTTTTGTCATGCCAGCGTTTGACTTTTTCTTTGAATAGCTTGGCATTCTCATAGGCTTGCGTTCTCCATTCATCAAGTGAGCTAATATCAAACAACCTCTTCTCACCGGCAAGTTTGAAGTCATAGTTGAGCTCTTTAATAGCCCAATATGCTTTATGTTCAAGTTCAAGAGGTAAATGACACGCTTTTCCATAAACCATCTTATATGGAGACATACCCATAGGATTTTTGTATGCAGTTCTATAGGCCCATAATGCATCATCAAGTTTTTTGGACCAATTCTTTCTAGATCTATTCACAATCTTTTGCAAAATTAATTTGAGCTCTCTATTGCTCAAATCTACTTGACCACTAGACTGCGGATGATAAGGAGATGCGATTCTATGATTAACATCATACTTAGCAAGCATCTTACGGAAAGCACCTGAATAAAATGTGAACCACCATCAGTCATAAGATATCTAGGGACTCCAAACCTCGGAAAAATAACTTCTTTAAGCATTTTAATAGAAGTGTTACGATCAGCACTACTAGTTGGAATAGCTTCTACCCACTTAGTAACGTAATCAACAACAACTAAAATATGTGTATAACCATTAGAGGCAGGAAAAGGTTCCATATAATCAAAGCCCCAAACATCAAACGGTTCAATAACAAGAGAATAATTCACAGGCATTTCTTGACGTCTACTAATGCTACCAATTCTTTGGCATTCATCAAAAGATAAAACAAACTTACGAGCATCTTTGAAAAGAGTAGGCCAATAAAAACCAGATTGTAGTACCTTGTGTGCAGTTCTATCTGCAGCGTGGTGTCCTCCATAAGATTCAGAGTGACACTTGCGTAGGATCTATTCCTGTTCATGCTCAGGCACACAACGTCTAATAACACCATCTACTCCTTTATAAAGGTGTGGGTCATCCTAGAAGTAATGCCTTAAATCATAAAAGAACTTTTTCTTTTGCTGGTATGTGAAACTAGGAGGTATAAATTTAGCAACAATGTAATTAGCATAATCAGCATACCAAGGAGCAGTACGTGAAGCATTAATGACCACTAATTGTTCATCAGGAAATCAATCATCAATAGGCAGTGGGTCATCAAGAACATTCTCTAACCTAGACAAGTTGTCTGCAACGGGGTTCTCAGCTCCCTTTCTATCAATTATATGCAAATCAAATTCTTGGAGTAGGAGAACCCATCTAATGAGTCTAGGCTTAGCATCTTTCTTTTCCATAAGATATTTAATAGCAGCATGATCAGTGTGAATAGTAACTTTGGAATCAACAATATAAGGTCTAAACTTATCACATGCAAACACAACTGCTAAGAATTCTTTTTCAGTAGTAGCATAATTTCTCTGGGCAGTATCAAGAGTCTTACTAGCATATTGGATAACATTCAATTTCTTATCGACTCTTTGTCCTAGAACAACACCTACAACATAATCACTAGCATCACACATAATTTCAAAAGGTAAATTCCAATCAGGTGGCTGAACAATAGGTGCAGTGATCAAAGCTTTCTTAAGTATTTCAAATTCTTCTACACAATCATCATCAAAGACAAAAGGAATATCTTTTTGCAATAAATTAGTCAGAGGCCTAGAAATTTTAGAAAAGTCCTTAATGAACCTCCTATAAAAACCAGCATGACCAAGGAAACTTCTTATACCTTTTATGTCCTTGGGACATGGCATCTTTTCAATAGCATCAACTTTGGCTTTGTCAACTTCAATACCTCTCTCGGAAATCTTATGCCCCAAGACAATGCCTTCATTAACCATAAAGTGACACTTTTCCCAATTCAGGACGAGACTAGTGTCTTTACATCTCTGCAAAACTCGATCAAGGTTGCTCAAACAAACATCAAAAGAGGATCCATAAACGGAGAAATCATCCATGAATACCTCACAAATCTTTTCACAAAAATCAGAGAATATAGCCATCATGCATCTTTGAAAGGTAGCAGGTGTATTACATAAACCAAAAGGCGTACGTCTATAAGCAAAAGTACCAAAAGGGCAAGTAAAAGTAGTTTTAGATTGATCCTTCGCTGATACAGGTATTTGAGAGAAACCAGAATAACCATCTAGAAAGCAGAAATGTGTGTGTTTGGATAGTCTTTCTAGCATTTGATCAATAAAAGGTGACTAGAGAGGTGTCGAGGCACAATACTCCCCAAGCATCACAATGGCTCACCTTATTCTCCTCACACCCTCGCACAATGCAAGGTGACCTGACTCCATTAAGGGACCCTTGAGGGCGATCGCCGAACCCGAGGTAGTCACCGAAGGCCGAACCCGTACAAATTGCCTGGGGCAATCTCCACAATTTAATTCAAGACTCTGGAAGCTTGCCCAAAGCTTTAGAACATAATGATTGAGCTTCACGGAAACACCAACTATCTAGGGTGCCTAAGCACCAAAGAGTAATAAGTTTCTCAACTTTCACTTCCATGAACTCTCGTGGAGAACTCAAACCTATGCACGGAATGCAATGGCAAGAGCACACATAGTGCTCAGTTCCTTTTCTCCCAAATCACACCACAAAAACGAATGCTATGGAGGAATATAAGAGGAGAACACCAAAGAACTCTAAGATCTAGATCCAAAGGGTTCCCCTCACTTAAAGGAGAGATGGATAGATGGAATTGTAGATTTAGATCTCTCTCTCTTTTCCCTCAAATAGATGTAAGAATCATGGGAGGAATAGAGAGAAAGCAAGATTCAAGAGGTCAACAATGGTGGGGGTAAACTTGCTCAGATTCATTAGGACCATTGGGGAAGATGACCCCCTTAAATAGGACCCCACGAATCTAACTGTTGTGATGCAGAAAAAACACTAGGGCGGTAAAATATGGTTGATGTGTGGTTCGAGCAATATAACCGCTTAGTACCGCACCCCAAAACCAGGAGGAATCACCCCCGACGGTAGTTGGGGGTTACAAGTGCCGGTACAGCCGCCCCCTGTCTACATGCGTGGCCATGGTGTACAAAGCGGTAGAACCACTCGGTTGCCTGGTTGTACCGGTTATTATGAAATAACCCGAACAACCACTAGGCCATCACCCGAGCACTACTACCAAACCCAAGGGAAATCACCACTCGGTCGGTAGTTGGACCAGTACGTCGTCTGGTAGTACCGCTCAATGAGGGACGGTACAGCCGCCAAAGTATGCGGTACAGCCGCCATAGTCGTGTCCACTCCATAAGGAGCGGTACAACCGCTAGCATGTGTGGTCAACCGGTGCAAGTAAACAGATAATACCAAGACAGACATAACTTCTGCAAATGAACTCTCAAATATTCAGAACTAGCAAAATAATATACCCAATACATAGAAGCATGAAACCTCCATAAGTGAAGAACCGTCAAAAACTCCAAAATCAAAAACACAATAGAAGATGCATATGAAATCCATTTTCGATGAACTTGAGATAGTCATGAAGATAACCCCAAGCACTAAAAATCACATAAAGAAAATCCAAAAAGAACCAAGAAAGATGATGCCAAGCATGCAAAGGTTTGAGCTCTCTACGAACGATATGATCAAGCTACTCACTTGAGATCCCCCCTTGATAGTACGACTATCGATACTATAACCCGGTCTCCCAACTAACACCATGAGACCGATAAGATAGAAACCTTATGATGTGGCTCGTGTCCACGTCAGTATTTTTCCCGAAGAGGAAGGGATGATGCAGCACATCTACGGTAGGTATTTCCCTCAGTGATAAGATCAAGGTTATCGAACCAGTAGGAGAACCATGCAACACTATGTAAACAGTACCTGCACACAAAGAAGAAATACTTGCAACCCGACACGTAAGAGGGTTGTCAATCCCCCCAGGGCAAAAGATAGATAAAATTGTAGTAGATTGGATAAATAGATCTCACGGGAATGCGGGATAGAATAAATAACAAAAAATTGCAGCAAGGTATTTTGGGGTTTTTAGATTAATAGATCTGAAAATAAAAGAGGCAAATAATAGATCGGAAGGCAAATATGATAAAGAAGAGACCCGGGGGGCCGTAGATTTCACTAGTGGCTTCTCTCGAGAAAAATAGCATACGGCGGGTAAACAAATTACTATTGGGCAATTGATAGAACTTCAAATAATTATGATGATATCCATGCAATGAGCATTATATAGGCATCACGTCAAAGATTACTAGACTGACCCCTGCCTGCATCTACTACTATTACTCCACACATCGACCGCTATCCAGTATGCATCTAGTGTATTAAGTTCATGGAAAAACGGAGTAATGCAATAAGAACGATGACATGATGTAGACAAGATCTATTCATGTAGGAATAGACCCCATGTTGTTATCCTTAAAGGCAACGATCAATACATGTCTTGCTGCCCCTTCTGTCACTAGGAAAGAACACCGCACGACCGAACCCATCACAAAGCACCTCTTCCCATGGAAAGAAAAATCGATCTAGTTGGCCTAACTAAACCAAAGATTCAAAGAAGAAATATGAGGCTATAAGTAATCATGCATATAAGAGATTAAAACTCAGATAACTTTCATGGATAAAATAGATCTGATCATGAACTCAAAGTTCATCAGATCCCAACAAACACACCACAAAAAGAGTTACATCAAATAGATCTCCAAGAGACCATTGTATTGAGAATCAAAAGAGAGAGAGGAATCCATCTAGCTACTAACTACGGACCCGTAGGTCTGCAATGAACTACTCACACATCATTGGAGAGACACCAATGAGGATGATGAACCCCTCCGTGATGGTGTCTAGATTTGATCTGGTGGTTCTGGAACTTGCGGCGGCTGGAATTGTGTTTCGTCGAATCCCCTAGGGTTTTTGGATTTTCGGGGTATTTATCGAGCGAAGAGGCGGTGCGGGAGGCGACCGAGGTGGGCACAACTCACCATGGCGAGCCTGGGCCCCCAGGCACGCCCAGGTGGGTTGTGCTCCCCTCGAAGCCCCCCTCTGGTACTTCTTTGGCCCATCGTGTTCCTTCTGGTCCAGAAAAATTCTCCAAAAAGTTTCGCTCCGTTTGGACTCTGTTTGGTATTGATTTCCTGCGAAGTAAAAAACAAGCAAAAAAGGACAACTGGCACTGGGCACTATGTCAATAGGTTAGTCTCAAAAAAATGATATAAAGTTGCTATAAAATGATTGTAAAACATCAAAAAATGATAATATAACAACATGGAACAAGCAAAAATTATAGATACGTTGAAGACGTATCAGCTTATCAAGGTTATACCTTTGCCTTGCACATAGTCCACTTGAGCTAGATGATGACGATCTTGACCTCCTCAAGTTGGAACATCTTTCTTGATTGCGTAGGCTAGATGAAGACTAGTAAATTGCTCCCCTGTACTCCACTATCGAAGAGTATCTCTTAGGCATATCTTCATTTTTCCATTTTCACCAGAATGGATGGCAAGCTTCAACCATGTGATATCTTCGTGATGCTCCCGTTGAACTTGCAAAACTCAACCTTGATGACGATCACCACGTGATGTCATCCTTCATGGGTTATATGGGATCTTCCTTTTGATGCAAGCCCATTGAAAAATACCTAACCCCACAAAGAGACCTCACATAGATCATGGGTTAGTGCACAAAGTGTAATGGACAATTGCTTGCCATACCATGATACCACTTGATTCCACTCGGTACAACATCCACGCTTAGTGTGTTGATCAACTCCAATCCACACTTAGTACTTTGAATTGGTCAACCTTGTATCTTATCTTCTCTCTTCATTAAGATGGCGTCTTGAAGGTAAAACATTAATGTTCACACAATCTTCTTCTTTAGGACATGCAAATAGGATCAACTCTCACATGACCAATTTTGGATAACTCCTTGAATAACACCTTGGTCATCAAATAATCTTCTACATTCAACCTTGAAACGAACATATGGTCTTCAAGCATGGACTGTGGACAAACCCTTCAAGTATAACTCAAGGCAACCATTAGTCCATATGGATTGTCATTAACTACCAAAACCAAACATGGGGCACCATGCTCTTTCATCTATGTTTAAGCATTACCCAAGAAACAAAAGAGGATTCCAAACATCATGGTGCCATGAATCGACCCTGGACATGGTGTTTATTGTCTTAAATTCTAAAAAATACAAGCGAAGTCTAAAAATATGAAACTATGGTGTAATTATATGATCCCTAGAGGTTGTGATAAAAAATTGAGAAAGTTTCACAAAAATTGTGATGTACACTGTTTACAAACTAAACCATCTCCAACGAAGAATCATGCTTTTGAGAGAGAGTGAGTCAGTTTAATGATGAAGTGAACTTTACTCGATCGGTTGACCAAGAAACTTTTTCTATAATCAACACACACAATTACATGTTACGTGTTAAAGTTTGGCGATTTTTTCAGTCCATTTGCTATATTTAATATATTGAGAACATTTATAGGCATTTAATACGTTAAACGTGTGTGTACGCCCTTTTTTTGCCGGTATTATTCCCGGGGGTACGGGGGCGGAACCCCTCACTAGAAGAATATAGCAAAAGGCAAAATAAAGAAATAAATGAGAAAAGCTATTTTTGTCGAGTGTCCTTCTATTTACACTCGGCAAAGTGAAGCGTTGGAAATTGAAAGGCTCAAGACTCTTCTAAATGTTCCTTTTGCTTTGGAAATCATCATCTTGGTAGCTTGGGCCATCTGGAGTACCAGAAATGACTTCATTTTCAAGGGCATCCCTCCTAGTATTTATGCTTGCAAGAGGAAATTCAAGGAAGAACTGAAGTGGATTCTTTACAGAGCAAAGAGAAAGGAATTTGGCACCTTTGAAGACTGGATTAAATCCTTCAGATGATCTTCCCTTTCGGTTGTTTTCTTGCCCTCTCTTGGTTTGTTTGTTCGTAGGCGGCCTTTTTTTGCTTTTTGGCTATGGCCATGTATAGTTCTTATTCTATTTATCAAAAGTCACAAACTTTTGCCCGCACATCACACATTAAAGCATCTTGGATGCAAAAAATCTGATTGTTTTGAATTTTGGACACCGAATCGCTGCTTCCACTATATAAGGCTCATTGCATTTGTGTATAATAAAGAGTCATCCCATTCACGGCTCAATGCTTCGGATTGACGGACAAATGTTGGTTTATATAAAAAAAATGTTTGGCTCACTATTCCTTCTTGGATTCTTTCAGTGTATTACCTTTATTGTATTTTTCTTTACTTTTAAATTTCTTATTTTATATGTGTAGAGGTGGTCATTTAATAATGTGTTCACGTGTTTAAAAACTGTTCATGAAATTTTAAAAAGCGTTCAGGTATTTTTTTTGTAATGGTCATGTAAATTAAAAAATATGTATTTAAACAATTCTTCGTGTAAATTTGAATAGCAGTTATGCCACTTTTAAAAGAAGTTTCATGCAAATTTTAAAAATTCATGTATTTTACTAAAATTATGTGTAATTTTAATTTTTTGATGTAATTTAGAGAGTTTTGATTAGACATATTAATGCCTTTTACAAAAAAATATAAATTTTAAAGTTGTTCATTTACTTTTCAAAACGTTTGGATATTTCTTAAATTTTTTACCTATTTATAAAAATATTTATTGAAAAGTAAAAACGTTGGAAAATTGTAAAATGGGGGAAAGAAAAGTTAAAAAACGGGAAGAAAATCGGTAAAACACCAAAAAAACCTAGCCTAAACGTTAAATGGGAAAAACCCGGAAAGAAAGATCTGCGGCATGATGGCCATGAACAAGGGACCTCCTATATGGCGACCCACGCGCCGGAATCCACGGGAGCGCGCACCCTCCCCGCTCCCCCATGCGCCTCTTATGGACCAGCCTATGTGCGAGGCAAGAAACTCCTTGGTTTATCATCATCATCATCATCATCGTCATCATCATCATCATTATTGTTGTTGTTGTTGTTGTTGTTGTTGTTGTTGTTGTTGTTGTTAGTATTAGTATTATTATTATTTAAAAAATAACTTAGGATTCTAAAAAATATTGCAAATTTTGAAATGTTCATGATTTAAAAAAATATCAGGAAATGATATAGACATGGATTTATTTTTTGAATTGTTTGGATTGCTGAACACATGTTTCACGTGGTAATACTCACGGATCTTAAAAAAATATTTGTCTATTCAAAAACATATATGAAATTTCAAGAATGTTCTTGACTTTGAAAAATGTGCACAATTTTTTTAAAAAGTTCATGAATTTGCAAAAATGTTCAAGAATTTAAAAATGTTCACCTTTCAAAATAATGTTCATGGTTTCACAAAATGGACATTAATTTGAAAAATATTACCTTTTTCAAAACAAATAACGAATTTTATAAAATGATTTTAATTCAATAAATGTTCACGCATCTGTAAAAAATATTGGTGAATTTGACAAATGTTAACAATATTAAAAAATGGTCACAAGTTCGGCAAATGTTCACAATTTGAGAAAATATGTTTGAAAATTGAAAAGTGACCGAAAAAAGAAAAGGAGAACATAAGAATAGAGAAAAAAATAAAAGCGTGAAAAAAAAGTAGAACAGTAAAGAAAAACGAGAAAGAAAAAAAAGAAATAAAAAAATAAGAAAAACGAAAAGCTGAATAATTTTTTTAATTGTTTGGATTGCTTACCACATATGTCACATGGTAAAAGAAAAAGCAGAATAAATAACAAATCGAAAACCGAAAAACCGGTCAGGGAGGAATCCCGAAATTGGCCAGGCCAAAATGGAACGGTCGCTAGGTGTATACGCCAGCTCGCTATTTGGTGACCTATACACCAAATAGGAGTGGACCATGAACAGGGAGGTCCTATACAGCGCTGCAGGCGCCCGTTAATGATCCGGCGCCTGCAGCGCTGCTAGCATGGGCCGGCCCACTAGCGTGCTGCCCTAAATTTTTTTTAGTTTCTTTTACGAAAATAAAAATATGAAATGAAGAAGGGTTTACAGATTTAAAGAACAAAAGTTCATCCATTTGAAGAAGTATGTTCATATCTTTAAAAAAGGTTCATAAATTTTGAAAAAGTTCATCAATTTGAAAAAAGTTGATTAAAATTGAAAAAAGTTCATCCAATTTAGCAAAAGTTCATTAAATTTGAAAAAAGTTCATATATTTTTCGGAAAAAAGTTCATGAACTGAAAAAAGTTCATAAATAAAAAATTCATCCATTTTCAAGACAAATGTTCATTAAGTTTCGAAAAAGTTCATCAATATTCAGAAAAGTTCATCAGTCCCAAAAAGGTTAACAGAATTTTCAACAAAAAAGTCTTCAACCGGCGCCTAAATGGGCCGGCCCATTAACAGACGCCACAGGCGCCAGTTAACAAAATGCACGTTAACTGGCGCCTGTGGCGCCAAATAGGAAATGCCCCATGAACAAGGGAACGTATGGAAACCTTATGGGCCTTCCTGGTCTCTTCATAGGCCCTTTCATTTCATGTCCTTTGTGTGTCCTAATAGAAATTTATGTCCATTGCGACTGTCCAACGAGAACCCCCATTTCCTCCACTCGAAAAAAGAACCCAGAACCACCTTCAATTTTCTTTAGTGATATATAGGACGTTTTTTTCCCATGTCATGTCCTGTAAATAAAAGAAAATATAAACGGAGACATCACGCTCCTCCGTTGGGACGCTTTGCTGGCCGAAGTCGTGTATGTCCACATGAACAAACATACTCCTCTGTATCAAAATATAAAACATTTTATGGCACTGTAATTTTAGAAAAGGTCTTATATTTTAATATGAAGGGAGTACATGCTAGTATGCTACAATGGCAGGTATGATACATTCAGTAACAAAATCATCGTTAACCAACTACCACGGTTAACTTGAAGAAGACGACCCCAAATGTGGCACCAGCGGTATTTTATTCTCTTGCTTCAAAAGGACCCGAGCGACATGCAGGTACATTATATTTATATTTGAGCATGACACTCTATCACGATGAGTAAACATCACGAAGGTGCTTATAAAGATAGGGTGTATATGTGTGCATTCATAAGGGTGTATATACACGCATATATATGAACACTTGCGTCTGTACTGTCTTAAATAAAACCACACAGGATCGCAGGACCACCATCCGCGCACGGCGCACCCTACGATTCCCGCGAAATTACGCACCACGTGGATACCCCTGAGACACGCACGCAGCGTACTGACTGCCCTCGGGTACGCCATGCGTTTCCTAGAGGAATCATGACCAGGACAAGCAGCGGCAACAGTTCCAGAAGGAGGACCGCGCGCCGGCCGGACCACGGTACAACGCCAGGGTGGGTCGCGTACCCCGCGCACCGGACCTTATACTCCATCTTTCTTAGTTGTTTGCATATGGGATTTGGTCAAAGTCAAATTTTGTAAAATTTGATCAATTTTATAGGAAAAAATATCAACATCTACAATACTAAATTTATATGATATGAAAATTAATTTCGTGATACATCTAACAATATTGATTTCATATTGTGAATATTGATATATTTTTCTATAAACTTAGTCAAAGTTAACAAAGTTTGACTTTAACCAAATCTTATACGCAGACTAAAAAGAAACGAAGGGAGTACGCTCCGCCTGCGCGCACGTACGTCCAACTCCAACCTAACACGAGCCGCGACATGGCCTCAAACCACTTGTTCTCTGAGCGAGGGCATGAGAGCAACTCCAGTGAGGCGACTCATTTCATCCGCCCGCGTTCGTTTGGGTCGGTGTAGGCAGAAAAGTCGGCCAACGCGCCGACCCAAACGGATGCGCGTCCGCTTTCGTCCGCCTGCTGACCCATTTCCGGTCCATTTTTGAGCCGGATTTGCGTCGGTGCAGACACAAGATTTGACAGACGGTAGCTTCGCTCTCTCTCTCCTCCGCAGCGCACCCCTCCACCGCTTGTTTAAATCGCCCGGCGCCGCCGCCATTTTTTTCCGATGAAAAGGGGTACATGTATAGTTCTTGCGTACACAGATAAAAGAAAAGATCAACTACTTGTGTTTTCCGACTCCGACTCGGTAATGTCCTCCTCCGACATCTGAATGTAGGCATCAGCAGTCGGCAGCGCGCCTTCTTATAACGAGCGCCGGCCGCGGCGCACCAAAACAAGCGCGCGAACCTTTCCCGCGCTCTGAAGCGCCAAAGCCAGCCAGCGCTAGGCCGATTTTCCCCCCGCGCGCTGGAGCGCCAAAACCAGGGCGACGACATGGCAGCTGACATGGTCTAAAAACGCGCGCGGTCATGAAATGTGCCGGTGCATTGGACGCGCTGCCGACCCAAATCAAAAAAAGGGCGGACGCCGGGCGGGTGGCCGACCCAAACGAACAAAAAACGGACAAAAATGCCGTCCGTTTGGGTCGACCCTTAGAGTTGCTCTGAGTCCAAGCCCGGGAGGCAAAGCACCAATACGCCGCCGCCGCGCTCGGCTCAGCTGGGCGCCGTCACGGCAAAGCCAAAGCGGCAGCCTGAGCGCCACCCCACGCCACCGCGGCTCGCACGTGCCGGTGCCGTCTTTCGCTTGCGCAGCAGGGCTCCCTGACAGGTGGGTTCTGGGCTGGGCTTTGAACGTAACGTGTCGGTGAACGGTTGGCGGGAGGAGCGTGATAACTGAGGAATGAGGCTGCTGCTGCTGCTCCTGACCACAAAGATAGCACGGTGAGGGAGTATCTGGTTATCCAGTGCGTCTACTCGCGCCAAGTATGGCACAACATTCTTTCAAGCACGAGGGTTGCCCCGACCCTAGCACCGGTGGTGAGCGATACTTTGGAGTCATGGTGGGGCGGTACCCGAAAACGGATCGACAAGGAGACACGTAAAGCTTTTGATAGCTTGGTGATGCTAGTGTGTTGGCATCTTTGAAAACAAAGGAATGAACGGGTTTGCCGCTCGGTGGACACGCCCATCTCGATGGCTGATCTTGCAAACAAGATTCTTAACGAACTTCGCACTTGGGCGAGGGCGGGAGGACGTGGAGTTGACACCATCTTGTGAGGAGTTAACGTAGTGTGTGGAGTACGAGTTCTAATGTGGCTTTGGTGGGCTTGTGATCATGGGCTATGCATCACAAACTCTTGTACATTGTTTTCTTTCTTTTATAAAGCTAAAGTATGCAATTTGCGTACTCTTGAAAAAAGAGGCTGCTGCTGCTGGCTGCTACCAACCGTGCGTTTGGCGCCACCGGCACCGGAACAGTTGGGCTGCGTTGCGTTGCATGGGTAGATTATACGTGAGCAGCCACCCACCGCATTCTTGGCCCACCCTTTCCGCATGACAAGCTGCCGCCGGATTTTTGTAATGCCAATGGGGCAAGGATCCAATCCAACCATTGAGTTGGGTGCGCTTCATCATTTTACCCAGCGGCCAGCGCGGCACAAAACACGTGGGGCCTCCACACTTAGTACTCGTAATGAGCTCACGAAACGAAAGCCGAATGATTGTCGCCAGGGAAAGGGAAACGCAAGAGGAACGGCATGGGCCTAATCCAATTCAATCTAATACTTTAAACGGAAGGTGTTGCAACATAAATCGCGGTTACCTGTGAGTCATGGGACGCTTCGGTCGAGGATGCTTCTACGACTGTTCTCCCATGTGTACCCCATGACGACTTGCTAAAATGGACAGGCCAGGCCGGTCTCTTTACGAAGTGGGCGATGTCGGTGTCACTAGCAAAAGCGATGACATGCACATGCACCTCTTGGGTAATGGATGCACCTCTTGGGTAATGGTTGTCACAAACCCTAGACTAGACTTAGGAGCGGACTGTGCACAAGTCGCCTGGAAAACGACTAAGTGGTGTCAGTTGTGATTAAACCTTTTTAAAATGCGATAACTATTGCTTAACTTCGAGGACTAGCAGTGCTATTTCCTCGATTTAAAGTTTTTGACCTCCGTGGCTCTGTCCATGTGGGGTGCGGTGCATCCAGTCGATCGCCCGCCTGCAGGCAACCGTGCTTGTGCCGCGGCCCGCACCGGCGCTTGTACATCACACGGAAGAATCCGGTACGGTCTGACCCAGCCAGACATCACGCTTCTCCCGGCCGTCTAGTCAGCCTTTCAAAACAAGACTCGTCAGTACATCTGGAGGGATTGCCATTTGCCCATTTTACAACTGAAACTGTTAACCTGTGCATGACGGCAGGGTCAAAATTGACCAGGACATTTCTGTACACGTAACCCCTCCATGATCTCAGGTCGCCGCCCAATGAACGGGTGCTTGTTCTAGTTAATTGTGTGGCCACACCACCGGTTTGGAAAAGGCCCTGGTGGCGTGTGTGACCGGGTGGGCAAGCAGGTACCTGAGCCAAAAACGTCGAGGAAGGTGTCACGGTCACATTATGTCATTGTTCACACAAGATTATTTAGTTTTCATTCTTCGGATACACGGGTATTTGTCCATTTGTCACTTTCTAGTTGAAATTATATGTATGGAACAATGCGAGGCTGTAACTGCGAATCATGTGATGTGAGCAGCAAACACAATAAGCAAAGACAGTCAAACAAAAAAAGAGCCAACCTTGTTAATACAAATCTTTTTTTCCTGTTGTATTCCCATGGGGGTGTCAGAAGCTAGTATCTGGTGACATGCTACATGATTGAGAAAATTTCTCACATAACACTATTTTAAATGTTGGTTCCTTATTTAACGAGTTTTTCTTCTTCCTCATCTAACATCATGTATAAAAAAAATTCCCCTATCTAACACACCCGTCAATTCTGTTAGCTCACACCGTTAAAACATGCAGGAAGTGATGTCAGTTTTATTTAGCTGGACAAAGATGCCCCTGCCCATAAGCATGAGAAACCAGAACCCGACCGGCCCCTGCCCATATTGTTATTTGCTCTAAAATTACTGCTGCCATACATGTGAAGGAAATATGCCCTAGAGGCAATAATAAAGTTGTTATTTTATATTTCATTATATCATGATAAATGTTAATTATTCATGCTAGAATTGTATTAACCGAAAACTTGATACATGTGTGGTTACATAGACAAAACACTCGTTGATCAAAGATGGTTAAGTTTCCTAAGCATAGACATGTGTTGTCATTTGATAAACGGGATCACATCATTAGGAGAATGATGTGATGGACAAGACCCATTTGTTAGCATAGCGTATTGATCGTTCAGTTTTATTACTATTGCTTTCTTCATATCAAATACATATTCCTCTGACTATGATATTATGCAACTCCCGGATACCGGAGGAATACCTTGTGTGCTATCAAACGTCACAACGTAACTGGATGATTATAAAGATGCTCTACAGGTATTTCCGAAAGTGTTTGTTGGGTTGGCACAGATCGATATTAGGATTTGTCACTCCGAGTATCGGAGAGGTATCTCTGGGCCCTCTTGGCAATGCACATCATAAGAAGTCTTGCAAGCAAAGTGACTAATGAGTTAGTTGCAGGATGATGCATTACGGAACAAGTAAAGAGACTTGTCGGTAACGAGATTGAACTAGGTATGAAGATACCGACGATCGCATCTCGGGCAAGTAACATACCGACAGACAAAGGGAACTACGTACAGTACTAGGGAAAACCCTAACAGTAGCACGAGTTTAATGCCTATCAGTAGCGGCGAGAACCGCGCTACAAGTAAGGCGCTACAGCTAAACGTTAGCAGTAGCGTGGGCTAGACCACGCTACTGCTATATCGGCTTAGTAGTAGCGCTTTCTACAATGAGCGCTACTGGTAATTAGTAGTAGCGCTTCTCCCAGCACGCGTACTACTATTATTCCATATTTTACTTCTTTTTTATTTCATGTTGTATTCATACACGTTTATACAAGTTTTCATACCGCAACAATTTAGAGATTGTTTTTACATCATAATGAGTCATCGCATCACTGGGAGAAAGAACCGTGGACTACTTTCAAGTGGATGGACATCCACTTGAAACTAATCCGCGGTTCTTTCACCCAATGATATAATAAATATCATCATCATCATCATCATCATATCATTAACAACTTATCATCATAATACATCATTGTCATGTACACCTCCTCATGATCATCGTTTTCATCAATGGGACATCACATAACAAGTTGGTCACTAGTCATAATCACAACTACTCCTCATCATCAACTCTCATAAACATATTGTACCTCATAGGACCTACTACATTCTCTTAGGAACTACTATATTCTCTTAGGAACTACTATATTCTCTTAGGTAAAATAGCATAAAACAAGATATCCCCTGACTCTCCATTATGGAGAATGGAGATTATCCTGTCTCCAATTCTTGCCTTTCGCACAATATTGCTTCCAAGAACCTCCTTACAACTGTTCATACATTTTTTCCATTCTTTGATTATCATGTGTTCATCAGTTTTAGAAATCCGGTATGGACAGGTGACATTCGTACGATGACCTGGCCATATGTCCAAAACATCAAGGCGACCGTTCTGATACATCAAACGAGGCACACGATCCATCGGGATTTTCTGTTGAAAAACATAGTTAGCAATGATGTACTAGTTTTAGAAGTATGCAAAAGATGCACGGATGTCGTAATCTTACCAGGGCATCTCCATGGAAGTTACCATGGTTCAACACGTGCAATAATGGCACGTATTGACCATAATTTGGAGGAGTATGATAATAGGTATTGTAATTCTCAAGTACAGTACAAAATGCGATCAGATGATTTTTCTCCTTATAAGTTAATTCGGAGCCATCGGGGTAGTGGGTTTTGTCTACCATCTTCCGCACATTGTTTGAAGAATGAAAATAAGCTTTCAATGAAAATAAGTTGTCAACTATTTTGAAATAAACAATATAAATTAGTTAATAACTATGTTTGAGAAACTCACATAGCGGTAGAATCGGAAGCGTATCAACAAGGACCAAAATGTCCATATTGTCTTGCTCGATGTCAGGATCACCAAGATCCATGGTGATAATCATATCCTCATAAAAATCATACATCTTGCAAAGTGCTTCCAATTTTGGCAACCAAAATGGGTTACGCTCTGAGAATTGTACAGATTTACTTCAAAATCCATATCATGATGGGTCTTTAGGTGTATTTTCTTTGTTTCGAAATTTTCATGGTCTTCAAAACCCATCCTCTCCAAGACATAGCGTCTTGCATGGCATGGGATAAGCTAGTTGAATTGTAAAAGATGAAAATTACACGTTGAAATAGTTGAATTCGTGCTTAATTACGAAAAAAACACTTGTCGTCATTGCGTACCGTTTGAACATCGAAGGTCTCCTTAAGCTTAATGCTGAAGCGCCGATCTTCCTCCAGGTGAGGCCTGTCGCACAGACCTCGATCGTCTTTGCACCAGTCGCACTCTCCAGGGAGACTTTCGTCGTCCGAGTACGACATTTCCTATGTTCATAATTCAAAGATTAAATTTGTACAACTAAATATATGTATTACAACAACTAAATTAGATTCCTCTCTGATATTTGCGACCGTCGGTGATGGCCGTTACTCCTCCTCCCCCTAGTGCGTAACAAAGGTCTAGCACAAGGAGAAGAAGGAGAAACGACCCCCACGATAACAGTCGGGATTCTTCGGCCTCGACAGACTTAAAGTCAACCCGAAATATCGTTTAATTATCTTTCTAGAAAATCCAGGCCACTCGGTATTTCCTACATATTCTAGCACAAGCCATGCCAAAATTCACGAAAAATTCCGGCATGACCTTTGCTAAAAAAAGGACATATTGAGCGCCTGAAATTTGCCGGAACGGAAATTAATCAACACTCCGGCAAAACATAGGCCACTCGGAGGTGTAACCTGTAAACATGATCGGCCACTTGGGCAACCACATATCCTATTTGAGCAACACAAGATATACATGTTTTTATCTACATCATATCTTATAGGACTCATATTGACATGGAGATTCGGCTGGTCTCACCTCGAGGTCGGAGGGGGTCGGTGGCGGGGGCGACGGCGAGGATGATGGAGGGGCTCCTAGATTTCTGCAAAAACAAAAACCCTATAAGTTATCACTAATACATCATGAATATTATCATACATATAACATCACTAATACAACTAAAACCCTAGCGAACGACAGGTTCGACGACGAGGATGTGGGATAGGCATCGTCGACGTCGATGCGAGAATAATTGCTTAAACTAAAAAAATAACAACAAATGTGACATGTTCAACTAATTCTATTAATTCAACTAGTTCTTACTAAAAATAAACTTACTATAAATAAAAATAAACTAGTTCAACTAGTTATATTAATTTTCTTACTAAAAATACAGTAGTTCTATTAATTCAACTAGTTTTTACTAAAAATAAACTAGTTCAACTAGTTTTATTAATTTACTTACTAATTATTTTAAACACTTACTAAAAATAGTAAAAAACTACATTATACAAGAGTAAAAAAAACTACAGTAAACAATAGAAAAAAAGAGATGGAGGGAGGAGGGGAAGGGAGGAGGAAGGAGAGAGGAGGAGGGGGAGGAGGCCGGTGGGATTGGAGGAGGAAGGAGAGAGGAGGAGGAGGAGGCCGGGATCGGAGGAGGAGGCGGTCGGAGGAGGAGGAGGGGGCAGGCGAGGGAGGAAGAGGGTGGGGCGGTGGGAGGAGGCGGCGGAGGAGGAGGAAGAGGAGGAGGGGAGGAGGAGGAGGAGGAGGGAGAAGGAGGGACGGAGGGAGTACCTCGGTGGAGGAGCAGCGTGGCGGCGGCGGCGGACGACGGGTTTGGCGCGGGCGAGAGTGAGTGAGAGGGTCGGGCGCGTGGTGAGGATAAGGTAAGTAAGTAGTAGCACGTTTCCGAGATACGCGCTACTGCTATGGAAGCACTACTGCTAAGTGGGGCTGGCCATCTGTGCCAATACAAACATAGCAGCAGCGTGTTTTCCTAGCACGCGCTACTGCTAAAGTAGTAGCAGTAGCGCAATTTATTTAAACACGCTACTACTAAGTAGCAGTAGTGCCCTGTTTTGTCACGCGCTACTGCTAAGATGCTGTGTATAAGGTTTTCCCTAGTAGTGGTATGTTGTCATAAAAGTTCGACTGATAAAGATCTTCATGGAATATGTAGGAATCAATATGGGCATCCAGGTCCCGCTATTGGTTATTGACCGGAGATGTGTCTCGATCATGACTACATGATTTCCGAACCCGCAGGGTCGCACACTTAACGTTCGTTGACGCTAGAGTAGTATTGGGATATTTGATGAGTGGTAACCAAATGTTGTTCGGAGTCCCGGATGAGATCCCGGACGTCATGAGGAGTCTCAGAATGGTTGAGAGGTAAATATTTATATATAGTAAGTCATATTTCGGGTTCCGGAAAAAGGTGCAGTTTTTTCGGTATTGTACTAGGAAGCTTCTAGAAGTTTCGGAGGATTCCGGAGGGGTCCGGAAGTCCACAAGTGGTTCACCACGACCCAAGGGATAGCATGGTCTGCGGGGGGGTGCCCTAGCCTTATTGGGCTAGGCGCACCAAGTCCTCAAAAGCCCATGTGGCTAGGGAAAGAAAAAGAAGGAAGGAGTCCTAGTAGGAATAGGATTGGACTTGGATTCCAAGTCCTCCTCCCCCTTGGCTGCGCTTTGGACTTTGGAGGGTTTGTTGCTACGCCCCTCCACCTAGATATAGAAGGGAGGGGGCACCCCAAGAGGACACACAAAGCCCTTGGCGCCCCTCTCTCTCCCGTTACTCCATAGTTCCACCGCCTCGTCCCGGCTATGCTTAGCGAAGCGCTGTCGGTGCTCCACCTAGGTCGTGTGTTGGTTGTCATCCCATATACTTCTCCTCTCCCGCTTGCTGGATCAAGAAGGAGAAGACATCATTGAGCCGCACATGTGCTAAACTCGGAGGTGTCGTCCGTTCGGTACTAGATCGGTTGGATCGTGATCAGAGCTAGAAGAAGTTCGACTACATCAACTGCGTTGTCAAATGCTTGCGCTTTCGGTCTATGAGGGTACATAGACACACTCTCCCCCTCTCGTTGCTATGAATCTCCTAGATAGATCTTGCGTGAGCGTAGGATTTTTTTTAAATTGCATGCTACGTTCCCCAACAGTGGCATCCGAGCCAGGTCTATTCGTAGATGATATGTATGAGTAGAACAGAAAGAGTTGTGGGCGGTGATCGTCATACTGCTTACCACCAATGTCTTATTTTGATTCGGCGGTATTGTTGGATGAAGCAGCCCGGACCAACCTTACATGACCACGTTCATGAGACCGGTTCCACCGATAGACATGCAACTAGTTTTGCATAAAGGTGGCTGGCGGGTGTCTGTTATTCCTACTTTAGTTGAACCAAATTTGACTGCGGCCGGTCCTTGTTGAAGGTTAAAACAGCAAACTTGATAAAATCACCATTGTGGTTTTGTGCCGTAGGTAAGAAGGGTTCTTGCTAAAAGTCCGTAGCAGCCACGTAAAACTTGCAACAACAAAGTAGAGGACGTCTAACTTGTTTTTGCAGGGCATGTTGTGATGTGATATGGTCAAGACATGATGTGATATATGTTGTTGTATGAGATGATCATGTTTTGTAAAAGTTACCGGCAACTGGCAGGAGCCTTATAGTTGTCGTTTTATTGTATGAAATGCAAACGCCATGTAATTGCTTACTTTATCACTAAGCGGTAGCGATAGTTGTAGAAGAAATAGTTGGCGAGACGACCACGACGCTACGATGGAGATCAAGGTGTCCAGCCGGTGACGATGGAGATCATGATGATGCTTTGGAGATGGAGATCAAAAGCACAAGATGATGATGGCCATATCATGTCACATATTTTAATTGCATGTGATGTTTATCTTTTATACATCTTATTTTGCTTAGTATGACGGTAACATTATAAGATGGTCCCTTAACTAAAATTTCAAGGTATAAGTGTCCTCCCTGAGTATGCACCGTTGCGACAGTTCTTCGTGCTAAGACACCACGTGATAATCGGGTGTGATAGGCTCTACTTTCACATACAACGGGTGCAAGACAGTTTTGCACATGCGGAATACTCGGGTTTAACTTGATGAGCCTAGCATGTACAGACATGGCCTCGTAACACTAGATACAGAAAGGTCGAACATGAATCATATAGTAGATATGATCAACATAGAGATGTTCACCATTGATGACTACTCCATCTCACGTGATGATCGGACATGGTTTAGTTGATTTGGATCACGTATCACTTAGATGACTTGAGGGATGTCTATCTAAGTGGGAGTTCTTAACTAATTTGATTAATTGAAGTTAATTTATCATGAACTTAGTCCTGATAGTATTTGCAATTATGTTGTAGATCAATAGCTCGCGTTGTAGATCCCCTATGTTTTTTGATATGTTCCTAGATAAAACTAAGTTGAAAGATGATAGTAGCAATGATGCAGACTAGGTCTGTGATCTGAGGATTATCCTCATTGCTGCACAAAACAATTATGTCCTTAATGCACCGCTAGGTGACAGACCTATTGTCGGAGTAGATGCAGACGTTATGAATGTTTGGCAAGCTCGATATGATGACTACTTGGTAGTTCAGTGCACCATGCTTTACGTCTTAGAACCGGGACTTCAAAAACATTTTGAACGCCACGGAGCATATGATATGTTCCAACAGCTGAAATTGTTATTTCAGACTCATGCCCGTGTCGAGAGGTATGAGACCTCTGACAAGTACTTTGCCTACAAGATGGAGGAGAATAGCTCAGCTAGTGAGCATGTGCTCAGAATGTCTGGGTACTACAATCGCTTGGATCAAGTGGGAGTTAATCTTCCAGATAAGATAGTGATTGATAGAGTTCTCTAGTCACTATCACCAAGCTGCTAGAACTTCGTGATGAACTATAATATGCAAGGGATGATGAAAACGATTGCCGAGATTTTCGCGATGCTGAAATCGGCAAAGGTAGAAATCAAGAAAGAGCATCAAGTATTGATGGTTAACAAGACCACTAGTTTCAAGAAAAAGGGAAAGGGAAAGAAAGGGAACTTTAAGAAGAATGGCAAGCAAGTTATCACTCCCGTGAACAAGCCCAAAGCTGGACCTAAGCCTGAAGCTAAGTGCTTCTACTGCAAAGGAAATGGTCACTGGAAGCGGAACTACCCCAAATATTTGGCGGATAAGAAGGATGGCAAAGTGAACAAAGGTATATTTGATATACATGTTATTGATGTGTACCTTACTAGTGCTCGTAGTAGCCCCTGGGTATTTGATACATGTTCGGTTGCTAAGATTAGTAACTCGAAACGGGAGTTGCAGAATAAATGGAGATTAGTTGAGAGTGAAGTGACGATGTGTGTTGAAAGTGGTTCCAAGATTGATATGATCATCATCGCACACTCCCTATTACTTTTGGGATTAGTGCTGAACCTAAATAAATGTTATTTGGTGTTTGCGTTGACCATGAACAAGATAGGATCGTGTTTATTGCAATACGATTATTCATTTAAGACAGAGAATAATTGGTCATACATCCAATGTTAATGGTTTATTGAATCTCGATCGTAGTGATACATATATTCATAATACTGATACCAAAAGATGCAAAGTTGATAATGATAGTGCAACATATTTGTGGCACTGCCGTTTAGGTCATATTGGTGTAAAGCGCATGAAGAAACTCCATGCATATGGGCTTTTGGAATCACTTGATTATGAATCATTTGATACTTGCGAACAATGCCTCATGGGCAAGATGACTAAAACTCCGTTCTCCGGGACAATGGAGTGAGCCAATGACTTATTGGAAATAATACATACCGATGTATGTTGTCCAATGAGTGTTGAGGCACGCGACGGGTATCGTTATTTTCTGACCTTCACAGATGATTTGAGCAGATATGGGTATATCTACTTAATGAAACACAAGTCTGAAACATTTGAAAATTTCAAGGAATTTCATAGTGAAGTGGAGAATCATCGTAACAAGAAAATAAAGTTTCTACGATCTGATCACGGAGGCGAATATTTGAGTTGCGAGTTTTGCCTTCATTAAAACAATGTGGAATAGTTTCACAACTCACGCCACCTGGAACATCACAGCATAATGGTGTGTCTGAATACCGTAACTGTACTTTATTAGATATGGTGCGATCTATGATGTCTCTTACTGATATTATTTTGGGGTTATGCATTAGAGACAGCTGCATTCACGTTAAACAGGGCACCGTCTAAATCCGTTGAGATGACACCGTATGAACTGTGGTTTGGAAATAAACCTAAGCTGTCGTTTCTTAAAGTTTGGGGATGCGATGCTTATGTCAAAAAGGCTTCAGCCTGATAAGCTCGAACCCAAATCGGAGAAGTGTGTCTTCATAGGACACCCTAAGAAAACAATTGGGTACACCTTCCATCACAGATCCAAAGGCAAGATCTTTGTTGTTGAGAATGAGTCCTTTCTAGAAAAGGAGTTTCTCTCGAAAGAAGTGAATGGGAGGAAATTAGAACTTGATGAGGTAATTGTACCTTCTCTCAGTTTGAAAGTAGCTCATCAGAGAAATCCGTTCCCATGATGCCTACACCAACTAGAGAGGAAGCTCATGATGATGATCATGAAACTTCAGATCAAGTTACTACCAAACCTCGTAGGTCAACCAGAACATGATCAACACCAGAGTGGTACGGTAATGATGTTCTGTAAGTCATGTTACTAGACCATGGCAAACCTACGGACTATGAAGAAGCTATGATGAGCCCAGATTCCGATAAATGACTTGAGGCCATGAAATCTGAGATTGGATCCATGTGTGAGAACAAAGTGTGGACTTTGGTAGACTTGGCCGACGATCGGCGATCCATAGAGAATAAATGGATCTTCAAGAAGAAGACTGACGCTGATGGTAATGTTACTGTCTACAAAGCTCGACTTATTGCAAAAGGTTTTCGACAAAGTTCAAAGGGTTGACTACGATGAGACTTTCTCACCCGTAGCGATGCTTAAGTCCGTCCGAATCATGTTAGCAATTGCCGCATTTTATAATTATGAAATCTCGCAAATGGATGTCAAAACTGCATTCCTTAATGGATATCTTAACACTACAAGAAATATGTCAACTTATGACCACCACTACTGGTCACTGAAAGGTCACAAATTTCCATTTATGACCTTTTTGTGACCAAAAACAGAAGGTCAAAAGCTGGCCGTCAGAAATGCCGACTATAGCGACCTTTCTTACGGAATGGTCAAAGGCGTTCTGACCAAAATATTCCTCTTGTGGCGTTTTGGTCACTAGCAACCTCCCCTGAGCCACGTAGGCATCCAGCGTGGCAAGCTGATGTGGCACAAGATTCAGCCGGTCCAATTCGATTTTCTACATGGGCCGAGCCCAACAATTCAACCTATTTGTGTTTTTTTCATCAATTTTGGTCAGGGATCATGGGCCAAGCCCAATATGGCAGCCTTTTTATTGTTGGGCTGCGCCATTTTGGCTAAACAATTTCATTTCTTTTTTATTAAATGGGTCCACTAGTCGATGGGTCCCAATTGTTGGGTTCAGTAACATGTTTCCATTTGTCGGTAAGTAGGTCCCATCTATCGACTCATATTCTTCATATTTCATGCAGTATTTAGATTCACGAGACAAAAACACACATAATACTTAAACAAGAGCAACCAGATCACATAATACAATACTTTACAAGCTCCATCCGTGCCATTACAAAGGGCCATGTATAATCTGATGCTTTACAAGCTCTACAAGTGTAACATAGTACTACTTCACAAGCTCTGGACTCATTGGACTCTCTCATATTTCTATGCAACTTCAACAGACAAAAACTTTGGTAGTCGGGGCTGGAACCATAATCGATGAACAACACGCGGACTCGCTCGTGGCGATAGTCGAGCTGAGACCAAACAAAACAACAACATGGCTTCCTCTGTCATCTGTTACATGAATCAGAAAAGAATGAGAAAAACTGGGGCAAATATATTATGAACAGACCATTCAAGAACAGACCATTCAACATTCAGCTAGTACCATGCTTTTTGTTGTCGAGCTAGTTAAAATGAGATAGTAGTTCATATAAGAAACAGAGACACAATATGAATATGCATGGCACATATGCAGGTTGTGCAAAAAACTGCACTACAACACATTGCACCTAAAACAAAATACCATTCTACTATCACGACCATACATTCAACTGGCAAAATCTAACAATACTCGTCAGCACACGCATACTAAACTTCACAAAGGCAGGAGAGAATAAAGGGAACCAAGGAAGATACCTGTGGATGATAGTGTCGACGATGATCTGGATTGAGTTAGCATTGATGAGGAAGTGGATGGTGTCCATGGTGTGCTTTAGATGCACACAGCCATGAGCTTCTTGCATTTGTTGCATCCGTTAAGCTCGATGATGGGTACCAATGCATCCAAGTAGAACAAAACCACCAACATTAACCTAAAGCGAGCAAGTGTACAGCAAGTGTGAATGTGATACAAGTAAAAATTGCATGCTATGTACATCAAGTTAAAAGGCACAAGTTATCAAGAACCTAAAGCGAGCAAGTGTACAGCAAGTTGATAAAAAATGCCCATCATGGCATTTGATTTCACAAGAGAAGAATGTGTAAGGTGCAATGTTGTGTACACTTTGTAATTCTATAATAATTTGTAGTGCACTCGGCTAGAAGCAGTACACTTGAAGCTACTGAACTATGCAACAAGCACGAAACTCCAACAACAAGAAGCGAGTTGAGTTCCTAGCCATCGACTAGACTGGAACTCCCAGCATTTGCCTCTTCAATTTTTATATAAATTGAAAATTCCCAGCAAGGTAGATAGTGATCAACTTGTCAGACAACAAATCTTGAGCAGCTACACAAGAAAAATACAAGCCCACTGATACTAGTTGTGCACTTGTTTCTTTCGTTCACCACTGATCTGGTCTGTATTGAAAGTGAAAGCACGGCCAAAAGAAGTTAAAAAATGTTATTAGTTGTAAGAGGATATAGATGCCACTAGATCTCAGAACAATATCAGATCAGGTTGTTGAAGACATTGATGACGATGTTGTCGTTGGTGACGACGTCGATCTGCGGCCCCGGGAACTCCATGTTGATCAGAATCCCCTGCACCGCCGCCAACATCAGCCCAAGAACAGAGCAAGAGGAAGAGTGCAATGCGGTGGGTTTCCATGGCCGGGCTTCATCCCGCCTCTTGTCGCTGTTCCTCCTGTCCTACCTGCAGAGACAGAGACGGGGGTGAGAGGAAGGGGGAGATTGATCCACCTGTAGTACTAGGATTACGCAGCAACTAGTAGCAGAACTAGCAAGAAATAACCAAATTGAGTGTACACCAATATCATATGAACCCGCAACACAATCGAGCAACAGATTGGTAGAAGAACAGCTGCTGCATAAACCGTGAACTCCAGGTGGAGAAATAACCCTTTTCATGAGTATACTAAGCACTAATATGGGTTACAACTAGTTGATAACCGACCTTTGTAGACCATGATGTGAGTATACTAAGCACTCATATGAGTATTACCAAGGACTTCCATGACATTATTACCTCAAAGACATCTTTGGAAAATTAAAACTGCACTTTGTTTATGCCTCGATCACATAAAAGCAGCTACCTCCCTTAACAAATTCACATCACTGTCAGTTTTGTGATATTGTTGCATAAATAGCTCTAAGATCAAGTTAATAAATCTATTTAGAATGTAGTGTGTGCAGCAAGAAACTTGATTGAGAAACCATGCTCTGTCTAGGCATAATACTCCCGATTGAGAAATTTGCACGGTTTCCAAATTCCTCGTCCTGCACAGGAGTAGCTACAAATCCACCTGAAAGCTAGATAGCGCGACTTGCAGCAACCAAAACTAGGGAGCAGACGCTGTGTGTCTAGTAAGAAGAGGAGGAGCACGGAGACGAGGCCGTACCTTGGAGGCGCTCGCGGGGCTTCTCGAGGGCCTCGCGGAGGAACTGGTCGACCTGCGCGACCGGATCGTCCCCGCGCGCGGGGTCCTGCTCCCGATCTTGCGTCGTGGCCTGGCGGTCGTCGGCGAGGTCGGGCGAGGAGGAGACCACAAGCCTTGGGGAGGCCGAGGGGAGGTGGTGGAGGAGGAGAGGAGCAGGCGGCTCATGGCCCGTCGAGGTCGGCCGTCTCCCACGAGTCCGGCGCCAGGCAGCAGCAGCCGCGCGTCCTCCTCCATGCTGCTGTCTGTGACCCGATCTGCTCATGGTGGCGAACTAGAAGCCGGGCGAGGCGGCCGGCGGGAAGCGGCCATCGGGGTCGGGGCTCGGCGGCGAGATCTGGGGAGGCGCAAGGCGGGGGGCGAGCAAGCGAGCTGGCTAGGGTTTGGTCCTCTGGTCTGGATTTGCGGGGTGAGGTGGGGAAGAGGAGAGGGTGAGGGAGGGAGGGCACTGCCGCCGGCGACGGGAAGCAAGAGAGAGGGAGGCGTCGATTTGGATCGGGAGAGAGAGAGGAGGGAGGCGGGCGTCGATCTGGATCGGGAGAGAGAGGATCTGAATCGGGGGCGGGAGGTAGGTGGCGGCTGCGAGTGGATCTGAATCGGGGGAGAGAGGGGAGAGGAGTGGAGTTAGGGTTTGGGTTGGCCCGCTGAGGAGTGGAGTGAGAGATGTTGGATTACTTTGGTATGGACGGTTTAGATCACATAGAGTGGGGTGATCCGTGAGAAGTTTTTGATTGGTCAGAAATCTGTGGTTTAAAATAATTTCCAAGTACTAAAGATAGAGCTATTTTGTGAAGCAACTATCAAAATATTTTGCAAAAGGGCATTATACAAATTTTCTCTCAAGCTAGACCACATTTTATGGATGAGCACCAATTTGTATGCATTTCGATCTTTCTAGCTATTTTAATCATTTTTGAGTGTCCAAACTGAGCTTTATTGTGAAGGACCTATAATATATTTGTTGCAAAATTGGACCAAATCATTTTCTAAAATACTAGGCCATATTTAATTCAGAATTGACCAAATTATTGGGTGTAAAAGTTTTGATCCACCTGTGGTGAAAAAGACAAATTTTCACGATTCAATTTGGAAGCGGGTCAAATTTGAACTGCGGATGCCTCATAGTTTGCTATTTATTTTTACAAAATCAATTATAGGTACAAAAGTATCTATTTAATCAGAGAAACACCAAAAAAATTCCAAGATTTAACCACTAGCTAGGAACGGTCATTCCCGCCATTTTGACCGCATTTTGAAACGGGCATAAAAAATTCAAAAAAATCAAAAAATGGGAAACCTTCGCTTTGTGTCATTATATGTGTCCAAGTTCCCAGGAAAAATAACAAACTTGTAATACGACAATTATTTTAAAAAAGTGTTCTCAGAAATGAGCTATCTTATCTGAAGATTCATGGCTTTCAAGCCAAATGATCAATCTTATGACCACATTCATGGCACAGTTTGTTCAAATGATCTCATATTGTGCACAAGGGTGCATATTGGAATGGCAAACAATGTTGCCTAAGGGAGTTTTCATTTTATTTGGACGAAAAAACCATTTTCCATTTTTCGAGTGCCCAACAGGAGGTTTTTTTGTGAAGGACCTCCCAAATAATTGTTGCCAAATTGGACCAAAACATTTTTCTAAAATACTAGGCCATATTTAATGCACAATTGACAAAATGGTTGGGTGAAAAAAGTTTTGATCCACCTCTGATGAAAAAGACAAATTGTCGTCGATTCAGTTGGAAACGGGTCAAATTTGAATTGTAGCTGCCTCATAGTTTGCTCTTTATTTTTTCCAAAAATCATTTCTAGGTACATAAGTATCTATTTAATCATAGAAACACCAAAAAAATTCCAAGATTCAACCACTAGCTAGGAACGGTCAAGCCCGTCGTTTTGACCGCATTTTCAAACGGGCATAAAAAATTCAAAAAAAAATCAAAAAATTGGAAAACATCCGCATTGTGTCATTATATGTGACCAAGTTTCCAGGAAAAATAATAAACTTATGTCTGGTAATTATTTTAAAAAGTGTTCTCGAAATGAGCTATCAAGTGTGAAGATTCATGGCTTTCAAGCCAAATGATCAATCTTATGGCCACATTCATGGCATAGTTTGTTCAAATGATCTCATATTGTGCACAAGGGTGCATATTGGAATAACAAACAATGTTGCCTAAGGAAGTTTTCATTTTCGTTGGACGAAAAAACCATTTTCCATTTTTCGAGTGCGAAAGGAGGTTTTTTGTGAAGGAACTGCCAAATAATTGTTGCAAAATTGGACCAAATCATTTTATAAAATACTAGGCCATATTTAATGCACAATTGACAAAATGGTCTGGTGTAAAATATTTTGATCCACCTCTCGTGAAAAAGACAAATTTGTCTGGAATTCGGTTGGGCGGGTCAAATTTGAACTGCACTTACTCATAGTTTGCTATTTATTTTTCCAAAAATCATTTCTAGTTACATAAGGACCTATTTAATCATAAATACATGGTTTGGTGGCGTCGTCGAGGTTTGGGCGGTGGCGAGGCCCCAACTCTAGGCGCCAGAACTCGCATGCCCGCCAAGCGTGGTCACCAGCGTGACCGTGGCGTTGCCATGTGTTCAGGCGGCCTAGGCATGTCTAGTGGGTTGGGCACTCCCAGGTTGGTGCTAGGAAGAAAATTACAACATAAGATTCTCACGAGGAGACCAATCAATGCTCAAACATGAATTAGCAGCCAAGTGTTTGATTAGCGATGCAGAAATGTACATGGCTAATGGGCGTGAGTTTTGGCTGAGGATGATCAGTTACTAAGAAGACCGTTTTCACAAATTTTCAGCTCAAAAGGAGGAGCCTAGGTGGTACTTGCTTTGCAAACCACCACCTTTGGACATAAATCTGAATGTTGAAGCTCGGCTCAAAATAATGAATGGATTGAGCTGGCATTTGGTGGAGGATGGTTATTTGGGCATAGGAAAGCATTGTAGAAAATGGATACTATTTGGACATGCCAAAGTGGTACTTCCTTCTGGCAAATTACTCTGAACAGAATAGGAAAATGAATATTTTTGAATTATTTTGAACTAGGCAAGGAAGGTTTTACATATTTGACGAAGATATGACCCAAAGAATTTATCAGATTTTTTGGGAATTTTGGGAATGATGAAATATAGGTTGCTTCACAACCTAGGGTAAAACTGCCACATGGACATGACACATAGGCAAAACCCGATGAGGTGGCGCCTAGTCATAGCAACCCACCACAATTACAAGGCTATGACCATCTATATTGGTCGTTAACAACTAGAAATAAGGCAGCGGACTAGCACTGTTAGCTTTATGACCATTTCATGTAAGGAAATTATGACCTTCGACCAAAATGGTGCAATGGTTTAGGGTTTGGAGCCCTCGAACAGCTTTTGACCAATTGGTCTCAAATGGTCATAAATCTATGACCAATTCTTCCAGGGTCACTGACAGAAGGTCATAAGTTGACATATTTCTTGTAGTGTAAAAAAGAGTTGTATATGATGCAATCATAAGGTTTTGTCGATCCTAGAGGTGCTAACGAAGTGTGAAAGCTCCAACGATCCATCTATGGACTGGTGCAAGCATCTCGGAGTTGGAATATACGCTTTGATGATGTGATCAAAACATATGATTTTGTACATACTTTCGGAGAAGCATGTATTTACAAGAAAGTGAGTGGGACCTCTATGGCATTTCTGATATTATATGTGGATGACATATTGTTGATTGAAAATGATATAGAATTTCCGGATAGCATAAAAGGATACTTGAATAAAAAAAAAATCAATGAAAGACCTGGTGAGGTTGCTTACATATTGGGCATCAAAATCTATAGAGATAGATCAAGACGCTTGATAAGATTTTCAATGAGTACATACCTTGGCAATATTTTGAAGGAGTTCAAAATGGATCAGTCAAAGAAGGAGTTCTTGCCTGTATTGTAAGATGTGAAGTTGAGTAAGACTCAAAGCCCGACCACGACAAAAGATAGAGAGAGGATGAAAATCATTCCCTATGCCTCAGTCATAGGTTTTATAAAGTATGCTATGCTGTGTACCAGACCTATTGTGTGCCTTGCCAATGAGTTTGGCAAGGGGGTACAATAGTGATCCAGGAGTAGATCACTAGACAACGGTCAAAATTATCCTTAGAGGACTAAGGAAATTTTTCTCGGTTATGGAGGTGATAAAGGGTTCGCCATAACTCTGAGTCTCCGTCTGGATGCATACTGAAAGTGGGAGCAATTAGCTAGATTAGCTCTATGCAGAGGATGGTAGACATAGAAAATTGCAAAATACATACAGATATGAATGTGGCAGGCCCGTTGATTAAACTTATTTCACAGGCAAAACATGATCACACCTTAGTACTCTTTGGGTGTTAATGACAAAGCAACGTGAACTAGATTATTGACTCTAGTAAACCCTTTGGGTGTTGGTCACATGGTGATGTGAACTATGGGTGTTAATCACATAAAGATGTGAACTATTGGTGTTAAATCACATGGCGATGTGTATTAGATTATTGACTGTAGTGCAAGTGGGAGACTGAAGGAAAAATTCCCTAGAGGCAATAATAAAGTTGTTATTTTGTATTTCCTTATATCATGATAAATGTTTATTATTCATGCTAGAATTTGTATTAACCAGAAACTTGATACATGTGTGAATACATAGACAAAACACTGTGTCCCTAGTAAGCCTCTACTAGACTAGCTCACTGATCAAAGATGGTTAAGTTTCCTAACCATAGACATGTGTTGTCATTTGATAAACGG
The DNA here is from genome assembly GCA_021605205.1 of Aegilops longissima. NCBI lineage: Eukaryota > Viridiplantae > Streptophyta > Magnoliopsida > Poales > Poaceae > Aegilops > Aegilops longissima. The sequence continues at coordinate 605,151,156 of CM038681.1, forward strand.
GATCACATAATTAGGAGAATGATGTGATGGACAAGACCCATCCGTTAGCATAGCATATTGATCATTCAGTTTTATTGCTATTGCTTTCTTCATGTCAAATACATATTCCTCCGACTATGAGATTATGCAACTCCCGGATACCGGAGGAATACCTTGTGTGCTATCAAACGTCACAACATAACTGGGTGATTATAAAGATGTTGTACAGGTATTTCCGAAGGTGTTTGTTGGGTTGGCACATATCAAGATTAGGATTTGTCACTCCGAGTATCGGAGAGGTATCTCTGGGCCCTCTCAAGAATGCACATCATAAGAAGCCTTGCAAGAAAAGTGACTAATGAGTTAGTTGCAATATGATGCATTACAAAATGAAAGAGAGTTACCGGTAATGAGATTGAACTATGTATGAAGATACCAACGATTGCATCTCGGGCAAGTAACATACCGACAGACAAAGGGAACTATGTTTGTTGTCATAAAGGTTCGACCGATAAAGATCTTCATGGAATATGTAGGAATCAATATGGGCATCCAGGTCCCGCTATTGGTTATTGACTGGAGAGGTGTCTCGGTCATGACTACATGATTCCTGATAACCCACAAGTGTAGGGGATCGCAACAGCTTTCGAGGGTAGAGTATTCAACCCAAATTTATTGATTCGACACAAGGGGAGCCAAAGAATATTCTTAAGTATTAGCAGTTGAGTTGTCAATTCAACCACACCTGGATAACTTAGTATCTGTAGCAAAGTATTTAGTAGCAAAGTAGTATGATAATAAAGGTAACAGTGGCAAAAGTAAAGATAATAGTTTTGTTGTAGATGTAACAGTAGCAGCGGAAAAGTAAATAAGCAAAGCACAATATGTGAAAAGCTCGTAAGCATTGGATCAGTGATGGATAATTATGTCGGATGCGATTCCTCATGTAATAGCTATAACATAGGGTGACACATAACTAGCTCCAGTTCATCAATGTAATGTAGGCATGTATTCCGAATATAGTCATACGTGCTTATGGAAAAGAACTTGCATGACATCTTTTGTCCTACCCTCCCGTGACAGCGGGGTCCTAGTGGAAACTAAGGGATATTAAGGCCTCCTTTTAATAGAGAACCGGAACAAAGCATTAGCACATAGTGAATACATGAACTCCTCAAACTACGGTCATCACCAAGAAGTATCTTGATTATTGTCACTTCGGTGTTGTCGGATCATAACACATAATAGGTGACTATAGACTTGCAAGATAGGATCAAGAACTCACATATATTCATGAAAACATAATAGGTTCAGATCTGAAATCATGGCACTCGGGCCCTAGTGACAAGCATTAAGCATAGCAAAGTCATAGCAACATCAATCTCAGAACATAGTGGATACTAGGGATCAAACCCTAACAAAACTAACTTGATTACATGGTAAATCTCATCCAGCCCATCACCGTCCAACAAGCCTACGATGGAATTACTCACGCACGGCGGTGAGCATCATGAAATTGGTGATGGAGGATGGTTGATGATGACGACGACGACGAATGCCCCTCTCCGGAGCCCTGAACGGACTGCAGATCAGCCTTCCCGAGAGAGATTAGGGCTTGGCGGCGGCTCCGTATCGTAAAACACGATGAAACTTTCTCTCTAATTTTTTTCTCTGCAAAACGGAATATATGGAGTTGGTGTTGAGGTCGGTGGAGCGTCAGGGGGCCCATGAGACAGGGGGCGCGCCCAATGGTGCGGACGCGCCACCACCCTCGTGGACAGGGTGTGGGCCCCCTGGCCTTGATTCTTTCGCCAGTATTTTTTATATTTTCTAAAACTTATTTCCATGGATTTTCAGGTCATTCCGAGAACTTTTGTTTTCTGCACAATAAACAACACCATGGCAGTTCTGCTGAAAACAGCGTTAGTCCGGGTTAGTTTCATTCAAATCATGCAAGTTAGAGTCCAAAACAAGGGCAAAAGTGTTTGGAAAAGTAGATACGTTGGAGACGTATCAACTCCCCCAAGCTTAAACCTTTGCTTGTCCTCAAGCAATTCAGTTGATAAGCTGAAAGTGATAAAGAAAAACTTTTACAAACTATGTTTGCTCTTGTTGTTGTAAATATGTAAAGCCAGCATTCAAGTTTTCAGCAAAGATTATGAACTAACCATATTCACTATAACACTCAGGCCTCATATTTACTCATATCAATGGCATAATCAACTAGCGAGCAATAATAATAAAACTCGGATGACAACACTTTCTCAAAACAATCATAATATGATAAAACAAGATGGTATCTCGCTAGCCCTTTCTGAGACCGCAAAACATAAATGCAGAGCATCTTTAAAGATCAAGGACTGACTAAACATTGTAATTCATGGTAAAAGAGATCCAGTCAAGTCATACCCAATATAAACCAATAATAATGAATGCAAATGACGAGTGCTCTCAAATGGTGCTTTTTAATAAGAAGGATGACGACTCAACATAAAAGTAAATAGATAGGCCCTTCGCAGAGGGAAGCAGGGATTTGTAGAGGTGCCAGAGCTCGATTTTAAAATAGAGATGAATAACATTTTGGGCGGCATACTTTCACTGTCAACGCAACAACTATAAGATGGCTATATCTTCCATACTACATGCATTATACGCAGTTCCCAAAGAGAATGGTAAAAGTTTATACTCCCCCACCACCAACAAGCATCAATCCATGGCTTGCTCGAAACAACGAGTGCCTCCAACTAACAACAGCCCTCGGGAGTTTTGTTTAATTATTTGATTTGCTTTGATCTTTTTGGATCATGGGACTGGGCATCCCGGTTACCGGCCCTTTCTCGTGAATGAGGAGCGGAGTCCACTCCTCTTGAGAATAACCCACCTAGCATGGAAGATACAGGCAGCCCTAGTTGAAACATGAGCTGCTCGAGCATACAAAACAGAATTTCATTTGAAGGTTTGGAGTTTGGCACATACAAATTTACTTGGAACGGCAGGTAGATACCGCATATAGGAAGGTATGATGGACTCATATGAAACAACTTTGGGGTTTAAGGAGTTTGGATGCACAAGCATTATTCCGCTTAGTACAGGTGAAGGCTAGCAAAAGACTGGGAAGAGACCAACTGAGAGAGCGACAACAGTCATGAACATGCATTAAAATTAATTCACACCGAGTACAAGCATGAGTAGGATATAATCCACCATGAACATAAATATCGTGAAGGCTATGTTGATTTGTTTCAACTAAATGCGTGAACATGTGCCAAGTCGAGTCACTCAATTCATTCAAAGGACGATACCATCCCATCATACCACACCACAATCGTTTTAATAGCATGTTGGCACGCAAGGTAAACCATTATAACTCATAGCTAATCAAGCATGGCACAAGCAACTATAATCTCTAAGTGTCATTGCAAATATGTTTACTTCATAATAAGCTGAATCAGGAACGATGAACTCATCATATTTACAAAAACAAGAGAGGTTGAGTTCATACCAGCTTTTCTCATCTCAATGTAACGACCCGACCCGAATCGGTCAAGTCTCTGTGTAGCTGTACCATCCCAAGATCATGCTGGCACACACAGTACATTGATGCAAAGATTCAAAGTTCAATCACACCTGAATTTATTACACGATTCTCATATCGAGTCTTTATTACAAGATAATAAATTCGGCGAAGGCCAACTCATGAAAATAAACTAAATAAAGCTGCGGAGCGCAGATTTAATAGCGAGTCCATCCGACTCCATAGGGCAATCGCCAAGCGTGGATCGTAGCCTCACTTCGATCGGAAAACTCCTCTGCAACATAAGGCGTTGCAGCCGTGTAGGTCAGCATTTTGAATATGCCGCAAGTCAAAGAGAGAACAACAATAAAATTACTAACACTATATGCAATTTGGTGTGGGGCTCTAAGTTTCATTTGTTTTCTTAAAAAGCCAGTTTTCCCTACAACAATAACTTGTTTGCAAATACTACAAAATGTTGGTAGTTATTGAGGTGGTTCCACCAACCAATGTCTCATTCCCAATTATTAAATAACCCCCTCAATTAATTTATTAAGTTCGGTGTTGAGATATCCGAAATACTCCAAGTTCCAGAGGCTCAAATTGTCCGTAACCGGGGACACGGCTAACCGATTAGATCTTCACTCTGCAGAGGTTTGCGACTTTACCCGCAAGAATCGTTCCCTCCTTTAAGTCTTCGCACTTTCGGTGTTTGAAGACGGACGAACGAAACAGGTCTTCCAAGAGTTCCTCCGCCACCGCCGGTACCCATCCAATCCTACCGTTGTTCTACATCTCGTAGCACCGTCCGCCAGAGTCACACCTAGGGTCGACCAAGCGAGCCCATAATGGCTTGCGGCTGCACAGTAAGCTTCGGTCAATGGGGTATCCATCCGTCTCTTCGTGGCTGGGTGAAGCTTTCCAAGATGTCATGGCTCTTCTCCATGCATCCCGCCAGCCGCTGGTTTCTCCAGGTGCCCGTCAACCGTCCTCCACCCAAAGAGTGAATTTTGAAGTCCATCTTGAGCTTAAGTCATGGGGTTGTCATCATCTTGACTCTCACATCTCCCTTATGAATCTCTCAACCAACCCCGTCTACGAGCATAGCAAAATAAACTACTTCGTCCCGGGCCATGGTAACAAGGGGAATTGGTTTCATCCTACCTCATGATACTACTCAAGAATATAACTTAAAATTCTCCTACTGCATGCATGGTGGGAGGTATAATTCTAATGCAATAAAATCATAGGTATTGTAAAAGAAAACATGGTCAAATGACTTGCTGGGCCGACGGTCTTGAAAGCTAGGGACTCGTGATAGCAGCTTCAGACTCGGAAATTCTACGAAGCAAACAACAATCATATAAGCATAAGAACATACAATCACTTAACATAACAGCATGCTAACATAAAACACACAAAACAATCGAACCAAAACCCAAAGAAAACTCGAAGAAATCCAAGGCAACAACTAACAAGAAAATAAAATAAACTTTTTATTTTCTGTAAATAAAAGTTCATGTTCTAAAGTTACGAAACTAATCTAAAATAAACTATAACATAGGTAAAATAAAATTATTTACTAAAGAAAACAATAGGAAAATAGTAGCTAGTTAAATAAACAAGAAACACATGATTTTGACTAAAACTATTTTTTTATTAAATCTAAAATACCCAAATAATTCCTACTGCTAGGCAATGTCAAAACAAAGCAGTGACAAAAGAATCACTAAAATAAAATAATCCTAACTCATTTTATAGCAGAAATACTAATCTGTCTAAAACTAAAATAAAACAATTTCTAATAATTTAAACATGGCCAAACATATTTTCTACAGAAACTACAACAAATTTGCAAACTAGAAAAAAGAATCAACTAAAAATATTAAGTAACCTAAAAGATATGGATTTTACAAAATGGAACTATTCAGTTAAAAAAAACAGAAACGAAATTATAATTAAAAAGAAAAACTATCGCTAACGGGCCTATCTAACGCTCAGGCGACAAATAACTAAAACGTGCCCGAGGGAATAAACCGATCGGGCCGGTCTAACTAAACCGCTAACTAAACCAAAATAAACCGTAACTAAACCGGATTTTTTTAAAATAAAACCTACCCCTTCACTAGATCTAATCTAGGCCCTAGATTCTAGATCGACGCAGTGGTGGGGGTTCCGATGGCTTACATGCAGTGGCGGCAGCGGCGACGGACGGCGGTGGCTCGGGCGACGACAGCGCAGCAGCTCCGGTGGTCCCAAGGCGACGGCGGAGCGTCGGCGGGTGCGGCGGAGCGAGGAGGTCGGGTGGAGTCGGTGGAGCTCGGGGGGTCGGAGACGAGCGGGCAGAGCAATGGCGGCAAGGGCGGCGGCGTCGGGTTCAGCGAGAATCATGGCGAGTGGAGGGTTAAGCGAGGAAAGGTGGGGAACGGGTCGAGGGGCGGGTATTTATAGGGGCGGACGACTTGGAGGAGGGGCGGATCGGGAGAGAATCCCGTGATCTCCGGATTCCGTGGCGCGGCGCTGATCTGGCGTGGAGAGGAAGAAGAAGGGGTGGGGTCGTGGCGTCGTGAGAGAGGGAGGAGGGTTTGATCGGGCGGCTTGGGCAGGCCGGCTCGGTATTGGCTGGGCAGTTGGCTGGCCCATTGGTGGGCTGCCTCGGCTGGTGGGCAGTTAGCTGGTGGCGCTGGGGTTTTTTTCCTTTTTTTGAATTAGAGAGAGAGAAAATATAATAAATATATATTTTTATATAGGACATATATATATCAAAATTATCGGGAATTTATCCTACAATTTGAACATTTTCCCAGGCAAAACTCAAACTTAAAAAAACATTTTTTAGAAATTCCAAATAAAATCAAATTTGAATTCAATCTTTTGGCAAAACTTTTCTTCCGACATTTTTGGAGTGTCATGTTTACTCCTCTCATACTTTTCTCAAGTATTTGTCGGGCATTGTTTTGAAGTAAATTCAACCGCCAATTTAAATTCAAATTCCAACAAACTCAAAAGCCTCTCAAATAATTCAAATGTCACTCAATTCAAACAAGAATGCATAGATGCTTAGCTATAATTGTAAAACATTCCAAATGGGAAATTTGGGATGTTACAAACCTACCCACCTTAAGATGAATCTAGCCCTCGAGATTCGGGTTGGCTAGCAAATAGGTGCGGTGGTCTCGGCAGAGGTCTTCTTCTCGCTCCCGGTGGCTTCCTCCTCGAATGATGACTCCACAAGACCTTGCAAAACTTGATGATCTTGCTGCGGGTGACTCTGTCATAGATCTCGAGAATTCGGACGGGTTTCTCCTCATAAGTCGATCACTTTGTCGAGCTGTATGGCCTCTAGGGCACCGTGTCTCTTAACGGAATATCGGCCATGTCGGCATGGCATTTCTTCACCGAGAAACATGGAAGACATCATGAACTCCGGACAATCCTTCCGCAATTCCAACTTGTAAGCAACTTCTCCACGACGTTCGAGGATTTTGTAGGGCCAATGTACCGGGTGCTAACTTTCCTTTAACACCGAACCTCTTGATTCCACGAAGTGAGACACACGAAGATATGCCGGTCTCCCGCTTCAGTATGTTACTTCCTTGCGTTTACTATCGGCATAACTCTTCGCCTCGATCGAGCTACCTTGAGCCTATCTCGAATCAGCTTGACTTTCTCTTGGAATCTCGATAAGATCGGGACCGAAAAGTTTTCGATCTCAACACTATCCCACAAAGAATGGTGTTCTCGCACCTCCTTCCGTATAGAGCTTGAAGGGGCCATCTTCGATGGTCGATAACTGTTATTGTACGAGAACTCCGCGTATGGCAAATTATCATCCCAGCTAGACCCATAGTCTAGCGCACAAGCTCTCAACATGTCCTCCAGGATCTGGTTGACTCTCTCGGTCTGTCCATCTGTCTGCGGATGAAAAGCTGTACTGAACTCCAGCCTCGTACCCAAAGTTTCATGCAACTGATTCCAAAACCTTGAGGTAAATTGTGTTCCTCTATCTGACACGATACTCCTCGGAACTCCATGCAGACATACGATCCTGGTCATGTATATCTTGGCTAACTTAGCCCTGGTATAGGTAGTCTTCACGGGAATGAAATGAGCTACCTTGGTCAATCGATCCACCACTACCCAGATGGAATCATAACCCTAACGGGTCCTTGGTAATCCTGTGATAAAATCCATTCCAAGTTTTCCCATTTCCACTCGGGAATCGGTAAGGGTTGAAGTAACCCTGCTGGATTCTGATGTTCCGCCTTTACTCACTGGCAAACATCGCATATCTCTACGTACTCAGCAATATCTTTCTTCATACCTGTCCACCAGAAACTTTCCTTCAAATCCAGATACATATTGGTGTTACCGGGGTGAATCGAGTACGGTGAATCATGAGCCTCCTGAAGAATTAGCTTCCTGAGTTCGGGATCATTGGGTACATAAATACGATCCTCGAACCATATAGCTCCGTATTCATCCTAACGAAACCCTTTAGCTTTTCCTTCATTCATCCTTTTCTTTATCTCATCAATTTCCTTGTCCGACTTCTGGGCTTCACGAATTCTTTCGGCCAAAGTGGACTGAACTTCCAGAGCTGCAACATATCCTCTCGAACTATCTCCATCGAAGATCTCGAGGTCATCGACTAACTCTGGGGTAATCCTCCCGCTATAAGAGTATTCACATAACTCTTACAGCTCAAAGCATCTGCTACAACATTAGCCTTTCCTGGGTGGTAATGCAATCTCATGTCATAGTCCTTGATTAACTCTAGCCATCTCCTCTACCTGAGGTTCAACTCTTTCTGCGTGAAAATATACTTCAAGCTCTTATGATCTGTGTAAACATCACAACTGTTTCCGATAAGGAAATGCCTCCAGGTCTTGAGTGCATGCACTACTGCTGCTAACTCCAAATCATGTGTGGCGTAATTCATCTCGTGAGGTCGTAGCTGTCTGGAGGTATAAGCTACAACTTTTCCTTCCTGCATGAGTACTCCTCCGAGTCCTCAAGCGAGGCGTCACAATATACCGTAATCCTTGTGTATGTCCGCAAAATCAGCATTGGGCTGTAACCAAACGTTTCTTCAATTCACTCGAAACGGCTTCACAATCCTCGGTCCAAATGTACTTGGCGTCCTTCTTCAACAGCTCACCATGGGCTTGGCAATCTTCGAGAAATTCTCAATAAACCTCCGATAATATCCTGCGAGTCCGAGAAAACTGCGGATCTCCTTGGTGAGGTGGGTGATCGCCAATCGGTGACCGATTCAACCTTGGTGGGGTCAATGCTATTCCTTCTCCTGAAATAACATGTCCGAGGAATCCGACTTCCTTCACCAAAATTCACATTTGCTGAACTTGGCATACAATCGATGTTCTCGGAGTTTCTCGAACTAGACGCAAATGTTCCTTATGCTCTTCCTCGCTCTTGGAGAAAATCAGTATATCATCGATGAACACCACGACAAACTTGTCCAGATATTCCATAAATACCTTGTTCATCAAATTCATGAAGTATGCAGGGCATTAGTCAATCCGAATGACATGACGGTATACTCATATAAACCATACCGGTGGTGAATGCTGTTTTGGGTATATCCTTTTCACGGATCTTCACCGATGATACCTCGATCGAAGATCGATCTTGGAGAATACCTTGGCTCCAACTAGCTGATCAAATAGATCATCAATCATCGGCAGAGGGTACTTGTTCTTGATGGTCACGTCGTTCAACGAACGATAATCCTAACCATTCTCGTGGTTCCATCCTTCTTCTCTACCAAAAGAACTGGGGCTCCCCAAGGTGATGAGCTTGGCCGAATATATCCCTTCTCCAATAGCTCATTAATTTGCTTCTTGATCTCTTCCAAATCGTTTCGGGGCATCCGATAGGGTCTCTTGGATATTGGGGCTGTGCCGGGCAATAACTCAATCAGAAATTCAATGTCTCTATCCGGTGGCATTCTGGTAATTCCTCCGAAACACATCGGAAAATCTTGCACCATCGGCACTTCCTCTGAACAACTCCGTGAGGGAATTTACCGATTCTTCATCGGGATACGTGCGATACATACTTGATCCTCTTTTGCTCCGGAGTGGTGAGCGTAATCGTCTTGCGCACACGATCTATGTTTCCTTCAAACTTCGTCAACCAGTCCATGCCTAGGATTACATCCAAGGTCTGGGTTTCCAATACTATGAGGTCTGCGGAAAATTTATGGTTTCCGATGTTAAGGGTTGCATGACAGCCTAAGCCTGCCATCATTTCTCCTCCTGCGGAACTGACGTGAAGAGGGCTTCTAAGGGTTCTAGTGGGCAACCCGTACTTTTCCACAACTACCCTTGATATAAATGAATCGTTGCACCGTAATCAAAGAGTACCAATACTGGACGTGAATTTAATAAAAACTTACCAACCACAGTGTTTGGCTGATCATAGACGTCCTCCACGTCAATGTGGTTCACCTGAGCACGAGGAAAAGGGTTGGGCTTCTTAGCTGAGCTTCCATTGCCGTTTCCATTCCTCGGCTTGGCCTCCGGGCAGTCGGTGGCATAGTGCCCTGTTTTCTGCCACTTGAAACAGGTGATGTGACTCAGATCCTTCTGAACCGGGGCAGGACGATGCTGGCTGCCATTGCCGTTTCCATTGCCTGTCTTGTTGTCCTGGTTGCGGTTGTTCCCATTTCCTCCATGGTTATGTCCTCCATGGTTATGATGGGTATGCCCTCCCGAGTATGGGGCATAACGGGCTTCGCTGAGCTCGAGTTGTACTTCCCCGCCATACTTCCGCTTGCGCTATCAATCTGCTGCTGCTTGCCTTCAAGTATGGTGGCCTTGTCTACCAGCTCCCGGTAGTTGTTGAAAGTAGCCACCATTAGCTGCATTCCCAGCTCGTCATTGAGTCCTCGAGAAACTTTTTCTGCTTTGCGGCATCGGTGGCCACATCATCCGGGGCATAGCGAGCTAACTTGCTGAACTCATCCACGTCGCCCCACAAGACGGTTCCCTTAACATAAGTTGCGGAACTCACGCTTCTTCGCACTCATGGCTCCACCGAGACATGAGCGGTGCGGAAAGCTTCTTTGAACTGATCCCACGGATGGTGGCGATGGGATAAGTGGCGGTGTAGTTCTCCCACCAAGAGGCCGCATGTCCATCAAGTTGATGTGCGCAAAGCGCACCTTCTCTCGCATCTCTGCATCCAGCGGTGGCTAACTCCTTCCGACCTTGCGGAGCCAATCATCGGCCACAATCGCTCAAGGTGCTAGAGAACACCGCGAATTCAGCCTTAGGAAGCGGGTCAAGTTGTCAACAGGGGGTGGTGGCGGTGGATTGTTGTTGTTGTTGTTGTTGTTGTTGTTGTTGTTCTGGTTCTGGATGAGCATCTGCATGAGGGCATTCTGCTGCTGGATCAGCTGGGTGAGCTCTGGCGGAAAGTTGAGACCGGGGTCACGTCTCGGAGGCATCTGGTGTTTTGGAGTGGATGAGAAAATTAGAATAGAACAAGGGTCTAATGAGAAAATATCACTACCCATATGAATGCACAATCATAATCACACCAATCATTTATTCAATCATCTCAAACATGGTTCAATCTCGGATTAGAAATTCTCACGACTAATCGGAAAATAACGGCCTAACTGATCGACGGAAAATAAAATAACATGGCGGTCGACTAATTGTCTTCATCAATTATCCTTGCGTCCTCACAGTGCGGCGTCCTCCGTGTGGCGTCCTCAGTGCGGCGCCTCCTCTTGCGGCTTTCTTGGTGGAGCTCTCTTCATAATCCTGGTCATTGCTCACGAGGGTCCGTCATCTCCACTCGAAAAAGGTCTTCTCCCAAGTCCATCTTCTCCTCTAATGCGGCAACATCCATCTTCAGCTTGTCGACTCTCTCCATGAAATCCTTGATTTCTTCTTCATGGTCAAGGAAGTCTGCGTGTGCTTTCTCCTCCGGTTCGAGTTCACGGAACAACAGCCTCCTGTGTACCTTGAGTTACTGGCGAGTCTGAATTTCCGTTTCTGAGGAGACTCTCCAAGTCTTGGACATATGAGAGAATGGAGTCGCCCTCTGATGCGGATGATATCTCCATTCCTAGCTCTGCGAGAAATCATGGCGAGGTCTGATGGGTCGAGCTCGGCCCTGTACTCTTCTCGGAGATGTCCAAGTGCACGATAAATCGCCATGTCTCTTCCGAGAATCGAACTGAAATCGGTAAACTCAAAGTCAATGGGCTCTGAATGTCCTCCGAAGGTCCTCCCTGGAATGTGCACCATAATCCTGTAGCGGGTATCCGTCGGAAGTGCATTGGTAGGTTTCCCGGTGATTGAGGGCAGATCAATCTTCAGCTTCTTCACGATCTGAACCAGCTTCTTGCCGAGAGGCATCGTCTCATCTGGCTGGCAAAACTCCGGTAGCAGAACTGGGGTGAACTCGGCGGCCATCTAGAATGTTGAAAATCGGAGAGAAGTCAGAAATGAACAGGGGAGAATTACGGAATGATAAGGACATAAAATAAATAGTCTCTTCCTATGGCTTTCCGATCCTAGGGGTTACGTCCTACGGTCAGCGTGTGCTCTGATACCATCTCTCAGAACGACCCGACCGAATCGGTCAAGTCTCTGTAGCTGTACCATCCCAAGATCATCTTTGCACACACAAGACATTGATGCAAAGATTCAAAGTTCAATCACACCTGAATTTATTACGATTCTCATATCGAGTCTTTATTACAAGACAATAAATTCGGCCAAGGCCAACTCATGAGAAATAAACTAAATAAAGCTGCGAAGCGTGAGCGAATAGCGAGTCCATCCGACTCCATAGGGCAATCGCCAAGCGTGGATCGTAGCCTCACTTCTGATCGGAAAACTCCTCTGCAACATAAGACGTTGCAGCCGTGTAGGTCAGCATTTTGAATATGCCGGCAAGTCAAAGAGAGAACAACAATAAAATTACTAACACTATATGCAATTTGGCTGTGGGGCTCTAAGTTTCATTTGTTTTGCGAAAAAGCCAGTTTTTCCCTACAACAATAACTTGTTTGCAAATACTACAAAATGTTGGTAGTTATTGAGGTGGTTCCGCCAACCAATGTCTCATTCCCAATTATTAAATAACCCCCTCAATTAATTTATTAAGTTCGGTGTTGAGATATCCGAAATACTCCAAGTTCCAGAGGCTCAAATTGTCCGTAACCGGGGACACGGCTAACCGATTAGATCTTCACTCTGCAGAGGTTTGCGACTTTACCCGCAAGAATCGTTCCTCCTTTAATTCTTCGCACTTCCGGTGTTTGAAGACGGACGAACAAAACAGGTCTTCCAAGAGTTCCTCCGCCACCGCCGGTACCCATCCAATCCTACCGTTCTTCTACATCTCGTAGCACCGTCCGCCGAGTCACACCTAGGGTCGACCAAGCCGAGCCCATAATGGCTTGCGGCTGCATGTAAGCTTCGATCAATGGGGTATCCATCCGTCTCTTCGTGGCTGGGTGAAGCTTTCCGCAAGATGTCATGGCTCTTCTCCATGCATCCCGGCCAGCCACTGGTTTCTCCAGGGTGCCCGTCAACCGTCCTCCACCCAGTAGTGAATTTTGAAGTCCATCTTGAGCTTAAGTCATGGGGTTGTCATCATCTTGACTCTCACATCTCCCTTATGAATCTCTCAACCAACCCCGTCTACGAGCATAGCAAAATAAACTACTTCGTCCCGGGCCATGGTAACAAGGAGAATTGGTTTCATCCTACCTCATGATACTACTCAAGAACATAACTTAAAATTCTCCTACTGCATGCATGGTGGGGAGGTATAGTTCTAATGCAATAAAATCATAGGTATTGTAAAAGAAAACATGGTCAAATGACTTGCCTGGCTGACGGTCTTCGAAAGCTAGGGACTCGTGATAGCAGGCTTCGCACTCCGGAAATTCTACCGAAGCAAACAACAATCATATAAGCATAAGAACATACAATCACTTAACATAACATCATGCTAACATAAAACACACAAAACAATCGAACCAAAACCCAAAGAAAACTCGAAGAAATCCAAGCCAACAACTAACAAGAAAATAAAATAAACTTTTTATTTTTTGTAAATAAAAGTTCATGTTCTAAAGTTACAGAAACTAATCTAAAATAAACTATAACATAGGTAAAATAAAATTATTTACTAAAGAAAACAATAGGAAAACAGTAGCTAGTTAAATAAACAAGAAACACATGATTTTGATTAAAACTATTTTTTATTAAATCTAAAATACCCAAATAATTCCTACTGCTAGGCAATGTCAAATAAAAGCAGTGACAAAAAGAATCACTAAAATAAAATAATCCTAACTCATTTTATAGCAGAAATACTAATCTGTCTAAAACTAAAATAAAACAATTTCTAATAATTTAAACATGGCCAAACATATTTTCTACAGAAACTACAACAAATTTTCAAACTAACAAAAAAGAATCAACTAAAAATATTAAGTAACCTAAAAGATATGGATTTTACAAAACTGAACTATTCTGTTAAAAAACAGAAACGAAATTATAATTAAAAGAAAAACTATCGCTAACGGCCTATCTAACGCCAAAGCGACAAATAACTAAAACGCGTGCGAGGAATAAACCGATCGGGCGGTCTAACTAAACCGCTAACTAAACCAAAATAAACCGTAACCAAACCGGATTTTTTAAAATAAAACCTACCCTTCACTAGATCTAATCTAGGCCCTAGATTCTAGATCGGACGGTGGTGGGGGTTCCGCGGCTTACATGTGGCGGCGACAGCGACGGACGACGGTGGCTCGGGCGACGACGCAAGAGCGGCTCGATGGTCCGGGCGACGGCGGGCGGCGGCAAGCAGTGCGGCGGAGCGAGGGAGGTCGAGGTGGAGTCGGTGGAGCTCGGGGTCGGAGACGAGCGGGCAGGAGCAATGGCGTGGCGGCGCGCGGGTTCAGCGAGGAATTGCGGCGAGGTGGAGGGTTAGGCGAGGAAAGGTGGGAACGGGTCGAGGGGGGGTATTTATAGGGGCGGACGACTTGGAGGAGGGGGCGGATCGGGAGAGAATCCGTGATCTCCGGGATTCCGGCGCGGCGGCGGCGCGATCTGGCGTGGAGAGGAAGAAGAAGGGAGGGTGGTAGGCGTCGAGAGAGAGGAAGAGGGTTTGGTCGGGCGGCTTGGGCAGGCTGGCTCGGTATTGGCCGGGCCGTTAGCTGGCCCACTGGTGGGCTGCCTCGGCCACTGGCTGGGCAGTTAGCTGGTGGCGCTGGGGGTTTTTTTTCCTTTTTTTGAATTAGAGAGAGAAGAAAAATATAATAAATATATATATTTTATATAGGACATATATATATCAAAATTATCAGGGGAATTTATCCTACAATTTGAACATTTTTCCAGGGGCAAAACTCAAACTTAAAAAAAACATTTTTTTAGAAATTCCAAATAAAATCAAATTTGAATTCAATCTTTTGGCAAAACTTTTCTTGTGACATTTTTGGAGTGTCATGTTTACTCCTCTCATACTTTTTCTCAAGTATTTGTCAGGCATTGTTTTGAAGTAAATTCAACTGCCAATTTAAATTCAAATTCCAACAAACTCAAAAGCCTCTGAAATAATTCAAATGTCACTCAATTCAAACAGTAATGCATAGATGCTTAGCTATAATTGTAAAACATTCCAAATGGGAAATTTGGGATGTTACACTCAACCAGTAAATCATATATCGTCATTATTGCCTTTCACTTCCACGACCGAACGATGTGTATAATAATAACAGTGCACGTACATTGGACTAAGCTGGAATTGCTACCTCTTGAGCACTGCGTTGGATTTCCCCGAAGAGGAGAGGATGATGCAGCAAAGTAGCGTAAGTATTTCCCTCAGTTTTTGAGAACCAAGGTATCAATCCAGTAGGAGACCATGCACAAGTCCCTCGTACCTACACAAAACGATAGCTACTCGCAACCAACGCGATTAGAGGTTGTCAATCCCTTCACGGTCACTTACGAGAGTGAGATCTGATAGAGATGATAAATAATATTTTTGGTATTTTTGATAGATAGATGCAAAGTGAAAAGTAAAAGGCAAAGTAAAAACAAAGCAAGTAATAAAGCGATAGAGATTGATATGATGAGAATAGACCCGGGGGCCATAGGTTTCACTAGTGGCTTCTCTCAAGAGCATTGATATTCTACGGTGGGTGAACAAATTACTGTTGAGCAATTGACAGAATTGAGCATAATTATGAGTATATCTAGGTAATGATCATGTATATAGGCATCACGTCCGAGACAAGTAGATCGAACGATTCTGCATCTACTACTATTACTCCACTCATCGACCGCTATCCAAAGATGCATCTAGAGTATTAAGTTAAAAAGAGTAACGCCTTAAGCAAGATGACATGATGTAGAGGGATAAATTCATGCAATATGATAAAAACCCCATCTTGTTATCCTCGATGGCAACAATACAATACGTGCCTTGCAACCCTTTCTGTCACTGGGTAAGGACACCGCAAGATTGAACCCAAAGGTAAGCACTTCTCCCATTGCAAGAACCACCAATCTAGTTGGTCAAACCAAAAAGGATAATTCAAAGAGACTTGCAAAGATAACTCAATCATACATAAAAGAATTCAGAGAAGATTCAAATATTTTCCACAGATAAGTTGGATCATAAACCCACAATTCATCGGTCTCAACAAACACACCGCAAAAAGAAGATTACATCAAATAGATCTCCACGAGAGAGGGGGAGAACATTGTATTGAGATCCAAAAAGAGAGAAGAAGCCATCTAGCTACTAGCTATGGACCCGAAAGTCTGAAGTAAACTACTCACACTTCATCGGAGGGGCTATGGTGTTGATGTAGAAGCCCTCCGTGGTGGATGCCGCCTCCGGCAGAGCTCCGGAACAGGCCCCAAGATGGGATCTCGTGGATACAGAAGGTTGCGGCGGTGGAATTAGGTTGTTGGCTCATGTTCTGATTGTTCAGGGATACGTAGGTATATATAGGAGGAAGGAGTACGTCGGTGGAGCAATAGGGGGCCCATGAGGTAGGGGACGCGCCCAGGGGGGCGCCCTCCACCCTCGTGACCGCCTCTGGCACTTCTTGGAGTAGGGTCCAAGTCTCCTGGATCACGTTCGGTGAGAAAATCACGTTACTGAAGGTTTCATTCCGTTTGGACTCCGTTTGATATTATGTTTCTTCGAAACACTGAAATAGGCAAAAAAAAACAACAATTCTGGGCTGGGCCTCCGGTTAATAGGTTAGTCCCAAAAATAATATAAAAGTGGAAAATAAAGCCCAGTATAGTCAAAAATTGGAAAATAAAGTAGCATGGAGTAATAAAAAATTATAGATAAGTTGGAGACGTATCAGGCATCCCCAAGCTTAATTCCTTCTCGTCCTCGAGTAGGTAAATGATAAAAAAGAATTTTTGATGCAGAGTGATACTTTGGCATAATTTCAATGTAAATCTTCTTAATTGTGATATGAATATTCAGATCCGAAAGATTCAAGACAAAAGTTCATATTGACATAAGAAATAACAATACTTCAAGCATACTAATCAAAGCAATCATGTCTTCTCAAAATAACATGGCCGAAGAAAGTTATCCCTACAAAATCATATAGTCTGGCTATGCTCCATCTTCCCCACACAAAATATTTAAATCATGCACAACCCCGATGACAAGCCAAGCAATTGTTTCATACTTATGACATTCTCAACACTTTTTCAATCTTCACGCAATACATGAGCGTGAGCCATGGATATAGCACTATGTGGAATAGAATGGTGGTTGTGGAGAAGACAAAAAGGAGGGAAGATAGTCTCACATCAACTAGGCGTATCAAAGGGCTATGGAGATGCCCATCAATAGATATCAATGTGATTGAGTAGGGATTGCCATGCAACGGATGCACTAGAGCTATAAGTATATGAAATCTCTACAAAAGAAACTAAGTGGGTGTGCATCCAACTTGCTTGCTCACGAAGACCTAGGGCATTTTGAGGAAGCCCATCATTGGAATATACAAGCCAAGTTCTATAATGAAAAATTCCCACTAGTATATGAAAGTGACAAAATGAGAGACTCTCTATCATGAAGATCTTGGTGCTACTTTGAAGCACAAGTGTGGTAAAAGGATAGTAGCATTGTCCCTTCTCTCTTTTTATCTCTTTTTTTTGTTTGGGCCTTTCTCTTTTTTTTGGCCCCCTTTTTTTTATTTTTCGTCCGGAGTCTCATCCCGACTTATGGGGGAATCATGGTCTCCATCATCCTTTCCTCACTTGGGACAATGCTCTAATAATGATGATCATCACACTTTTATTTTTCTTACAACTCAATAATTACAACTCGATACATAGAACAAAGGATGACTCTATATGAATGCCTCCGGCGGTGTACCGGGATATGCAATGAATCATGAGTGACATGTATGAAAGAATTATGAACGGTGGCCTCGCCACAAATACAATGTCAACTACATGATCATGCTAGCAATATGACATTGATGGAGCGTGTCATAATAAACGGAACAGTGGAAAGTTGCATGGCAATATATCTCGGAATGGCTATGGAAATGCCATGATAGGTAGGTATGGTGGCTGTTTTGAGGAAGGTATATGCTGGGTGTATGATACCGGCGAAAAGTGCGCGGTATTAGAGAGACTAGCAAAGGTGGAAGGATGGGAAAAAGTGTGTATAATCCATGGACTCAACATTAGTCATAAAGAACTCATATACTTGTTGCAAAAATCTAGAAGTTATCAAAGCAAAGTATTACGCGCATGCTCCTAGGGGGATAGATTGGTAGGAAAAGACCATCGCTCGTCCCCGACCGCCACTCATAAGGAAGACAATCAATAAATAAATCATGCTCCGAGTTCATCACTTAACGGTTCACCATACGTGCATGCTACGGGAATCACAAACTTCAACACAAGTATTCTTTGAATTCACAACTACTTAACTAGCATGACTCTAATATCACCATCTTTATATCTCAAAACAATTATCAAGCATCAAACTTATCTTAGTATTCAACGCACTAAAAAGAAAGTTTCACATATCTTGAACACCAAGTATATTAACATTAAGCAAATTACCATGCTATTAACGACTCTCAAAATAATCTAAGTGAAGCATGAGAGATCAATAGTTTCTTTAAAACAAATCCACCACCGTGCTCTAAAAGATATAAGTGAAGCACTAGAGCAAAAATTATCAGCTCAAAAGATATAAGTGAAGTACTATGAGCAAAACTATCAAGCTCAAAAGATATAAGTGAAGCACATAGAGTATTCTAACAAATTCCAATTCATGTATGGCTCTCTCAAAAGGTGTGTACAGCAAGGATGATTGTGGTAAACTAACAAGCAAAGACGCAAATAATACAAGACGCTCCAAGCAAAACACATATCATGTGGTGAATAAAAATATAGCTCCAAGTAAATTACCGATGGAAGTGGACGAAAGAGGGGATGCCTTCCGGTGCATCCCCAAGCTTTGAATTTTTGGTGTCCTTGGATTATCTTGGGGGTGCCATGGGCATCCCCAAGCTTAGGCTCTTGCCACTCCTTGTTCCATAATCCATCAAAAGAATTCACCCAAAACTTGAAAACTTCACAACACAAAACTCAACAGAAATCTCGTGAGATCTGTTAGAGAAAGAAAACAAAGAACTACTTAAGGTACTGTAATGAACTCATTCTTTATTTATATTGGTGTTAAACCTACTGTATTCCAACTTCACTATGGATTATAAACTATTTTACTAGCCATAGATTCATCAAAGTAAGCAAACAACACCCGTAAAACAGAATCTGTCAAAAACAGAACAATCTGAAGCAATCTATAACTAACGCAAACTTCTGCAACTCTAAACATTCTACCAAAATAGGAAGTACTGGAATTGTTTTTTATTGAACAGCAGAAAAAAGAATCAACGCAAAAGCACGTTTCTGTGATTTAACAAAACTATATTCGTGCGCGCAAAGTTTCTGTTTTTCAGCAGAATCAAATCAACTATCATCGTAGCTTATCCTATAGGTTCTACTTGGCACAAACACTAATTCAAAGATAAAACCACATCCAAACAGAGGCTAGATGGATTATTTATTCCTAAACAGAAGCAAAAACAAAAAACACAAAATAAAATTGGGTTGCCTCCCAACAAGCGCCATCGTTTAACGCCCCTAGCTAGGCATAAAAGCAAGGATAGATCTAGGTATTGCCATCTTTGGTAGGCAATCCATAAGTGGCTCTCATGATAGATTCATATGGTAATTTTATTTTCTTTCTAGGGAAGTGTTCCATGCCCTTCTTTAAGGGAAATTGGAATCGAATATTCCCTTCCTTCATATCAATAATTGCACCAATCGTTCTAAGGAAGGGTCTACCATGAATAATAGGACATGAAGGATTGCAATCTATATCAAGAACGATAAAATCTACGGGCACGTAATTCCTATTTGCAACAATAAGAACATCATTAATTCTTCCCATAGGCTTTTTAATAGTGGAATCCGCAAGATGCAAGTTTAGAGAGCAATCATCAAAGTCACGGAAATCTAGCAAATCACATAAAGTTTTGGGAATAGTAGATACACTAGCTCCCAAATCACAAAGAATGAGACTCATAATCTTTGATTTTAATTTTAATAGTAGGTTCCCACTCATCATAGAGTTTTCTAGGGATAGAAACTTTCAACTCAAGTTTTTCTTCATAAGATTGCATCAAGGCATCAACAATGTGTTCAGTAAAGGCCTTATTTTGACTATAAGCATGAGGAGAATCTAACACGGATTGCAACAAGGAAATACAACCAATCAAAGAGCAATTTTCATAATTAAATTCCTTGAGATCCAAAATAGTGGGTTTAGCAACATCTAGGTTTTTATTTCTTTCAATCCCACTTTCATCAATTTCATCATCAAGATCTAGAAACTCCGAATTCTTAGAACGCCTTCTAGGTAAAGGAAGATCATATTCAGTTTCATCAAGATTCATATTGCAAAACAAAGATTTAATAGGGGACACATCAATAACTTTTAGATCTTCATCTTGATTTTCATAGGAATTGGAAGAACACGCTTTAATAAAGGCATCTTTGGAAGCATGCATCCTAGCGGTTCTTTCCTTGCACTCATCAATGGAAATTCTCATGGCTTTGAGAGACTCATTGATATCATGCTTAGGAGGAATAGATCTAAGCTTTAAAGAATCAATCTCAAGAGAAATTCTATCAATGTTCCTAGCCAAATCATCAACTTTAAGCAATTTCTCTTCAAGCAAAGCATTAAAATTCTTTTGTGAATTCATAAACTCTTTAACACTACTCTCAAACTCATAGGGCATCTTATTAAAATTTCCATAAGAGTTGTTGTAGGAGTTTCCATAATTATTAGAAGTATTACTAGGATAAGGCCTAGGATTAAAATTCCCTCTATACGCGTTGTTTCCAAAACTATTCCTACCAACAAAATTCACATCCATAGATTCATTATTATTCTCAAGCAAGGTAGAAAAAGGCATATCATTGGGATCAAGAGGAGTATTTTTAGGAGCAAACATCTTCATAAGTTCATCCATCTTTCCACTCAAAACATTGATTTCTTCTACAGCATGCACTTTTTTACTAGAAGATCTTTCGGTGTGCCATTGAGAATAATTAGCCATAATATTATCAAGCAATTTGGTAGCATCTCCTAATGTAATTTCCATAAACGTGCCTCCCGCGGCCGAATCTAAAAGATTTCTAGAAGCAAAATTCAATCCGGCATAAATTTTTTGTATGATCATCCATAAATTCAAACCATGAGTAGGGCAATTGCGAAGCATCAATTTCATTCTTTCCCAAGATTGGGCAACATGCTCATGATCAAGTTGTTTAAAATTCATCATATCGTTCCTAAGAGTGATGATCTTAGCGGGAGGAAAATACTTAGAGATAAAAGCATCTTTGCACTTGTTCCAAGAATCAATGCTATTTTTAGGCAAAGACGAAAACCAAACTTTAGCACGATCTCTAAGCGAAAACGGAAATAACTTCAATTGGACAATATTGTTATCTGTATCTTCCTTCTTTTGCATATCACACAAATTAACAAAATTATTTAGATGAGTAGCGGCATCTTCACTAGGAAGGTCGGCGAATTGATCTTTCATAACAAGATTCAGCAAAGCGGTATTGATTTCACAAGACTCATCATTATTAAGAGGAGCAATCGGAGTACTAAGGAAATCATTATTATTGGTATTCGAGAAGTCACACAATTTGGTATTATCTTGCGCCATGGCAACAAGTAATCCAACACACAAGCAAACATAAAAGCAACGGGAAAAAGGCAAACGGGAAAGAGAGGAGCAGATTGGGAAAGAGAGGGCGAATAAAACGGCAAGGGTGAAGTGGGGGAGAGGAAAACAAGAGGCAAATGGCAAATAATGTAATGCGAGAGATAGGGATTGTGATGGGTACTTGGTATGGTTGACTTGCTTGCGTGAGCCTCCCCGGCAACGGCGCCAGAAATTCTTCTTGCTACCTCTTGAGCACTGCGTTGGATTTCCCCGAAGAGGAGAGGATGATGCATCAAAGTAGCGTAAGTATTTCCCTCAGTTTTTGAGATCCAAGGTATCGATCCAGTAGGAGACCACGCACAAGTCCCTCGTACCTACACAAAACGATAGCTACTCGCAACCAACGCGATTAGGGGTTGTCAATCCCTTCACGGTCACTTACGAGAGTGAGATTTGTTAGAGATGATAAATAATATTTTTGGTATTTTTGATAGATAGATGCAAAGTGAAAAGTAAAAGGCAAAGTAAAAACAAAGCAAGTAATAAAGCGATAGAGATTGATATGATGAGAATAGACCCGGGGGCCATAGGTTTCACTAGTGGCTTCTCTCAAGAGCATAGATATTCTACGGTGAGTGAACAAATTACTGTTGAGAAATTGACAGAATTGAGCATAATTATGAGTATATCTAGGTAATGATCATGTATATAGGCATCACGTCCGAGACAAGTAGATCGAAACGATTCTGCATCTACTACTATTACTCCACTCATCGACCGCTATCCAGCATGCATCTAGAGTATTAAGTTAAAAACAGAGTAACGCCTTAAGCAAGATGACATGATGTAGAGGGATAAATTCATGCAATATGATAAAAACCCCATCTTGTTATCCTCGATGGCAACAATACAATACGTGCCTTGCAACCCTTTCTGTCACTGGGTAAGGACACCGCAAGATTGAACCCAAAGGTAAGAACTTCTCCCATTGCAAAAACCACCAATCTAGTTGGCCAAACCAAAAAGGATAATTCGAAGAGATTTGCAAAGATAACTCAATCATACATAAAAGTATTCAGAGAAGATTCAAATTTTTTCCATAGATAAGTTGGATCATAAACCCACAATTCATCGGTCTCAACAAACACACCGCAAAAACAAGATTACATCGAATAGATCTCCACGAGAGAGAGGGAGAACATTGTATTGAGATCCAAAAAGAGAGAATAAGCCATCTAGCTACTAGCTATGGACCCGAAGGTCTGAAGTAAACTACTCACACTTCATCGAAGGGGCTATGGTGTTGATGTAGAAGCCCTCCGTGGTGGATGCCCCTTCAAGTGAGCTCGGAACAGGCCCCAAGATGGGATCTCGTGGATCTGTAAGGTTGCGGCGGTGGAATTAGGTTTTTGGCTCCTGTTCTGATCGTTCGGGGATACGTAGGTATATATAGGAGGAAGGAGTACGTCGGTGGAGCAATAGGGGCCCACGAGGTAGGGGGCGTGCCCTCCACCCTCGTGACCGCCTCTGGCACTTCTTGGAGTAGGGTCCAAGTCTCCTGGATCACGTTCGGTGAGAAAATCACGTTCCCGAAGGTTTCATTCCGTTTGGACTCCGTTTGATATTCTGTTTCTTCGAAACACTGAAATAGGCAAAGCAGCAATTCTGGGCTGGGCCTCCGGTTAATAGGTTAGTCCCAAAAATAATATAAAAGTGGAAAATAAAGCCCAATATAGTCAAAATAGTAGATAAAGTAGCATGGAGCAATCAAAAATTATAGATACGTTGGAGACGTATCAGGACTGTTCGGATTTAGATCCGGGGTTTCTGCCGGGGCGATATCCCGCGCATCGTCTTACAGCAGGTCTAAGCCGGGCTCATCATGACTGTTCGACGCTCCTGGCGCGATCTGCTCCCGATGGCCAAGCGAATTGGTCCGCAGTGCGAAGCCGCCGAACACGAAGATCTGCCCAGGGAGGAAAGTCTCACCCTGGACATCGTCGTTGATGATGATTGAAGGGGCCATCGAGCCTTGCAGCGACGCCACAGAGGAACTCTCAATGAAAGCACCAATGTCGGTGTCAAAACCGGCGGATCTCGGGTAGGGGGTCCCGATCTGTGCGTCAAGGCTGATGGTAACATGAAGCAAGGGACACAGATGTTTACCCAGGTTTGGGCCCTCTCGATGGAGGGAAAACCCTACTTCCTGCTTGATTAATATTGATGATATGGGTAGTACAAGAGTAGATCTACCACGAGATCCTAGAGGCTAAACCCTAAGAGCTAGCCTATGATGGTATGATTGTAATTGTGATCGGCCTTCTAAGGACCAACCTCTCCGGTTTATATAGACACCGGAGAGGGCTAGGGTTTACATGGAGACGGTTACAAGAAAGGAAACACAATATCCTGATCGCCAAGCTTGCCTTCCACGCCAAGGAGAGTCCCATCCGGACACGGGTCGAAGTCTTGAGTCTTGTATCTTCACGCTTCAATAGTCCGGACGTTGTACACAGTCCGGCTGTGCGGATACCCCCTAATCCAGGACTCCATCAGTAGCCCCTCCTGGATTAGGGGGTGTCCGGATGGCCGGACTATAACCTTTGGCCGGACTCCTGGACTATGAAGATACGAGATTGAAGACTTCATCCCGTGTCCGGATGGGACTTTCCTTGGTGTGGAAGGCAAGCTTGGCGATACGGATATGTAGATCTCCTCCTATTGTAACCGACTCTGTGTAACCCTAGCCCTCTCCGGTGTCTATATAAACCGGAGGGTTTTAGTCCGTAGGACGAACAACAATCATACCATAGACTAGCTCCTAGGGTTTAGCCTCTCTGCTCTCGTGGTAGATCTACTCTTGTACTACCCATATCATCAATATTAATCAAGCAGGAGTAGGGTTTTACCTCCATCGAGAGGGCCCGAACCTGGCTAAAAACATCGTGTCCCTTGTCTCCTGTTACCATCCACCTAGACGCATAGTTCGTGACCCCCTACCCGAGATTCGCCGGTTTTGGCACCGACATTGGTGCTTTCATTGAGAGTTCCTCTGTGCCGTCGCCATCAGGAAGGTTGCCTCATCCCGTCTTTAAAGACGGTACTGTTGCTAAAGGATCTTTGGCTATCGGCCAAACTCTCCGGCTAGGCGGTTTTCTTATGACCGCCTGTTCGGCCGCCGCGCCGGCGATGACTTCTCGGGTCATTGAAAGCAATCTTCATGTCAACTCGGAACTCGCCGATCAGTTAGATCTGACGGAGCTCTCTTCCTTAAATGAGCTCTGGATCGCATCGCCGCCACAGGAGTCGCTATGACTCACGATCAGATTGGGCCTAAACCCGATCCGAGAGAGATTAACTCTCCCTAGGTCACCCATCACGTTGCTGTGGTGGAGGAACAATGCGGCGACCCTTCATATATCTTAAGGACTAGCTATGTCCGGATTCCCGATCCCTCCAAGCCGGATACCCGCGGAGGGGAGGACGTCACTCAAGATCTGAACTTAGAGTCAGGCAAAGGGCTAGATTCATTGGACAACATCCAAGAATCCAAACTTCAGAGTTCGGAAACTCCTTGGCCCTTGAGTCTCAGATTGGGTGAGGTTTCGGATTTAATTCCACCCACCCACCCGAACATATGCGATCTATCCAAAATTAGGCAAGAGCCCGAGGAAACAGTACATCATTACTGGGCCAGATTCCTCCTGGTTATGAACAGGATAAAGGACTGCCGCAAGGAAGACGCAGTTTCATTCTTCTGCAATAATTGCATGGACAAGGGAATCCTCAACGCCATAGGTCGCCGTGACATTACACGCTTTGCTGACTTGGCGTCCATAGTACGGAAGTACTGTGCGATGGAAAGCGCCTGGAAAACCGAAGTAAGATTTTGGGACAATCCGACCCTGAATACAAACCTAGTCCGAAATAAAAGGGTGCATTATCGACAGTCACCCAGGTTAAACACCAAAAAGCAAAAAAACCCCACAGGGCATGGAACCGTACTGGAGGGATGGCTCAATGGACCCTGTAAAATTCATAGTACAGAGGGCGCCACACCAACTCATAGCCTTAGAGCATCTCGGATACTCCGGCAGGTGGCCAAAAGTGGCGAAGAGCTTCTAACCCCAGAATCCACAGAGCACTAGCCCAGGGATACCAGTACGATATTAACATTCTTCGAGACTTTCGCATCAAATAATATGCGGAAACAAACACTCCGCAGCCTTGCCGAAGTCTACCAAGTAGCAACCTAAATTCCAGTGATGAACCTAAATTCCGAACAGCCCGAGCACCAGCCGCATTGGTCCTCAGTCCAATAGTGGACGGCTTTCGCCTTACCAAGGTACTCATGGACGGTGGCAGCGGCTTGAACCTCATTTACGAGGAAACCCTTCAAAAAATGGAAATAGACTGGAGCCGCATTGAGCGAAGCAGCACAACCTTTAGAGGAATAATCCCGGTCGGGAGCGTCTTTGTCAGACAGAAAAATCACATCAGATGTGGTGTTCGCACGCCGGATAATTACAGGTCCGAGGAGGTCAGTTTCAAGTGGCCCTGTTCAGCAGCGGATACCACACTCTATTAGGGCCGAGGCATTCACAATTTTTCAAGCTATACCCCATTACGGGTACATGAAGCTCAAAATGCCCGCCCAACGGAATCATCACTCTTGCTAGTGACCGGACATAGCACTCCCGAAAATAAGACAGCCATGACGGCCCTTGAGGCACTATCCAAGCCCTAGCGGCCGAGGAACTGATCGCGCTGCGCCCACGGTGAACAGGGACGATGTGATACTCGATAAAAGATCCAAGTCCACCTCCTTTAAACCGCGATTTAAATAGTCAAATTCCAAGTCCATCCAACAGACCCTACAAAATAGCCTCCATCGGGCGCAATTAACCCTGATGTAGACGCCAGACACGAGAATTCCTACGCGAAAATTGGGACATTTTGCTCGCACCCTTCAGACATGCCAGGAATCCCACGCCGGCTGGCCGAGCACAGCCTAAACATCCTAAAAGGATTCAAGCCAGTCAAGCAGGCTCTTCGGCGTTTCTCCGAACCTAAGAGACAAGCCATGGGA
The DNA here is from genome assembly GCA_021605205.1 of Aegilops longissima. Lineage (NCBI taxonomy): Eukaryota > Viridiplantae > Streptophyta > Magnoliopsida > Poales > Poaceae > Aegilops > Aegilops longissima. The sequence goes on from CM038681.1 coordinate 605,178,051, forward strand.
GAGGAGCTAGCCAAACTATTGGAGGCCGGATTCATCAGAGATATAGAACATCCGGACTGGCTAGCAAACCTGGTGATGGTACCAAAGAAGGACAAATCCTGGAGCCTATGCGTCGATTACATGGACCTCAACAAGGCTTGCCCAAAGGATCCTTTCCCCCTCCCCCGCATCGATCAAATTATCGACGCCACCGTAGGACACGATTCATTGTGTTTCCTCGACGCATACTCCGGCTACCATCAAATTAAGATGGCAGAGCCTGACCAAGCCGCAACGGCATTCATCACCCCATACGGCCCATTCTGCTTCAACACAATGCCCTTCGGGCTCAAAAACGCCGGCGCAACATATCAGCACATGATTCAGACATGTCTGGCAAACCAGATCGGCAAAACAGTGGAGGCATACGTAGATGATGTGGTCGTCAAAACCAAGCATGTCGAAACTCTAGTAGATGACTTGAGGCTCACATTCGATAATCTCTGAACATATGACATCAAGCTTAACCCGGAAAAATGTGTTTTCGCCGTACCAGCCGGAAAGCTCTTGGGCTTCATTGTATCCCGTAGAGGAATTGAAGCAAACCCAGCCAAGATCCGAGCTCTGTCACAATTGGATATCCCAAAGGACCTCAAAAAAATACAAAAATTGACTAGAGGCGTGGCGGCTCTAAGCCGCTTTATCTCCTTCTTGGGAGAAAAGGCATTACAACTTCATCGCCTCCTCCGGCGCACCGAACATTTCGAGTGGACGGATGCCGCCATGGCCGGACTAGAAGAAATAAAAGCCATATTGGCAACAAACCCGGTCTTGGCCGCGCATAACATGGGCGAACCAATGCTATTATACATCATGGCAACTCATCAAGTTGTAAGCGCGGTGCTCGTTGTCGAACGAGAAACGGACGGACACAAGTTCCCCCTTCAAAAACCAGTTTACTACGTGTCCACTGTCCTCACTCCATGCAAGTCACCGTATCCGCATTATCAAAAGATAGCGTATGCGGTGTTTATGGCATCCCGGAAGCTGCGACACTACTTTCAAGAGTGTTCGATAACAGTAGCCTCCGAAGTACCTCTTAACGACATTATAAAAAACCGCGACGCGACGGGCCGGATTGCCAAATGGGCAACTGAGCTCCTCCCTTTCGACATAGCCTATAAGCCACGGTGAACTATTAAGTCACAAGTTTTGGCCGACTTCGTCGCCGAATGGACTGAAGCCGAACTCCCTAACGAGTACGACACATATTCCAACTGGATCATGCACTTCGACGGCTCCAAAACGTTGGCCGGTCTGCGGGCTGGCGTCGTTCTGACGTCCCCAACAGGAGATACAGTTCAATATGTACTCCAGATAATGTATACCGACTCCAACAATGCAGCCGAATACGAGGCCCTTCTACATGGTCTCTGGATGGCAGTCTCCATGGGCATTCAACGCCTAGAGGTGCGCGGGGATTCGAACCTCGCGATATCCTAAATAAATGGAGACTTTAATGCCAAGGATCCGAAAATGGCAGCTTATCGCAATGCCGTCCTAAAAATGTCAGCTCAGTTCGAAGGGCTCGAATTTCACCATATAGCTCGGGAAAACAATCAGGCAGCAGACGTCTTGGTACGCATTGGCGCAAAGCGCGATGCCGTCCCCCCAATATCTTCTTAGAGAGGCTGTTCAAGCCATCCGTATTATGGGAAGGGGAGTCCGGAAATAACAGCCCGGACCCAACCACACTGCCCGACACCAAACATTCTGACACAACCGAGGCTCGCCAACAATTAACATCTTCATTACGTAATAATGGCAGTCATTGCCCCGTGGACAGAACCATTCCTAGCCTACCTAATTAGGCAGGAAATTCCCAAGGACCAAAACGAGGCACGCTGCATAGTGCGGCGATCTAAAGCCTATAAAGTCCATGAGGGAGAGCTTTATAAGAAAAGCACCACCGGAGTCCTTCAAAGGTATATCTCTGAAGAGGAAGGGCGGAATCTCCTGGCTGAAATTCATGCCGGACTCGGCGGGCACCACGCCGCAGCCGGGACCCTTGTAAGAAAGGCCTTCAGTACATGATTTTATTGGCCGACGGCCCGGGCAGATGCTCAGGACTTAGTCCAACGATGTGTCGGCTGCCAGCTCTTTGCTAACCAAAGCCACATGCCACCCACCGCCCTCCAAACTATACCCATCACCTGGCCCTTTGCGGTCTGGGGGCTTGACATGGTTGGACCCCTTAAAGGAGGAACCCACAAGCAAAAAATACCTACTGGTCATGGTGGATAAATTCACCAAATGGATAGAGGCCAAGCTTGTTAAGGCGGCGAATCCGGACGGTGATAGACTTCATATCGGGGGCCGTACACGTTCGGGCGTCCCCACAAGATCATCACCGATAACGGCACGAACTTTACGGCCGACGAGGTCAAACTCGGTGCAAAACATGGGCATCAAGCTCGACTATGCTTCATCTATCACCCACAAACTAACGGTCAAGTCGAGCGAGCAAATGGTCTAATTATGAGCGGCATTAAACCTAGATTAGTGCGGTCCCTCAAGGAATCTAACACGCACTGGGTAGAGGAGCTCGACTCCGTACTCTGGGGGCTGCGGACCACGCCGAATCGCACCACCGGATTCACACCATTCTTTATGGTATACGGTGCAGCGGCAGTTCTACCCTGTGACATAATTCATGACTCACCTCGCGTGCGCATGTACGAAGAAAGAGAAGCCGAACTCGATCGGCAGGACAATTTGGACGCCTTGGAGGAGGAGTGTGACGTGGCAAAAGCCCATTCCGCATTCTATCAACAGCAGGCTCGAAGATATCAAAGCAGAGAAGTACGGGCCAAAACTTACAATGTTGGCGAGTTAGTTCTACGCCTGCCGGACAAGAAAAAGGACAAACTCAAGCCCAAATGGGAAGGTCCCTTTATTATTGACCAAGTCCTGACTGGTGGAGCGTACCGTCTGCGAGATGCATCGGATAACTGATGACCCACAAGTATAGGGGATCTATCATAGTCCTTCCGATAAGTAAGAGTGTCGAACCCAACGAGGAGCAGAAGGAAATGATAAGCGGTTTTCAGCAAGGTATTCTCTGCAAGTACTGAAATAAGTGGTAACAGATAGTTTTGTGATAAGGTAAATTGTAACGAGCAACAAGTAACAAAAGTAAATAAGGTGCAGCAAGGTGGCCCAATCCTTTTTGTAGCAAAGGACAAGATGGAACAAACTCTTATAATAGGAAAAGCGCTCCCGAGGACACATGGGAATATCGTCATGCTAGTTTTCATCACGTTCATAAGATTCGCGTTCGGTACTTTGATAATTTGATATGTGGGTGGGCCGGTGCTTGGGTGCTGTTCTTACTTGAACAAGCATCCCACTTATGATTGACCTCTATTGCAAGCATCCGCAACTACAACAAAAGTATTAAGGTAAACCTAACCATAGCATGAAACATATGGATCCAAATCAGCCCCTTACGAAGCAACGCATAAACTAGGGTTTAAGCTTCTGTCACTCTAGCAACCCATCATCTACTTATTACTCCCCAATGCCTTCCTCTAGGCCCAAATAATGGTGAAGTGTTATGTAGTCAACGTTCACATAACACCACTAGAGATTAGACAACATACATCTCATCAAAATATCGAACGAATACCAAATTCACATGACTACTAATAGCAAGACTTCTCCATTGTCCTCAGGAACAAACGTAACTACTCACAAAGCATATTCACGTTCATAATCAGAGAGGTAATAATATGCATAAAGGATCTGAACATATGATCTTCCACCAAATAAACCAACTAGCATCAACTACAAGGAGTAATCAACACTACTAGCAACCTACTAGCACCAATCCCGGACTTGGAGACAAGAATTGGATACAAGAGATGAACTAGGGTTTGGAGATGAGATGGTGCTGGTGAAGATGTTGATGGAGATTGCCCTCTCCCGATGAGAGGAGCGTTGGTGATGATGATGGCGATGATTTCCCCCTCCCGGAGGGAAGTGTCCGCGGCAGAACAGCTCTGCCGGAGCCCTAGATTGGTTCCGCCAAGGTTCCGCCTCGTGGCGGCGGAGTCTCGTCCTGAAAGGTTGCTTATGATTTTCTTCTCATCGGAAGACTTCATATAGGAGAAGATGGACGTCGGAGAGCCACCAGGGGGCCCACGAGGTAGGGGCGCGCCTGGGGGAGGCGCCCCACCCTCGTGAGCAGGTGTGGGCCCCTGGCCTTCATCTTTAGCTACGATTTTTCTTTATTTATTTTAAGGTATTCCGTGGAGTTTCAGGACTTTTGGAGTTGCTCAGAATAGGCCTTCAATATTTGCTCCTTTTCCAGCCCAGAATTCCAGCTGTCGGCATTCTCCCTCTTCATGTAAACCTTGTAAAATAGGAGAGAATAGCCATAAGTATTGTGACATAACGTGAAATAACAGCCCATAATACGATAAATATCGATATAAAAGCATGATGCAAAATGGACGTATCAACTCCCCCAAGCGTAGACCTCGCTTGTCCTTAAGTGAAAAGCCGATAACAATAAATATGTCCTCATGTTTAGAGATAGAGGCGTCGATAAAAATAAAATACGGACATGAAGGCATCATGATTATTTCGTAACAACAACATAAATAGATTTTGTCATATGATTACTCATGTTCAAATGATGATATTTTCAAAGCCAAAGTATGAATCAGAAACCTTATTGAGCCCCAACAAATTATACCCTTAGTCATTGAAACAATTGCAATTTATCATAACACCGGAAAGAGTCTATGTCATAGCTTAAAAGCAAGTCCACATACTCAACTATCACTTAGTCCTTCATAATTGCTAACACTCACGCAATACTTGTGGTTACGGAGTTTTAATCGGACATAGAGAAAGATAGGGCCTTATAGTTTTGCCCCACAACCTTTTACCTCAAGGGTAAGAAAGGTGAAGATCACCGTGACTCTTGCATAAGGTAGAAGATAATAATAAAAGATAGGCCCTTCGCAGAGGGAAGCAGAGGTTGCCATGCGCTTTTATGGTTGGATGCACAAATCTTAATGCAAAAGAACGTCACTTTATATTGCCCCTTGTATGTGAACCTTTATTATGCAGTCCGTCGCTTTTATTGCGTCCACAACAAGTTCGTACAAAGCTTATTTCTCTGCACTAAAGTCATGCATATTTAAAGAGCAATTTTTATTGCTTGCACCGATGACAACTTACTTGAAGGATCTTACTCAATCCATAGGTAGGTATGGTGGACTCTCATGGCTAAACTGGTTTAGAGGTATTTGGAAGCACAAGTAGTATCTCTACTTGGTGCTGAGAATTTGGCTAGCATGAGGGGGAAAGGCAAGCTCAACATGTTGGGAGATCCATGACAATATACTTTATCTCAGATATAAGAAAACATAACTCATTACATTGTCTTCCTTGTACAACATCAACTCTTTAGCATGTCATATTTTAATGAGTGTTCCCAATCATAAAAGATGTCAATGATAATATATCTATATGTGAAACCTCTCTCTCCTTATTACTTCCTATTAATTGCAACGATGACCAAAGCTATATTTGCCAACTCCCAACAACTTTTAATCATCATACTCTTTCTATGTGGAGTCATTACTTTCACTAAGATCAATATAAACTCTTTGATTCTTTTTATTCTTTTTCTTTTATTCACCCAAGATCATGGCAAAGTAATCAAGCCCTTGTCTCAACACTAATTATATATAGCTCGCGGACTCGATTCCAAAGAGAAATCATAAAGCAAAACTCAAAACTAGATCATGCCATGACCTTTATTCTACTAAATCAGGATACTACTAATAGGATCAAACTAAGAAAAACAGTAAAGATAGGAGTTGTGATGGTGATACGATACCGGGGCACCTCCCCCAAGCTTGGCAGTTGCCAAGGGGAGTGCCCATACCCATGTGATTATGTCTCCTTCTTTGTTGTTGGCAGTGGAGGTGTTGTTGATGATGCAAGCTTGTCGTCCACCTTCCATGGCATAGGCTCACCCTCATAGAAGGATGATCGAGTCTCCGGAATCCTCAAATCTGCAACGAAAACCGCTCGAAACAAAAACAGAGGATATTTCCGTGATACGGTCGTCAAAACCTTCGGGACAATATATAATGAATTTTTACCGACCAAAATACGTATCGTGCAAGAAAACGGAGTCCGAAGGGCACACGAGGTGCTCACGAGGTAGGGGGCGCGCCCAGGGGGAGGGGGCGCGCCCTCCACCCTCGTGGAGGCCTCGTGTCCTCTCCGGACTGCTACTTATTTTTCTATTTTTCTAAATATTCCAAAGCGGAGAAATATTGCCTTAGAATTTCTTTTGGGGTCGGTTTACTTACCGTAACACATAACTATTCCTTTTCGGAGTCTGGAACGTTCTGGAAAGTGTCCCTTATGTATTCCTACGGGGTTACGGTTTCAATAATATTAGTTTCAACATTTATAGGATTACCTGAGATATAATGTTTGATCCTTTGATCGTTTACCACCTTCGGATTTGTGCCTGCGAAGTTGTTGATTTTTATGGCATCGGAACGATAGACCTCCTCAATAACGTAGGGACCTTCCCATTTAGAGAGAAGTTTTCCTGCAAAAAATTTTGAATGAGAGTTGTATAGCAATACATAATCACCTACATTGAACTCACGCTTTTGTATCCTTCTGTCATGCCATCTTTTAACTTTTTCTTTAAATAACTTGGCATTTTCATAGGCTTGGGTTCTCCATTCATCAAGTGTACTAATATCAAATAACCTCTTCTCACCGGCATGTTTGAAATCATAGTTGAGATCTTTAATAGCCCAATATGCCTTATGTTCTAGCTCGAGAGGTAAGTGACATGATTTTCCATAAACCATTTTATACGGAGACATACCCATAGGATTCTTATATGCAGTTCTATAGGCCCATAATGCATCATCAAGTTTCTTGGACCAATTCTTTCTAGACCTATTAAGAGTATTTTGCAAAACTAATTTGAGCTCTCTATTACTCAATTCTACTTGACCACTAGACCGCGGGTGATAAGGAGATGCAATCCTATGATTAACATCATATTTAGCCAGCATTTTACGGAAAGCACCATGAATAAAATGTGAGCCACCATCAGTCATTAAATATCTAGGGACTCCAAACCTCGGAAAAATAACTTCCTTAAGCATTTTAATAGAAGTGTTATGATCAGCACTACTAGTTGGAATAGCTTCTACCCACTTAGTAACGTAATCAATAGCAACTAAAATATGAGTGTATCCATCAGAAGCAGGAAAAGGTCCCATATAATCAAAGCCCCAAACATCAAATGGTTCAATAACAAGTGAATAATTCATAGGCATTTCTTGACGTCTACTAATATTACCAATTCTTTGACATTCATCACAAGACAAAACAAACTTACGGGCATCTTTGAAGAGAGTAGGCCAATAAAAACCAGATTGCAATACCTTATGTGCATTTCTATCTCCAGCGTGGTGTCCTCCATAAGCTTCGGAGTGACACTTGCGTAGGATCTGTTCCTGTTCATGCTCAGGTACACAACATCTAATAACACCATCTACTCCTTCTTTATAAAGATGTGGGTCATCCCAAAAGTAATGCCGCAAATCATAAAAGAACTTTTTCTTTTGTTGGTATGTGAAGCTAGGTGGTTAAATTTAGCAACAATGTAATTAGCATAATCAGCATACCATGGAGTGCTACGAGAAGTGCTTATGACATTTAATTGTTCATCAGGAAAGCTATCATCAATAGGTAGTGGGTCATCAAGAACATTCTCTAACCTAGATAAGTTGTGCGCAGCGGGTTCTCAGCTCCTTTTCTATCAACAATATGCAAATCAAATTCTTGCAGTAAGAGAACCCATCTAATAAGTCTAGGTTTAGCATCTTTCTTTTCCATAAGATATTTAATAGCAGCATGATCAGTGTGAATAGTTACTTTAGAATCAACAATATAGGGTCTGAATTTATCACAAGCAAACACAACTGCTAAAAGTTCCTTTTAGGTAGTAGCATAATTTCTTTGAGCATTGTCTAGAGTCTTACTAGCATAATGGATAACATTTAACTTCTTATCAACTCTTTGCCCTAGAATAGCACCTACAGATAATCACTAGCATCAAACATAATTTCAAAGGGTAAATTCAATCGGTGGCTGAACAACAGGTGCGAGAGACTAATGATTTCTTAAGTATTTCAAATGCTTCTACACAATCATCATCAAAGACAAATGGTACATCTTTTGTAATAAATTAGTCGAGGTCGAGAAATTTTTGAGAAGTCCTTAATGAACCTCCTATAAAATTCGGCGTGACCAAGGAAACTTCTTATACCTTTGATGTCCTTGGGACATGGCATCTTTTCAATAGCACCAACCTTGACTTTATCAACTTCAATACCTCTTTCAAAAACTTTGTGCCCCAAGACAATACCTTCATTAACCATAAAGTGGCACTTTTCCCAATTCAAGACAAGATTAGTTTCTTGACACTCTGCAAAACTCGATCAAGGCTCAAGCAACCATCAAAAGAAGAACCATAGACGGAAAAGTCGTCCATGAAAACCTCACAAATCTTTTCACAAAAGTCAGAGAATATAGCCATCATGCATCTTTGAAAGGTAGCAGGTGCATTACATAAACCAAAAGGCATACGTCTATAAGCAAAAGTACCAAAAGGGCATGTAAAAGTAGTCTTTGATTGATCTTTAGCCGACACAGGTATTTGAGAGAAACCAGAATAACCATCTAGAAAGCAATAATGTGTATGTTTGCATAATCTTTCTAGCATTTGATCAATAAAAGGTAAGGGGTAATTATCTTTCTTAGTAGTTTTTTTTAATTTGCGGAAATCAATTACCATCCTATAACCTGTGATAATTCTTTGCGGAATCAATTCATCTTTATCATTAGGGACAACAGTAATACCTCCCTTCTTAGGGACACAATGGACAGGACTTACCCACTGACTATCAGCAACGGGATAAATTAGACCTGCCTCCAGAAGCTTGAGTATTTATTTTCTTACCACTTCTTTCATTTTAGGATTCGAACACCGTTGAGGATCACGAACTAGTTTGCATCCGCTTCCAAATTTATTTTATGCTGGCATAGAGTGGGACTAATGCCCTTAAGATCATCAAGAGTATATCCAATAGCGGCACGGTGCTTCTTCACAGTTTTCAATAATCTTTCTTCTTCATGCTCCGAAAGGTTAGCACTAATAATAACAGGATATATTTTCTTTTCATCGAGATAATCATATTTAAGATTATCAGGCAATGGTTTAAGCTCAAATACGGGATCACCCTTGGGTGGAGGAGGATCCCCTAGGATTTCAATAGGCAAATTGTGTTTCAGAATAGGTTCTTGTTTAAAGAATACTTCATCTATTTCCCTTCTTTCATTCATAAACATATCATTTTCATGGTCTAGCAAATAGTGTTCCAAAGGATCACTAGGAGGTACGGCAATAGAAGCAAGACCAATAATTTCATCCTTACTAGGTAATTCTTCTTCACGATGTTGTTTACTAAATTTAGAGAAATTAAACTCATGAACCATATCATCCAAGCCAATAGTAACAACATTCTTTTCGCAGTCTATCTTAGCATTAACAGTATTCAAGAAGGGTCTACCAAATATAATGGGACAAAAGCTATCTTGTGGAGAACCAAGAACAAGAAAATCAGCAGGATATTTAGTTTTGCCACACAAGACTTCAGCATCTCTAACAATTCCCACTGGTGAAATAGTATCTCTATTGGCAAGTTTAATTGTAACATCAATATCTTCTAACTCAGCAGGTGCGATATCATGCATAATTTCTTTATATAAGTCAATGGGTATTACACTAGCAATAGCACCCATATCACATAAGCCATGATAACAATGATCTCCTATTTTAACAAAAATAACAGGCACGCCTACCACAGGTCTATGTTTATCTCTATCACAGGGTTTAGCAATTCTAGTAGTTTCACCAGAGAATTGAATTACATGCCCATCAATATTATCAGACAAGAGATCTTTAACAATAGCAATATTAGGTTCTACTTTGACTTTCTCAGGAGGTGTATAAGTTCTAGTATTGCTTTTACGAACAACAATTGAAGCTTTAGCATGATCCTTTACTCTAGCAGGGAAAGGTGGTTTCTCAACATAAGAAGTAGGAACAATAGGATCATTATAAGTGACAGTCTTTTCTTCAACTTTAATAGGTGCAGCTACTTTTACTTCTATGGGAGGATGATATTTAAACCACTTCTCCTTAGGGAGATCAACATAAGTAGCAAAAGATTCATAGAAAGAAGCTACTATCTCAGAGTCAAGTCCATATTTAGTACTAAACTTACGGAAAATATCGGTATCCATAAAAGATTTAACACAATCAAACTTAGGTGTCATACCTGACTCCTTACCTTCGTCAAGGTCCCAATCTTCAGAGTTGCGTTTAATTCTATCCAATAAATTCCATTTGAATTCAATAGTCTTCATCATAAAAGAGCCAGCACAAGAAGTATCGAGCATGGTGCGATTGTTATCAGAAAGCCGAGCATAAAAATTCTGAAGAATTGTTTCTCTTGAGAGGTCATGATTGGGGCATGAATATAACATTGATTTAAGCCTCCCCCAAGCTTGAGCGATGCTTTCTCCTTCGCGAGGCCAAAAATTATATATATAATTGCGATCACGATGAACAAGATGCATAGGGTAATACTTTTGATGAAATTCCAATTTCACTCTTTTATAGTTCCATGATCTCGTATCATCACATAGCCTATACCATGTCAATGTTTCTCCCTCCAAAGATAAAGGGAAAGCCTTCTTCTTAACAACATCATCGGGTATACCTGCAAGCTTAAATAGTCCACAAATATCATCCACATAGTTAGATGCTCGTCAGGATGCTTTGTTCCATCTCCTGTAAAAGTATTAGCCAGCAGTTTTTCCATCATACCCGAAGGAAATTCAAAAGGAGTTTCATTTTCAATAGGTTCAGTAGGTTGAGTAGGTTGAGGAGCAACTCTTTGATCTACTGGACGGGGTGAAGATAACCCGAACAAGCCCCTCAGACAATTACTTTCCATAGTAACAAGTGACAGAAAATTTCAGCACACTAAATAAATTTTTCCTTACCAAATTCCACCTACCAAAGGCGCTACACTCCCCGGCAACGGCGCCAAAAAAGAGTCTTGATGACCCACAAGTATAGGGGTTCTATCGTAGTCCTTTCGATAAGTAAGAGTGTCGAACCCAGCGAGGAGCAGAAGGAAATGATAAGCGGTTTTCAGCAAGGTATTCTCTGCAAGTACCGAAATAAGTGGTAACAAATAGTTTTGTGATAAGATAATTGGTAACGAGCAACAAGTAACAAAAGTAAATAAAGTGCAGCAAGGTGGCCCAATCCTTTTTGTAGCAAAGGGCAAGCCTGGACAAACTCTTATATGGAGAAAAGCACTCCCGGGGACACATGGGAATTATCGTCAAGCTAGTTTTCATCACGTTCATATGATTCGCGTTCGGTACTTTGATAATTTGATATGTGGGTGGACCGGTGCTTGGGTGCTGTTCTTACTTGAACAAGCATCCCACTTATGATTAACCTCTATTGCAAGCATCCGCAACTACAAAAAAAGTATTAAGGTAAACCTAACCATAGCATGAAACATGTGGATCCAAATCAGCCCTTACGAAACAACGCATAAACTAGGGTTTAAGCTTCTGTCACTCTAGCAACCCATCATCTACTTATTACTTCCCAATGCCTTCCTCTAGGCCCAAATAATGGTGAAGTGTTATGTAGTCGACGTTCACATAACACCACTAGAGATTAGACAACATACATCTCATCAAAATATCGAACGAATACCAAATTCACATGACTACTAATAGCAAGACTTCTCCCTTGTCCTCGGGAACAAACATAACTACTCACAAAGCATATTCATGTTCATAATCAGAGGGGTAATAATATGCATAAAGGATCTGAACATATGATCTTCCACCAAATAAACCAACTAGCATCAACTACAAGGAGTAATCAACACTACTAGCAACCTACTAGCACCAATCCCGGACTTGGAGAAAAGAATTGGATACAAGAGATGAACTAGGGTTTGGAGATGAGATGGTGCTGGTGAAGATGTTGATGGAGATTGCCCTCTCCCGGCGAGAGGAGCATTGGTGATGATGATGGAGATGATTTCCCCCTCCCGGAGGGAAGTGTCCCCGGCAGAACAGCTCTGCCGGAGCCCTAGATTGGTTCCGCCAAGGTTCCGCCTCGTGGCGGCGGAGTCTCGTCCCGAAAGGTTGCTTATGATTTTTTTTCTCATCGAAAGACTTCATATAGGAGAAGATGGACGGCGGAGAGCCACCAGGGGGCCCATGAGGTAGGGGGGCGCGCCCCCCACCCTCGTGAGCAGGGTGTGGCCCCCCTGGCCTTCATCTTTGGCTACGATTTTTCTTTATTTATTTTAAGGTATTCCGTGGAGTTTCAGGACTTTTGGAGTTGCGCAGAATAGACCTTCAATATTTGCTCCTTTTCCAGCCCAGAATTCCAGCTGCCAGCATTCTCCCTCTTCATGTAAACCTTGTAAAATAGGAGAGAATAGCCATAAGTATTGTGACATAACGTGAAATAACAGCCCATAATACGATAAATATCGATATAAAAGCATGATGCAAAATGGACGTATCAATAACCGACTCGAGCCGAACCCATGGAACGCAGCCCGTCTCCGAAGATTCTACGCCTAGCGCCGGACTCTGTGTTCGTCTCCTTCCTCTGTCTATTTTTTACACATTAGCTGTCTTATATTTCTCTCCTTCTCCCTCCCTTTCTCTGACAGCCTTTAAGGGCTCGTTCGTGCCTTGTTCGCAAACAATTGACGCGCTATCCGCGCTCGTTATACCTGGGGGCTTCCTTAACAGAAGCTTACTTATGCGGGCTTCACACCCAACACATGTGTCACACTTCCGCATGTACCTTTTATTCACCATTATATGCATCGATATGACTTAGGTTTTGGCCAAGCTGGGTTGCTGGCTCCTGTGCTTACCCCTACGTTCTCGGTTGTTCGGCCAGGCGGTAAAGGGAGCACCTCTGTGATTGTTACAGCCGGGTCAGCCGGATGTGTACCTCAGACTGGGTGAAGCCGAAAGCTAGCGTTCTTAAGGGAATATTCGGTCGGTGAACTAAAGATGATTTCTCACTTGTTTATTTATCTGCCCCCAGATGCTTTTCTGCTATTTTCGCAGTCCGGACATGCACTTTAGGGCATGCCTCCTAGGGAAAGGAATCCCTAACGGAACTATTCTCCCTAGAAGATGTTTCTTACTAACCATGTAATATAACATAACTAGTTGGACACTTGTCTGTTCAAGCACTAATGACCCCTACGCCTGGTCTCCATGCATGCCCCGGTTCTTACATAACCGGGAGGGTACTCGGACACACTCCGGACTATCGGGTCCCGAGGTTGAAGCGAAAAGGTCCGCCATGACAAACGATCTACAATCCGGCTAGAAGGCATTTTACATGTCATCTTAAATTACATAGTCAATTTTACTGAGCATATTCCTCTTCAATACCATCCAACAGGCTGTCTAGTTTACAGTCATGTTGGGAATACTTGGCGGCCAACTCTACTTGGCCATACACTAAGCTCACAGGGATCTCCTTCCCATCGCCCCCCACAGGTCCGACCTCGGCCATGTGGTTTGGGTCAACCTTCGTGTACCGCGTCTTCACCATGGCCCGAGCCTCCTGGCACCTTGACGGCACGCCGATATCTTCCATAATCGGAGCGCCGCCGTGCTCCTAAGCCTCTCTGCAAGCTCTCCAAGGCCTTGGGCATGGAGACAGATAGCCACAAGGCACAGGCGACGCCTTTCATCACTGCCGAACTCATTCGTGCGCTTGAAAGACTTCGGGAAGAAGGTCACCCGTAGAACCGGGCATTTCCTCTGCAGGATGACCTGTGAGCATATTTACAGACATAACTCTGTTAGTCGACTTCCTCGCCGAACTCTATTTCAAAGTTCGTTCAAGCACTTACTAAAAATGTCACGTCGAAGCCGTCGATTCTCCTTCACGGAGTCAGACAGCTGGGCACGAACATACTTTAGTTCCTCGCCCAACTGGGTGTTGGCATCTTGGAGATTATTCTTCTCCTGCCTCACCCTCGTAAGCACGCTCTCACCGGCCTTTAACTGGCACAAGAGTTGTTGCTTGTCCGGATCTACTCCGGCGCCATCTGCAATGATATTGTCAGATTTGCACACGCCGCACTTCACAACATACTTATCTTTGAAGCGTATATTACGGAGGGGTCTCCTTGGCCTCCCTGCCGCGCTAGTGCGGCCTCAAGTTGGGCTTTGCACTCTTCCAGCTCCGGGACAGTTGGGTATTCTTTTTGTAAGATCCAGCATAACAAATGATCCTTAAATCAGTTATTCTAACTATTTCAAGTCTCGGGACTCTTGACATATATAACCATCAAATTTTCTCACCAGTATGTCTTTCACATACTGCTCCGTGGCTCTGCTAGACCATTTTGAGCGGCACGGAGGCATCTCCAATTGAAGGCATCTAATGCCTCTTGGGAGAAACAAGCGTCACAAAGAACTGTCCGGCAACGCCTGTGATTCATGGCACTCTCCACCTCGGAATTGGTGGCAGACAGTCTGTCCGCATCCTCTGTTGGAGGAGCATCTGACGCATGCCTCGTGTTCGGCTCTGCTTCTGGACCTGGCTTTGGAGCCTGGCTGGTGGAGGCTCGATTGGCAATCTCTCCGGATATAGTCCGGCGAGCCCTCTTTTTCCTAAAAAAAAGGAGAGCACGGGCGTTAGTATGCATCGTAAGAATAATACCTTGGAATAAGGCAGCGCGCCTTACTGCTGCGCCGGTGCCTCGACCCGGACTACGTGTCTCTTTAGCCTACCCGCCCTCGCGGTCCCCTGTTGGCTAGTCGCCGCAGGTTCGGCATTCCGCCTCGGGATCCTCCCTGCGAAACATCATTGATATCTGATGATAAAAATAAGCACGGATGGATCATCTTCGAAGTATTGGGACTTCAGTCTCAATTACTTGTGAGGCGGGGAGCAGTCCAGGATAATCGGCTGTAATAGCCACCAAGGCATTGTCGATGCTCAGTTGGTGAAATACCCCATCGATCAGCATCACGGATTTGTCCGGATCCTCTTGGGAGGCCGGATCGAGGGACCGTTCCGGATCCTCGGGTTGTGGAGGAGGGCTATTTATATCCTTTACGGCCCGGCGCAATTCCTGCGTCGAAATCACAAGATAAGGTACTTAACTATGGGAATATGGAACGGATGGGCAAAAAGAAGTGTCCGCTTACCCAGTTTGGAGGATTGTACATAGAAAATCCGCCCTGTGGATTGACGCGGAGGAACTCCTCCTCTTCTCCCTTGTACAATGCGGACAAGATCTTCGTCAGAGCGGCAACCGATCCCGTCCCCTTACGGCCACAGCGGGTGGCATCATCCTCCCCGTTGAAATCCCACATGGGGTGGCCTCTATACTGAAGCGGCTGCACCCCCCGCATAATGCATGTGGCCATGACCCCGATCATGGTCAGTCCGGAATGAGCTAACAACCTTATCCGACTCATCAGGTAAAGGACGTCGTTGTCATTTTCCCTCTGAGGGCTCCGTGGACGCCAGCTTAGGCGCTTCTTCAAAGGAGCATTATTGAACTCGGGGAGGCTGATCCGAACATGGTCCGGCAGGGGGACGTCTTCTATACAAAACCATTCTGAAGGCCAGTCTTCGGACGCCTTCCTTGGGGTTCCGGATAGATATCCGGTCCCGGCGATGCGCCATAGTTCGGCTCCGCCCACTTGATATATCGACCCCTCCTGAGAACGGGGCACAAGGCAGAACAACTTCTTCCACAGCGCGAAATGAGCCTCGATACCCAAAAACAGCTCACAAAGGGCTATGAAGCCCGCAATATGCAATATGGAGGCAGGTGTAAGGTTGTGCAACTGGAGGCTGTAGAACTCCAGGAGCCCCCGGAGAAACGGATGAATTGGAAATCCGAGCCCGCTTATCAGATAAGGGACAAGGCATACCCGCTCTCCTTTGGAGGGACTGGGGACGCTCTCCGCTTGCTCTCCGCCATTATAGGTGGCAAGTCCGGCTCGAACCGGGACCATGAAGGCTGGGGGAAAGAATCCCTTGGTTTGGAGCGTCACTAGCTCGCTGTGCGGGACGGAACATCTCTCCCAACCTCCAGGCTGAGTGCTGGGAGGGCGAGAGGAGGAGCTGCGTCGACTGGCCATGATGGAATGGATCTTTGTCGGATGCACTCTGATGAATGCTCGCGAAGGGAAGATGGTGTGATTCGGATCTAAATCCTCGTCTCTTTTATAGGCAGCTCATTTGTGTAGCTAGGGGGGTAAATGTAAAAACACCCTGGCTTTTCGCATTCGTTTGACACGTGGAAGACGGCCATTATTGGGCGTGGAAGCCAAGGAGCGCAATATTCACGAGAAGCCGGACACTATTCAACAGGTACACCGAATTTCGAGAAGAACCCGCCTTGCAATGCCGAAGATAATATGCGCACCGGACTCATCGTCATTGAAGCCTGGTTCGGGGGCTACTGAGGGAGTCCTGGATTAGGGGGTGTCCGGATGGCCGGACTATAACCTTTGGCCGGACTCCTGGACTATGAAGATACGAGATTGAAGACTTCGTCCCGTGTCCGGATGGGACTTTCGTTGGCGTGGTACTGATAAGTAGATCTCCTCCTATTGTAACCGACTCTGTGTAACCCTAGCCCTCTCCGGTGTCTATATAAACCGGAGGGTTTTAGTCCGTAGGACGAACAACAATCATACCATAGGCTAGCTTCTAGTGTTTAGCCTCTCTGATCTCGTGGTAGATCTACTCTTATACTACCCATATCATCAATATTAATCAAGCAGGAGTAGGGTTTTACCTCCATCGAGAGGGCCCGAACCTGGGTAAAAACATCGTGTCCCTTGTCTCCTGTTACCATCCGCCTAGACGCATAGTTTGGGATCCCCTACCCGAGATCCGCCGGTTTTGACACCGACACCAGGGAAAAAGACATCCCCCGTGGGCCTTGCCCCGACGGGCACCCTCACCGCATCATGCCCTCCAACAGGGCAGCCCTCCACCGAGCTGTAAGTCAATCTACAATCCGAAGGTACTGTGTTTCTCCTAGATCAATAACCAGGATTCAACTTTTTGCAGTCCGGCCAGCAGCTCTTCTCAACAGGGTTCGTCTTCGGGGGACCTTCCTCCGGAGATGATGGAGAGCGATACCCCACCCGCCTCTCCGGCTCATGAAGCGGGCGACATCGAGGTGTCGTCACGGAGGAGTCCGGATCTACCGAAGCCGGAAGTCAATTCGTCAGCCAGCCTGCACCCGGAGCGTTTGGCTACAACAGGGGGTGATGGGAAGAGTCCAGCGCAGTTCGATGTCCGGCCAGATGTACTGACGGGCTTACTGGAGCGAGCTGCGCTCTCGGAGGAGCACCGCTCATTAATGAGCACGGTGCTCAAGAAGATTTCGTCCGCTACAAGCGGTTTGAATGAAGCTTTCACAAGCCTGCTCAGAGGCTTTGAGGTATGTAATGAAGAGTACACTATTTCTTTGGCTATGAGGCACGCGCTAGGTGTGCTCCATATAGATAGTAGCCCCTGAGACTCTGGTGCTGCAGATGGTGCTGCTGCCATGGAGGCCCTGGGGGCGGAACTTGCTCAATCCAAGGAACAAGCTCGGGTGAGCAATGCGGCTGCCCTAAAGGTGGCCGAGGAATTAAGGGCCGAACAGCCTGCTCATTGCCGAAGCGAGGAAAAGATAGCCGAAATGGCTATTGAGTTAAAAAATGCCGCTGACCGGTATGAGCTCCTTAAAAAGGAACATGAGGATAATTCGGCCGAACTGAACAAGGCACTGAATGCCACCAAGGAAATCCGGACCGAGCTCAGGGGTGCGCGGGAGGAGCTTCAACAGGCTGGAAAAATCGCGACTGGGGGCTCCTCTTTGCTGCGGACGAAATTTTTTGATCCGAAGTACGCTCCCCTGGATGGACGCTGGAGTCCTGTGGACGCATACGCGGATTTGGCGATGAGTACGACAGACGCTGCCAAGTTCTTCAAAGATCAAGGTGACAAGGAATTGGAGAAGCTTTTCTGGTCGCAATTCCATGCTCCCACCCGCCCGCCGCCGTTAAGTGACAAGATGGCTGCTGTAGCGGAGCTTCACAGGCTGTCCGGGCTTGCAATACAGTCTATAGTAGACCATCTTTGGCCAAAGGGGCCTAAGTCGGATAGTTACTTTGGTTTGGTGCAACAGTTCATTGGGGCCGTGCCTCGGATCGATGTCATGAGGAGGTCGGCGTGTATAGAGGGTGCACGGATGGCTCTTGCCCGCGTTAAAGCCTATTGGACAGAAATGGATGCCACCATTATAGCGGCCCAAGATCCGGTGGGGGGCCAATATCCGGCCGAGCACTACTTGGCGCAGGTCACAGAAGGTGCCCGCCTAATAGAGGCGCAGTGCTCGAAGAATGTCTTGTTCGAATGATGAACTGAATCATTGCAAAAAAATATTTATTTTGGTTATGAGGCTGTATTTATACTATTTGCCTGAGAATATGATTGTGTCCCCTGTGCGGCCGTTTATATATATGTATATATAAATATGTAATCCGAAAGTTAGCACTCGTTGGCTTCAGGCCCCACGCATAGAATGTGGGGGTGTTCGCGAAAAATATGCTTAATCACACTTGATCCAACGTCTTGGTCCATGAAGGAGGTGATTGCATGTCGAACTAGGCAACCGGACTATATAGCTGTAACACCTTCGCTTAGCCGCGGGAGTCTAACGTTGGGGCTACTATGTAGCCCCTGGTACTGTCGCATGCATCCGAATACGGGCGCGTATGTACATGGCCGGGAAATGGCCCTTCGTTAATGCGGAGGAATCCTAAAGATTCCGGTGAGTCTTCGAGTGATTGAACAGTCTCTCGCTGTATCATGACAGTTAGTTTTCGGCTTTCTCTACTGAGGTGCTCATCCAGAATAACCAGGGCGCAATCGCAGTAGTTCTCCTTTGGCCACCTTAGCCGATAATAACGGAACGTAAGGTGGCAAACCCAGGAGCCGGGCAAACCCAACATTTGACCAAAGACATGATTCGGAGCTGATGCATATAAGGCCTAACTCGTGACGCCGAACACTCCCAAAGGTATTCGGACTTTATAACAGATGATGGGCTCAAGAACGCCCATTCATTATAAACCCTGTGTTTCCAGGTACGTGCGTTAATCTGTCGTGACGGAATGCCAAAAACGGCAGTATCCTCTGTGGGTATGGAACCCATGGGATGGTTAAACAACAAGAGGCAATAGAAAAGGTTTACACAGGGGCTTAATCTAAAAAGAAACCTGTTGAACGGGGCCCTGCTGCACGTCTGCGCCTTAGTCTTCGTTGTGTCGTATCCTGGAAGGGTATCGTGCGAACGTTGTATGTGGAAAAAGAATGCTCATAGGAGATTACAACGTTAGTATGCGATGCATAGTAAAAGTGTAAGTTGTTGGCTGCCAATAAGGTTGAGCCAAGTGTGGGGCTTTATGAAGTAGTTATACCCCCTGGTATCCGCTATAGGATTACATATACGGTGCCCTGGTTCGATCTGGGCTACCAGACTCGTCTAACCGTGTCCGTGGTCTTAACGACCGGTCATATTTTTTGATGTTGGAGGTCGCTTATAGTCCGCTGCTAGAGCCGTCGTGTGCTCCTCTGCGCATGACGAGCGCTCTGTTATTCCGTTAACGGTGATGAAGCCACATGGACCGGGCATCTTGAGTGTAAGGTAGCCATAGTGCGGCAATGCGTTGAAGCGGGCGAAGGCCGTTCTTCCGAGCACTGCGTGGTAGTCGTTGTGGAAGGGTGCGATGATGAAGAGTAGTTCTTCGCTTCTGGAGTTTCCTGGAGAGCCGAATGTAACCTCTAGTATGACGGAGCCCCTGCTGTTAGCTTCGACGCCTGGTATCACCCCTTCAAAAGTGGTGTTGCTTTGGCTGATTCTGGATGGGTTTATCCCCATCCTGCGGACAGTGTCCCTGTGTATTAAATTGAGACTACTGCCGCCGTCCATGAGGACCCGGGTGAGATGGTATTCGTCGATTATTGGGTCAAGCACCAAGGCTTCTAATCCGCCGCGCCGAATACTAGTCCGGGCGTCCAAGTGATCGGAAGTGATCGGATAGGACGTCCAGTAGTTAGATGTGGGAATAATGGACTCTATATAGCGCGTGTCTCTATGCGTGCGTTCGTGCCTTCTCATCGAATTACGAGCCGCGTGGATCATGTTCACTGTTTTAACCTCTGGCGGGAATCTTTTCTGTCCTCCAGTGTTCGGCTGGCGAGGTTCATCCTCGTCCTCATTTGGTGTTTCCCTTCCCTTGTGTTCGGCATTTAATTTGCCAGCCTGCTTGAAGACCCAGCACTCTCTCGTGCGTGTGGTTCGAGTTTGTCGAAGTGCCATGAATTTGGCATAGTCTGTCCAGACTCTGTTCGCACCGGACGGTCCCTCTTCTTGCCTTTAGATGGCTTATTTTGTTGATTAGGTCGAGAGCCCTGAATCCGGCATTAACTGTCGTGTTATCCGGGCTCTCTTCCTTGTTTTGGCATTTGTTTTTATGGCCTTGCTGCTTCCGTTGCCATCCCTTATTTGGATGTCTTTGGGGTCGCTGGTGCCTTCTGAGCTAGCCAGCTATCTTCACTTTCGCAA